>OX632358.1:38167590-38314279 GCA_951751655.1 Ophion costatus
ATATACAAGTAATCAACTAAATATTTACGGACCATTTCGTAACTTCGTTCATCGACTATGCACCTAACGAATTGGAAATTCAAATTTAAGTTTTTATTTATCCTACAATTTTATTTTCGACATTTCGTTATCATAAATCACGACTAGATTTTTTGAATTTTGTTTTGCTTTTTTTTATTTTGGGCATGAAGAAATAATAAATTATTTATAAAAGTGATTGCTAAATAAAGAATTATCCAAAAAATTGCTCATAGACGAAAATAAAAAAATGTTTAGGAAGCAATGGTTTCACGAAAAAAAACATAAGTAATCAACTGAATATTTACGGATGATTTACAAATGCAAGATTTTAGTTTACCTAAAATTGCGTTTTGAAATTTTATTGCCATAAATGGTGAGAAATTTTTCCTTATTTCGTTCTGTTATTCTATTTGTGTAAGGAAAAATAATAAATAATATGTGAAACCGTTGTTTATTACAAAAACAAAAATGTTTGTGGACAAATAAAATGTTCACAAAACAATCGTTAAAAAGATACAAGTAATCGACTGTATACATATATGTGAATAATTTCGCAATCTTGTAATTATCTATCAACCATGCGCCTAAAAAATCGACGAATAAAAATGTATTTTCACCGTTATCGCTCCGAGCATAATCAACGTGTAATGCTCGATTCCGAGGATCGAAGTCATCAGTTTTAGGTCCCGTTCCACATCCCTCGGCACTGAAAGCAAAAGCATAAAACGTTGCAAACGCCAATTAAACATTGGAAAATAAAAATAAATCATTGAGATTTCGAGAATAGATATGGCATTCGGAGAAAAAATATACGATTTCATTCTAAAAAGGACACGTACCCACTTCAGCACTTCGTACTCGCGATGAATATCGCATCGGTATTTGGTACTTCATTATACGGATGATGTCGAATGCGGTGATGACCTGAACAATAATAAACAATCGTCTCGTATTTACAGTTTTTTTTAAATACGTTGTAGCTCGATGAAAAAATTAAATTAGTGGGAATTAAGGATGTTGAGTCCCAAATCGCAAATGATGATAAAATTCTGAAAATTTGGTATGTTTTTGTATGAAGTATTTCAGAGGTCGTGTAAAAATTTCACGACAATTAGGAAGCTCGTTATTCAACAATTAACATTCACAAATTAAATGTTGTTTTATGGAAACTGATGTAACTTTGCAATAAGTTTTTTTTTTGACCTCTCAATTTTATAATATCTACAATTTACTGAAAGCAACGGAAAAAAAATGAAATTTATTGATAATTTTTTTTTTATTTCTTTTAAAAATTGTTCTTAACAAAATGTTAATTTTTTAATAACGAGCTTCCTAATCTTCGTGAAATTTTAACACGACCCCTTAAATACTTCATACAAAAACATACCAAATTTTCAGAATTTTCTTATCATTTTTTATTTCAACCCTTAAGGAGGTTGAAGTAATGATGATAGAATTCTGAAAATTTGGTATGTTTTTACATGAAGTATTCAGGAGGTCGTGTAAAAATTTCATGACGATTAAGAAGCTGTTTATTGAACAATTAACATTAACATGTTTCAGAGGGACTCAACATCCTTAACGGAGGTTGATTCAACGAAAATTCTAACTATAAAATTATTCAATGATATTTATGTGGTAGCGCACTAACGGTCCCAATGAAGCCGATCGTTATCACGTATACTGGACTTCCCATGAGATAGTGGTCGCAGACGTTGCAAGCGAGACGTCCGACTCGCTGGAAAAAAATTATACACTCACGCATATCTGCGTATAAATAAAAACAAATATATATATATATATATATATATATTAAGGGGTCTTCTCACTTTAGACGCTAAGAAAGGCTATTTTCATGAATTTTTTGTTACGTTTATATTGTAGATATTGATATAAAAGTTGTTACACTTAATAAAACACTTTCGAAATGCATTTAATAAAATTTTGATGTACTTATGTAGCCCAAGCAAACTTTAAACGCGTTTTTCTCGAAAGAACGTTTTTCGACGGACTGTTGACAAAAGCTTCGAAACTAATGAACCGATCTTTATGAAATCTTAACCACATATTCTTTACAACTATAGCTATAGCGCACATCAAGGTTTTTTTTTCAATTCTGTTATTTAGTACTTTTTTTGCCAAGAACGGTGAAAAAACACGTTTTTTAATTATTTTTGTAGAAAAATGGCCGATATTTTGTTATTTTTGCATATATGAAAAATCGTATGATATGTGCTACAGCCATTAACACACTGAATCTAAAACCGTTTGATTTTTTTGTCTCGGATGATCCATCTCCGAGTTTTCATCAAGAGCGCAAACCTACATTTTTTTGGGTCATTTTTTAACTACCATTTCCGTCTATAAATAGGGACTTGAATAAATAATTAAAAAAAAAAAGTATTTATTAAGTGTAACAACTTTGATATCACTGTCTTTAATATAAACCTGTCAAAAAAATTCATGAAAATAGCCTTTCTTAGCGTCTAAAGTGACGAGACCCCTAAACCCATAAATGTTATATATAAAATCAAGATTTGATTCAAAAACCAAATGGCAAAGGAAACCCAAAGTTTTCATCGTAATTACGCGACATTTAATGATTAAAATCTTACATTATAGTACTTGTTACTTTAAATTGTAACAACGCAACTTTTTGCTTATTTACGTCGTAGTCGAACGTAATCAAATGTTAACCGTCGTATTGTCGTATAGTATTAGACAAAAAAAATTATTCTAACTAGATATCCACCACTGTGATCAGTCAGAGTTTTTCGTCTTCCTCGTATCCTCATCTTCCTCCGCGAGACAGCCCACTTATCAAATTATAATTCCTTCGCGGCAATTCTGGTGCTTCCTTCGCTTCAATTAAAGCACATTTGTTCAATGGGAAAAGAGAAACGTTGGTATCACTATGCCACTCGAAATTTTGTGGTTAACTCGAGAAACTTGACAGATCGGTGCTCAACTGACACTTTCATCCGTGTCGATCGGTCGACAATTTTTGACAAATAAGTACCGCGAGTTTGCCCGACCGGGCGATGTGAGATCGATTTCCAAAAATTATTCGCGTGCTCGTACAAATGTGGAAAAAAGTCGAGTTCCACGAGGAAACGATTGATAGTCGATAGCCAGAGTAATCAGTCGATTATTGGGGTGTTGGAAAAAAAAGGTGATAAGGAATCGACGAGGTTGACACGGGCCGAGGGGACAAAAGGAACTCACCGATTTCTTGTTTTTTTCAAGCAACGCGAAAATACGACAAGTCAGGCATCTCCTGTGATGTCTCGGCATGATCGAAATTTCCGAAGCGCGCAGCTGCCAATCGCGGCCTCTCATTCGAGAATCATCCTCGTCCCGTTACTTTCGATTGAACCTTTGACTTGCGGATTTTAGTTCGATTTTTTTTTTGGCCTATTCAATTCCCAAATATATCGAGAAACGGAAGTAAATGTCGTTGGACGCCAAGGTGTTGCGGCGTTCAGGTTAGAAAATTTTCTCGCGGTCACCTCATTTCAAGGCACTCCGCGATCTCCGTGAAATTTTTCCCGACTAGATCGAATCCGACGGAACTTTTTTTTTCTACACAGAACTTTTTTTTTCTACATCGAAAACCGAGTTTTAACCTTTCTCCGTTGATTTTTTAGCCCAGTTTTTTACCGCGATAAAATCCGGAGGGAATTTGTCCCCGGTGGGAAACAAGTTCGGGATTTTTTTCGAAATTCCGAGCGATGAACGAGACGCTCGAACGTGCGAAAAATCATGACGGGGACGACGAGAAAATTGAAACGTCGAAAGAAAAGCGAGCCGCTTCTGTAAGTATTTTCTTCGTTTTTGAAATTCTCATCGATCGAGTTTGGAAAATTCTACGAATAATACGGGTGAAATGACGAAATAAAAATTTGGGGTGGAATTCTACGATGAAACGTCAGTCGGGAAAAAGACGCGGAGGTACGAATGATATCGTTGAGTCAAATACGCGAGAAAAAAGCGCCAAGCCGAGAGATGGAATTTTGCCAGCGGAGAACGAGACTTACAGAAACTTTCAAGCTCTACTGTTGGCCACTTCCGTTCTGGTGCTGAGCTATCATGGCTTTCGTTACGGTAGGACTGAGTACAGCGTTTTGGAGAACGGCAACATCGTCAATGGTTTCGTTTCGGCGAGACGTGCCGTTATTACCTTCAGCCTTGGATATTCGATCTTTTATTCGTTCGTATCGTCCCTCGCCGCTTTCATGCTTCTCTATTCCATTTTTTCGGTGAGTTCTTATCTTTGTTTTTGGGTTGATAAATTCGGGAATTGAAAAAAAAAAATACATTCTGTCCGTGAGTTCTTGCATTTTTGAAGTTAAAAAAGAGTGAAATATTTGGTAATTGTTTTTTACCAATTTTTTTCGGTGAGTTCGATTTTTCAAATTAATATCGGAAAATTCGATAATTTTTCGAATTCATACTGTCGGTGAGTTCTTGCATTTTTCAGTTAAAAAATATTAAAATATTTGGCAATTGATTTTTTTAATTAATTTTATTCATTCATTGTTTACTTTTTTTTATTAGACGAAACATTGAAAAAATTCGAAACTGTACTTTTCTTTCAATTTAAAAAAATAGTTAGCCCTTGCATTTTTCAGTTAATGAAATATTAAAATATTTGGTAATTGATTTTTTTCGTTCATTTTTTACTTTTTTTTATTAGACGAAACATTGAAAAAATTGGAAACTGTACATTTTCTTTCAATTAAAAAAATAGTTAGCCCTCGCATTTTTCAGTTAATGAAATATTAAAATATTTGGTAATTGTTTTGTTTATCTATATCTATATTAAATATTAAAATATTTGGCAATTGATTTTTTTTATTAATTTTTTTCGTTCATTTTTTACTTTTTTTTATTAGACGAAACATTGAAAAAATTGGAAACTGTACATTTTCTTTCAATTAAAAAAAATAGCTGGCCCTTGCATTTTTCAGTTAATGAAATATTAAAATATTTGGTAATTGTTTTGTTTATCTATTTTTTCGGAGAGTTCTTACATTTTTTTTACCAAAAGAAATACGCTGCGTCTAGCCGTCCGGTTATCGGACGAATAAGGGTATGTTATTCGTCCGGATAGCGGCTAATTTCACGCGGTTCGCACTGTACAACGCTCCAAACAAACAATCCCAAACACACGAACCCAAACAAACACACCCAAAATAACAAACGTAAACAAACAAATCCAAACAGCACAAACCCAAATAAACAAACCCAAAGAAGCCCATCAATAAAAAACCCAAATAAAACTAACCGACCTAAACCAAACAAACCCAAACATACGAATGCAAGCATACCCAAACAAACCAAACCCAAGCGCAAACAAACACGTCCAAACAACACAAACCCAAGCAAGCCAACCCAAAAACAAACCCAAACAAAACCAACCAACCCACACCAAACAAACCCAAACACAACCAACCAACCCAAACCAAACAAACCCAAACACAACCAACCAACCCAAAACAAATAAACGCAAACCCAAACCAAACAAAATTATAAAGATTTTACTCGGATGATTACGTGTAAGTTACTCTTCCGGATAGTTTGTTTAACAATTTAAGGATGTTGAGTCCCAAATCGCAAATGATGATAAAATTCTGAAAATTTGGTATGTTTTTGTATGAAGTATTTCAGAGGTCGTGTAAAAATTTCACGACAATTAGGAAGCTCGTTATTGAACAATTAACATTCACAAATTAAATGTTGTTTTATGGAAACTGATGTAACTTTGCAATAAGTTTTTTTTTGACCTCTCAATTTTATAATATCTACAATATACTGAAAGCAACGGAAACGAAACGAAGTTTACTGATAAATTTTTTTTTATTCCTTTTAAAAATTGTTCTTAACAAAATGTTAATTTTTTAATAACGAGCTTCCTAATCGTCGTTAAATTTTAACACGACCTCTTAAATACTTCATACAAAAACATACCAAATTTTCAGAATTTTCTTATCATTTTTTATTTCAACCCTTAAGGAGGTTGAAGTAATGATGATAGAAATTTGAAAATTTGGTATGTTTTTACATGAAGTATTCAGGAGGTCGTGTAAAAATTTCATGAAGATTAAGCAGCTATTTATTGAACAATTAACATTAACATGTTTCATAGGGACTCAACATCCTTAACACATTCTATCCGGGCAATTATGCATATGTTATTTGTCCGGATGCTAGCTTACACAAATCACAATATGAACGCCTACTGGACATACCGCGTGAACCGGCGTGAATTTGAAATTTTCGGGAATTGTTTTCTATCTATTTTTTCGGTGACATTTCACATTTTTCTTTGTAAACAAATATATTTAAAAATGTGGGAAGTTTTTTTGTCAGAGCGTTTTTTAATTAACGGATGCAGATTTTTGAAAATGTCCTTTCTTCCAATTTTCCACTATTCTTTCTTGACGCCTTTGCGAGCATTTACGACCCCCTGCTCTTCTCATTTTTAGAGCATACTCGTCTCCTTTTTTATTTTCAGGGCACAGGGAAACTGTAAAAAACCTGTGCCGACACGAGCGATTATATTACACTTTTTTAGTTGCTACCGGGAACTCATTAAAATTGCCTCCCGCTCAGTATTCGGCGCTAAGCGGTCACCCATAGCGAAGTATTATTTTATTTACTTCGATTGCATAGCGAAGTATTATTTTTTTTACTTCGATTGCACAGCGCAGTATTATTTTTTTTTACTTCGATTGCATAGCGAAGTATTATTTTTTTTTACTTCGATTGCATAGCGAAGTATTATTTTTCTTACTTCGATTGCATAGCGAAGTATTCTTTTTTTTTATTCGATTGCATAGCGAAGTATTATTTTTTTTACTTCGATTGCATAGCGAAGTATTATTTTTTTTACTTCGATTGCATAGCGAAGTATTATTTTTTTTACTTCGATTGCATAGCGAAGTATTATTTTTCTTACTTCGATTGCATAGCGAAGTATTATTTTTTTTGATTCGATTGCATAGCGAAGTATTATTTTTTTTACTTCGATTGCATAGCGAAGTATTATTTTTTTTACTTCGATTGCATAGCGAAGTATTATTTTTTTTACTTCGATTGCATAGCGAAGTATTATTTTTTTTTTCAATGCATTATATTGAATCGTTTCATAAAGGAATTTTTTTTATTGAAAAAAATGATTTACTTATTTCCACGGGTCTTCGAATTATTCGTAGAGTTGGCAAAGTGAAGTATTGGATAAATAAATTAATCCCGATGTGCAGAAAAACCCTCGATGGAGCCTTCCCTCGATTATCGTCTATATGACAGATCTCGTGTGTCACGTGGCCGATGCACTCGTGGCGTTTTGGCTCTTTTTCGGACATCTCAAACTGTCCACTGCTCTCCTCTACACAACGGTCACCGCTGTCATAATAAGTACGTTTGACACGATTTGATACCTCCTCAAATCCGATGTTAATCGCAATTTTTTTTGGGCCGAATTCCGAAAGCCAAACGCCTCCGATCGAGCTGAAATTTTGCACAGACCTTCTTTTTAATATTCTAACGCAAATCCTAAAAGAATTTTTCCCGACTCGCAATAACAACGCCGAAACAAACCCAAACGAACCAAGAGAAACAAATGGAGCTTTTTTGTGGTTTATTTATTTTGTCCGCACAAAGCAAAGAGGGCGATAACTTATTCACTGGTATATTCAGAACTGACACCTACCAGATATAGATATAGTCGGCGGGGGTTAAAATTAATAACTTCAAAATTCAATATCTCGAAAACTATTGCGAGTCGGGAAAAATCCTTTTAGGGGTCGTCTTAGCATAATAAAAAGAAGGTCTGTGCAAAATTTCAGCTCGATCGGGGGGAGGGAGAGGGTTGGCTTTCGGAACTTTATCCTTTTTTTTATTGACCTTATCAATGCGAAAGAAAAAAAAAAGAAAATGGGCGCAATGAAGACCGTGGTAAAATGCCCTGGCGCTCGAGATATCGAAAAAAGTGTACGAGGACATTTGAATTCAAGGGAATATTTAAAAAGCAAGGATTTTCTCATTTTCGGCAAAATATAGACACTTCCAAAATATTCGAAGATATTCACATACGAAAATATTTATTATTAGTTATTAAATATTAATCGTGTATATTAATAAAATTAATATACACGTAATTTCTTTTAATGGTTCTGATGAAAAAAAAAACGTTTTTTAAAAAATGCACAATTAATTGCAGCTGGTGAATTGTGGATATGGTTGGGTGCGTTACGTTTGTACGAGCATCGAGCATTCAAGTAACGACAAAATCCCGATAAACGCAACGTCTTTCTGATTTTATAAAAGAATATTTTTACACGTATTATGTAGTTATGTTTTTTTTGCTATACATGTACGTTTTGAATAAAAAATTATCGCGAACGTTGTTGAGGCGCTTTCCTCGTTTTTTTTTCAGCCCCAAAATCCCGTGCCACCGGTTTTGAATATAATCATTTTTGGGTCGGGAATTCCCGCGGGATAGACGGTGGGACAGTTGAGCGATTGGTTGAGTTGAAGAAAATCGTGGTGAATTTCCAGTCCTGGACACTTTCGGTGACTGCTAGAAAAATAAACAATGCACATTTCGCGAAATATACTTCGCAATAAAAATTGCTTCGGTCCGTTGATCATTTTACGGACGATTGAATTGCAGTAATTAATTAGTGAGCGAAGTCATTTATAGCCTATACTCAACCGATAATTTGGGTTTATTTTATTATTTATATGGATACTGATAATTGCGGAAATTCTTCAAGTTATTTGATTTTTATTATGTCATTTTTATCAATTCTAAATTAATTCATTTTTCGGTCAATTCTGAATCGATTCATTTATTAAATCAATTCTGAATTCATACAAAAATGATACAAATTCAAAAATCCAAATTATTTAAATTGAATAGATCAATTACCATTTTTATTGAAATTAATTAATAAGCAATTGTGCATTTGTGAAAGTCTGTATAATTAATAAAAATTCATAACAGGTGTATTTGTTTGTTCGAATAATTCAGTTAAAATAAATTGAATCGTTCAAATAAACCTAAACGAATACACCAATGATCAATTTTTATTGATTATTCAGGTGAATGGAATATGATGGGACTGTATTAAGGGGGAAGACCCTGTACAATCGAGTCTACGATACACCAATAATCAATATAATTGGGGTATTTATGAAATTATTGATTATTGTCAAAAGCTCGTCGCAAAAGGATCACTTTTTCGAAGCTTTTTCCTAACAATGTTTCATTCAAGCTTGTGTCGGTTGATACCTTTTGCAAAATTTTCCTCTAGCTTCCTTCACTATGTCACTATGGTCCGAAATAGCATTAATTGCTGCTTGACGCATCAAATGGCCGAAAAAAGCGTGGCAAGGCACTGCCGAAGCTTGAAAACTTCCACGAGCGTTTATCGCGGCGTTTTTCACCAAGTTGCAGCCTTCCTTGCACAAGTAGAGCTTCGCTTCGCGAATGTGACGAAAGTCCGAAGGATCCAGAGCAATTCCGGGTGTGTTCCACACAATGTTTGCCTTTGCAGCGATTTCCAAGCTCTTCGTGTCGAGCTTGCGAAACACGTTGGCCAACATCGACCTGGATACGACATTTCAAAAGAGAATTGGTTGATTTTCCATGAAAACCTAAATTTTCGAAATCCAGAATTTCTTTTCAATTCTATTTAAATTAAATTCATTTATTAATTTTTTTTTGCAAAGCGTTCCAATAAATTGAATTTAAAAAAATGTATAAATTATAGAACATATATAATTTTAAATAGAATTATATATAGAATTTCATTTTATTATAGAATTATATATTATATATAATATATAATTATATATTATATAAAATATAATAATTATAAATATAATAATTATATATATAATATAGAATTATATTATTATATAATTATAGAATTAATTTTATTATAGAATTTAAATAGAAATTATAGAATTTATAGAACATATTATAGAATTATAGAATATATAAATTATAGAACATAAAAAAATATAGAAATTATAGAACATATTACGAGATAGAATATTTTCTACACATTATTTTCAATAAATTCGTCGTTCGTAAAACGTTATTATTCTGTATTCTGTTAGGACGCGAAAAAATGGAAAAAAATTAATAAAAAATGAAATATACCCCTCGAAAAAGTCCTGCATCGCGACGTCGACGTTTCTCACGTTGGCGTAACGCGCGCCAAGTTTCCATCGTGTTCTCGCTTCTTCGGTGACGTTTGATGACGCACCGATCGAATTGTTCGCAATCTCCGAGTAAACGAGAATCGCGCTCGTGTCTCTTTCGGCGTTCGCAAATTTTCCGTGATCCGCATTCTTCATCAGGAACAAATCATTCCTGTCTGGTAAATCGGCCAACAGATTTATCAAGAACACCTGGGATCGGGAGAAAAACTTGACAACTCGTTACATCGAGAATAGCGAGAGAATAAGTCAATTACGGTTAAATTTAATTGAAAATTAAAAAAATGCACAGAGTGCAATTAAAAATAAATCAAAGCCAAAGCGAACAAGCGGAAAAAGCGAAAAATAAAAAATAAACAAAAGTAAAACGCAACGAATCTACGCTTAATTTTGTTGGTAAGTAAAAGAAAAAATGAAGCAAAGTCAAAATTACGAAAAAATAAAGGTAAGTAAAATTTCAAATAAAGCAAAATAGAACTTGTTTGTTCATTGACTCGTGATATTATTGAGAATTTTTCTCAAATTACGTTCACGTCCGGGTTATCGCGTGCCGATGATTCAACGTAGCACAATTCTATTTGGGACCACGTACGATTCGTGTGTTTAACGAAATAAACGTTCGGAAATTCGGCAACATCGACGTCTCTTGCTCTTCTGAAAAAAAAACATTATAAAAGTATATATTAATTACAAATTCAATGTTAGTTTTATTATGTAATTTTATTTAAAAAATAATTATAAATAAAAATGATAGCAATAAATTATCCACCTTCTCAAAATTGTCTTTCGCCTTTAGATAACAAATTGACCACGTATTTACAATCGTCCACTTACAATTAATTGAAAACAGCCTTTTCTTTTTATTACATATCATATCTTTATTATTTATAATTATTCTAGACTTTTCTCTCGTTGTATATTCCATTAATTTATTGCAATTATAATTTAGTTTATAATGACAGACATTATTATTTCCTCAAGGGTATAAAAAAATATATTAGTTTTCGATTTTTTCTCGTTAGCCGAGAAAAATGATTATTATTTTAACAATTTACCGGCATCTGTGTCTAGCGCTTGGGATGCAGAATAAAGTGGTGACGACTGCGAACAGAATGAAAGCCGCGAAGATGAGGCTTGCTGCGAGAAAAGCGGCGAAGAGGTGAGACGGCCATTTGCCAACTTGATTACTGACACCCTTGGCTACGGCCGATTTAAACGCTGGGTAACAATGGCGATGCGACACTTCGAAGCATTCCTCGTTTGCGAGCAAAGAGGCTCGTTCCGCCTCGAAATTTCCTGCACATTGATCAGATCCACGGAATACGATCGATTTCAATATCATCGCAGAAAAATGTGTTTTTTTAAAGCGCTTGCAAATAAAAATATTTAACGCAATTTTTGCAAATTAATTACAAAAGCAAATGTTTTATTTCGTTGTACACGTCCAAATTTTCGACGAGAAAAAACTATTTTGAACATTATTTTCGAGTATCGTTTAAACAATATATATAATAATACTCCCGACAAATCTATACGTATATATAATTATTGTATTGGATTAATATATTGATATATATCAAAAAATATATTGCAACAGTGTAAAATTATATTGTGAAGATACATTTCATAGAAATAACTTTCTTATTTTTTTTTAACATAAAGTTTCCTCCTGATTTGAGACGTTTTTGCTATTTAATTTCTCTTTTTTTTTTAATTTTCTTTTGTTTTGTCCCTTCATTTTCGACTAATTCAATTTTAACTTCTTCATTAATGTTGATATGTGTATGTAACTATATGATTGTATTAACACATTAACATGTACAAAAAATAATATATCATAACATTATATAATACTATAATGTATATACATGTTTATTTTATAATTTTGATATCATATATATACAGTGAAAACCAGTGCTAACGACATTGAAGGCTCCATGCAGTACCGACGTTATAGCTGATAGTCGTTTTAATCGATATATTTACAATGTTATACTCTAGATTTCGCCGTCGTTAGTGTCGTTATAAGCGGTTTTGACTATATCTATATATGGGTCATTCCATGTCAAATCGACAAATTTTTTACCTGACCCCCTTTGATTTCGCTGAAAATTTTCTATCTTTTTCTACCCCTCGAAAGTTATTTTTCAGAATTTTTTCAAATTTTTTTTCCCGACTCAAAAAAAGTTATGAATTTTTGAAAAAAACCGCTCTTTTATTTTTAAATTGCCAGAACTTTTTCAAAAATTGACCGTTTGGGAACTTTTTTTTTCAAAATTTTTGTTTTTAAATGTAGTTTTCGAAAAAAAATATGAAAAAATTTTCAGAATCCCAGATATATGAAATATTTTAGTTTTTTTGAAAAAACCGTAATTTTCTCAAAGTCCGACCGTTTTTTTTTTTTTTGCTCTAAAAATACTTCAACTAATTCTGCAATGATCCCCGTTAATCAAAAGATGTGACGACAATCGCTTCTAATTTTTTTTCTTGATTATAAAAAAATTTTTGTTGAATTTTTGCTGATTTTATATAACTTTGTTATGAAATTTTTTTTATTTCCTCGTGAAACCTCAAAAGTTGAAAAATAAAATTTTATTGGAGAATTTCAAGTGATTATCGTCCAAGAAATTGTTATTTTTTAAACAAAAATAATTTTTTTCTCTCATTGACGTTATTTTTTTACTCTTATGGACGTTTTTTTTTGGTACGGAAATATGACAACTTCAAAAATACAATGGGTTTAAAAGTTACCTCCAGTTGATACAATGTGATAATTTAAGAGCTATCGATTGTCGGTAAAAAAGATATCATCTACATTTCATTTAAATAATATGGAGGTTATGTTTTCAGAATAATTACATTGTCGTTGTGTTCATCGTGTCACGTAGACTTACTATTGCTAAATAAAGTACCTATTATTTATCATGAAGTGCTGTTAATTTATATTTTGTTAACGAGTGATTACAATGCCGAAGTTTTTTGATCGATGTTGCAATCCATTTAATTAAGAAAAATTAGAAGATCGGTTCACAAATGCAAAAACAATACCAGCGACACAAAAAATCCATAAAATTTCACCATTGGAAGATTGTATGGTGCAAGTTAAGATGTTTTCTTCTTCAGAAAAATATTTAAATCACAGTACCATGAAGAAAAGAAGGGAATCATCCAGTAAAAAGAGATAATAAAAATAGGTGTAATGTTGAATTTTAGAATCAAGTATTATGTTAAATAAAAGATAATATAATTTGAACACATACACAAAAATGTTTTTAATTTATTTAAAGATGTTAAGAGACGGTGAATTTATTTAAGAGTATGAAAAGTCCTTTTTTTTTACTTTTTTGAAAAAAATAACAATTTCTTGGACGATAATCACTTGAAATTCTCCAATAAAATTTTATTTTTCAACTTTTGAGGTTTCACGAGGAAATAAAAAAAATTTCATAACAAAGTTATATAAAATCAGCAAAAATTCAACAAACATTTTTTTATAATCAAGAAAAAAAATTAGAAGCGATTGTCGTCACATCTTTTGATTAACGGGGATCATTGCAGAATTAGTTGAAGTATTTTTAGAGCAAAAAAAAAAAAAAAACGGTCGGACTTTGAGAAAATTACGGTTTTTTCAAAAAAACTAAAATATTTCATATATCTGGGATTCTGAAAATTTTTTCATATTTTTTTTCGAAAACTACATTTAAAAACAAAAATTTTGAAAAAAAAAAGTTCCCAAACGGTCAATTTTTGAAAAAGTTCTGGCAATTTAAAAATAAAAGAGCGGTTTTTTTCAAAAATTCATAACTTTTTTTGAGTCGGGAAAAAAAATTTGAAAAAATCCTGAAAAATAACTTTCGGGGGGTAGAAAAAGATAGAAAATTTTCAGCGAAATCAAAGGGGGTCAGGTAAAAAATTTGTCGATTTGACATGGAATGACCCATATATTTATAACCGAGTAATCGGCAAACATTTTTGAATTAGGGGACCAAAACTCTGCGAGCTTAATAATTATTCTCATTTTATCGTTGATAATTCTTTGTTACTTTGTCCGCAAATTACAAATAATAAAAAAGTTTGATTCCATATAACAGTGTTTTTTAAAATTAATTTTTACAGTTGCCTACCACTCACTTAAAAAAATAATAAAAATATCTCGAAAATGGTTCACTTCTGCAATAATAACTAGTAGCCGTATATATATATATACACACACACACACACACTTCCGTTTCCTATCATAAAAAATGTTAAGTCTTTTTTGTGTTCTCACAAATAATCTACCCTCCAATGTTTACTGAATATTTATGAATTTATTGCAACGCAGTTATAAAATATGTCAGGAAATCGAAGACGAACTTAAAATCTCATCAATCAATCAGATCAACCAATGAGCCCAAAATATCAATGATATTGAACTTTGCGACGTTGGAACGTAATCAAAATTATTTTTTTCAAATTGATCTTTGTTTTTACATATTTAGGCTACTAAAGTCATTCAAACGGTTTGACGTATTTTCATTAGAGATTTATGACCCCAATTCGCAAAAAAATCTTTGGATAATGATAAGAATAAAGAAACGAAAAAAAATCGTGGCTTTCCAACCCAGCAAGCTTCAACTTCATAAATATCAATGGATTTGTGCCAATTGGAGAATTTCTGTAAAAACGTAGATTGTCAATTGCGGTACTTACGTTTTGCCATCAGCGCGGTGTTTATTCCAACACGGTGCAACGATTATACCCTTCTTTGCTTCTTCCGTCCTCCACCGTCTTTGCAATTAGTCCATCGATGGCGTACGCCGAGTCAGCAGGTTTTCGTAATTGTATCACACGCAGATCCGTTTTGTCATATGTACATACCCACACATATATATTGCGTATGCATACACATGGGTAATGTGGAGCGCGATTCATCGAGTTGTAATAATCGGATATCGGTCGTGCGCAATCCCTGACAGGACCTGTCGCAATGACCACGAGGTATTTGACGTTGAGTGGAGAAAAAAAAATTGACTGTCACCGTGGGGCTTCTCGAAGACTAACGTATCGGCAATTCTACCTCGTTTCTGTCCAATGTTGTGTCGTCTCTTTAGGAAAAACACAATTTGTCTTTATCCTTATCTTATTTTTAATACGTATTCTTCAAACATTCGTTTCCCAGTCGTAATAACAAAAATACTTCAACGTGAATAAATTGGAAACGTCGTCATTGGTGAAATGTTCGTTTTCATTGAGTACGCGACGTGACGGACGAGTAGACCACGTAATTTTCGCTGTACGTAACATTCAAGAAGCAACAGAAAAGGCCACTTAAGGGCGGGGTAAAGTTAATTCGGCGAAAAAAAGGCATGTTTTTAAGATTTTTTTTTTGGCGTAACGAATAGTGTTCGTTTATTGAAAAATTTACATATAATAAAGTAACATTTGAATAACATTCTCCTAAATTTGCATTGCAAAATATTCAAAATTGAGCGAGTGAAAATTAAACCCCGGAGGCGCCTCGAAAAAAAGTTGGTTTGCGGTGTGCACCATAACACGCAACAGAATCATCTAAAACAAAAAAATCAAAATGCATTTGTTAAAGGAGATGTTTCTCGAGGTAATGACGGGAGGATTTTTTTTTTTTCGATTCTCGATTTTTCGTAGCACTTGGGAGCCAAAAACCTGATTTTCGCTTAAAAAATCGGCTAATTTGTTGTTGAAAAATTAGTAATTATTAAAAAAAATAAAAAAGCTCTCGACAATACCGGGTGAATTATGTGAAGAAGTACTGTGCAAAATTTCAAAGCGATTGGTGCAGTAGATTTTGAGTTATCGTGCACACGGACTTCAAATATGACAAGTCTCAGAAAAACGGTTTGAAAAACGCAGAAGAGATTGGTCGCTTAGCGCTCATTGCACATAAGTTTGAGAACACTTCTCGGTTGCATAAAAATCTGAGAAAATTCATGCATATTAAAGGTACTCAAAAGATTAATTTTGCATAATAATAATTCCAAAATGTTATTAACAAAATTATGAAAAAAAAAATTAGTCAACAAATTTCCCCGCAACCCAATTTTTTTTCGTGATTCGTTCATTTTTCTGGATACGTATGAATTTTTTCAGATTTTTCAATTAACTTTGAATTTTTAGAAATTCAAAATAAAACTCGATAATTTTCTTATACTCACTCAAAGTCGTCGATGCCAGGTCCGTAGAGCAAAAGGCTTCCATCAAGATGATCGAGAGCATCTTTTTGCGTTTGTCTACGCAAAACTCTTTCTTCTTTACTGTCGTGCGCCGCTTGCTCCTCTGCTCTACTAATTCGCATATCGTCAACTTGTCAACGCTCAAATACTCATAACTTCGTCAATTTTACTCCGATCGACTTGAAATTTTAACACAATATTCTTGATATATTATGCATTCATTTAAAAAAATTAAAAAAAATGAAAAAAAAAATTAAATACTTTACCCCGCCCTTAAGGGAAGTCATCACGGTAACGCCGAATGAAGGCAGTTTTTTTCCTAATGTTTCTTTTCTACCAGATTATTTATTTGGGATTTGGAAAGAAGGTATGTCGTTAGACATACATTGAATTTATTACGTGTCAATTTTTATTTACAAAAAATAGAAATTAATAACGTTATTGAGGTATAATAGAGTCTCTGTAAAAAAAATCGGTCGACCGGCCGGATTATTAACGTGCTCGTTGGTCTGAAAAACAAACATAAAAAAGTTTCATAATTGATATGAATGTAGTTCTCGTTGTACGTAGGCCTTTTTCGAGAAACAAAAAACAAAATTTCACAAAATGGCCGGTGTTCAAAAAGAAAAGTGTAATTTTGGCGAAAATGTTACTAATATTTGGGGCTTGAAAAATATTAAATAAGAAAAAAGGCTAAGATCAACGATAGCTATTGCGGTGACGGAGGTTTTGGTCTTTTTTTCTAAATTAAAAATGGGACGATTATAGCTAAAGTTAAGACTCGGCCAGGTCGAAAAAATTTGTTTCCAAAAAAAACCGCGAATGAAAGTTTTAGTAATTATACGTAAATCGCTGCGCTACATGTTCTCACTAAATCGTCTCTAATTTGGTCAATTTTCAATACCTTAACTTGCGATTTTTTTCATATATTCTTGAATACGTATACGTACGTAAAAAAAAAGACTTTTTTCACGTCACAGTGATGTCCCGCCTTAAGGAACTCCGAAAAAATGAATTGTTGATAACAACGAAAACTCGTGATAACCGATTTTTCCAAGCGGGAACTCTATAGGGGAAGGAATTTGTGAATTTAATTCATTCTCGAATCTTCGTACATTTGTATATATTTATTAAAAATAACATTTCTCATAAATAACATTCTAAGAAAAAATCACAATGTCGTCTATATCTGATGCGTTCTGTTTTTTCATCGCCGATAGAACGGTGTAACGTGGTCTTTACACAAAGGTAATGTACAACGGAACAATTATCGAATACTACGGTTATAACGATGTTGTTTTTACAAATATTACAAGCTTGGCTTTTTTTCCATTTTTCTTTGCTTTCTATATTTTGATCATTAATTTTGACAGTTCAGCGGCGATAATTGAAATTCTAATATTTTACCGATGTACTTTCGATCTCGACAAATCGACTACCAATTATTGTGAGAATCACAAAAAAATCGGAAAATCTCGGCAAAATCTTTGAACTTCTGTGTAACGAAGATTGTTCGGAAAAGCGCGCGTGCAACGCACGAGGAAAGGAAAATTGGCCGTCGAGTCGATAATCGATCGAGGCTACAATTGAAATGCCGGCTATCTTCGCGTATGCTCTCTTAAATAACATTGTTGTCCGATGAGACAAATCTTACGATGACCGTCCAGCAGTCAAGTAGTTTTATTATTATTATCATATTTGTTACAATACAATCTATACTAGGTCTAGTTAATCGTTGGATATTGGCAGATTGATCGTAGAGTTCTATTTCTTTAATTTCGTATTGCGCTTTTTATTTTCTCACGAGAGTTTCTCAGAGCTATTTTTACGAGTTTCGTAGTACTGTGCATTTAATTCCTCCGCCAGTTCTGTTCAATTCGCGGCTAAAATCACTGGATTGAAAAAAATGTCTATAGTCGCGCGGTTCCATAAAAAAAAGAACATTACTTCGTTCGACATTACCGACCGAGCACGTTCTCACAGTGTTGCGAGTGTCCGCTAGATGTCGCCGCACAACCATTTAATACTCTCAGGTGCCATTTCGCGTCAGCACAACCGCCATTTTGATTAATCGTTTCGCGCTTGTCCTCATTAACTACAAACATCAATAGAATCGTCAAACACTGGTGTACGATATGGTATTTCTCAGTTCATTCGTCGGGTCTCTTTTTTTGCGCGTGGGTTTGCTTTTCGTCCTGACGTGATCCTTGCCAGTCGTTGACTCGCTGTCGGACGAGCTGCCGTCGTCGCTCGACGAGCTCGTGGTCAGTGCCTCGTTGACGTCTTGCAGCTGCGCGTGCTCGTAGCTGCGCCGATTCCTCGTTGTCACTGAGTTCGTCGGTGAGGCAGATTCCTTCCTCACGATTTCGGGGCTGGAGTTGGACTGGTTGCTGCTGATCTCGGCGAAACCGGACTCCGGCGTCGTGACGGATTCGCTGGTTGTCCTCAAAGCGACAAGATCACTGGGCGAGGTATCGGAGCGATTGGCAGTGATGGAAATCCTCATATCCTCGTTTGATCGTTCATCCCCGTTGCTGTTCTCCAACGATTCGGTGACTTCCGATATTCTACGTGATTTCTTTTCCATCTCGATCTCCAAGTGTGTACCGTTGAAAGAATCCGGATTGTTATCGTGTTGTCTCCTGCGCGTTCTCACTTCGGGATTCTCTTTGGATCCCATGCTGCCACCGATGTTACGCCTCATTACGTTCAGACGTTCTTTGCTGCCGGTGTGACGTCTGTGGCTGCATCCAACGAGATTTTCCCGACTGCCAGCGTGAAGATTCTTCGCGCTACCGATCCAGCCGTCGTTTTTGTCGAGGGTCAACAGCAGGTATCTCTTGGACCCTGCCAAATTGCGCCTCGAATCGTTGATCGCGTTCGCCCGCTCGTCGTCGCACGGAATAAAATTTCTGTTGCTCAAGTTTCGCCTCGAATCGTTCAGCGATCTCTTCTCGTCGTCCAGCACAGTCGGGACGCAACCGCGATTCGTCAGATTGCGCCGGGAACCGCCCAACGAGCGTCTCTCCTCGTCGAGAAGAGGATACCTAAGATGATTCCTTTTTGGACAGATGACAGGCCGGTGAATCGATGAGAACAGCTCGTCCCTCGTTTGATCGATGTCCCGATGATCCTCCTCGTAAACGATCTCGCGGCTGTTCTTCAAAATCTCACGATTCACCGCCTCGGGCAGGTGCTGAAGCTCCACATCGGCGATCACGTGTATCGCGTCCGGATCAACCTCCGTGATCTTGTATTGGCCCAATTCGCGTTGATTTTGGGGATTCGACAGACCGGCCTGAGGATCTCGATAGACATTGCGATTGAGCGGATGATCGTCCAGACTGTTGTCGCTCTTGGTGCTTTCGGCCCGGTTTATGGTGCCTGGTGATGTTGGAGCACGGTGGTGCACGGGGTGCGAGTAGTGCTGATTGGACGCATCGTGATAGGGATCCAACAGTAGCCCGTCCTCGTCCACGAGAAAACCTGAAAAGCTTCTCCACTTAGGGCTATCCGGAGGGACAATAGTTGCCTTATTTCGCCAGTTACAGTAGCAAGCTAGTCACGGTGAACTTCCATCCAGAGTGGATTATCGTGGGAACCAGTTGGATCCGGTTCAAATCGGTTGGAGCATGTACAAGGATCAGTTTGGACTCATTTGGGGAATAGGAAAAGAGTTTTTTTCGGCCAGGAAACCGGTTGCATTGTTCCTGTATGTTGCGCGCTTTGCCAGGCCCCAGAGGACAACCATAGTAACGAAAAGACCGTTCTAGGGGTTTGCAGCACTCGTTGAAGATCAAACAGCAAAATCAGATACTTAATAGTCAGTAGTTTGATTTATGGAAAGCTTCTAGTGAAGTGTAACATGTTTTATGATCATCAGCCGCAAATAATCTTTGTCTTCGATCTCGAGTGCTCCAACACCCTCAAAAGTCGTAATACCAGTTGTTAATTTTGATCCCCACATAAGACAGTACGGCTTGCCACCCGAAGGACGTAATTACAAGGTACATGCACTTCCACAATGTCCGTTTATCCAGACCCCTTTCACCCTCGACGAAACACAACGTGAGCGACGTTTCAGAGCTGCACAGCTGTTGATGCGTTTATTCGTTTGCTCCTGGCAGTTTTGTTTGGCTCGTGAGTTCGATTTAATTGCAAGGCTCTCGTCTCATATTTCGTTACGTTTTCTAAACTCCTTGGACGTCGTCGATCAGTGGAATGTCTATGTGAAGTTTCGGCGAGGGGGATCCCTGGGACTGTGGTCCTTGTTGGCCGGGCGGTATCAAATATCCCGAGCCGTTGCCCTGACTCAAAGTTGTCAGTACGACAGGAGCGGTTCTCGGCTCGCTAGGCACTTTCCTCAGGCTGAGTCCATCTACGATTACACCAGCACCAAATAACGATAAGACGACATGAGGGAATCAGCGTTAAGAGAACGAGGATCGAAAGCCGAAAGGAGGTAAGCCAATGTCCATTAGGTTGGAGTACTTGGGCAGGTTGTGCAAAAGACTATTGGACAGGCCTATAATGTACATTGCGATAGAGCTCGTTGACGTGATTGAAACGGCGTCAATTCGACGACCGGAAGCGATCATGCGAGTGTCAATCAGGCATAGACGAGCATAGAGCCACACCATGGGGAAAAGGTAACAGGAGGTTAATTTCTGGGCGCACACCTGATCGGTATACTTGCTACGTTAATTGCGAACGAAGAGCAAGCAAGTGCAGCGATCTGTCGTTTTTCTCGTATGACTACGAGGCTTCGTATCGAGTGAGAGTGTGCAGCAGGCTGTGGCTGAATTGCGAACGTACCGGTACCATGACGAAGGTCATCCTGTACACGGTAGAACTCGGCGAGTTCGCGACCCGAGCACAATGGCGTGTCGACCTGAACGGTACAGTTGAACAGGGAATGATCGACCTCGTAACCCTGTCGTTCCTTGGAGTAGAGTACCATCGACTCGAATCTATGACCCCAGAGAACTTCCTGGGGAAGATAGCTGGAGCGTGCCTGGGTCGTTTGACCGGTTGATTCGATGGTACCTTCGAGTAGGACGACTACCTCGAAGCGTTCGGTCAGCATGTCCTCGGCTGACATGTTGTAGAACGGTGATTCGGCGTTGATCTTGTGGAGAATCGTAGTGGGCCATATGAAGAACAAATTGCCGTTTTCGCCATCCGTACCCACTGCCAATTCGTGCTGATGTTGTGACAGCGTTTCGCCCTCTTTCGTCATTCTCGTTCTGATCACTTGAGCCCTCACGGTGGCGCCAATTATGTGGGATTTCCTCATATCGGCAACTCGGAACATCAGACACAGCTCACCGTCCCGTTGACATATGACAGCGTTACGGGAGAACAGAAGCGTCTGGGTTCGCTGCTTCGGACGACTCATCTTGGCGAACACGATACCGACCATCAGTGCCTGGATCATCACACCCGCGATACTCTGGATACACATTACGAAAATGGCCTCGGGACATTCCTCGGTCGTTGATCTACTGCCGTAACCGATCGTGTGCTGCGTCTCGATCGAGAAGAGAAAACAACTCGTGAAGGAGAATATATTGTAGATACAAGGCGTCCAGTCGTTTTTTATCTGCACCGGTGGCAAATGCTTCTCGTCGAAGTCACCGTGGGTAAACGCTATCAACCACCATATCACCGCGAAACCCAACCAAGACAACAAAAAACTCAACGCGAAACACAAGAGTGTCCAACGCCATTGCGTGTCGACGAGGGTCGTGAATATGTCCTGCAGGAAGCGCAACGAACGACGGGAGATCTTTGATTGCAGCACGTTGCACTCTCCGTTCTTGAGGACCGCTCGTCGACGTATCTTTCGCACCGGGCCTGCCCTGTAACGGCTCCTGCAATTCAAACGTTTCGCAAAAAAGGAGATCAGCCGTTGCGGTTTTACTCTTCTTCGGTTTTTTGTTCTTCAGGTTTTCTAGCTCGAGGCTTGGCTTCGTTGCCATGATCGATGCTGATTGGCAATGATCGAAGTTTCAAAGTGTTGACATCATGTGTCGCTTACTGTTCGGAACATTTTTCGTGATCGTGATATGGTGAGAAATTGAAGGGAATGCATAGCAGTTCTAGCGATCTTTTTTGCACTTTCAGGGACGTCTCGGATTGGCAAACGTCATTGAGGTGAGTCTGTGGACGATAAACGTCATTGAGGTGAGTCTGTGGAAAGTGGACGTCATTGAGGCGAGTCACTGGAAGGTAAACGTTATTGAGGTGAGCCTGTGATTGGTAAACGTCATTGAGGTGAATCTGTGATTGGCGAACGTCATTGAGATGAGTCTGTAATTGGTAAACGTCATTGAGGTGAGTCTGTGATTGGTAAACGTAATTAAGACGGGTCCGTGATTGGTAAACGTCGTTGGGGTGAGTCACTGGAAGGTAAACGTCATTGAGGTGAGCCTGTGGTTGGTAAACGTCATTGAGCTGAGCCTGTGATTGGCGAACGTCATTGAGATGAGTCTGTGATTGGCAAACGTCATTGAGATGAGTCCGTGATTGGTAATCGTCATTGAGGTGAGTTTGTGATTGGTGATCGTCATTGAGGTGAGTTTGTGATTGGTAATCGTCATTGAGGTGAGCATGCAGTTGGTAAACGACATTGAGGTGAGCATGCAATTGGGAAACGTCATTGAGGTGAGCATGCGGTTGGTAAACGTCATTGAGGTGAGCATGCAATTGGGAAACGTCATTGAGATGTGTCCGTCATTGGTAAACGTCATGATGACAGATGATCGTCCTCTCCATTTTTCTCCGATGTCTTGGAACTAGTGCGTATTAAGCAAAATTTGAGAAAGGACGACAAAGATTATCCTCGTCATTGCAGGAATCTCGACGCATTGAGGAGATCACGGATCGGTATTCTCATTTTCAGGATTTAATTGCATCTTGACGTTTCGATGGCATTGTCACAAATAAGCATGGAACCGATTCCATTAAGGAATGTCTGGCAATGAAAGATTTTAATTGTCTATCTCGCTCTTTTTATTTTGCCGATCCTTATGCAGATTGCCCCGAGAAAAGAGTAACAAGTGTCGCATTGAATTGCAAATCAGACGTGTTGCTCATTATGTGTCGCTCTACGTGCGATAAATATGGCACGGTGTTACGAAGCTATCACGCGGCTGCATTAAATGAACAATTGCTAAACACAATACAAGTACAACGCGCGTCATGCTTTTTCGTTTTTTTTTCCAGCTGACAATAGGTCGCGTCGCTTGGGAAAATTGAGGAAGATTCGTGACGAGATTTTCGTATATTGAGGATTTAATCGTACGAGGAGAAAACTAGGCAGTTGAAGCTGACAAACGTGAAGCAGAATTATCAACCTGGAAGTGGGTTGTTTCGTGAAAAAATTGACGATTTAAAATTTTGGCATGAATTTAACTACTGGCTACAAAAATTATATTGTACATATTTTAATATTACAAAAAAGATTTATAATATAGAAATACTATTATGAATTTTAAAGAAAAAAAAATCGAACGTGATGGTTGTTGTTTATTTTATTTATATTGAACACAACTACTCGCAACTACTGACGCAAATTTATAATATACGAATATTGCAATGACTTTCGAAATAATTATTAAATTCGTAATCGGTTGATATTTTTGGCAGTGATCGAAGGATCTCTGCAAAGGTCTTTCGAATTGAAGAAATGGAAAATAAAAACAATTGAATATAAAGATGCGAATAACGATGACATTAAAAGTGAATACATTATAATTAAATTAATAATAAATTGAGAAATGGGAATTACATAAATAACAAATGAATAAGTTGAAATTAAATCAATAAAAAATGAAGAAATTGAAATTAACTAAATAAAAAATGAAGAAATTTAAATTAAATCGACGAAAAATAAAGAAATTAAAATTGAATCAATAAAAAACGTAGGAAAGAAGAAGAAATAATAAAATCTAATAGCAAAAACGTCTCGGAACAAGGTGGAACTTTGTCATTGAAAAAAATATGAAATTTTCCGAGATTCGGCACTCTCCCGAATTAGATCATCGTTGTTTCAAAGTTAACTTCCCGTCTGGAAATGCCACAAGGACGTTCCCCGACTCTTCCCACGATACCGAGGGCGCATCCTCTGATACGCAAGTTTGGCGTGAAATATACGGCCGTTGAGATTTAGCCGGGGGAGGCACGTGAAACAGATATATCGTATGTATAGTATCCTACGATGCTTTACCGTACATACACGCATACATACACGAAGATACGAGAGAGGTCTTGCTCTCTCGTTCGGTATCAAGATATTCGTTGCGAGAGACACATAAGCCTTTTTATCACCTCGCAGTGACTCTCCGAGTGACACATATCGCTCAGCAAAATCTCAAATTTCACAAGACGAGCGTCTGTATGCACGTACACTTTGCGACTGCGGAGGAGCGAATTACTCTCTTTTTTCCTCTTCCCAACCATGTACGAATTCAACGGCAATTTTTTCTCTTTTCGGGTAAGTTCTCCGAAAAAAATTTACATCGACCCCGATTTTGGGAATTTCGTACAGTAAAAAAAATCAATCAACGTCAATTTAAAAATCCGCCGTTTTTGCCCAATGAAATTTACGAGTGACTCAGGATTAAATCAAGTCATTGTTTAAAGTAAACTAAAAAAGTTCGCAAGTACAATTTTGCTATAAAAATAAACAAATTGACGGCAATTTTGCGGAAAAAAATAAAACAGTTCATTGACCGTCCAGATGAAATAATTCGTATTCACCTAGCAAAAAAAGATGATTTTTTTTAGTACTGCGATTTTATTAGCTACAGTTTTTAACAGATGGCTAATAAAATATGTCTTGTGAGTTTAGAGCTCTCGACTGAATTTTTGTGTACCTACAGTTCGAGCTTCACGTCCCTGTCATTTTTTTTAACTACGTCGAATTTCGAGGCCACTTTCATTACCTGACAAATAAACATTTGTTATCATCCTTGTACATATATTCGTACTATGTACACACACGCGCGCACACACACACGCATATATATATATGCCACATTGAATACGAGGTGCAAATGAATCGATAAGCCTCTTTTTTTCGTTATTTTTATTCGCTGGTTACTTCGGTCGAGTCTTCTACTCAATTAAGTTTCTTTTGTCCATTATCTTGAGATATTGCGCAAAAAAAATGAATCACTCGATATCGCGTTTGGCACAAAGTTATCGACGATTATTGCGACTCTTATTTCTCACGCCCATTTTTTCTTCATGCATCACGAAGCAATCTTGTCGCAGAAAAGACGCACGATGAAAAAAATTATTCGTGGATGAGCCGCGAGTACGTTGCGCAGATGTCGAGCACCTGTCGATCGAGAATTTCTCAATCAGATTTTCACGATTGAATGAGAATGCGGCTCGGTGACAGGCGTAAAACAATTTCTGCAAAATTGCAAGCACGAAATGATTCGCGAAAAATGGAGACAAGCTCACTAGGCGTATAGGAAAAATTTTATCAACAGAAATTTCATCAAAATGATCTGTTTTTAGGGAATACTTTCCGTTTGTGAAGGGACAACATTTTTAAATTTTTTTATTGAGTGACGTTCAGGTATAACGCAATATGAGGTGAAAATGTTTTCGTTTCCGTGTCTAATAAACACGTCGATATTTCAATTTAACGTCTGACATTAATGACAATGGAAGCGAGTACTTTGCAGTTTCCCTCCGTGTGGGCTTCGCACTTACGACAACGTCACTTCGAGCGGCTATGTATGCGTACGGCTGATCTTGAAACGCAATAAGTTTATCCATGTTTCATTGCGATGACAATAATTCATGTCGAGGTGGCGCATAAAAAAAAAAAAAATTCAATGAATAGTGTTAAAATATACGAGAGCGCTACGTCGTCAGCAGGACAATTTTAAAAGCCAGCAGTCGCGCCGCTCAACGTACTGTTTTTGTATAGAAAGATTTTAATTAAATTGACAAATTAATTGATAGCGAGTCTTACATACGTGATTAATGTTGTCGTACAATTTTTAACTATTAAAAATAGATAGTAAAAAAATCCTAGCTGCGTTCAAGGCAGTATTCTTGCCTGGAAATTTGAAAAATGCGATTTTTTGTGAAATTTTTTTTTTGATTCATACACTGTGTAGGAGATATCCTTAAAAGTAGATTTCGAAATTTCCGGTCTTTACAAAGTTGTAGCGGTTTGAATATGGCGGGATTGAGAGGAGCTGCGAACTTCAGAAGCTTCTAAGGCTTCCAAAAGGAGCTCTAAAAAGTCATAATTTCGAAGTCAAGGGAGGGATACTTTACGAGGCAGGAATGGTCCATTAATATAACGTAAGTATAACATGCCATTATACCACTTAGATAGTTGCGGATGTCTAAAATTGTACTTAAGGATGTTGAGTCCCAAATCGCAAATGATGATAAAATTCTGAAAATTTGGTATGTTTTGTCTGAAGTATTTCAGAGGTCGTGTAAAAATTTCACGACAATTAGGAAGCTCGTTATTGAACAATTAACATTCACAAATTAAATGTTGTTTTATGGAAACTGATGTAACTTTGCAATAAGTTTTTTTTTGGCCTCTCAAGTTTATAATATCTACAATATACTGAAAGCAACGGAAACAAAACGAAGTTTATTGATAAATTTTTTTTAATTTCTTTTAAAAATTGTTCTTAACAAAATGTTAATTTTTTAATAACGAGCTTCCTAATCGTCGTGAAATTTTAACACGACCTCTTAAATACTTCATACAAGAACATACCAAATTTTCAGAATTTTCTTATCATTTTTTATTTCAACCCTTAAGGAGGTTGAAGTAATGATGATAGAATTCTGAAAATTTGGTATGTTTTTACATGAAGTATTCAGGAGGTCGTGTAAAAATTTCATGACGATTAAGAAGCTATTTATTGAACAATTAACATTAACATGTTTCATAGGGACTCAACATCCTTAATATTTGAAACGCGTTTTTCTTGAAGTTCCTTTTTTTCAACCTGGTTGACATAAAATCTCAAGTTCTATTGAGCCGATTGCCTTCAAATTTGGTACGGACCTTAAGTGTATATATATATGTATATCCCTCTATCGTCCCTACCTCGGGCATTGTGAAACTGTTATTATAACTATTTACACAAAATTCAAAACTGAAAAAATTTACTTTTTTTTTCAGACGATGGCCATTCATTTAAGTTCTCCTTGGTATCTGCCATAATGACATTCTTAGAGATCAAGAAAATTGGTTTTATTTCTGCTCGGATGAATGGGAGCATTGAAATTATGTCAACCGCGTCAACTCTTTATTCACGGCCATATTATAGACGCCCATTCAATTTTCATTTTTTCGCCCAATTTTGTTTTTTTGTAAGTTCTCGAAACATAAATTTAAAAAAATGTAAAAAAATGGATAAAAAAGATATTTTTTGTTTTTGTAGCAAGCCCATAAAAACGCCCGAAATGTAGGCCTCTAGATTACAATATTTTGTCAACTTAATACGAACAAAAACCAAACAACCCCAAATGTAATAAAAGATCCTAACTTTGTTTAAGGCCTTAGGCCACAGTAACGAGTATAAACTCACGTGCGATTTTAACAATTTTGTTTCGTATGAAAAAGTGATTAACTTATAAAATTAATTACAGATCTATTTAGTATGAATATCAAGCTGTTAGCATTTTTTTTTCGGCGTACAAAATGGCCGACTACTCAAAACTTTTCGAAACAGCTTTTTTCCAATTGGCGTGACATATAACTTCATCAATTCACTCGATTTACTTCAAATTAAAAAGTTGTGTTCCTAATTGCATTTCGCAGAAAAGTACGTAGGGAATTTCTGATTAATCGAAAACTTTTCATCTTATGAGCAGTTTATCAGCAGTTATAACGAAATTTTGCACTGAAAATTCATTTCGTAAGCTCAAATACCTACAACTTTTGAATAAAACAATATTTTTTCAATTCGGTACGTACTTGTCTAGGTATTCTAATGCAGATTGGCGAGAATTTTTGTTTTTTGTTCTAGGTAAAAAAAGAAAATATTAGTAATAAATTTTGTACATCGAAAAATATATATATATATATATATATATTCTAACAGCTTAATATTCATACTAAATAGATGTGTAATTAATTTTATGAGTGAATCACTTTTTCATACGAAAAAAAAAAATTGTTAAATTGGCACATGATTTTATACCCGTTACTGTGGCCTTAAATTAGTGCGGAAGACAAACGCGAAGCTGAATACCTGCTCCTCATGGATGAGTTCGGACTTTTGGGTGGTCGAGAGACGATGAAAGGTGTCGTGCCTCGGAATGGCAACAATCTTTTATCGTCACCGCTTTCCGGTGATCCCAAATTCCCATTCGTCGGGCCGTTTTTCGTCCCTTCTTCGTTCATCTTGATTGAATTTTCGAAAATCGTCGTTTAAACTACCTTTTTCACGATATATTAATATCCACAAATATCCGTATTATCCCGAATATTTCTCGAAATCGATCGAAAGATTTTCGTCCTTTCCACGACGTATCGAACGTTGCACTCGGGGTTGCACAATTGTCCTTATTTTTCTCGGCATCCGAAATTTTCGAAAATTTCGAAAATTTGCGTTCAGTTTATTATCGAAGCATTCCGTCGACAAATCGTCTATCGACACAAGTCACTTCCTCGGCCATCCTGCCACCTCGAGCGACGAGAACGGACTGAAAAAACCGTCGGATTTGTGCGATAATCGTTGATAACTCGGTGAAGCTTTTGACGTTTCTCGATCGTTGGGATCGCGCGTTTGGTTCCTCTCCACCTCGACTCGATTTGCAATACGTCCCGTTTTTGTTTTTCGCCTATCTCGCCACCCCTTGAGCGGAATTGTGCGCCATATTTTTATTTTTTTTTTTCGTGCAAATTACACTTGCCAAAGATATGCGAGTGCATAGAGCGTTTGAGAGATACTCGATAGGAGAGCCGCGAGAATTGAGAGACGATGAGACGATTGGTGGGCTTCCTTGTCATTTGTCTGACGATAAATACGCTCCGTCTACTTGTGTATTCGTGCGCGCACATATCGTCGTGTGTGACGTTACACGCATACGCAACTCCACGTAAATACGTGGCTTTTGTGCAAATACACGTGTGTGAGAGGCACGTGTGTCACATATGGGGCATTTAAGGGGTAGAATTGTAGAATTTGCCAAAACAATCATAGAATTGTAGAGTTTGACACATTGTAGAATTTGCCAAACAAACATTTGCCACTACTGTAGAATTTGCAAAAAATTCATTTCTTCCCCCAAATTTTCATTAAGGCCCTTTAGTCATTTTTCATGCATTTTTTTAAAAGTGATAAAATAATCGCATCATTTTAAATCTTGGATATTATTTTAATAGAACTTGCGAGTGTTAAAAATGTTTTTTTTTCTTTTTTAAACAAAACAAAATGGCGGCGTAATAAGGTATTCCTTTAGGCGCCTTTTGAAAAACTGCTCATGCTTTAGCTCAAAGAGTTATTGATGGATCTGGTTGATACTTTGGGAGGTTTCTCACTATAACATTATTCGAAGGGTACACCCAAAGTTTTAAGGTTATCGCGTAAATAAATTACTTTTTTTTGGGTAAAAGTGGTCGAGAAAATGGTCAAAAATATGATGAAATTTGATTAAAAAGCCTATTTTATATTTGATTTTATACTTTTTAATATTTTTATTGGTGTATCCTCCCAATAATATTATAGTGAGAAAACTCCCGAAATTTCAGCCTGATCGATCAATAACTTGAGCTATAACATGAGCAGTTTTTCAAAAGACGCCTAAAGGAGTACCTTATAATGCTAATAGTTGATGTTTTATTTTAAAAAGCAAAAGATGCTAACACTTGAAAATTGTAATAAGATAAAGTCGACATTGTTAAATAATGCAATTATTTTGTCACCTTTTAAAAAATTCATGAAGAATTACGTATTTCCGGGCGTCTAAATGGATTCGCCCCCTTAAGAGAGGCTTTGAACCATCTACAATAAGAGAAGAAAAGTTTGGTATTTGTAAAAAAGGTCCGCAGGTTCGTCTGCTTATTAACAAAAGATTGTCCATTTTTCTGTCGAAAATAGAGATTTTACTTGAAATGCTTGCCAATTACACAAAATTTCATATTTTCAAAATCTCCACGCATTTTTCTAGCTATACTCATGTAAATTGATAGAATTTTCGATTTTTCTTTCAAATTCACATTTGCGTCAATTATACTGCGTGCCTCAGAGCGTCTCATATTATTTAGCCTGATAGAAGTTGATATGAATACAATAAATTGATTAATTACTATTTATATAGATAATACCAATAAAATAAGTATATTAATTGGCGATGTGAAGTGGAATATAGTGGGGCATGTAATAAAGGTGAAAACCCGTACAATAGAATCTACGATAAAAAACAATATAAATATATTAATTAGTATTAATATTTATTATAGATATAATAAAAATATTAATTAGACTCGCATACAAATATGAATAATACTAATAATAGAAATATCATAACTAGTATTAATATTCATTGTGAATATAATTCATATATTTGGTACATTTATATCGATTTCCATCAGGCTAGGTAACATGGAAAAGAAACTTAAATTGTCGAGGACCTTTTGATTTTTTCTAAAATGCCCCGTATGTTTCTCGGTCCCGGTGGGAGCAAACGTTTTGCTTCCGATCCGTGAATTACTCGCTGGTACATCAAGCGTTTAATTCATCAGATCAGACTTATAAGCACGTGGGCATATTTGCATACATGAATTCAAGATTATTTTTTCTCCTCTCTCTCTCTCTCTCTCTCCCTCTCTCTCTCTCTCTCTCTCTCTCTCTCTCTCTCTCTCTCTCTCTCTCTCTCTCTCTCTCTCTCTCTCTCTCTCTCTCTCTCTCTTTCCTCTCCTCTCTCTCACGGTTAGTAGGCTGTGCAAGTTTCGTCCCAAAATTCTCAAATCGGTCCTCCTCTATGATAAACAATACCTATAGTTATCCGAATTTGTACTTTTTAACGTTAATATATTTATTTTCCCATAAAGAAAATGAGTTTTCGAAATTTTCATGACGCAATCGTCGTGATCTTCCACCTTAATAAAGAGAATGGACGTATTGCGAAACTTGTTTTGAAAAATGAAAAACTCTAAGATATTCAATGCGTTGTGGATCTCCTTCGACGCGGGAGATCGTGCGCGAGGAGCTATCGTTCGTAATACTGATCACCGCACACCGGGCCTCTTCTCTTTATACGGTTCGATGTCTCCGCGTGGCGAACGAGCTTCATCCACTTTTATTATCAGACACTCGCGAGAACGGTGCCGGAATGTTTGCTCTAACGCTTTGCAGAAAAATAGGGTACAGGGTGGAAGTGGAGGATTCGTATGTTTGACGAATAACGTCAATCGGTTCGGTCAAGATCTCGGAGAAAAACAACTTAAAGTGCCGTCGATGATCTTAGATTTAGTGGGTTTTTTTTCTTCATTTTTTTTAGTCGGACGTTTCCGATGTTAGTTGGAAAATGGAATTATCATTTCTGTGATTTAAAAATTGTTTTTTAATTTAAGCCCAATTAAATTTCATTTCAATTTAATTTGAATAGAATTTCATGTTAATTTAATTGGAACTTAATTTCACGTTTATTCAATGCGAATTCAATTTCATGTTAATTTAATTTGAATTAAATTTCATGTTAATTAGTTTTGAGTTTTGAACTTAATTTTAGTTTAGACGGATGTCGATTTTTATTTAATTTAATTTATGTTCGATATAATTTATGATTGGAATTTAGTTTTAGTTTGGTTGAATGGAATTTTGGTCAATTTTAATTCGAGTTTTGCCTTGATATTTTTAAAAAATATTTATTTCAGGACCCGAGGACTTTTTTTTTCGGTCTTTCGTAATTATAAATAGCTTCTTTTGATGTATAAAATTATTTTTTAAAACGATTTTATTAATCCATTTGCCAATCAGCTGTCCGATAAAAATACGATAGGCTCCTTGTTTCGTATTAATTCCATTCGAATTTTAAATGTTATTTAACTATCCTCCGATGCCGATTGTAATTTAAGTTAATTTTTATTCGAATTTGATATTGGTTTGGTCAAATGTAATTGTGTTCAATTTAAATTTGAGTTCCTCGTTCAATTGTTTTTGAATATTTGTTCCGGGATGAGAGGAACTTTTGCGGCATTCCGGGATTTTCGCTTCTTTTCAAAATAAAACTATTAAAAAAAAAAATAGTAATGAATTTATTCGTCAATGCGCCTTTGCGTAAAAATTCCACGGACTTTTCGTTTCATGGCAATTTTATTCGTATTTTGACCTTTGATCTAGCTTACTTCGTTGTCGATTATAATTTGATTAAATGTTAATTTGATATCATTTTTGTTCTCAATTTAATTTTTGTTCGGGTTTACTAATTTTGTTTAATTGTCATTCGAGTTCTGCGTTTCAATTTTTTTTCATTTATTCTGGGATAAGAAGGCCTTTTCCGGCTTTCCGGAAATTTCGCTTCTTGTGACAAATAAATTTATAAAAACTAAAGAATAAAAATTCGACCTATTTGCCAATACTCTTTCCAGTAAAAATTCCACTGGCTCCTCGTTCCCATCGAGCGCGAGAATTAAGTTCACGAAGTAATTGTTCGTTCTACCAATCAATCATACGGCCGTTCAAAATTTCTTAAAAAACGTCGTTCTTTCCCCCAATCTGAATCGCCTTTAATTAACACTATTTTTCATTTCCGTCTCATCTCCCATTTATGTATAAACTTATTTGCTTTTCTGCGAAAAATAGAAAAACTGCAGAGCGCGTATACTTTCGTCACTAGTGTGTCGCAGGCGTTTCGTGTTTGACTCTCGTGTTATTATATCGCTGTCAATAATATCGTCGAGCACGAGTACACTTATAGACACGGACGGCCAAACCCACTGATTGCCGTCTCAATAGTGCCAGTTACGTCCGGTCGTGCTACACGCGGGCGAAATAAATTTTGTCGATGAATTATTTCCTTGCGAGATCCACCATGGGCAATCAAGTTCGTAGTTTTTCGTGTTTTTTTGTTCGCAGGGCGAGCGAAGATTCATGAATGTTTTTTGGCTCGAGAACGTAGCGCAGATTCACTGTACATTTTTCGCGTTTACGATTTTACCATTTCAATATACTATTTTTTTTCAATTTTTCTGTATAATTTTTTTTTCCAAGATGCCACAAGTCACTTTTCATTGTTCGACCAAACGTGCACGACGGAGAAAAACTAGCGTCGGCTCTCGACGCGATCGCGAAGATACGGCATGTTGAAAAGTCACTAGAGGAAGTTTCGTAAGTCACTAGACCAAATGGTGAAAAGTCACCTGACAAAATGGTGAAAACTCACTAGACTAAATGGTGAAAAGTCGCTAGGCAAAATGGTGACAAGTAACTAGGCAAAGGAGCGTACTCACTAGACAAAATGGTTAAAAGTCACTAGACAAAATAATGAAAAGTCACCAGACAAAATAGTGAAAAGTCGATAGCCAAAATGGTGGAAAGCCACTAGACAAAATGGTGAAAAGCCACTAGACCAAATGTCGTAACGTCACTGTGCAGCCTGTTGAAAACTCACTAGACAAGATAGCGAAAAGTCACTAGACACAATGGTGAAAATTCACTAGGCAAAATGTCGAGACGCCACTATACTAAAGTCACTAGGAGAAAATTCACTAGACAAACTTTAAAAAAGTCACTAGACAAAATGCTGGAAAGTCACTAGACAAAATGGTGGAAAGCCACTAGACAAAATGGTGGAAAGCCACTAGACAAAATGTTGCAAAGTTACTTTACAGCCTATCGAAAATTCACCAGACAATATAGTGAAAATCCACTAGACAAAATGGTGAAAAATCAATAGGCAAAATGTCGAAAAGTCACTATACAAAACGGTGAAAAGTCACTGAACAAAATTTTGCAAAGTCTCTAGACAAAATTTCGACATGTCGGTCTCCAAAGAACGAACCGGAAACAATTTTTTTTTTTTCAAAGACGCCTCAAGTCACTTTTCACTGTTCGACCGAATGTGCAGGAAGGAAAGATACTGATGTCATCTCTCGACGCGATCGCGAAGATACCGACTGAGACTGACACTCCGTCGAGTGTACTCTTATCAGCTACACTACGAGGTTTGCACCCAAGCTCGTTTATCAGGATCGCTCCGCCAATCTCCGGAAAATTGCTGATCGGTTTTTTTTTCTGCGGGCACGAAGATGCGCGCGTTGCGTGTACCTACACATGCGACGATCCGGCGCGTTACGTTCCGTCAGAGGGATCCCCGAGGGGGTGATGAAATTTCCAACGATGGAGAAATCTTTTTTTTCGTCTATTTTACGACGAATGGGAAGCCCCACGATCCGTGGGCGAATCAAACGGACCAACATATCTCTTTTTAAATAAGCTTTATTTATTCTTACCCTGACAAATATTCAAGTGTATTATGGCGTAAATTTTTTCTCGAAATATCGATTTAAACATTTTTTATTCGACAGAAATTCTGGTCTTAAGAATTTGAGCCCAAATTAACAGTCCGAATAGTTTGAATTTTACAGGCGGCCAAGTGGACTTGTGCTGTCCAGATGACGTTGACGTTATCATCGTTGGAACGCAAAGATACTTTTTTTTCTTCATTTTTATTATTATCCAAAGCCTTTTTAAAAAAATTAATTGAGTCTGTGAATTCTCCACGAGAATACGTAGAAACGGTCGTGCGATTTTTATGGCCTAAATTGGCCAAAAATTCGAGTGATGAAAAATAATTAATTTTCGTTGCATTCCAACGATGCAAATTGCAACGTCGTGCTATCCAGGCAAAATCACGGAAAAAGCAAGCTTGAAAAGTATTTATGTCGAAAGGACTTTTTTGAAAACTGTCGCTGTCGTGCACACTGCAGTTTTTCATTTACCACTTGTTCTTTATTTTATAAAAAACTATACACGGCATAGTGTACGACAAGTGCCTTTTTTTGGAAAACTTTTATTTCAAATTCAACGGAAGATTAGCTAAATTGGTTTTTTTAAATTTGATTTCGATTAATACAATAATGACGGAAATTTTTTAATTTTGTCTATATATATCTTTTGTGTAGTTGAAATCCGTGTAAATCGAGGAGACAGAATTTTTTCGGTGTATACAATCGCTTTCGAGAAAATTGAGAAAATCATTTTTCGGCCGCTTGGATAATGAATTGCGATTCGCGTAAAACGAATTGCACAAGAGGAATAACGAAGATCTAAATAATCCCGAGCACCGGAAGGCTCTCGCGCGTAAGAAGAGATCCTGAAAGGATAAGCGCAAAAGATAAACCGGAAATACTCGGTTAACGATGATCGGTACGATAAAAGTGCGATAAATCAAACGTTGTGCAACTGTGGACGCATAGGGTGAAGGGAGAAGCGCACGAGGGGGCGTTAAAAATAAAAACGCAAAGCGGAAAATAACCGTTTGAGAACTGATTAATTAGTAGAGTTAAGACGATTGTTTCTTAATTTTCAAGATGAAAATTTCGAGAAGTCACTGGATAAAATTTCGAAACGTCGCCAGACAAAATCTTGAAATGTCATGAGAGAAAACATTGAAAACTCACTAGACATAATTTAGAAAAGTCCCTAGACAAAAATGTCAGAAAGTCACCAGACAAACCTTTTAAAGTCGGAAAATTGTGAAAGTCACCAGGAAAACTTGTGAAAATACACTAGAAAAAATGGTGAAAAGTCACTAGAAAAAATGAGAACAGTCACTCGAAACATGTTGAAAAGTCACTATACAAAATGGTGAAAAGTTACTTGACAAAATTTCGAAAAGTCACTAGAGAAGATGTTGAAAAGTCACTAGAAACATGTTAAAAAGTCACTATACAAAATAGTGAAAAGTTATTTGTCAAAATTCCGAAAAGCCACTAGAGAAGAAGTTGAAAAGTCACTAGAAGTTTTTTCTCGAAAAGTCACTAGCCGGCATTTCGAAAAGTCACTAGACGAAAGAACCTGTCAAGTTTTTTTCTCTCCTGACTGTCGCTTGGTCCAATGATGCCATCATCCTCTGCGATAGGGGCAACATTCTATGAGCGCGCATCCCTAGTGACCGTTTATTCGAACCGGAAGTGACGAAAACCTCATTCAATCGTAATCATTCCATTTCCTCTCAACGTTGTAATTGCCAAACCTCAACACGTTCGTTCTCATCGAAGCGAAAAACGAAGATTCCTTGCGGCCCACTTTTTATTATCGCATGACTCGCGTTACATCTCGTGTATCTAATTGAACGTTATATCAAAACACGCGCACGTACGTGCGTGTCCTTCCGGAAATAAAAGCCGCGCGCATGCTGCTGCGACTTCCATCAGATGAAATGTATAATTCGAGCCGGAAAGGGATGATCAGTAGCGAGATGGTGTAACACGGACGCGGGCGATATGAAATAGCATCGAGCGAGCAATTATAATTTGTTCATCGTGTGTACGCGGAACGTCGCGCCGTTTTGTGTATTCGTCACGACGCACCTCGAATTGCCATGAAACGCGACGCGAGGACAAAATTTTTCTGCTGATCGCGTGATTTTATCTCGGCCTCGTGGCTCGTTATCTGTGTCACGTATCGAAAAAAAACACTACTTTCCACACGTCTTGATATGTATGTTTTATTTTTCATTTTTTTATGTATCGGGAGTGCTAAGGGAAGAATTTGCAGAAAAAGTAAAATAGCCAATTAGTGATATATATATATATATTATTTCAACATTTGTTATCTATAGACGATGCTGATAAAACAGTATATGAGTTTTACGATTTTTTTTCTAAGATTTTAAGAGTTCGAACCTAACTAATTTTCTTTCTAGATATCAATTTTTGGTTTTCGACGGATTCTCAAAATATAACGTGTCAAAAATATTCTCTGAAAATTTCGAGTCGATCTGTTCAAAATTCAGGGAGTTATGAGCGTTCATAAACAGTTTCGCCGAAACGGCGAACTTTAAACGTGTTTTTCTCAAAATTACTTTTTCAAATTCGGTATCTACGATATCTCGAAAACGACTGGACTGATCAACTTCATATTTTACAAGTGCTTCTTACGGATCAACAAGCAGTTCTTGAACGAAGGAATTTTTTGTGCGATGCATAGTTTTTTTATCAACAAAAATAGATTTTTTAGTAATAGAATAGTTTTTTTAAAATAAAAAATCGATATTTTCATTTTGGACTGCTGATATAAAAAAATGAACATTTTATTAAATACGTCGTCCAAGCACTAGATGAGATCATGCAAAAACTGGACGTGTTTGATTTCTTTATTTCGGATGATTTGTTTCGGAGCAGAAGTGGTCACCGCAAAGGACGTTTTTTAAAAAGTGATTTGCACGAACCATTGTATCTACCACAATTATCAACAATTTATATTATAAGAATATTAACAATATAGAAGTTCTAAAAGATACTTAAACACAATAAAAACAATATAAAAATTCTTAACGATACTTAAAACTATGTTTTTTGGTGTAAAAAAATGTAAAACCGGCACACGTTTTCCCAGACAAAAATTCATGAAAATTTTTCTTGTTCCGATCACCAGTAATCCATTAAGGTATTTTGTAAATAAAGTCCACACTTGTGTGTATATATACAGGGTCTTTGGTGCATGGACTGACACAATTCTTTGGGGGTTTGGGGACGGGCTCTTTGCTACTTTTTTCATCCCTAGGCTCTACGTCCTCAGAGTCACGGTGATTAAGATATGATTTTTTTTCGTTTTTTTAAATACCCTAAATTTTGCCTTCAAGTAGTCACAAATTGTTTGTGACTACTTGATTTTTTGGGGGTTCGGGGGGGGGGGGTTGTTTGCTACTTTTTCCATCCCTAGGCCCTACATCCTTAGACTCACGGTGATTAGGATATAATTTTTTTTTCGTTTTTTTTACATACCCGAAATTTTGTCCTCAAGTCGTCACAAATTTTTTGTTTGTGATTGCAATAGCAGGAAATAACTTTTGTTGCATTCTGCAATGTATGTTTATTATAAATAAATCATTATTTGATACAATTGGTTTCAAGGAAATGACTCATGAGCTTCCAGAGTCTTACGAATGCGTGTATGAAAAATGTCAACTTTTATATTCATTATAAAAAAAACTAGAAGCTATTTTGAAGTTAGCTTTGTTTTAAAAAGTTCTCTAGTATGTACCCTTTCCAACGACTGACTCCGTGTCATAGAAATTATTCATTATGTGTTAAAAATAAAGAGAATCAGTTTTTTTTATTATGAATTTCGGAGTTGAAATTTTTCATACGTTTACACTTTTTTAAGACTGGAAGCTCAAAAGTCATTTGCTTGAAACCAATTATATCAAATAATGATTTATTTATAATAAACATACATTGCAGAATACAAAACTTATTTCGTGCTATTACAACCACAAATAAAAAAGGTATGCCAATTTGGAGGCAAAATTTCTGGTAATTAAAAAAAACGAAAAAAAAATCATATCTTAGTTACTGCGACGCTTATGACATCAGATCTAAGGGTGGAAAAATTAGAAAATGAACACCCCCCCAGCCCCCAAAAAAATGTGTCGGACCATGCACCAACCTGTATACATATATACTCAGATATAAAATGTATTAAGCAAAATACCTCAATATCTTCTCAAAATATTTTAAAACTCATTTGCTGTTTTATCACCGCCGTATGTGGCTAACAAAAGTACAAATATAATATATTTATATAGTTAGGGGTAGTCAAAAGAAAAAATTAATTTTTTTTTCGCGGTACTCAACGGAAAATGTCACTACGTTATGAAAAAGTAATTCGTACAAATTTGAGAGGTCCAAAAATTTTTTTAGCTAGTGCTCAAACGACTTTTAATTGTCTTTTTCAATATTTCGTCAATTTTTTTTCTTCGTTTGTTTTTTTTATTCCAAAAAAACACGCATACTTTTAAAACGTTCAGTGATGTAAGCACCGTGTTCTTGTTCATCAAGTGGTTGATATAATTTTCACAACAGAATTACATATATTGATTCTTAATCTGCAAATACAAATTGTTTATATAGTAGAAAAAATATTTAAATAAAAATTGTGTATTGTTACAGAAAAAATTAAATCGAGACTTACATTGGATCACGCACTAACCTTTTCTGCATCGAGATAAAAGAAAATTAATACTCCGATAATCATGAGAAAAAACATGAAAAAGCCGTTTGAGTACTCACTAAAAAATTGTTTAAAATCCTCAAATTTTGCAGAACTTTCTTTTTCTTAACATACTTCAATTTTCCGTTGAGGAAAAAAATCGATTTTTTTTAACCACCCTAATATATGTATATACACACTAAACAAGATAAAGTGCACACCTTGTCGTTCACTTTACATTGTACCGTTCATAATTTATCTTTTTCAGTACCATACATAGAATTTATTCAACAAAACATAGAATTTTAAAACTAACACACACCCACACCCTCACATATATTCAAATGCATACATGAGATGTATGATAAAAAATGTTTGCGCAACTGTTGTTACTGAACCCCTGCCAATACATCGATATATAGCACGCACGATTAATTGCACGTACGAGGAGCAGCAGCAGTGCGTGGGTGGAGTCAAGTAATTGATGGGCGATGCAGGAATTAACGAGAATACCGAACGCGCAGATCATGCAAGGTGAGAATGACAACTGTATCTCGATTAACCCAAAGAAATTAAAATATTCCGTTTTTTTCTCTAATTAAGGATGTTGAGTCCCAAATCGCAAATGATGATAAAATTCTGAAAATTTGGTATGTTTTTGTATGAAGTATTTCAGAGGTCGTGTAAAAATTTCACGACAATTAGGAAGCTCGTTATTGAACAATTAACATTCACAAATTAAATGTTGTTTTATGGAAACTGATGTAACTTTGCAATAAGTTTTTTTTTGGCCTCTCAATTTTATAATATCTACAATATACTGAAAGCAACGGAAACAAAACGAAATTTATTGATAAATTTTTTTTTATTTCTTTTAAAAATTGTTCTTAACAAAATGTTAATTTTTTAATAACGAGCTTCCTAATCGTCGTGAAATTTTAACACGACCTCTTGAATACTTTATACAAAAGCATACCAAATTTTCCGAATTTTCTTATAATTTTTTATTTCAACCCTTAAGGAGGTTGAAGTAATGATGATAGAATTCTGAAAATTTGGTATGTTTTTACATGAAGTATTCAGGAGGTCGTGTAAAAATTTCATGACGATTAAGAAACTATTTATTGAACAATTAACATTAACATGTTTCATAGGGACTCAACATCCTTAAGCACGAGTGCGTTAAAAAGTAGCTCCAACGAGTGAAGAACGAGGTTACGCGTGTGACATTCGGTCCGCGATTGATCTTGAAATTGACTTTAAGGGAGCTTTCCAGTGTGAAATTTTCAAAAAATCGATTTTTTTTTGCTACTGTACAGCATTTCTTGGAAGAAGGCAACGGAGCGCTACAGCTACAGCGAAACTTTGAACGCGTTTTTCTCGAAACAGCATTTTTCAAAACGGTGTCCAACTTGGAGGGCAGAGTTTTAAAGCTATCGAGTTGAATTTTTTACACAATATTCTTAACGTCATTGTTTATCGTGCTATGGAAGCTTTTTTTTTTTTTTGACATCTTCCTATTTTTTTGTAAAAAAAACTGCCAAATAAAATGCTAAAATCGATACTTTTTGTTCAAACCGGCGCCATTTTTGCAAAAAAAAAAAAAAAAGCCTCCATAGCACGAAAGCCAATTATATACCGATCAATAATCTTTTTGTGTTTTTTGTTTCAAATCAAAATTGTGACCCCCAACGTGGACACCACATCCAAGTGCATTTTCTGCAATAATTGTTTCATCATTTTTATAGATATTAATTAATAAATAAATCGATCTTTAAAAAATTGTTCTGTATTCTGCAATACCCAATTAATATACAAAAAAAACCAGACCGATTAGATTATTTTTTCTTTAAAAAAAAAATCGCGAAAAACAGCGATTTTTCGGGCTGTCACACTGGAAAGCTTCCTTAACGAGTGCGAAAATAATTCGAACGGTGAGAGCCCCTGCGTACGCGATAATCGATAATTCATCGATGTGATTTTTTTTCCCGATTGATCCTGCATTGTGAATTCTACCTTCTCTAATGAACCAACCAGCTGTCCCGAGAATTGCGGGACGATCGTCTCGACAATGATCTACGATGTGCAGAATTTTTTCGCCTGTCGATCGTCGAGGTGGGCCTGACGACGATCGTCCTCGCCGAGGCGCCGGAATCGACCAGACAATTGTTCTCGCTATTGTCACACTTTTTTCGATTGCACGACATTTTTCACCCGAAAAAAGAAAACGTTCAATTTTGCACGAGAAAAAATTTGCCGATGTAATTTATGTTTTTGTCATCACACGTGGTTTATTTCAGCCTCCTTTTTATTTCGTAGCTCGCCATTCGTTATTTTCTATCATTAACGATCGTTCGACGGAGCAATTGTTCTCAATGGTATTCTTCACATTTCGAAGGATCCTTTTTTTCCCAATGTTTACAATTTTTTTTTTAATTTTCCCGCATCCCCCTCGGTCAGTTATCGACGAATTTATAGTTCCTGTTGTCGAAGCACCGGGACGGTCGTCGAACGCGAACAGAGTAGCGCGCATCGTCAAGCAGCGCGTCGAGTCCCATTCATCGTGAAATTGGCCACGCGGGGCATCAACTGCTCCCACCGTATCTCGCACCGGCCACAAATCATACTTAATTCGTACGAATTGGCGCGACACGAATTTCCATCATTTTCGACTATTTATCGCTGCGTTAATCGCACCGAGACTTCACGCTCGTCGTCGATCACGCGTGACGAGCAAAATTCACTCGCACTTTTGATTCAACGGCAACGTTGCTCTGGTCAGCCTGGAACGAAGTCTAGCGAAATTCGGGGCAATTTAACGGATTTTTATCGACGCGTGATCTTTGATTTTTCTTTTAATCCGATAAAGGCGACGATTTGATTGATAAAATTGCATTTGATCAAGGGCCAAACGTTTTTTAATTTATTCGCAATCTCTGGTTTTTTACTGGACTCCTCGCACGGATTAAAATGAAGCGGAAAGAAATGGTATCTTATCTTGGGAGATTCGTGACACTCGAAAAAAAAAAAAAAAAAAAAAACAATCAGGGCGAAAGGAACTCTTTTCGGCACGAGAGGACGTTTCGTACTGTGTTAAATCAAGTATAACGGAGCAGCCTGTAAGGTCACACCCGATAAACGCACTCGTAATGAGACTAACCACTGGTAGCAACGATTCGTCAAGTAATAGACCTCTCCTTCAAGTCTCCGTGTGTGTGTGCGTAAGTGTGTGTGTGTGTGTGTGTGTGTGTGTGTGTGTGTGTGTGTTCGTGTGCGTGCGGGCGCGAGACTGGAAGAGAGATGATAATTTTTTTTCTCGTTTGCGACCGATTGCGAATACGAGTCGTCTTCGCCATTTTTCGTCGACTTCGTCACTTATTCTCTTCCCCACCTCGAATTTTTTGATTTTTTTTTTATATCAATTTACAACAAAATAACTTGAAACGTTTTCTCACCATCGAATACGACTTGACAATAAAGCCTGACAATGTTTTGGTTGCTGCAACGTTGAAATAAAATTGCGCTGTTCAAATTTGTCCACGAGGGGCGAAAAATCTCCCAGGGAAAGTTTCGTCCTAGTCAAAATTGTACGCGAAAGAAAACGAAAGCCTCCCAAGAAATGGCCTCTTACGAATTTGTACGCAAAATAATTTGAAAAAGTCCCCAGGAATAAATTTCCCTCGGAGCCATCGGTTGGCAGTTATTTTCCGTGGAATTTTGCAAAAGTGTAAGTCTATCGGTGCACCGATTACAAGTGTCCACGACTGTGTCGGACGTTTCAGTTGGCGATCAACGGCGCCGAAGATAAGGGGCAAAATCGCGGGCTTTGATAACCGTCGGTGGATTCTTCTCGCGATATCGCAGCAGCGCGAAACGAAAAGCAAGAGATTGCAAAATTTACGTTCGAAGAAATTGAGCTGGCGAAGTGAAAGTAAAATTCACAAGAATGATAAATGGAAGAAGAAAATTCGTTTTGGCCATGAGATAATTTGTCAAATTTCATACGTCAGTCGCGAAACTTCGCTTCTCGAGGGCAGACAGTTTTTTCTTTATTGAAGAGCACGTTGGAACGGACGAGGATCTCGAAAATTTTAATATATATATATGTACAGTACCGGTCAAAAGTTTTCGATCACCTCGGATGATTCTTAAATTATATAATTTGAATAACATAATTCATTGTATAGAGCTTTATAGTATTTTTGTAAAATAAGAAATCAAATGAATTATATTATTCTAATACAATTTTGCAAATGTCCAAAGTGATCGAAAATTTAGCATTTGTCGTAAGTAATCATCGAAAACTTTTGAACGGTACTGTATACAGGGTGAGGCACATAAAGTGTTACAGAGCAATAGCACTCAAACTATTAATAATATCCAAAAATGTTTCAGACAAAAGTTTCAGTGTTCGAAAAGGCCGTCATACTGGACCACCCTATTTTTTTATCGGTGGAGGCGCGGAACCTACGTCAAGGTGATGAACTCTACTTTTTTAAATGGAACCATGTATTTTTTTTCGATGACATTATCGCCGATTTTAAGACGAATTCAGCGACCTACAACACAAGGTCATCGGAAAAAAAATACATGGTTCCATTTGAAAAAAAGTGGAGTTGACCTTGATGTAGCTTCAGCGCCTCCACCGATAAAAAAAATAGGGTGGTCCAGTATGACGGTCTTCTCGGACACTGAAACTTTTGTCTAAAACATTTTTGGATATGATTAATAGTTTGAGTGCTATTGGTCTGTAACACTTTATGTGCCTCACCCTGTATATATACATATATTTTTAACTGTTGATTCTCGTTGATTTCTCTTGGCTTGCGTTTTTCAAGTGAAACCGAAATGTTGTACAATGACTCTTGAGGTCCAAGAACAATGAAGAAAAAGTGGATGTTAGAACGTGACGTTTATACAAATATCGCACTGTGGGTGTGTGTGTGTGTGTGTGTGTGTGTGCGCGTGTGTGTGTATATGTATGTATCCATATATCCGAATGATTTCTCTTAATCTCTCGTCCTCTCTCACTCCCTTTACACATATTCTCATATATAAAATCGAATATATATATATATATACTTATGGAGTGAGAAAGAGACCAAGGGAAGTGGAAAGAGAGTTAACGATCGGAACTGGCATATAATTATTGTATCTCCAACAGTGTGGTTGTAGGTTTTCGCCTTGTTACATGCATTCCAACAAGTTAAAGCTTACCGAGCTGATGTGTTTTTAATTAAAGACCCCGAGAAACAACTTATATATATATATATATATATATATATATATATATATATATATATATATATATATATATATACACATTCATATATAGTAACTTCCGCCTGTGTTGTACACGCTAGGAATACAATTTTTCGTAGCAACTTTTACCCCCCATTTCACCCCCTTAGGAGTTGATTTTCGAAAAATCCTTTCTCAGTGCACCTCTACACCTCCTGATGAACATATCTTCCAAATTTCATGTTTCTATCTTCAGAAGGTTAGGCTGTGCGTTGTCTATATGTCAGTCAGTCCATTCGGTCAGTCAGTCACGCAACTGTTTTATGTACACCTGTTTATATATATATATATATATATATACATATATACTGTTTGATCGCGTTTTAGATTATTGTTAAGCAGTATAACCAACGCCTGTTAAACATTAACTACAAAAAAAGAGTACATTTTCACTCGAGTTTTTCTCGCCGTGTAAAAAAATGCAAATAGCGGTGATCGTGAAAAGATAGCTGATAAGCGGCGTTGATCTTGGTCGGGAAAATCATTATTATTCCGGGACGATTATTACCGGTATGATGTTGTCTCGACGCGATTTTCTACGTAAAAATTGTGTAGATTATAGAAAGAAAATATAATATTTTTAGAGATTATAACATTGTGAGAAAATATAACATTTTTAGAAAACATAAACATTTTCAGAAAATACAACATTTTTCCGAAAATATAACATTTTTCCGAAAATACATTTTCAAAAAATATAACATTTCAAGAAAATACAACATTTTCGTAAAATATAACATTTCAAGAAAATACAACATTTTCATAAAATATAGAATTTCAAGAAAATACAACATTTTCAGAAAACATAACATTTGTTAGAAAATATAAAAATTTTCCAGAAATATAACATTTTCCATAAAATATAATTTTTTTCTGGAAATATAGCATTTTTCAGACAATATAACATTTTTCACAAAATATAACTTTTCCAGGAACTTTAACACGAACAAATGCACTTTTCGATGTGAAAAGAATTACAAATAAAAAAAGTTATCCGCTTGTCAAGTTCGCAGGACAACTGCTACATTCACAGTTCTAATTGAGATCGATATATCGAGAGTATATCTCTTCTCGGACGTGCGAATTATCGCGCTAATGTTACCGATCGAGTCGTTGGCGCTACCGATCTATCGGCCACGGCTTCGAAACGTGGTCGCTCCAACACGTGAGTTTGTTATCCACATTCGAGGGAGAAAAAACAATTTCCGAACAGACGGTATTTTCACAATTGATATAAATTTTCTTTCTATGAATTGGTTGAAAATCTTTTACCACCAAGCGTTTTGAATGAGTGGAAATAAATTTTGATAATACCACTCCTTTTTGTTCTAATAATTAAAAAATTCTTCGAGGACGCAACTTTAATATCGAATGGCAAATGAGCTGGGGTGAATGTCTAAAAAAAAAAATGGCACCAGCCGGAAACGTACCTGTAGGAATCCTGCCGACCGACCCCGCCGATGCTGCTGCTCTGGGTGCTAACTCTGACGAGTGTAACGCTCCTCGGCATTCCCGAGCCAGGCGAGCCGAAAACCGATTTTTGAGCCAACAGCGGTGATTCGGGCCTCGCCGGATTGCTCTCGGTGCGTATCCCGTTGTTCGCATCGGAATCGCGTTCTTCCTCTTCCTCGATCGTTCCGGGCAACCGGAAGAGCTTTTGCGGTGTCTCGTCCATCGCGTCTCGTCTCGTCCTTTTTTCCCTTCTTTGTCCCTTCAACTGTCACCACCGAAATCGCTTCTTCCGAACATCGTCACTCTCCTTACTCGCGACTTTCTCATCGTTGTCATCGTTTCTTGCACTCTGATATTACTGTTATTGTTAATCCTATAATTACGGTTGCTATTGTTACTATCGCGATTGTATCACCACTGGTATTATCATCGTTATTATTTGTACGAATTTACGAGCCAGAAATCGCGACTCCTTTTATTTTTTGGCAATTTTTCGTTTTTTTTTTTCGGGGACTTTTCGAAAGCTCGAGCTTGTCGTTCGTGGCGATGGAGCCGATGGTGAGCAGCAACGGGGTGAGATGACGATCAGTGTCGACGGATCGAAGCTTCCTCGACGCGCATCGAAATCACCGCTTTTCCTCACGCACACATCCACTGGTCCTTTCAAACGCAAAATTGTTCTCCATAGCAGCTTTTTTCACAGCTTTTTTTCCTTCTTTGGTCCGAGTTTTTTTTTCCTTTTTTTCTCCGTAATTTTCGCTTTTTTTCGATCCCTCGAACGCGGGCCGGGAATTTCGGAAATCGCGGATCTGAAACACGAGAATTGTAATGTGAAGCGTTCGAAGGATGCACCGGAATTGCGAGGGTGCTGCGGCATTTTTATTCTACGCGATACTGCGCTCGTCGCCTGTTCGTTTTCGCTGGAGAGGAATTTTTCGCAAAAAAACTGCCTTGTGCGGGAAATAATGATGAAAAAAGAAGCAATCAGCATTGTCGCAATGACGACTGAGTCGTGAGCGAAGGATCTCGCGTCTCCGAGTCACGGATTGTCGCAACAGAAGTAAATTAAAAAAAAAAATGTATGTCCACGTGCCTGCGACTCTTCTCATTGGACGATGTGACATGCGGAAATCGAGAAAATACTTTGTCCCGGACTGCTAAGTGCGTATGGAAAAAGATAAAACTGACAGCCGTTGCTTCGCGAGTAATAAAATCGCGTTAACTCGCCTCCTGGAATTACAATTTTTTTTGTAATAAAAAAAAGAATTTCAATTTTACGGGTTACACCTTGCTTATGGCCGAAAAGAAGAGAAATTTTCGGGAATTTTTTTTTGGGAAGACCTGTGCAGGGATTCAAAATTTTTTCGTCTATATTGAAAAGTATGATTTTGGGTATGTTTAAAATTTTTTTTTTGAATTTTTTATTGATAAATATTGATAAATGTGGTAGATACGATGATTTGAAAAACGTCCTTCGCTGTGACAACGGCTGCTCGGAAACAAATCAACCGAAATAAAAAAAATCAAACGCATTTGGTTTTTGCATGAGATTATCTGTTGCTTGGACGAAGGATTTAGTAAAATATTATTGATTTTTGAAAAAATGACCGCGGTCCAAAGTGAACGTATCGATTTTCGGCGAAAAGAACGCTCTATTTTCGTTGATAAAAAGAAACTATGCATCAAAAAAAGAATTTCTTCGTTCAAGCATTGCTTGTTGATATGTGAAAGAAGCTTGTACGTCGGTGCGGCGACTTTTTAGCTATCGTGGTCACCGATTTTGAAAGAGTCATTTTGAGTGCCTATAAAATCCTACAGCTCCCTCAATTTTGAACAGATCGACTTGAAATTTACAGAGAATATTTCTAAAATTCCGAAACCCAGAGATCGGAATTTTCAAAAATTTCGGTAAATATTCGGAAGCGGGGCTCCTGCTAGAATGAGGCTAATTTTTGTTTGGGTTTGTTTAGGTTCGTTTGAACCCCTGAAGAAAATTAACCGGATTCTAGCGGGAGCCCCACTTCCACGTATTTACCAATATTTCAACTAGGTGTAAAGCTATCGTGGTCACCGATTTTGAAAAAGTTACTTTGAGTACCCATAAACTCCCATAAATCCCTCAATTTTAAACAGATCGACTCGAAATTTACAGAGAATATTTCTAAAATGTCGAAACCCAAAGATCGATAAATTCAATAATGTCAACTAGGTGTAAGCCTATTGAAAAAAAACCTCATAAAAAAACCACATGGAGAGCGAGGCCCGAGTAAAATTCAGAAAAATCTCATTTTCATTAAACCAAAAAAAAAAAAAAAAAAAAAAAACAGCTCTAGAAAAGCAATACCGGTTATGAGTCTCGAAAGCGACAAAATTCGGGGCCGTTTCACGCCGTGACCAGAAATGGCCAACCTACGAAAGTCTCGAACTCAACATACATGCATCAAAACATTTCTTCAGCCTCCTGACCAGCCAACCGAGCAATTTTCTCAAACGTAAGATTGAAGTTAAAAAATTTTTGTTCGTCGTTCATTCTCTCATTTCTGCCCAGGCAACAAAATAATATCGTATGAATGGGAATCGTGTCGACGAAATGACCGCGTGATGGAAAAATGTGCAGGGCGACTGCGATTAGCGTAATGTATACCTCTTGAACAGTGATGCTGGCTCGCGAGGGCTTTTCACTACGCGGAGGAACGCGCACGATGGACTTCCCTTCGACGACTGCACGATTTGCCGTTTCAGAGATTCCCGCTTGTTCGACACGCGCGCGCACACACGCGCTCACACACACACACACACACACACACACACACACACACACACACACACACACACACACACACACACACACACACACACACACACACACACACACACACACACACACACACACACACACACACACACACACACACACACACACACACACACACACACACACACACACACACACACACACACACACACACACACACACACACACACACACACACACACACACGCGCGCGCGCGCGCGCACGTGCGCGCCTATACGCACAGACGGTGTACGGGAGCAGTGCACAAGTGCCATGAGAGTGATCGTGTGGTCACGATTGTTGCATGCTGATTCTGCTTTTGCGTTTGCAGTGCAGCGAGGGTAAAACATTCTCTTGTACATGTGTATATCAGCAAATACATAATGGGCATTATTGTGATGCTGAATATATGGTTTAATGTGTGGGGCTGTGTGCGTATATATATGTGTGTGTATATACATATATATATATATATATATATATATATATATATATATATATATATATATATATATATATATACATACTCGCATATACAGGGTGTTCGGAAGGTCGAACTGAAGGGCGTGATAGGTCACCTCGTTAGGAACACATCTAGCGTAGGTTACCGTAGTCCAAAGTCTGAGGATTTCGAGTTATCATGGTAAGTATGATTTTTGGAAAATTTCCCAAAATTAAGTACTAACTCGTTCATAATGTTCAAACTGACAATAATTGGTGAGCAAAAAGTTATTTGCGTCTTAGCTTAATGTGTATTCAATCGACAAACACCAATACAATCATCTGTATCCACACAATTAACTAAATGGGACGTGTTGAATAATTGAAAAATTGTCGAAATATAGGAATAGCTCTTATGTTGATGCTATTTTAAAAAAATGTAGCATTAAAATAGGAGGTAAACGAGTTAGTACCTAATTTTGGGAAATTTGACAAAAATTGTGCTTACCATGATAACACGAAATCCTTAGACTTTGGCCTAAGGTATCCTAGGTTGGATATGTTCCTAACGAGGTGACCTATCATCCCCTTGAGGCTTTGCATCAACGTTCCTAACGACCCCGTATTATATAAAAGTATGTAATTGAATATTACATATTATATAAGAGTATGTATAGGGTGTCTCAAAATAACCTCACATTTTTATTTATTAATATAACGTATTATCTTTTCGAAAAGTACGAATATTTTAATTTTAATATAAGGTACAAGCATGGAGGTTATGTGTGGAATGTCCGATAAACGGCCGCCTCGTCCCTGTTTGCAAAGGTCCACTCTTTTGACGAAACTTTCAATAACCTTTTGGCATAATTGCGGACTAATTTCATCAATGGTGCGTGTAATTGCTTCCTTGAGCTCCGGAATGGTCTGTGGATCATTGGCGTACACTTTTCCTTTCAGAAAACGCCAAAGAAAGAAGTCCAATGGCGTCGAATCGCACGATCTTGGTGGCCAGTTCACATCGCCGCGGCGCGAGACAACATCACCATGAAACTTCGTCTGCAATGACTGCATTGTTTTGCCCGCAGTGTGGCAGGTTGCGGCATCTCGTTGAAACAATATGTCTTCCCAGTCCATGCCGTTTACGCCATTTATCGGATATTGTGTTCCACACATAACCTCCATGTTTGTACCTTATGTTAAAATACAAATATTCCTACTTTTCAAATAAATAATACGTATTATTAATAAATAAAAATTTCAGGTCTTTTTGAGCCACCTTTCATATACCGGGTGAGGCAACAACTATGAGCAGTGGAAATCCGTTCGAACCTAGATGACAAGTGAAATCTGTTTATACAAAAGTTGCATACTTCGAAGGGGATCATCGAGTGGTGGCTACGAGCTTCATCCAGGTGGAGGTGCTTCCGAGATTTCGAGGTCCTGTTTATTTTTTTAACTGTTTTTTTTTCGGCATTTTATCAAGGAGCTAAAAATAAGCGCACACCCCAAATTTCAAGATGATCGATTAAGATTCAGTATGGAAAATCTATAAAAAACGAAATGCCAATGTTTCCAGCCTAGAATTGATTTAAAAAAACGCGGTGCAAACACTTCTATAAAAGGTGCTCACATAAAGGTTCTATAAAAGGTATTGATTGTATTGTCCAATTAATCACGTCAGTCTGTGTTAACGAATAGGCTCTAATTGGAGTTCCGATAGTTCAATGGTAAGTCAAATGAAAACGGATAAGTAGTACGGCTTTGTTTACATTATTCCCATTAAGAAAAAAAATGTTTTACTTGCAATGACATAGCCTGCAGGTTCACCAGGGGGACCCCGATGCAAGATACAATTGTGAATCACCCTGTAGAACGACCGTGATGAAATCGACAGTGCACCCATTCAGCGTGATTGATAAGAGAGAATAAAATCTTTCAAGCCATGGGATGCTGCGCCCTATATTTAGTCTTCATCCCTTGAATCCCTTACAACGTTCTCATTCCTATTCTTTTCTGATAACCCGATAATCTTATAATTTATTCCTATTGAAGTTCCACCGTGATTTTGACTCGAATAAATTTTGAAAAAAAACGTGTTCTTCGATTCAGTTCACCAGCTTCGAGAGTGCCTTAAATTAATATTTCTACTGTTACCGTCGAGCTTTTTCGATACTTCGAATCGGGGCTTGCTTTCAGTATCCACGCTTTTCGACGCCATTTTTTTTTTCGTTTAAATGAATCAATTTGTTTGATACTAAATTTGCATCTTTTTCTCTCGTGAATAGGATTACGATTTGCAGAGGGTATTCGATGAAAGTATATTTCTAGCTATACCTCACGGGAGAGGTTGTTTTTTTTATTTTTGTTTTACTTTTGCGCTACGAAGTAACGAAACGGAATGCACGGTCTATGGGGCAAAACGAGGCAACAGGTGGCCGGGGGCAATATCGCGATGTTCCCACAACCAACTCATCGATTGGTTGGATTTCTGGTGGCTTTCAGCACTCACCGGAGCTTCCCCGAGAGCGATTAGAACCGTTACGGATGGCTAACCGCTCGATTCTGTTATGGCCCGATATAAAGTTGCGTATACAGGCCGTTTCACGTCAAATGAGCACGAGCGTCCGAAAACGTATTGCACGTTGCATATTTTTTTTTGTCTTACCGCCTGGGCATAAATTGTGACGAAGCATAAAAATCCACACGGTTCGTGACCCTCATAATAATTATAAATCCGTAACGAATGGATGAATAAATTATTCAAAACATAAGAAAATATTAAGGCCACTGTGAAAGTAAAAAAATAGTTTTTGTTGCATTTTCCTAAAGTATACATACTCAAGAACATGTGAAAGAATTTTTAAGTTAAAATATTAAAAATTGACTAACAATAAGTTGCAGACGATTTAGTGAGAGCAGGAGCGCAACGATTTACGTATACTAAAACTTTGAATCGCGTTTTTTCGAAACAACTTTTCTCGACCTGGCCGGAATCTTGACTGTAGCTATAAAAACCCGATGTTTAATTTTAAAAAAACCAAAATTTCCTTCATTGCAACAGCTATCGTTGTACGTAGTCGTTTTTTTAAATTAAGTATTTCTCAATCCTTCCTTGACACACTCGGTCATTTAGACCCCGACCGATTTGAAATAAATATTGAAATAAAATGCTCACTTACCTACAATTGAAAGTTTTCAATAATTTGTTACAATAATTTAATTTTATATATTCCGAACTTGGATCATTTTGATCAGGACCAACTTGAAATAAAATTTGAAATAAAATTCTCACTTGCCCACAATTGAAAGTTTTCAATAATTTTTTACAATAACTCAATTTTATATTTTCTCAATTTTAATTATGCAGACATATTCAAAAAGTGTTAAAAGTGTGTCTCCGATTTTTTTCAATAAAAGACGTACTTTCCGGGTCAAATTGACTGAATGTGTCAAAGCCGTGACCAAATATAAGTATGTCAACGAAGGGCCCTCGAATAAAAGTAAAAATTTCGCCAAAAATACACTTTTCTCTAAACAGCCGACAAGTTGGAATTCCTTTTTTCGAAAAAGGGCTATGCACAACGACAGCTATATTGATATAAATTATAAAATTTTTTTATTTTTATTTTTCGGAGCAACCATTGTCAAGTAATCTATCGAGCCGTTGGACCACATTTTCTATACAGATGCTCTATTGCACCTCAACAGCGTTGTTGATTTCTAATAAAAAAAATAAAAATGTATACGAAATAAATTCAATGTATACTCAATAACATACCTTTTTTTCAAATCGCAAATAAATAATTTAGTGAAGAAAAAAAATCGAAAAAAGGTTGCTTTTTTCGACCCGGTTGGGTTTCGCTTCGTACCATTATGTGAGACTGAACGACCCATATTTATTACGAATATATATATATATATAAAGTGTTTTATAATCCTCGACGAGTTTATAGTTGTCTTTGTTATTTTTCTAGTTTCCGTCCCTCTTCGTCCCCCGTAATGATCTCGTCGGGCATACTACGGAGGACGGTAAAACATGACAAAAAAATCGTTCGTACACGGCGAAGTTCGCTGTATGCACCGTGAAGTATGTAAGGACGACGCAGATTCAGAATTGCCCAGTTATAAGCTCGAGAGTTGACTTTCTCATGCGGAGGATTCAATGTGAATCATACATATACATATATTTATATTTATATATATAAATATGTTTGTTTTTATTTCCTATATTAAAATTCTCTCTTTATATAAAAGTATACAAAAAAGGATATCACGTGCATACTTGAAACTTCAACCCCCCCCTTAATTTTTGGAGCCTTCCGAAGTATAGAATGCAAATATCGAAGTAACGATTCGTTCGCGTTTAAAATGAATAACGACGAGCGGAAAATACCGGACCCAGGTCCGTTAATGCATTTTTATTTCGTTTTATCTCCGCGCCCTCGCTTGTAGAGTGGCGAGGATCCTCGACGTCGAGGATCTCGATCATCGCTCATCGCGCTCCACACGCGCCACTCTGCATTGAAATACATCGATTAACAGTCAGGGATTCCGCACACTCGCACACAGGCACGCACACGCACTTGTTGCGTCGGGGAAAAGTGAAACAACGTTGCCATGATTGCTTCGGAAAAAAAATACTAGTCGATCTCGATTTTTCGGGATTTATCGGGATGTTAGACTGCTTGGGATTTTGAAGTCCTGATTTGAGAAAATCGCGATCTGGGAGCTGCGAAATGTTTTTGTTTCTCTGGGGGTTCCATTTTGCCCCGATATTTATTATGTATGTACATATATGTATATGGAACTTGAAAGTTGATCTACTTTTTTTCAACTGGTGGCATCCGACGAGTCCTGCGAAACCTCCTTCATTTTTCAACGTCTAGTTCTCCGCCTCCTCTAACCTCCTTTTCTGCTTCTATCTCTTTCTATTTAAGGGGGGATATATACCTTTGGGCAAGGGAAAAATTAACTGATTTTCATGATTTTTTTATGGGGAAAGATTTCTTCACCATTTTTGAGACTTAGGGTATGTTTTATTATTACCTTTGACTGCTACGAAGAATTAAATAAAAATCAATCTTAAAACTGGCGTGACGTATAGCTGAAAATCTTATCGACCGATTCTGATGAAATTTGGGACAAATCGTTCTAACCTTATTGTCTAAAATATGAGCCTAAATGGTTTTGAAAAAATAAAGTATTTTCATATTGCAACATGTCGCTAATTTTTTCCGAATATTCAATTTTTTTTGTTTCCGAGCGTGTCATTTAATCGATTTTCAATGTATCTCACTTTTCCTTGGTTCATATTCTGCGTATGAGTGTTAATGAAACAAAAAATTCTGTTCATTTGTTTCAGCTCAATCCTGCCGACGCTACGTGTTACGCCGTTTGACAAAAACCGTCGCAACTCGGTTAGAAGCCCGTGCCATACCTCCGCCATTGCCAAAGATTAATAATAAATAAAAAAATACCATGTACCGGCCACGAGCAGTAATAAAAAATACTCGAAGTGTCAAAAATGGTGAACAAAACTTTCCTGTAAGGGGTCTTCTCACGTTAAACGCTAAAAAGAAGGCTATTTTCATGAATTTTTTTGATAGGTTTATATTATAGATATTGATATAAAAGTTGTTACACTTAATAAATACACTTTCGAAATACATAAAAATAATGTTTATTTTTAAATATATCAGACGAATTTTTATGTATTTATGTAACCCAAACAAACTTTAGACCCTTTTTTTCGAAGCTACGTTTTTCGACGGCTTGTTGATAAAATCTTCGAACCCACTGAACCGATCTTTATGAAAATTCAACCACACATTCTTTACAACTATATCTATAGCGCATATCAAGGATTGTTTTAAATTTTGATATTTACTATTTTTTTTGCCAAAAACGGTAAAAAAACGTTTTTTTTTTCGTAAAATGTCCGCCATTTTGTTATTTTTGCATATATCAAAAAGCGTATGATATGCGTTATAGCCATTAACATACTGAATCTAAAGCTGGTTGATTTTTCTGTTTCGGATGATCAATCTCCGAGGTTTCATCAACAGCGCAGACCGACAATTTTTTAGGACATTTTTTTAACTACCATTTTCGTCTATAACTAAGTACTTGAATAAATTGAATTAAAAAAAAATACTTCAAAAGTGTATTTATTAAGTGTAATAACTTTTTCTATCAATATCTATAATATAAACCTATAAAATAATAATGAAAATAGCCTTTTTTAGCGTCTAAAGTGAGAAGACCCCTTTAAAAAATGATGAAACTCAGCAATTTTTTGCTCGCCAGAAGTTATGTCCCCCCTTAACGCTCTTACAGATAAGATGCCACTGACTTTTGCATGAATGGAGGCATTGCCGATCGGCAGGCTCTGCATCCCCTCTCTCGCTCTCTTTCTCTCATTCTCTCTCTGTTTCTACTCCCCGTCCTTCTATTATTAGCTCGTGCATTGCAGACGACGCGGTCGAGAATTCCCCGCGATCCTGTGCGCACGCGCGGTAGATCTCCCCCCTCCCCCGCGCATCCCGAAAGACGAGAGGCGCGCGCATCGTAGCGCCTGCCTTCTGCTCGCCGCGAAAAATCATTCCCGGCTCGGTATCGACCGGTTGCCGACCGGATGGAAAGACCGGCGTTTCCTACGAACTTTAGCGACCGATAGACGAAGAATTCGTAATATTCGACTCACGCGCGTGGTACGACGTGCCGTCATAAAAAAACTCGAATATTGATAATTAAGGATGCTCACGTTGGAATATGAATTGAGGATGGATGAAAAAAAAAATCGATTTTTCTTGCTTAGTCGCCATAGCAAAAAAATGTAGTATGCGGTAGGAATTCTTTTTTTTTTGGAGCGAGGCATTGTTTGCCCGTTGTATGATTTTCGGTTCGAAACAAAATTTTCCACTCGTCGAATAAGAAAAATGGCTCAAAAATGGGTCAAACAAAATGACCAGGTCACGACCCTTACTAGGAAAGGGGGAAAGAACGCGTTTTACTAAAGAGGGAAATTGCGCAACGGTGCTTAAAAAAATTGAACATTTAAAAGAATTTAATTTTTACCAATCAATTTATTGCAATCTACGTCGAAAATCATACTTATTGACTGTGCAATACATTTCTCAACTATTCTTTCTAATTTATGACGTGAAAAATCATTATTTTTATCATAATTTAGGAAAATATCCAAAAACTGCTTGCATCATGTTTAAAAATTGACCCATACCGCCCACGCTAGGCAATATTTTTTTTGTTTATTGTATATTAATATTTTTTGCTATAACTCCAAAAAAACGAGTAACCATTTTTTTTGCTAAGCGTGAATGTAAAAGGAATATTATCGAGCGTACTTGCGAGGATGACGAGGATTATAACTTTTTCTTCTGCTTACTGTATACTTAGTTTTTTGCTATAGCACCGAATTTTTTCTCCCCAATTTTCCTATTATTTCCATAGCGAAAAATACGTATATAATGAACAAAAAAAAACTGCATAATCATTTTCATCCTCGTAAGCAGGTTTATTAATTCCTGAATTTCTTTCGCATTATCCACTTATTTTTTAAATGAAGATTAGAAAATCGCAAAATCGGCAAAAACAGATCAGTATTAAATTCTTACGGTACTTCATATTCAATAATGATCCTGAAATTAACATTTTCAAGCTTCCAATAAAACAAATTGATTTTCCACGAATCAAAATGTCTCCGCAGTCATAAACACACGGAAATAAAAATCCTTTCTATTATCCGTTGCAACTTTTCCGCACATCGGACAGGATACAACAGATTCCCCGCTGACTGCCGTGATCGAGTTTGAAAAAAATATCGTATCCTTGGCGATCGCGCGCGCGCGCGTACGCCAGCCATCGCACTCGTAACGGTTTCTCAGAGATGAAATCGAACGGAATAAAACGATGCGAGTTCGTCCAGTGTGCTCCAGTGAGAAAAATAATACCGTGCGGTCGGAATGCTTCGAATATCCTTTGGTTTTCGCAGTTATGCGATTTTCCTGTACACGAGAACCACAAACCACCGAGCGTCTCGCATCGCGCCGGAATTTTTTTTTGTTTTGTTTCGAAGCATGCGACGTTCGATCGTTGACCCTGAGAAGTAACGCGAGTTAATAACCTCAAAGATATTACCTATAATAAGTTGTTTTTTCATACCTAATACTTTCTATTAATAATGTACTCGATGTATTTCCCCCTAAGATCATTACTGTGTGTAATGCTTTTAAAAATCTTTCTAACGATGCGAACCGTCCGATCGAAACAAACTATATAGCTATTCCTGTTTTTCCGGTATATAAATAGATATCCACATATAAATATAAATATATGTGTATATGTATACAGGGTGCTCTGTTATGAATGGATAATCCTCCAACTGTCGATAGGTCACATCATGTGCTACGGTTTTCGAGATGAAAATCATCTGCTTTTGGTTTTTCGCATGCCATTCCTACAAATGAGCACTTTTTTTGACCCAGTTTGTGAAAAATACTCTTGATTATTTGTTTTGTCCGAAAAAGTCTTCTTTTTAACCTTAAATGCCAAGGAAACTTTATGAAAAAAGATCTTATGCGAAATCTTCATACAAACCAATTCGAACATGTGACTTTGATAGCCTGCGGTGTAAAAAATGTACTACGTCAATTACTTTAAAAAGTTCCTTAGTTATTGTCGATTCATATTATTTGTAGAAATGGCATGCAAAAAACCAAAAGCACGCGATTTTTTTCCAAAAAATAACATCCGACCCAATATTTCGAAAACCGCGAGACTTTTATTAAGGCCTTAGGCCATAGTAACAGGTATAATATCATGTGCGAATTTACCAATTTTTTTTCGTATGAAAAAGTGACTCTTTTGTTATCTTTTTTTAGGCGCTCCGCGGCGTGACATTTAGCACTCACAATTTTTGATCTAGAACAAAGAACACAAATTCTCGTCAATCTACATTAGGATACCTAGAGAAGTACGTACGGAATTTAAAAAATATTGTTTTATTCAAAAGTTGTAGGTATTTCAACTTAAGAAATGAATTTTCAGTGAAAAATTTCGTTATAACTGCTCATAAACTGTTCATAAAATGAAAAGTTTTCGATTAATGAGAAATTCCGTACGTGCTTCTCTGCGAAATGCAATTAGGTACGTACCTTTTAAATTTGAAGTAAATCGAGTGAAAATTGTTGAAGCTATTTGTCACGCCAGTTAGAAAAAAGCTGTTTCGAGAAGTTTGGAGTAGACGGCCTTTTTTGTACATCGGAAAAAAAAGAAAACTTGACAGCTTAGTATTCATACTAAAGAGTTGTGTAATTTTATGAGTAAAGCACTTTTTCACACGAAAAAAAATTGTTCAATTCGCATGTGATTTTATACCCGTTACTGTGGCCTGAGGCCTTGAACTGAAATTCCAGCATATAGTAGGACATTATCTGAGCTATCGACAGCTGGAGGATTATCCATTCATAAGAGGATACCCTGTATATATATATATATACACATAAAAATCTTCATTTCACTTATTATTATTATTATATAATTTCATTATAAATACACATGCATGTGTACTAATAATGAATCGCATAAAAATGCATATACATCTATAAACTACATAATTTTGAGCTACGGGAATTAGTAGAAACACCCCAAACTATATTTGGCGAATGAAAGCGGGATGCAGGAGAATGCATGCTGAAGTGTAGAAAAGGTCCGCATGGTATCTACTTGAAATAGTGAAGATGGGAAAAATAAATAATAGAAGCAATGGAAAGCGTAGGTAGGGCATCTAGCAGGTCGTATGGATTGAAAATGTCAGGGATTTGGAAAAGAAAAATAGAAAGAGGTATGAAAATTAACATTGAACAAGAAATTCAATACCATTGCAGCAAAATTGATGCGTCAACATACTGCGAGGAATATAAACATAGGAAACAAACGTGGGTACGGAAAAAAAGTGGCGACGTCGGGAAAGATGGGGAAAAAGGGTATGTAGACGCCAAATGTAGAATATTCAAGTAGGCAATTAAAAATTCGAAACATATTTCCCTCGCATAAATTGGAATAATGGTTGGGAAATATGAGAGGGTTGGAAATTGACTGGAAAATAATAACGCAGCTCAAAATGCTCCGGCAAAGCAACTATGCGATTACATCAGGAAATTTGAGAAACTAACACCTAGGATAAATATAAGAAAACCAATGTAAAATAATTGATGTAAATGAGAAGGGAGGGGTATTTATGTAAACACCTTTAAAAAGGGTATACAAGTAATAAAATACTACTAATACTACATAAATTAAAAATATATATACAAATTTATTTATTTATGTAATTTATTATTCGTATACATACATGTATATATATATATATGCACGGACGCATACTAATAATAAAATTGTATTATAATAATAAATATATTAAATAGAAACGAAAAAAGTAGTAGTCGTAGTTTTATTATTCCAGGTATACTCTTTAAGGGTTTTTACCCAAGAGATCCTCCCCTACATATATGTTTCCCCTCACAATATTTCCTCGTTTCTAACTTATAATCCACTGTCGTTTTGCCTTTAGTTTCCTCTCGCATGCGTTTCCTCATTTGCAACTTTTTCAATTAGTTTCTCGAATTGCCTAACAAATGTACACAGTTCGATCGCAGGTCCTTTTTTTAGCACCGACTGTATCTTCATATTCATTTGTTTACCCTCCTTGCCCGCTGCCCATTTTTCCATGTTTTATACTATTTCTTCTTAAATTCCTTTCTTGACTTCTTTGCATGTGCATAAATGCACTAGATTCTCAACTGATTTTTACAGACCCTGCACTTGGTATCATTGTATCCCTTACTCCCGTCTATTCCCACATTTCCACACCTTAATCTCGCCCAAGTTTCTTTTATTTCTCCTGTCACATTTACATCGTCCCAATATACAGTGAAAAAGTATTAAGTATAATATATAGATAAATAAATATTTTTTTTCACCATTTTTACCCTGCTGGGCTTTGCATTATACTCATCGTGCATATATATATATAATATATAATATATTATATATATATATATATATATATATGCACGCATGTGTAATAATAAGAATAATAATAAATGTCAAGCAACGGGCCTCATTACAACCGCTTCGCAATCAATTAACTGGAAATCGGAATGCACTGTGGGGCCGGACACTTTCACGCGAACAACCAACTCCATTGAACCTCAATCTTCCCGTGCGTTCAAACATATACGACCTTCTGATTTTTATTCGACTAGTGACATATTTCTCAACGAAAACACAATGGTAACGTCCAAAGCTCATGAATACGGTGAATCAGACGGTAAAAATGAAAAAAGTAGAATTTCAACTAGATCTGTAATAAAATCACTTGCAGGGTGTCCTGTTGTAGATGGATAATTCTGCAACTGGCGATAGGTCAGATCATGTCCTACTATATGCTGGAATTTCAGTTTACTAATAGTCCCACCGTATTCGCGATTTTGGGCTGGATGTTAATTTTTGTTTTTAATTCATCCGCTTTTGCTTTTTTGTATGCCATTTCTACAAATGATATGAATCGACAACAACTAAGCAACGTTTTAAGGCCTTAGGCCTCAGTAATGGCTATAAAATCATGTGCGAATTTAACCATTTTTTTCGTATGAAAAAGTGATTCACTCATAAAATTAATTACACATCTATCTAGTATGAATATCAAGCTGTTAGGAAAAATATATTTTTTTTTCGATGTACAAAATGGCCGCCTACTAATATTTTCTTTTGTTATCTTTTTTTTAAGCACTCCGCGGCGTGACATTTAGCATCCACAATTTTTGACCTAGAAAAAAAAACAAAAATTCTCGTCAATCTACATTAGAATACCTAGAGAAGTACGTACGGAATTTAAAAAATATTGTTTTATTCAAAAGTTGTAGGTATTTGAACTTAAGAAATGAATTTTCAGTGAAAAATTTCGTTACAACTGCTCATAAAATGCTCATAAAATGAAAAGTTTTCGATCAATCAGAAATTCCCTACGTACTTCTCTGCGAAATGCAATTAGGAACGTAACTTTTAAATTTGAAGTAAATCGAATGAAAATTGTCGAAGTTATTTGTCACGCCAATTGGAAAAAAGATGTTTCGAGAAGTTTCGAGTAGTCGTCCATTTTGTACAGCGAAAAAAAAATTTCTAACAGCTTCATATTCATGTTAAATAGATGTGTAATTAATTTTATGAGTGAATCACTTTTTCCTACGAAAAAAAATTGTTAAATTCGACATGATTATCAACGTAGTACACTTTTTTTAAACCGCAGGCTATCAAAGTCAGATGTTCGAATTGGTTTGTATGAAAATTATGCATAAGATCTTTTGCCATAATGTTTCCTTAACATTTAATATACATTTATTTAATTATGTAAATATATAAATAATAATAAATAATAAATAATTTAAATAAACAAGAGTATTTTTCTTCTAGCTGGGTAAAAAAAGATCATTTGTAAAAATGACACGCGAAAAACCAAAAGCAGATTATTTTTATCTCGAAATTGGTGGGGCTTTCACTAAACTGAAATTCCAACATATAGTAGAACATGATCTGACGCCCTGTATATGCGGGTGTTATTTCCGGTCCAGGCTTTTAGGATTTTGGTAAATATTCAGAAGTGGGGCTCCTGCTAGAATCAGGCCAATTTTTGTTTGGGTTTGTTTGCGGTTGCTTCAGGTTGTTTGAGGTTATTCAGGGTTGTTTAGGGTTGTGTCGGTTTGTTTAGGGTTGTTTGGGTTTGGTTGCACCCTCCAAGAAAATTAGCCTGATTCTAGTAGGAGCCCCACTTCCGAATATTTACCAGGATTTTTTTTTCTTCGCACCGAAACAAGAACGTCATTGAAATTCGACAACTGGCGAAAGTGAAAAAAAGAACAGAGGCAACTCGAGGGGTCGAATGTTTTTTTTAAATACTGGGGTTTTTTAAATTGTCGGGCACGAAAGAGATTGAAAAAAAAGGCAATGGCGGTCGGATGCTTCGACACGGGACGTCCCATATACGAGGTCGAAACGGCGGATAAGAGTGACAAAGGGCGAATTTTTGGGTAAATTCAATGAATCGACGATACGAGATACGCCCTTGTGAGTCACGGAGCCCTCACGCAAAACGCGAACGAGTCCCGAGCGGACTCGCCCCCGTACACGACAACACAAATATACACACCAATTATCCGATCAGCTGACAATCTTCGAGCTCCGACGCACTCTCCACGATACCCTCGAAGCACGAATATTCGTTCGAAGTCCTCGGCACGAAAAACACACGCCACAATCGTTCTCTAAAATTCACCGAAATTTTCATTCCAACGAAAAAAAAAGAAGAAAAAACCCCGCGAAATTTGAATTTTCGAACGAATTCGCGCTCTTTTCACTATCCGAAGTCTTCCAAGTGTGGCGGTGTTCAATGGTGCGATCTTTTTTTTCGCAATTCCTCACCCGATCTGTACGTCCGCGTGATCACTCGAGGATTTTCTTCTCACTTCCTTTTCGACGAGTGGCACTTTTTAAAAACATTTTTTACCATCCTCCGTTAAATTCGCTTTTTTATCAGCCTCCCGTACGAATTGTCAATTTTGTCGCCGGGCCGAAAAAAACGCGAGTGAGACATTGGCGTTCTTGATTTATTTTTATTCAGTTTGATCCTAAAACATCGATGTTCTTGCAGACACACACACACACACACAAATTTATATAAATTATTAATGTTTCATTTTTAATATTAATGGGAAATTGTCAATGCTTGATAATTATCATAAATTAATTATAGTAATAGTTATTAAAAGTTGATCATCTCCAATATACCTGTATATATATATGTATATTAATTATTATGTACACAGATAAGTGAAAATGCAATACTGTAGATTCGAATCGGTCCGAGAGGTATATACGAGCGAAGCAAACATCCAACTCCACGTTTCAGCTCTCCACATTCATATTATACCGAAGGAGTTGTACAAAGAGTGACGTCAACTCTCGGGAGAGAAGAACGCGATGCCGAGAGCGGGGCGAACCGAGACACACTTTACAAGGGGGCAATGGCGGTTTTACCATCGCCTTTATCCCTCCCTCGTGGCCCACCGTACGAGCCGTTCTCTGTTGACTTGCTCGTACTTCATTCAGCCTCCTATAAAATATATATATATATATATATATATATATATATATTTCTTCGATACTTTACTGATTCGAGCGATACAAGTCGATGAAAAATTGGGCAAACCATTTCATTTTTTAAGAGTAAATATTTTTCGTTATTCGACTCTACGAATATTATAAAAGTGCTGCTATAATAAATCATTAAAGGGGTGATGACTGAAATATTTTAGGAGTACTTATACTATTTTTCTGGTTTCTGCAAAAATTTGAATTGCGTTGCAGTCATTCAATTTGATGGTCGCAAGTATTGAAAATAATTATATATATATATATATATATATATATATATATATATATATATATATATACAATATAGAAATTGCATATTCTATTTTTTTCAATGCAGGGAAAATTGTATTATTTACGGGTCTATTTAAATACTTCTATAACGATTTTGAAGTTACTTTAAAAATTATGCATGATATAATAATGCTATAATAAAATTTGAGAGAAATGCCAACTAAAATATCTTAGAAGTACTGACGTTATTTTTCTGGGTCCTGTAAAAATATGAATCGCGTTACCACCATTCACGTTTATGATTGTAAGTAATTAAAATGATTATATCTATACAGACAATATAAAAAGTGTATATTTGCATCTTTTTCAATGCAATGGAAAATTGTATAATTTACGTCAACGATTTTTCTCTAAATGCGTTTTAAATGGTTTTGAAGTAGCGTTAAAAGTTATGCTAAAGAGTTATATATATAATGAGCTATTTTTAGTTGCTCCAAATTTGCTATGGAAGGATATTTTTTGAAACCGTTCATGCCGATCATACAATTTTCCACGTACCGATTGAAAGAAACAAAACAAATATACTTTTTTCGGCATCTTTACATTCGAGAAAAAAATGAAATATATTTTTTTATTCCACCTCCGAATTTTTTAAGTTGGTGCACCAGACTTGTCATCGGTCCCATCGGTTTCCCGTGTACTTTGCATACGACGGGCAAAGAAACAAAAAAGACGAATAACAATAACGACGAAATAAAACGAAACGAAGGATCGTCCGAGTAGGCATCATCATTCTGATGATGTCCGAACCCACACATTTACACGTGTTTACACGTGTAATTGTAACTTTGTCGGTTTTCCTCTGCCGATCGGTACTCTCGCTCGGTTCCCTACCTGGAAAATTTTCACTCCCGCACTCGCACACACATTCATGTATATGCACTATTGTCTGTCAGCATATACAAGTGACAAATCTTCGAACGTGCGATAGTCGAATACTCCTTTCATCGAGCATTGTTCATTTGCTCTCTCTCTCTCTCTCTCTCTCTCTCTCTCTCTCTCTCTCTCTCTCTCAGTCCCTCTCCCTCCCTCCCTCCCGCCCTCCCCCCACCCCCTTCTTCCCTCGCACTCTGGTAAAAATCTGCTCATGTCAGAGCTATCTGTTCCCTGGCTTGACTCGACGATTTCCCCACACGCAACTTCCCTTCTCTTTCTCCATTTTTTTTTCATACCTTGTCGCCTCATTTTTCTTTTTTTTGCCTGGGCTCATGATGATTCACGACGCTCGCTTTTTTACTCCCAGCGTGTAAAAAAGTACGTATGTACACTATAGTCAAACGTTATCGTGGAAAATTATATTTTAGTTTATCAGTATTATTTATTATTGTCGTCACTACCAGCTATTCACTATCACTTCACACTGATACATTATACTCGCTCTTTTTCTTTCAACGTGTAATGCATTTACATAGGCACAGTACTGGTCGAATGTGATCACAGCATAGTGTCGTCTTTTGTTACTATTTTCATTATTATTAACATTATTATTAACATTATTATTATTCTTATTGTTATTGTTGTTATTATTATTCCTGTAGGATGTACATAAAAAATGAAAAAATAATTCTCATTCGTACTAATTTATCAATTTGGAACCTTTTTGTCTCCCTCGTTCTCTCTCTCTCTCTCTCTCTCTCTCTCTCTCTCTCTCTCTCTCTCTCTCTCTCTCTCTCGCCGTTAGTCTCAGAACGTCTATTCATCGACGTCGAGGTCTTCGTACTCAATGAGGTCTCCTGTCTTTTCTACTTACATGCACGGAAAAGAGAGAGAGAGAGAGAGAGAGGGAGAGAGAGAGAGAGAGAGAGAGAGAGAGAGAGAGAGAGAGAGATGTGCACATGTTGACGCCCGTCGGAACGCTCGTAGGTCATTCCAAACTTTAAACCCTTTTTTCTCGAAAGCACGTTTTTAAAGTCGGTGAGCAAAATATCTCGAAAACTCCTGCATCGATCTTTTTGAAATTTTCAGGGCTTTTTCTACATGTAACCCCTTTTTACTGTGTAGTTTCGATTTGATAAACGAAAAATTCCCATATTTTTCCCAAAAGGTAAGACTCTGACGTTGAACACGCGCCATTTTTCATACTAATTTTTATATAACTTGAAAAATTATTGAATATGATATTATAATTATTAAATATTAAATATAACATTATATCTATTAAATATTAAATATAACATTATAATTATTAAATATTAAATGTAACATTATAATTATTAAATATTAAATATAACATTATAATTATTAAATATTAAATATAACATTATAATTATTAAATATTACATACAACTCTGTAATTATTAAATATTAAATATTAAATATAACATTATAATTAAATATAATGTTTTTAATTGAACGAATTTCAATTAATATACTAACGAAATCTGTTTGACATTTTGATATTAGACATAACGCGTCTGGAACGTGGTCGCGAAGTACACGAGACGAGAAGAAAAGGCTCTAAACTCGATTAAGATCGGAACACACGACTCATCTCCTCTAATCGTAGCCATTGTCAAGACGCGCGCCAAGTGAACGAGCTAAGAGTCTCTCGAGCTTTCATCGGGCTCGCGGTTCGTCACGATGTCGTGGCAAAAATGTCACTAAAATTCTAGGCAACCTACGCGGTGCGTAAGAAAAATAAAACACTCGGTCTTCCAACTCGAATTCTAAGTGCCAAAGTCACGTTGAGCGGTAGAGAGAGAGAAAATTCGAATGCTTAACATTTATTTGGTAGGTTTTTTGATGCCTGTGTGTGTGGGTTTTTTTTTGGGTGGAAGAACTTTTCGTGATTGAGAATATTTTTTGTCGGAAGATTTTTATGAGTGATATTCCGTGCGGCGACTGCTCAACCTCGCGGCCATTTTTCGTAGGTTGGCAGGCAGGATTTTTTTCGTTCCAAACCTTCAAGCAGGATCGTCCTTCTGAGAATCCGAGCAAACCTGTTCTAGGACCGCGGTGTGTACTTTCCAAACTGTCTCAATTCGTATCTAGGAAATCGAGACGAACCTCGTGTTAGAATCGAAAAGTTTGAAGGAGATCCTGCGACGAGGCTGATTCGGATGAAAACGACGATGGTGGTCGATCTTTTGGAGTCGGAAAAAACGAAGAATCGAAAATGGAAATGTCCATCGAGTGTGGCTGCACGAAATGTTTGCGCGGTCTGTGTGATATGGATTTGATCGGGTTTTTATCGGATCATATGGAATTGCTCTTTTCGAATAATGGCATTTTGAACCCCACTTTTACCTGGAAATTTAAGAGGTGCGACTAGCTGTGGAGTTGGAAAATTACTCTTTTCGAAACCAATATATTTTGACAGCATATCAGCTTATAAATGATCCCTGAACATTTCAAGGTGATCGGATCGAAATTGACAAATTTATAGGCTCTTATGTCGACGACCGTCGGAACGCTCCCAGCGTCGTTCGAAACTTTAAACCCTTTTTTCTCGAAAGCACGTTTTTAAAGTCGGCGAGCAAAATATCTCGAAAACTGCTGCATCGATCTTTTTGAAATTTTTGGGACTTTTTCTAGATATAACAATTTTTTTCTGATATGTAGTTTCGATTGGATGAATGGAAAATGCCCATTTTTTCATAAAAGGTAATCCACTCACGTTGAACATGCGCCGCTTTTCATACTAATTTTTATATAATTTAAAAAATTGTTAAATATGATATTATAATTATTAAATATTAAATGTAATATTATATAATATTGAATATTATTCAACATTCAATAATATTCAATATTTATTTAATATTCAATAATCAATTCTATTCAATTCAATTCAATATTTAATATTTAATATTCAATATTCAATATTCAATAATATTGAATATTGAATATGGTATCATAATCAAATATAATTGTTTAAATTTAATTAATTTTAATTAATATACTAAGGAAATCGGTTTAATTTTTTTATGTTGGACAACCTGGTTCAAAAGGGCATTGCTGATCGCAAAATAAGTTCTCGAGAGTTGCTTCCCGGATATCGGCTGTAAATCGGTTATAATTAACACTTTGTCTGTAAAGCTGGGTATTTCGTGTCCGAGCCAAAACTGCTTTCCTATCGAGTTGCTTCATTCGTTTAACAACAAATACGTGAAAAAAATTGATTTTCCTATAATTTAATGATTTTTTAACAGTGTTTCTGTTATATTTTTGTAAATATTCATTTTAGAGAAAAATATTTCTTACAAGAGTTGTAGCCTATAAAAATATTGATCTTTTATGTTCTATATAATTTTTGTGTAAAACTATTCCACTTCGAGAAAAATGGGATAATGGTCCGATAAGTGAAAATTGCTTAGCTTCATCAGGTTCGATATTATCTACTTATCTATAGTAACTTATAGGTAACAGCCTGAATACAGATGATGTTCATTAACCCACACAAACCCAAAGAAGAAAACCTAATTCGAACTGAAACAGAACCAACAAAAAATCTAAACACAAATCTAAACAAAAAAGCCCGAACAATCCAAAGTAAACAAAAAATTAAATGAAAAGCCCAATCAAGCCCAACAAAAAAACCAAACCTAAACAATCCTAAACAAAAAATGCAAAAATAGCATATAATACAAAAAGAAACTAAAATTAAAGAGAAAAGAAAATTAAAAACAAAAAAGCAAAAGAAAGCATGCACTTTAAAATTGACTGAATCACAAAAAATGCAAAAATAGTATATAATACAAAAATAAACTACAATAAAAGAAAAAAAGACAAAAAAAGCAACAAAAAAATATGCACTTTAAAGACTAAACTCCTTACCTTCCTGCGGTAAAGTGCGTAAGTAGATAATATCGAAACTAATGGAGCTAAGCAATTTTCACTTATTGGACCATTATCCCATTTTTCTCGAAACGGAATGGTTTTAGATAAAAACTGTATACAACATAAAATATCAATATTTTCATAGGCTATAACTTTTATAGGAAACATTTTTCTCTGAAATGAATATTTACTAAAATAGAACAGAAAAACTGTTTAAAAAATCAGTTTTCGTGAGTGTTGACCTTAAAAATCAAATTTGCGGGTATTTTTACTAAGATATTCGTAATCAGCGAGTCCAAATACATGGGTACACGAAATTCAAAAATTAATCAGAGATATGGGCTTTTCCGAACTACGCCCAAAATCCCTTCAGGGGTTGTCTTGAAATATTAAAAGGAAGGTTTGTAAAAAAATGCAAGCTCGATCGAAGGGGGGGAAGTTTTTGGAACCTTACCCTTAAAAAAAAAAACTTAAAAATGCAATATCTCGAAAACTATTGCGAGTCGCAAAAAATCCTTTTAGGAGTTGTCTCAAAATATTAGAAGAAAGAAAGTCTGTGCAAAATCTCAGTTCGATCGGAGGGGCAATTTTCATAACCTTATTCGATTCCTTTACGTTCTACTTTTTCGACCCGGGCCTCTTTATTCGTCGAAGCTGTGCACCATCGTTGTGAAAAAAAAAATCGAGATCAATCTCTACCGACATTCTCGTTTTTTTTCATTCAAAGATTCGATGACCACAGAAATGGAATATTGAATTTTTTCGCCAGGTCGAAAATAAGATAAGAAATCGGATCCGGGAGAACCGAGTTTCGACATTCGGTAAGAACGAAGATTTCATCAAGATGTCTCAGATTACCATTCCGTTTTTCGCCTCGTATAGAGATCTTTATGCGCGCGTTTTTTTTTTCGCGTCCTCTCACCTGTGCAACGACGTGTCTAGCCTGGGGCCCCGGGATTGTTTTCCTCGGGACTGCCGCACGCCCGACGACGAGTCGCATGAGTCAAAGCAAAATGCGTCAGAGTCCCACAATGAATTCTGAATAATTGTTTTTTTTTTCCTTCCGTTTTCCTCGCTCGCAGGACTTTTTAGGCCGTGAGATATCTCGCGTGTCGCGATATCTCGCGCGATTTGTTTCCGAGGATGTTGGATCGTTGCGCGGGTCTGCATGCGAGTAATTCCTAGATTGAAATCTCGCAGAAGCGCGAAGAACGCTTCTCGGAGATTCGACTCATCGACGAGTCTCCTCCTTGATCGACGGAGCATTCGGAATAATTTTGCCGATCGTTCGCCGCATTCGAACACATTTCCCACCGCGAAGCTCGAATGGAAAAATGGTGGCTGAAAAAACACAACGCGAACTACAGCGACGCGAGTGTTTTAGATCGACGAGACTGATAAAACGCGACGAATTATCATACGCGTCCTGCTTCCTCGCTGTACCGGGCAGTTTACACCGGCTGAGGTTCCGCATATTTCCATTCGAGTTACCGCATACTTCCTTCGCGCTCGTTGGTTCCGCAATTTCGTAAGAGCATTGCGGAAATAGAGAAAATGATGTGCGCCGAAATAATTCGAGAAATGATTGAGGAGGAAAATTGTAAATATCCATTGAGAATTTAAGAATTAATATTAGTTCATAATAAATATAAATTATGAGTTTATAAATGAATTTATAAATTTATAAATTTGTAAAGTAAATTATAAATTTATAAAGTAAATTATAAATTTGTAAAGGAAACTATACATTTATAAATGAAATTATAAAAATATACTGAGGAATTATAAATTTATAAAGGAAATTATCAAAATATATTGAGAAATTATAAATAAATATTAACAAATTATTATTATCAGGAAGATCCTTCTCAGGCTTCAGGCTCAGGCGCAGGAAGATCCTTCTCAGGCTTCCGTATCCACTGGGAAAAGGGTTTTGATTCGAGAAATTATTTGGGAGGAAAATTGTAAATATACATTGAGAAATTAAGAATCAATATTAATTCATAATAAATATAAATTATGAATTTATAAAGTAAATTATAAATTTGTAAGGGAAATTATAAATTTATAAAGGAAATTATAAAAATATATTGAGAAATTATGAATAAATATTAAGAAAATATTACTATGACTTCAGGCCATCAAAAAAATTGTCGACTTTTACGATTTTTTAAGCTTAAGTCTTTATATTTTTAAAATTTTCATTTGGAATTATACATTTTTAAAGTAAATTACCAATTTGTAAAGGAAATGATAAATATATATTGAGGAATTATAAATAAATATTAAGAAATGATTATTATAACTTTAGGCCAACAAAAAAATGGTCGATTGACATGATTTTTAACCCTTCGACTGCATTGATTCGCCACGAACCTCTGACTGCATATGGGGTCGTTTGGAACCCACACGTTTTTCAGATAGTTGTATTCCGGTAAATATGCATTCATAAAAAAAATTTGTAGAGGCGTTTTTTGTAGATAATGATCGTTGTTTTGTCGTCCAAAATTGATTTCTTGAGAAAAAAAATATTAAGGGTCCAAACATTCGTTCAAAGTGGAAGAAGCGGTGAAAGATATGTACGTGCACGAAGAATAAAATGGGGTGAAAACGACCTAGTGTGCAGTCAAAGGGTTGAAAAGAAAGATTCCTTCACAATATTTTAGACATAAGGTATGTTTTATTACTACTCTTTGCTGTTATATGATATTTAAAAAACATTAATCTTTCAAAATGGCGAGGTGTGGCACGGTCTTCTAAACTGCATTTTAGAAAGTGGTGTGACGTATAGCTAAGAAACTAATCGACTGATTGTGATGAAATTTCGTATGAATCTTTCTAACCTTATTGTCTAAAATATGACCCTTAATGTTTTCGAAAATAAAAGAAGTTTTTTTTTCCACTGAAAAATGTAGCCATTTTTTTGGAAAGTTCAATCTTTTTGTTCTCAAGTGTACTATTGCATCGATTTCTTACTTTTCTCACTTTTCCTTGGTTCATATTCTGCATATGAGTGTAAATGAAAAAATCTTCGTTGGCTTTTATTTCAGGTTAATCCTGCCACCGCTACGTGTCACACCGTCCAACAACATGCGCCGCAACCTTTCTAGAAAACCGTGCAATATCTCCGTCATTTTTAAAGATAAAAAAAAAAAACAATTACCATATAACAGTGAAAAGTAGTAATAAAACCAAGCCTGCGACTCAAAAATGGTGAATAAATATTTCCTTTAAAAAAAAAAAAATCATGAAAATCTGCATTTTTTTCTCGTCTAAAAGTACCTCCCAGGCTGGAGCCCAGAAAAAAGGTGAATTGCGACAATTTTTTGTGGATACCCAGTTGACAGAATGAAAATTACGCTTGGTGGAGTTTATTCTATGTAGCTTTAAGTATCGTTACAATTTTTTTCGGAAGATTTTGAAACAAAATGGCGACTCTGAAGGTGGACGAAGTGTCACGTTGGTCTGATAGTATCCTGCGGCTGGTAACATAACACTGCAACCTCTATTATCGGCGGGATCGGCTCCGCATCAAAGTTGCAAAAATAGAGGTTGCGCACTATCCACTCGAGCAGATTCTGCGCAGCGAACGGTACTGATAGCAGTACCCCTCAGAGCCCTCTTTTATCGTGTAGCAAGCTTCGAGCCTCACGCTGGGGCTTGGTGCGTCTCCCACCCCGAGCTACACCGATCGACTTTCGGCACATAGTGGGGGGCTGTTGCATCTGTGGAGGTTCCGATAACAGAGGTCGTGGTGTACATCGCCAATTCTTCACCGATCGACTTGAAATTTTTTATGGAACCTTCTAACAACATTCTACATCGAAGTACCTCGGCTATTTTTGATATGTTGCAAACTTTTTCCAAAAAAAAAAATATTTTCTGCGACTTTTTTTTACCAACAACGATTTTCTTAAAAACCAGCACTATTTGATCAAAAATTGATATTTTTCGATGTTCTTACGTCGATGGCAGATCTTATCTACAACTCAAATTATTTTGCATTTTCGTTTCAGGTTAAAAATTGGAGGAGTGCTCTTATCGGCCGCAGGATACGATAAGACAATGGTGACGCGCGTCATCCAGCTTCAGCGCTGCCACTTAGTTATGAAATCTTGTGAAAAAAATCGTAAAGATACTCGAAGGCATGTAGAACAAAGTCGACTGACTGGAATTTTTATTTCATCACCTGGGTCCCCATAAAAATTTTGTCAACATTTACCTGGACGGTACTCTGGACCATTCTGACGTGTATGCTTTTTTCAGACGTTCCATAGAATTCCATGAAAATCGAAGATTCCCCTTCGTCATGATCTCATCTGATTTCGCATTTATTAGAAGTTCATCGGCTCGACAAACCTCTCAATTTTTTAATAAAAATCACTAGGGGATGCAGAACGATCTAAAAAACGCTTTCTCTCATCTCAACTTGACTTTTCATTCAAATTTATTGTTAATGCTGCGCTGCCTTCAGAGACGTACGTCAAGTAAGTTTATACGGACCGGGCGAATCTTTATTCGCGAGATGCGATGCGTGCACCGGTACCAGTGTAATCAACATATTAGACCGAGGACAGAAGAGAGACGCGTATCGTATACGTTTGATGTCGCAATTCCGACAAGTTCTCAAGAGAATACACACACGTAAACGACAGCATACAATGTGGGGAACTACATCTCGAGACTGTTCTTCGAGTGTCTCACGGTGCTAATCCGAGACATTCTAGACGTCACGATATATATATATATATATATATATATATATATATATATATATATATATATATATATATATATATACATATACATACGTTTCAATTCCCTATTATCATAGCTCGCGTTTTGTCTAAGAAAACAACAATGGCTGCTCTCTCAATGGGATGGACACTTTGTTACATCCTTTGAGAGGGAATTCTCTTTTTCTCACAGACAGGATATAAAGAAAACAATTTTTTTTAAATCCCATCGATTTATCGATGAAATTGATTCATTATTGTTATTATGACTGCTATTGTTATTGTATTTTAAAATTAAATCACCTTAATCAATTAATTATATTTAATTATGTAAAATAATATAAATAAAAAAATATATATATTTAATTGTAATTAATAATTGATTGATTATTAAATGTAATAAAATCAATAATTATTATCGTTATTATTATTTTTTTTGTATACCAATATTATACTATCGTTATAGGCAAGGTGGGGAAAAAAGGAGTAAGGCGGGCATGTAAAAAGGGAACTCCACCCCGTACGATGAAGCTAAATATTTTAAACATTAAACGATTAGAAATAAAAAAATACTACCGTTAAAATATGATAATATTTATTAAAATGCATTATTCTTTTATATAACTATATAATATGATTATATTATTATCATTATTATTATTATTTTATCAGATTTATTCGCATAATTTCTTTACCAAAAATTTCAAAATTAAGCTACTTCGAATCGATTTGAAAAAGTTGACCATGTATATTTTTATTTAATCAATAACGAAAAATGAAATAATAACAATGGATAATTAAGTAATTTGGAATATGGATAACTCCAATAGACCATCGAATTGGTGGAATAAACATTATTAATATTACGTAATTATGAGGGCAGTAGAAAGTCACGGCTAGTGTCTTTACGTTTTTTTTAAATTACTTACAGAGTCGTAAAGCCTCTCTGTTTCGCAACTACAATTCGTTCGGTGGCGAAATTATTTCCGACGCTTATTATTCTTTCACTCGGATTAAGCGCTCGGAGTGTTTGAAGTGGAATAATATACGAGGGCATAGTCGGAAATCCTTCACGGCACTGCCTCAAGAGCGCGCGAAGTTCTTGAGGTCACGATTCACTCGACCCGCCACTTCACTCACGAGTTTGAGCTTTAGCGAAAAAAAGCTCTCTTCCCGGACCAGGCCGGTGGCTCCGAAGAAAAGAGCGTTATTTCCGGGTTTAAACGAGCGAGTGCCACTCGAGTACTCGTAAAAGAAGCCCTTTCGCGGACAATACGAATTTCACGAGTATGACGAGCTTTTTCCTCCCTTATCGTACATTTAATGCTGCAAAAAGTTTTTTTTATTCTCCTTCCATTTTAATTCCGAAATTCGGTTATTTGAGGCGGGACACCACTGAGACGAGTAGAAAATTGTTTTTCTCTCTTTTTCTCAAGTATATATATTCTAGAATGCGTGAAAAAAGTTCAACTTAACATATTGAAAATTCACCAAGTTACAGACGATTTGGTGAGATTAGGTAGCGCAACGATTTACGTAAACCAAACCATTCAATTGTCTTTTTCTATGAAGCTACGAAGCTATGAAGGTCCAATTTCCGATTTTTGAAAAACCACAATTTAAGGATGTTGAGTCCGAAATCGCAAATGATGATAACATTCTGAAAATTTGGTATGTTTTTGTATGAAGTATTTCAGAGGTCGTGTGAAAATTTCACGACAATTAGGAAGCTCGTTATTGAACAATTAACATTCACAAATTAAATGTTGTTTTATGGAAACTCATGTAACTTTGCAATAAGTTTTTTTTTGACCTCTCAATTTTATAATATCTACAATATACTGAAAGCAACGGAAACAAAACGAAGGTTATTGATAAATTTTTTTTTATTTCTTTTAAAAATTGTTCTTAACAAAATGTTAATTTTTTAATAACGAGCTTCCTAATCGTCGTGAAATTTTAACACGACCTCTTAAATACTTCATACAAAAACATACCAAATTTTCCGAATTTTCTTATCATTTTTTATTTCAACCCTTAAGGAGGTTGAAGTAATGATGATAGAATTCTGAAAATTTGGTATGTTTTTACATGAAGGATTCAGGAGGTCGTGTAAAAATTTCATGACGATTAAGAAGCTATTTATTGAACAATTAACATTAACATGTTTCATGGGGACTCAACATCCTTAAGTCATTGCAGTAGCCATCGTTGTTGGTAGCCATTTTTCTTTAAACTCAGTATTTCTCAAGTCCTCGAATAAAAGTAAAAATTTCGCCAAAATTACACTTGTTTTTTCGAACACGAACGCGAACCACTTTTATATAGATTATAAAACCTTCATCATTTTCATTTTTAGACTAACTAATTTTCAGACTTTTAGACTAAGTTTTTTTTCCAATCCCAAATAGATAATCTAGTAGGAAAAACATCGGAAAAACGACCGTTTTTCGGCCCGTTTCATTAGTGTCCTGTCTTAGAGTGTATTAAAAATGTACATTTTTATTGGATTAGCAAAAACTGGTATTGCGGCTAGAATGACGATTATTATTAAGAAAATAATCATAATCATATACTATAAAATATATATGATTATTATATATTTTCAAAGACGTGGAATAATAATTGTTTGTGTGTAAAACAATATTATAACATAATTAAAATGATAAGTTATAATATGTAATAAATTATAAAAATATAATTATGATATAGTAATAATAGAAATAATGACAAAGAAGAAACTAAGAAATATAATTAGTTTCAGATATCGTTCACTCCAAATCACGTATTAACCGCCCCACTGTTATTTTGTTTTCGACAAATATCCTTTTGTTGCTCAGACGAGACCGGGTCTAGCAAACCTACTGTTAGGGCATCCTGTATAACTTGAGTAAGATCGCGTAAAACGAGCGTCGAAGGGCGAATATTAATGAACGGTGAATGGAGTATCCTGTTTCGCCGGAAATTCTAGATTTTCACGCGAGCCGCAGCTCCTCGAATGTGGGATCCGGTTAATGATAAACGGTGCAGGCCTAATCACGTCGTCTCGGACGCGATGATTATACATACGTTTCTGAGCTTTGTGTAATTGTTCTTGCGCAACTGTGATTTCTCTATTATACGTACGATGATTATTTCCGATCCGATTATCTATAAAATTGAAAGTATGTATATTAGGGTGGTTAAAAAAAGATTAGTTTTTTTTTCGCGGTACTCAACGAAAAATATTACTACGTTATGAAAAAGTAATCACTACAAAATTAGAGAGGTCTAAACATTTGTTTAGGTAGTGATCAAACGACTTTTAATTAATTTTTTTTCGATTTTCCGTCAATTTTTTTCTTCATTTGTTTTCTTACTCCAAAACAACATATCACTCAAAAAAAACACGTATACTTGTTGGACGTTCAGTGATGTGAACACCGTGTTCTTGTTCATCAAGTGGTTGATATAATTTTCACCACTGAATTACATATATTGGTACTTAATCTGCGAATACAAATTGTTTATGGTAGAAAAAATATTTAAATAAAAATTGTGTATTGTTATAGAAAAAATTAAATCAAGACTTACATTGGATCACGCACTAACATTTTCTGCATCGAGATAAAAAAAAAGGAATACTCCGATAATCATGAAAAAAAAACACGTAAAAGGCGTTTGAGCACTAACTGAAGAATTGTTTAGAACCCTCAAATTTGGTAAAACTTTCTTTTTCTTAACATACTTCAATTTTCCGTTGAGAAAAAAATCGATTGTTTTTAACCACCGTAATGTATGTAATAATACTTAATACCGTAATAATAATGTATATATAATGTATATAATAAATAAATAAAAAATGTTGTTCCTTCTGGATTCTTGTGCTACTGTTGGGCACTGATAAAAGAAAATTTCCCTAAAAAAATGGGCGCGGTCACTCAATTTTTAGAGGTGGCTATCTCGACTTTTTGTTATTTTTTCATGATTTTGCTTAATAAATATGATCATGGTATTAGATTATACCGGAAATAGAATAAATAAAGGAAATGGTATGTTTCACAGCTGTTTTGCGACGAAGAAAAGTATATCGCACACACATTGAATCCCTAGAAAACAAAATCGAAAATATTATTATGAATCGGTAAATAAATTGAGCCCAAACAACATTTCAGACGCTGTTTAATAAAACATAATAATTTATTATTATGACGACTTGTTTCATCATCGATAATTTAACAAAAACTGATAATAATAATGAACTAAATAATAAAAATATTTATAAGTGTAGCATTTTGAAAATGTAAATACTCGATTTATGAATAAAAGCTTATAATTTAATTTTTCGTAAAAAGTGCGAAACGTTAATGCGTATAAATAAATCTACATGAATAACGAGAGCAGTATAGACGCCATTATTGATCTACCTGGAATTGAATTGTGAATATTGCAATCATTTCAAATTGTTAGAGTTTATTTTTGTTACGAAATAGCTTCTGGATGTGATTTTTATCCACAATCCGAAGCCATGACTATGCTTAAATGCAATACGTTCATTAAAAAAAATTCAATTACAAAAAAGTCGAGATAGCCACCTCTAAAAATGGAGTGACCGCGCCCATTTTTTTAGAGAAATTTTCTTTTATCAGTGCCCAACAATAGCACGAGAATCCAGAAGGAATTTTTTTTTTTTTTTGAATCAGTCTGATATATATATATAAAGATATACATTAAAAATCCGGTTCAGGACTCTCATATTAATTTTACACCTGATTTACTTCGAAAAATACTGCTCCGATTAGGTATTGAGTAAAACCAAACTTTTTGGGCTTGAAAGGGGGATGTTAAAAACAAATTTTTTTTCATCCAAAATTCAAAATGGCGTCGCTAACATGGCCGACACGTTTTTTTTAAAAATAGGCTCACGAATTTTTTTTTTCACCCAACATGTTGTCAGGCCAAAACTAACAACTTCTGCAGGAAAAGTTTTTTGATAACGTTTATAATTTTTAGGTTAGAATGCCATCTTTTACTATTTCCGCGCTATCCAGAATGTATCACGAGTCTTCAACATCCCCAGTATAAGTCTGCGTGCGTATTTGGTTGTGAGTTTGCTTGAATTTGTTTGGATTCATTCGATAACCCAAACAAACCGGAAACAAGTATTACGTCTCTGGTGGCTCGTCACTTCCGTTACCAAACAACCCCAAACAATCTCACACGAGCGGATACACTTGGATTTGATGGACAAGTGAAGTGACGAGCCGCAGAGACCCAACCCTTTTGTTCGGATTATTGAACAAACCCCATCAAAAACCCAAACAAACGCAAACAAACCCAAAAAAAAAAATCGTGTCATATCAACAGTATCATTTACAACTATTACGGTTCTCTTCGCGTGCATCCAGGCTGTGCCATCTCTAGCGAAACGCTTTCTTCTTTTTTTTCCAAAAACCTGTCACAACGAATCGCCAAAATATTCGCGTGTAGAAGTCTGACGCTGAGCAAGCAATGGCACAGTACTTGCGCACTGGCAATCTTTTTCCTCCAAGTATTCAATAATAAGCGAAGATTATCGAGGCGTACTTTCGATTTGCAAAGCAAGTCTCCGATCATAATTTTTGACCGAAAAAAAAAATGATATATCTCTCATTGTACGTAGTACAACAAAAAATTGTAATAAAATCTCTTACGGTGCTCACCTTGCAAGTATTAATAATCACGATTAATTATATAAAACGGACAAAAGATAAATTGACTTTATTTTCGGTAAATTGTTAATTGCAGAAATTAACCTGATTACTTTATCGCCCAATTGGGTTTATCCAAAGTCGAGACCCATCTAAATCGCTTGTATATATATACAAACGCCCTAATATACACACATATACATATAGATATATATATATATATATATATATATATATATATGTATGTATGCATGTATGTATGTATGTATGTATGTATGTATGTGTATATATATATATATATATATATATATATATATATAATATCGTATAGGTAAAAGAGAGAGGACAGGATGAATTTACTGGCGGGAAGTGCCCTCGTTATAACACCAGCCAATTGTTTAATCTTGCGATTTAAAGAGCCTCTCATTCAACGTTCCACCCCTCCTCCTGCTCCCCAATAAATGCATCGGTACTCTTCGCAATTTCTTCCATCCCGGTTACAACGCATGGTCATGTACCCCTCCGTACTATGACACCACACGAAGCACGGCTATCGAGTTTCACGAGCACGCATACGTTGCTATTACCGCGACGTACCGTGACTTCGCGTATATGCGGAGTTTCATACGCGCACGTGCCTCGACGTCGTCGTTTCTTCGCCGTTCGGACTCGATACGAGAGGTATCACGACAGCTTGTCAAACGGACAGTCACAACCGCCGAAAGAAAAATCGTCGGTCTGTCAATACTTCGGAACTCGAGAGCTTGATTTCGCGAGTTCGATGTACCGATTTTTTTGTTTTCAGTTAGAACGACGTGACCCTTTTTTTTTATATCAAATTTCGATACTTTGAGTGTCGTAATTATTTAGGGAAGTTTCTTCGGTTTCAGAAAAGAGAGTCACGTATTTGGATTTTGGACTTGTATTATTTTGTTGCGAATCGTTGTTGACGATTTGCTGATTTTTTTGAAGTCGTTAATTTTTTTTTTTGCTGTGAGTTTTTAATGTTTTTCGGCTCGGCTGATTTTGTACGAATTGATATTTTTTCGAAATTGACATCTTCGATTATTCTGAATGCACTGATATCAAAGAGTATTTTTAATATTTTCGATATTTGAAAATATAATTTTTTCTTTGAATTGTTGAGTTTTGTTCTCACTTTTTCGCTCTGTTCATTTTTTCTTCGGGGTCGTGTCTTCCATTTGCAAGAAATTGGAGCAAGTTCAGAGGGGAGTAAATGTCAGGTCGTATGAAATACACGCGGCATGGCTCTTTTGTGTCCCGTTTAGGACGATCTACATACGTTTGGACTCTCTAATGGTACACGTTAATTAACGGGAAGTCTCGATTAGAGACCTCTCGCCGTGTCGGGTCGATCTCCGTGCTTACGACAATTGTAACGTGACCTCGCGAAATAATTTTCATCTCGTCGCTTCCGCCCGCGAGATGTATCGCACGAACGTGGCGGGAAATTATTCCGAATAAATGCCGCACATTGGAAAAACATTCGAGATTCTCACAAGGAACATACCTCAGGTGACACCCTTCGATTTTGTTGAAATTTGGATATGTTATAAAGCACCGAAAAGTAAGCGATACGTATTTTTTTTTATCGGCGGAAAAACGGTTTTAAGGGGTGAAACGCGCCCTCGAAAATAGGGGTGTTTTTCGTTTTTCGTCGATAATGGTATCGCTCTCATCTCCAATGTATAGTACATGAAAAAATAAACATTGTTGCAATTTGAATTTTTTTTATATCTCATACCGTTAAAACGTTATCGACGAAAAACGAAAAAACATCCCCATTTTCGAGGGTGCGTTTCACCCCTCAAAACCGTTTTTCCGCCGATAAAAAAAAATACGTGTCTCAAAATTTTTGATGCTCTATCACATATATGAGTTTCAACAAAATCGGAGGCGGACACCTGAGGGATGTTCCTTGTCAGACAAAACAAAAATACGGAAAACGTAAGAGCCGAATTTTTGCAAAATGAAGTGAACATTTGTATAGTATATTTATCCAATATTGCGATAATAACAATTATAGTTGTCGTAAAAATCATGAAAATAATAATAATAATAATAGATTAAACGATTATTCCAATAATGATTAATTTAATAAAATTACATTAAAATTAATTACTTCAATTATCATTAATTTTAATATAATTAATAATAATACATTAATTATATTAAATATGCACTAAAAATGGCGCTGTTATAATAATTATGACAGCGAGAATAAAAAAGTATCGAAATAGTCGAGTGTGTCACGTGTCATCGAGAAGAATAAACTCACCTAAACTTGTTCCCGGGGCGGGGGACTTGGGTTGCAATGATTGCTCTTCGGTGGACCTTCCCCGGTGACTTCCGGTCTCGGTGGTATCCGCGGTGGCGTCGATAACCTCAGTATCCGGTCGACGTCCAGTATCGTACTATCCTCGTTTCCCTCGATCTCAGTGATGACGAAACTCGTCTTTTTCGGCAAATCCGATTTTTCTCTGCCCGCGTCGCTGATGCTCGAGCGCCTCGGCAGAGCGCACGGTTGCGTCGGTTCGTACGTTCTTTCCGGCGAATCCGCGAATCTCGAGCGCCTGCTTTTTTCATCGGTTAATAAACGATGATAAATGCCGATTTGTTTTACAACGAATGGATACACCGGTAAGGGTAATTATTGAAGGCTGGATAACTTCATTTGACCTGAAGTTTATCCATTGATTGGAAAGTAATTGGAATGTAATTAATTGAGGTAAATGATTGAGAGGCAATTAATTGAGGAAAGTGATTGGAAGGCCATTAATTGGGAGGCAATGAAATGGAAAGAAATTGATTGAGAAGCAATTAATTGAGGTGAATACTTGGGAGGCAATTAATTGAGGAAAGTAATTGGGAGACAATTAATTGGAACGTAATTAATGGGGAAGCAATTAATTAAGAAGCTATTGATTAGGAGGCAATTAATTGGTAGGGAATTAATTGGGAGGCAATTAATTGGGAGGCAATCAATTGGAAGGCGATTCATTGAGGAAAGTAATTGAAAGGCTATTAATTGGGAGGCAATTAATTGGAAGGCAATTAATTGAGGGAAGTAATTAGGAGGCAATTAATTGAGGTAAATACTTGGGAGAAAATTAATTGCGGGAAGTAATTGGGAGGCAATTAATTGAGGAAAGTAATTGGGAGGCTATCAATTGGGCGACAGTTAATTAGGAGGCAATTAATTGGAAGGTCGTTAATGGGGAAGCAATTAATTGAGAGGCAATTGATTGGGATGCAGTTAACTGGGAGGTAATTAATTGAGGGAAGTAATGGGGAGGCAATTAATTGAGGTAAGTAACTGGGAGGTAATTAATTGAGGGAAGTAATTGGGAGGCAATTAATTGAGGTAAGTAATTGGAAGGAAATTAATTAAGGGAAGAAATTGGGGGCAATTAATTAAGCGAAGTATCAATCAATCAATCGAATCGAGTTTTATTTGCACAACTTTTAACAGTTTTTTACAAAACAATTGAGCCCAGTAATAGGGGGGAAATTAATTGAGGGAAGTTTGGCCGATTTAAAGAAGTAATCACATTCACGAGTCCCTGAAGAAAAAAAATGTATCTGCTACTCCAAAGATGAAAAATCAACCCTTCGGAAAAATAATACTGGGGATTCTTTATCAGGGGAGAGGCGTAAAAACAAACACGTATCGTATACACGGGCTCACAATCATAAGGGGCCATGTGTTTTTTAAGGGCCTGGCGCGGAGGTTGAGCGACCGAGAAAAACATGATGTTTAATGGTTTTTCAAGTCCTCTTCGAAGAAAATATGGCGTATTCTCGTGATGACTAGTATATGCCAGAAAAAATTGAGCGTTCTGAAAAAACAAAAAAAAATCCATTTTGAGATCAGCAGAATGAAGGTAATTCAATTCCGAATACGAAACACGCCAAAATTTGAAATGGAGTTAAAATCCATTAGTCTGCTTTAAAATGCATGTTTGACCATGTTTTTTCTCGCTGATGGGATGCTCAGAAAAGTTTCTCAGGAGTATCACGTATACGGAATTAAATTGCCTTAGTTCTACGTACTCAAAATGAAATTCTGATTTTATTTCTCGAAAATGCTCAAACTTCTCCGACCAATACTCGTCATCCCAAAAATACGCAATATTTTCGTGGAATATTGAAAATAATTTTTTTCCCAGTCACCAAGTATCCGCGCAAGATCATTAGAGTAACAGATGGCAACAGCATAATTGTCACCATACACATTTTTTGTCTTTTTTTATCAAGATTCTCTCTCTGCAGAGAATCCTCAGCGCTTTTTTTTTAACGGTGGTCAAAACTTGCGTTGCATTGATTTTTTAATTCGTTTCGTCGACTTACTCATTAAAAAAAGTACTCAGTAATCACCTCAAGTTTTCACTACCTTCAGAACACAAAACACCGAGGATCCTCTGTAGAGATAAAATGAGGAGTTGGCGATCAAAACTGGACTCTTTCACACTTCAAGTTAAAAAAAAAATTCTTGTTTCTCAAGCACGCCTTGACGAGCTCGCGAAATATTCTGAATCAAATCTGGCTCAAACCACCTTAAAATTTGTTAAAAACTGGCTCTTTGAGCGAAATGACAGTTTCTACGCACAAAAATAAATAAAATAAAAATAAAAATTTAATTTGACGCAGTGTGGACGAATAAAAGATCGAAAAAAATGTGTAATTTATATATATATATTTATGTATCAAATTTAATTTTTTTAAATTAAACTAAATTTTTTCGGCAAATTAAATTTTTATTTTTATTTGACGAAATTCAATTTTCAAATTAAATTAAATTACATTAAATAAATATTAAATTAAAACTAAATTTTTTAATTGAACTTTTAAATTAAATTTTCAAATTAAATTTTAAATAAAATTGAATATAAATTGATATAAATATAAATTGAATTGAAAAAAGTAAATATAAATTGAATAATAAATTGAATTGAAATTAAATAAATTAAATAAAAAAATAAAAATTAAATTGAAATAAAATTGAAACAAAAATTGAGTGAAATTAAATTTTCAAATTAAATTAAATTAAATTGAATTAAATTAAATTAAAAGGCGTCAAATTAAATTTTTATTTTTATTTTATTTATGAAAATTCCCGTAGGCAAATGTGCGAGAGGAAATAAATTTCATTGCGGAATACTTTGCTATTGGTAATTAGTATGCAGTGTCAAAATAAACACGTTTGTTTGTTTTAACTTTCACAGCGATGTCTAGGAAAGTAAGTCAATGGGTAGATGGAATCTTGATTACCTTGAGTCGAGAATCGTCCGAGATGCCGATTTCTTCATAGCCAAGTTTGCCGGGGGATGATCCAGTGCCGATTTCGAATTTATTCTCCTTATGCTCTCGACGATATTCGTCTTCGAGTCGTTACGTCGCGATTCCAACGTCTGTTTCGACGCTTCGCGAAAGCTTGGCTTTCTGTCCTCTTTGGCTTGAATACTCTGACGGCTTTTTCGCAAACTCGCGTTCACGCCGTCCAAGGCACGATTGTAATCCTCCTGATTCTTAAGGTCCTCTATCGTGCTGATGGCGCAACTGAGATTCGCGTGATATTCCTCAGTATCGTTTGTCTGTTCCATATCCAAGGGAAGAAAATTGATGGTCAAAATGGAGAGATTTTTGTGGGACTTGCTGCGAGTCTCTTGGGCATTTTTACCTTTCAATCGAAGGTTCGAGGTTGATTCATCGTTTTGACGTTTGGGTTGAGGTTCGAGAAAGTTTTCATTTCGATGGGAAAATTGGTCCGATCTCACTTAAGGGGTTTGCGTGAGTTTGTAATATTCAAAATACGATTTTTTCGGCGTATAGTTTTTTAGCCCAGGGTCTTAAGGGGTCGCGCCACTTTAGACGCCAAAAAAGGCTATTTTCATGAAATTTTTTGACGGATATTGATTTCATGAATATTGATATAAAAGTTGTTACATTAAAAATGTTTTTTTTTTCATATTTATGTAATCCGAAACAAACTTTAAACGTGTTTTTCTCGAAACAACGTTTTTCGACAGCTTGTTGATAAAATCTTCGAAATTACGGAACTGTTCCTTATGAAATTTTAACCACACGTTCTTTACCACTATAGCTATAGCGCGTAACAAGGATTTTTTTAAGTTTTGATATTTACTATTTTTTTTGCCCAAAACGGTGAAAAACACGTTTTTTTGTTTATTTCAAAACATGTCCACCATTTTGTTGTTGTTGCACATATCAAAAATCGTATGATATGCGTTATAGCCATAAAGGGGGTACGCCAGTGTAACACTTTAAAAAAGTCGATATTTTTTGCCTTCTGCGACAGCTTATGCTTTCAAGAATATCCTCTGAAAATTTCAACCGCTCGTAGGTATAAAATGCCACAGTTAAATCTTTAAACGCGTTTTTCTCGTAATGAGAATTTTCAAATTTGCTGACATTGTACCTCAAAGAGCAATTATCCGATTGACTTGAAATTTGAACTGAGTGCTCTTGAGTACATTTACTCTACAATGACGTAGGATATTTTTGATTGGATGAAAATTGACGATTTGGCATTGAAAAAAACGACCATTTTATAGGCGAGAAAACACACTTTTTTTCCATAACTACGCCATTTTGTTAGATTTTGGTATTTTTTAAAAATCCTACGTCATTGTACAGGAATTACCTTCTAGTTTAACGACATTTTTTCTTTTTTCGATTTTGGCTACTCAATCGGCCGGAATCGTGTCAGCAGTGGAGGAACTTTTTTTTTGACGCCTCCGAAGGCAGCGCACGAGTCGCTTGGATCTCAATATTTATCTATGAAAAAATTATTTAATATAGGCCAAATATAGCCAAATATATTCTTAATTTTCCGAAACATTTGACCGAGTACTTTTCTTCCAAAAAAATCCCGAAAATCACCAAAATTTTCAGCGTTCACACCGATATAGCCCCTTAACACACCGAATCTAAAACTGTTTGATTTTTTTTTGTTTCGGATGATCCATCTCCGAGATTTCACCAACAGGGCAGACATCCAATTTTTGTTAGGTCATTTTTTTTAACTACCATTTCCGTCTATAAATAGTGACTTTAATAAATAATTTTTTTTTTTTCAAATGTACTTCGACAGTGTATTTATTGACTGTGAAAACTTTGATTGCAATATCTATAATATAAACGTATCGAAGAATTCACGAATAATATACTTTTTTAGCGTCCAAAGTGAGAAGACCCCTTAAGGATGTTGAGTCCCAAATCGCAAATGATGATAAAATTCTGAAAATTTGGTATGTTTTTGTATGAAGTATTTCAGAGGTCGTGTAAAAATTTCACGACAATTAGGAAGCTCGTTATTGAACAATTAACATTCACAAATTAAATGTTGTTTTATGGAAACTAATGTAACTTTGCAATAAGTTTTTTTTTTGACCGCTCAATTTTACAATATCTACAATATACTGAAAGCAACGGAAACAAAACGAAGTTTATTGATAAATTTTTTTTTATTTCTTTTAAAAATTGTTCTTAACAAAATGTTAATTTTTTAATAACGAGCTTCCTAATCGTCGTGAAATTTTAACACGACCTCTTAAATACTTCATACAAAAACATACCAAATTTTCCGAATTTTCTTATCATTTTTTATTTCAACCCTTAAGGAGGTTGAAGTAATGATGATGGAATTCTGAAAATTTGGTATGTTTTTACATGAAGTATTCAGGAGGTCGTGTAAAAATTTCATGACGATTAAGAAGCTATTTATTGAACAATTAACATTAACATGTTTCATAGGGACTCAACATCCTTAAGACAAAATAGATACACGTCAAAAATCGATGATTATCCTTGCTCGTGAAATACCACCGTTCGATAATGCGAAATTCACGTCGCGAGCTTTGCCAATTGTATTTGACTCGGATGTGGCCTTTTTACGGTGGGTCGGAAAAAAAGGATCATAAGTTTACCTCGTCCTGAGTATAAAACGTAGCGAGTCTTTGATCATTCGGCGGGGAGTGGCTGCTGACGCTCTCCCGGCGTGGCAGGTCGTCGGGGCCAGTAATCGTGACGGGTATCGGCGTGGGTGGTGTCGGTGCGTGCATGTGGAGGCCACCCGTCGACGATGCCAAACTCGAACCGGAACTCGTGGTAAATGAACTGGTCGAGTCGTCCCGATAAGCTGGGAACGTCGCCGAGCTCATTCGTTCTTCGCGAACACCGAGATAAACAAAAATGAACGAATGAATTATCACCGACTGTTGCGCCTGGCTATGCACGAGACTGGAAGAGAAAGAGGGGGGGGGGGAGATAAGGGGCAGAAGGAGAAACATTGACTTCCTGGTTGTTCATCGTCTTGTAGTGTCAGTGCAGATTCAATAAACTCGAATAGAAGTCAAACGGGGTCAACGACGTCGGCGTTCTTTTTTCTTCCATGCCCATGTGCACCGTCGCATAGCAAAGAAATTTCTATCCCACGTGACTTCGAGCCTAGCTCTTTCTTACGATTGCAATCAGTTGTGAAAAAGGTGGCAATTTCATCATTTTCCCCGAAAATTCCATTTTCATCGGCTAGGGAAGACTTTTCACACTTTTACGGCAAAATTAATTTCCAAGTCGATTCGCACGAGGGCACGGGGAAACTGTGGAAAACCTGTGCCGACCCACGGCCAACGGTGGGAGTTGCTCGAGATATATTCGAAATCGTGATTTTTCGTAATTCATGTTGCACATTGCAGTGGAGCTCCGACGGAGAAAAATTGAATGCGAGGAAAAAGTTGAATTATTGAGGGGGATAACCTTTAGGCGAGAAAAAAGTTTCTGATTTTTTTTTCAAGGCAAGATTACTTTATACATCTTTCAGACTTAGGGTATACTTTATCACTGGTTTTGGCTGTTACATGGTATTTTTTTTATTTATTAATCTTTAAGGGGTTACCCCCACTTGCGATTTTGAAAAAATCGATTTTTTTTGTTGCATTTTTTTGAAGTATAAGTATCTGAGAATATGTCCTGAAAATTTCAAGTCGATCCGAACAAAATTGACTGAGATATGAGCGTTGAAAGAGAAGAATCCGTGAATTGAAGAACTGAAATTGAAACTTTAAACGCGTTTTTCTCAAAATGGCATTTCTGAAGTCGGTGACCAAGATTACTCGAACACTAATGAACCGATCTTCTTGAAATTTTGCAGGCTTATTTAATACATAAAAATGTAGTCTTTAATCGTTCGATTTTTTTTTTCGAAAAAAATGGCCGCTTTATAGCCAAAAAACGGCCGTTTTTTTTCGTTAAAATCGAACCATTAACTTTGACTGTCCGCCATTTTGTGAAAAATGAATATTTTTTAAAATCCTTCGATTAAAGACTAGTTTATACTTATATTTTACTAAATCCATCCGCATTTTTTTTTCAGATGATCCACTTCGCCGCAATGTTGGTCACCGCAAACCGTGTATATAAAAACATTATTTCATTGACGGCCATTTGCCACTAAACAATGTAATATTTTTCAATAAAAAAATTACTGAAAGTTCTTCAAGATGTGTTCTTTCAGATGGTATATTGATCGATTAAAAAAGTTTTGTAGTTTTCTTTAAAAAAATTAATGAAAAAGGCCTTTTTTTTGCGCTACAAGTGGGGGTAACGCGTTAAAAATGGCGGAAGTTGGGCACGGTCTTTTAAAGTGCATTCCTAACACTGGCGTGACGTATAGCTAAAAAACTAATCGACCAATTCTGATGAAATTTGGTATAAATCTTTCTAACCTTATTTTCTAAAATATGAACCTAATTTTTTTGGAAATTAAGGGAAAGTGTTTTTTTTATTGCGATATGTAGTCATGTTTTGCGAAAGTTTTAATCTTTTTGTTTCAACGCGTACTATTTCATCGATTTTTAACATGTCTCTCTTTTTCTTGGTTCATATTCTGCGTATGAGTATTAGTAAAAGAAAAAACTTTGTTAGCTTTTTTTCAAATTAATCCCGCCGACGCTACGTGTCACGCCGTCTAACAATATCCGCCTCAACCCATTTCGAAGACCGTGGCATACCTCCGCCATTTTTAAAGATTAATGAAAATTAAAAATACTATGTACCAGGCAAAAGTAGAAATAAAACATGCCCTAAGACTAAAAAATGGCAACAAAATGTTTCTTAAAAAAAAAAAAATCATGAGTATTAGCCATTTTTTCCTCTCTTATCTTCCCCTCTCAATAGATTTTTGTACTGAAAAAATGGATCAGACTCACCTCCCTTCGCGTGATGCATCGCCTTGATCTGAGCTAATTGAGCCGCCGAGCACAAGGGTGTATCGACCTCGTAAGTGTTATTGAAAAGTGTGTAGTTCACCTCGTACTCCCCGGTTTCTTTTCGAAACGTTATTATGTGCTCGAACCTGTGGCCCCAGAGAATCTCCGAGGGCAAGTAGGAGCTTCGCGCCTGGGTTGTCATTCCAGTCGATTCTATCACACCTGTGGTTCGAAATTAATTCAAATATTTTTTTTTGCCAGTAGAATTCTTTTTTGTCAGAGAAAAATATTCTCGATTTGTTTTTTATTCTTTTCCTTTACATTCGGATATTTTTTTTTCTTTTTTCGATATTATTTCGTACCTTTTCGTCGAGGGTTTAACAATCATTTATTTTCTCGATATTTTTCGAGATTTTTGTACTGCATTTTTTTCGTCATCATTTCGGACTTGTTGCTGGTTTTAATTACGAGATAATGGGACATTTCGAATAATGTTTATTTTATTTTTGTAACTCGTTTTACCTTCGAGCATGACGATTATTTCGAATCTCTCGCGGAGCATGTCGCTGGCCGAGAGATTGTAGAGGGGCGAATGCTCGTCGATTTTGTGGACTATCGTCGTCGGCCAAATGAAGAAGATTTTATCCTCCTCCCCGTCGCCGCCGACTTTGAGCTCCGTCTGGAAGAAGGGAAGCAACTCGCCCTCCCTGGTTACCTTGAGATACAAAGCAATTTAAAGTTCATTAATTTAGGCTTCCGGACTCTTTATTCAAGTTTTGAAAAACTGTATAATAATAATTGCAAGTTTGTAGAGAAGAAATTGAAATTTGTTTCTACTTGAGGAGCCTGCCTGAAATGTAAAAAGTACATTTTTTCGTTGTATCGTTTGTCTGAGGTCTTAACTTTAATTTGCATCGAAGATTTTGTAAAAATTTCGAAAATTGTCCACGTTATCACGATTCTTGTGAAACGTCAGATCGTCCACTTCGAGTTGCTCTTTTTTGTTTTGCGTTTTTCTCGAAACTGTTTTATGAAACCGTGTAAATCGTATCAGCAATTTTTTTCCCCCGATTCACTTTTTTATCGGACGGAGCATAGTTTATAACATTTTCTATCGTATGGCCGGGTGATTTTTTGTAATTTATTCATCCACTTGTAAATACCGAACGATTAAAGTTCTTTTTTTTCGTTAAAGATCGAACTTTTTTTCCACAGCTTGTCATTTTCGTAATTTTTTTAATTTGAAAAAGAATGCGGTCATAGAAAAGTTTTATCATTATACTGAAAGTACATTATTTTATTTTTTATTTCAGATTAGTAATTACCAAAACCACCTTCGCCGACTGGCCATGCAACAATGGCCACACTTTTTTAAAAGTAATAATATCTTGATTGTTTACGAATATTTTTTAATGAAAAAAAAACTCGATCTTGACGAGACTATGTATCAATTGTATGTAGAACCTCTACCTTATCATTCCAATACTCTCGTAGGAAAAAAATATTGAAAATTGACCGATTTTTTGGACCTCAAGCCCACGCAAACACATTATTAATTTTTATCGTTTGAAATAAATGAAGTAACTAGTGACCAACTGATAATTTATCAACTGTTTAACCTATTCCAGTAAGTACTCATTTTCTACTAATAATTTTCCAACTATTCGAACTGTTCGAGCAACTGTTTATTGCCAATAAATTTATTCGCAACTACTCGAGCATTGGTTCCAATTTTACGAAAAAAAAAATTAACTCAAATTTGTTATTCCAATGATAATAATGGATAGTCGGCGGTAAATTTTTTGTTACCAATGTAATTGCATTTTTCGAACCTTTCGTTTGATCATTTGGGCCCTGACGTGGGCCTCGATGATGTGGCTCTTTCTCATGTCACCAACCCGAAACATAAGACAGGGTTGACCATCCCTCTGGCAGATGACGGCGTTCCTCGAGAACAGCAGCGTCTGCGTGCGCTTCTTCGGTCGCGAAAGCTTCGCGAAAACGATACCGACCATGAAAGCTTGCAATATTACACCGGTCATCGATTGTATGCACATGATGAATATTGCCTCGGGACACTCTTCCGTGGTGTGTTTCGAGCCGTATCTGAGAACAAATATCAATTTTACTCAACTCCAGTTTAATTTTAATTACATGCAAATTATTTCAAAAAACTGAATTTTTCACAAATAATTTCATTCGATAGTATGAAGTTTTTAACTATGGTTAATATTTACAAGTAGGACTCCAGCTAGAAAGGGGTTTAGAACTTTTGTACCGAGTCGATGTATTTCAGGACACTTTGTTTATAATATTTAAATCGGGGGAAGACAACTTCAACACTCATTTCAACCCCCAGACGCTTTTTTTTACTTTTTTAAAGGTATGGAGGAAACGGGTTTGGTGACATCAAGTGGGTCAAATGACATGGCTTTGTTTGGGTATTTTTTAATTTATTAATTTTTTCTTCTTAATAAAATACCTTATCAAATATTTGTTTTTCTTAATAAGATACCCCTCCCCAATCATAAAAAAATATATTTTCATACTGCAGAATAGCCCTGTAGACGTGAAAAAAAGTTTTTGAGCCGATTAGACCTGGAGCCCCACTTGTAAATATTTGCCTTAACTATATACACTGAAAATTTCATTGAAATATTGAGTTCGAACTTCAAACTTGAAACGCGTTTTCCTCGAAACACTGTTTTGAGAGGCGGTGGACATGATATCTCGAGAACGACTTGATAGATTGTTTCCAAATTTACAGGAGATAAGATGAGAAATATTGAAAGGTCGTTGACGATCTGACTTTTTCAAAATCGATCTTCATGTTTTAATAGTTACGTAGAAATGACGACTTTTCTCATAGATTTTGTAGGCTCGAGTTTCAAATCGTCGCCGCGTTGTTGAAAAACAAGATTTAAAAAATCGGAGATCGTCAACGACTCGTATTTTTTATCAACTCAAATAATCCGTTTGATTTTTAGACTTCGGATGGACCGGTCAAGCTGGAGAGTGTCCACCACCAGACGCCACGAAAAAAATGTCATCATCTGCCGACGGCTATGTTTTTGTAGATGATTTTTTTAAAAGTCTCTCAATATATGTACCTTTGTTAAAAAAAAATGCGTTCCTTTTTTCACTAAGCGTTTCCTCGAAAAAAAATTTCGGAATTTTGCCATTTTTTTCGGCCCTCTAGGTGGATGTAGCCCCTTAAATATTTAAATATGTTTCAATACCAGTGTCGAATAAATCAAATTGATATTTCCATTATTCTCAATATTTTTTCCCACCAGCCGTGCTAGGGCTTTTTCTGACCGACCGAGCGGGATAAGGAAGGACTCGTCGTAACCAACGGTAGGTAACACTCGAATGGTAAAAAAATTGATTTTCACCATCGCCTTCGTCGACAAATATAATCGTAGGCCAACGGAAATCTATTGGGAGGCATGACTCGTCGATTACGCGACTGTCAAATGCTCTTCTCTCTCACCTAAGTATAATGCCTCTCACCCTATCGTGTGTTGAGTTTCTACGGAAAATAGGAAGCAGCTTGTGAAGCCGTGAATGTCCTCGACGCATGGGACGAAAGTACTGTTACTGTTTTCCGTGTTCCGCGGATCCAAATCCCCGTGGGTGTATACTATTAGCCACCAGACCATCGCGAAACCGAGCCAGGACAGTAAAAAGTTCATGGAGAATACGAGCAACGTCCAGCGCCACTGGGCGTCTACGAGGGTCGTGAATATGTCCTGAAAGTTTCGAAACGTCGTTACAGTAAAATATAAACATAAATATATAATAATATATAATAATATATATAATAAAATATATAAAACTATTTATATATATTTATATATATAAAAGTATATATATATAAACATATATATATATACATATATTTATTATAATAAAATAATATTATGTATAATATTATATATAATAGTAAAAGTGTATATAAACATTAGTGCAAGTGCATCATTCAAACTGAATACAATTATAAACATAGGGATAATTATGGGTATGACCATAAATTGGCGTACAAAAAGTGTGAGTAATAGTATCAGGATAAGCACAAGTATAAGAACAAGCATATGTATAAGTATCAGCCGAAGCACAAGTACAAGTGCATGTATAAGTATAAGTATAAGTATCGGTACAAGGGTAAGGACAACTTTAACCACAAGTATGTGTGGAAGTATAAGTACAAGCATAAGTGCAAGTGTAAGTGCAAATTGAAAAAACGGTGTAAAAATGAATATGCGTGAACAGATGAATTTGAGAACGCGTTATAAGTATAAGTACAAGTGGAAGCACAAGCAGAAGTATAACTACAAGCATGAGTACAAATATAAGTATAAGTATAAGTACAAGTATAAGTACAAATATAAGTACACTTTGAAAAACAAGTATAAAGATAAATATGCGTGTACAGATGAATTTAAGCATGAGTTATGAGTATAAGTACAAGTATAAGTACAAGTGTAAATGCAGGCACAAGTATAACTACAAGTATGAGTACAAATACAAGTGGAAGTATAAGTATAGGTACAAGTACAAGTATAAGTATAACTACAAGTGCAAGTATAAGTATAAGTACAAGTACAAGTACATGTAGATTAGTATCAGTATATGTTTGAAAATATGTATAAGCACAAATATGAGTATAGAGTTAAGTATAAGCATAAGTAATGTTTATAATGAACGATTGTACATTTGTTGCGATAATCGAATCTCGACTGGGGTAAAAAATATTCAAATTACCTGCAAATATCGCCGACGTCTCTTTGCGACGTTGCCCTGAACTACGTTGCAATCACCGTGCTTGAAAACAACCCTCTTCCGAACCCTTCTCGAGCTGAATCTCGTCTGTCGGTACCTGAAAAGTCAATAATGACGTTCATTGCTCACAAGCCGAAACAAATTAATTAAACCTTCCAACGAGCACATACAAAGTCTCCTTTTTTATTACTAAAAACACACTCTCTCTCTCTTGCCAACTTTTCCAAAATGCCCCGAAGTTTCCCAATAAAATTTTTTTTTTTTTAATCCTGTGCGTTCGCCGTTCAATCGCTTATCCACGTCCACGTGGCAATGGAATCACATTTTCGTTACGGAATTACACGCGTTCAGCTTTTGTCTGGACGGAAATAATCTTCCGGCAACACTGCCAAGAGTTTTGATGAACGCGATGGAACTGCCTTCATCGAGACGGAAGGTCGCCCGCTCGCCTTTTCCGTCGCCCAAGATCTCCGTGTACGAGGAGACGCGGTCCATTCCGCAAGTAAATTTTCACGATACCATAAAACGTTCCCAAGTGCAAGGACCGCGTACTATTCGCAATGATGCGGAACGACAATTTTGCCGTATCGTCGAAAAGTCACAATTTTCACAACTTTCACAAAAGTCACAAAAATCACGATTTTCCGCGCCTTTTAAGAATCTGCCAAAGTCAACGATGAATTGTACACAGGTGAATAGAAAATAACGGAGGTTGACGACCGTTCGGATTAAACCTCATTGAAGAAGGGAGAAATATAGGGGGTGGATGGTCATTACCGTAAACCAGAGGATCCGACGACGTAATTTAAATATTCAAATTGGTTCAGTGGCTCTCTGACTTCAATGCAACATGACGCCTACAGAAAACGTGTCAATATATATATATATATATATATACAGGGTGGATCACTAACTATTAGCACCTCGGATATCTTCGAAACTATAAGGTTCACAGAAGTATTTGCTGATATGAAATTGCACAGTACGAAAGGGGCCATCCGATAGCGATAATAGTTTTTTTTGCAGGTGGAGGTACTTCGGACATTTGAAGGTCGACTCCATTTTTCAAAATGGATCGGTATGTTTTTTTTTCTGTATCATGAAAGAGGAGCTTAACATGAGTTCAACGACCTATAACATAAGGTCATTGGAGATCATAGAAAGTACAGAAAGGCGATAATACTTACAGTTTCGGTAGTAAATAAAATGACTAAGTTTATAGTAAGCGTTCGAAATGACGACCATCAATATCAATGCGTGCGTTATTACGTAAGAAGGCACATTTCTTAGACAGGTACTAAAAGTACAGGAAGGCGATAATACTTACGGTTTACTTCACTGAGAATAAACACTGTTTCAAGGAGACGTTAATAAGTTTGCAGGATAAGATAAGCATGATAAGATTAGTATCGATAAATCGGTCAATCGAACCTCAAGTCAATCGGTACTACCGAAACTGTAAGTATTGACGCCTTTATGTACTTTCTATGACCTTCAATGACGTTATGTTGTAGGTCGATGAACTCGTTTTAAGTTCCTCTTTCATGATACAGAAATAAAACATACCGATCCGTTAAAAAAAAATGGAGTTGACCTTCAAATGTCCGAAGTACCTCCGCCTTCAAAAACAACTATTATCGCTATCGGATGGCCCCTTTCGTACTGTACAATTTAATTTCGGCAAATATTTCTGTGAACCTTATAGTTTCGAAGATATCCAAGGTGCTAATAGTCATTGATCCACCCTGTATATTTTAGGGTGGTTCAAAAAAAATGTATGTTTTTTTCGCGGTACCCAACGGAAAATGTTACTACGTTATGAAAAAGTAATTCGTACAAAGTTTGAAAGGTCTAAACATTTTTTTAGGTGGTGCTCAAGCGACTTTTAATCTTTTTTTTTTCGATTTTCGTCAATTTTTGTTTCTTCATTTGTTTTCTCACTCCAAAACAACATATTACTCCAAAAAAACACGCATACTTGTTAGACGTTCAGTGCTGTAAGCACCGTGTTCTTGTTCATCGAGTGGTTGATATAATTTTCACAACCGAATTACATATATTGATTGTTAATCTGCAAATTCAAATTGTTTATGGTAAAAAAAATATTTAGATAAAAATGGTGTATTGTTACAGAAAAAATTAAATCAAGACTTACATTGGATCACGAACTAACATTTTCTGCATTCAGATTAAAAAAAAATTGATACTCCGATAATCATGAAGCAAAAATATGAAAAAGGCGTTTGAGCACAACCTAAAAAAGGGTTTAGAACCCTCAAATTTTTCAAAACTTTCTTTTTCTTAACATACTTCAATTTTCCGCTGAGAAAAAAAATCGATTTTTTTTAACCACCCTAATATATATATATATATATACATATACATTTGTATTTTTAATGGCCAAAAAGTGGCAGTGAACTTGAACAAAAATTTAATTTAGAGTTGCGTCTATATAAAAAAATAAAAGTTTTTGGGCATGCGTTGTGTTATTTATTTTATTAATAATACTAATAACAATAAAAATAAATCATACACTTTATCAATAATGAATAATGTTTTACTCAATCACAGCAATGACAATCATGCTGATAGTAATAATAACAACAACAACAATAATAATAATAAATTCATATTATCGATGAGAAAAAAGGGTAATTTATATTCATATTAATTGTATTAATAATAATAAATATATAGATATAAACTATATGAAATATATAAACTTATATTAGTAATAAATTAATAATTCATATTATCGATGAGAAAAGAAGGTAACTTAATCACAGCAATAGAAATCATGATAATAATAAGTGTGACAGAGAGAAATCCGTGAAATTTGAGGTATCCGAAAAAAGCGTTTGATGTTTTTGGCAAATGTTAACGCTGGCAGAAATCTCGTCGACGATCTGTCGTCCTTGAACGTCTGCGGCAGAGGGCCTCTGTTCCGCAATTTGAAGCGTCAAAGAAGAAACCGCTGCCATTTCCCATGTTACGTATTTTCCTTTCGTTCATCACAGCTCACAATTCTGCGATTTTTATAAGCCGCACGTTTGGGGCACCGAACGCCAATTCGAACGATCCGATGGGCTTAAAGCCCTCAAAGCAACGTAAGTGAGTCGAAAAAATGTTTGACCAGTGGCGATGGAGACGAGTGGAGATCAAAATAACTTAGGACGCGACCAGTAATCTTCTAATAAAATCTTGCAATGAAAAAGTCGCTTCAATTCTCGTTTAATGATTTTTCAATTATTTTATAACGAAAAATATAACAATGGAATTATAATAGGTCGTTTTGTATAATACGAAAGACTGAAATTCATTGATCGATCGAATGCAATAAATGTCTCGCATACTGTTTCATCATAATTTCGTGTATTCACAATTGTAGGAGAGCAAAGAAAATTACGTTTCTTTGAAGAAGCGTAAATAGAAAATGAAATTTAAACGGAGTTATTTCGAGCCCGAGTGATTTGCTTGCGGCAAATTAAATGTACAAGGGTGGCCATTCTTCTCAATTCATTCACAAGCCCGAATTATCGACCGGACGGTTTTAAAATAAATTTCCGAAGACTCCAACGAGAAGCGTTGAGAGCTGAAAAATAATTATTTTTTAATCAAATAAACGCGCGCAATTCGATTGAGCTTTTTTCTCCTCCTTAATTGAACAAATTTGTTTGTTCGGGGCTCATAAACACGAAGGAAAATACGATAAATTCACGGTGGACGTTCGACATTATTTATAGATAGGGGCGAAAAAATTAGCCTCTGTTTATTCGTCCAACTCGGAAACGCGTGGAGGATTTTGTAAACGTACGGAATATATATTTCGGCGCGTTTATATCCTCTTTTATATATCAATGTGACGTTAGTGAAGAACCGAATATTCGAAAAGACGAATAACGCGTGTGTATCCCTTGCGCGTGCAAGAGTTTGTCGTTCCGGCATATCTTGATTCACGAGCCACGCAGTGTGCGCGCATTTGTTATGACGTTCTTGAAATTCGGAGTGGCGGAAAAGCTCACGGAGTTACTTTTTTTTTCATCCCCATACGGTTAAGTTCCGCCACGAACAGCGCGGGTGCGATCAAAGCTCGTGGATAACAAGTACAATTATAAGTATAAGTACCGGTGTAAGAATACTTTGAAGAATAAGCATAAGCATAAATTTGCGTATACAGACACTTGTAAACATAAGTTAGAAGTATAAGAAAAAGTACAAGCACGAGTAAAACTATAAGTACAAGTTTTACTCGTCGAAAGATTTCTTCACTTTTTTTGAGACTTATTTTTTAAATTTCTTTTATTACGACTTTTTTTCACTTATTTTGTTTTGTTATTTATTTGTTTCGTTATTACTTTTGGCTGTTACATTATGATATATAGGTGGCTCACGAGGTTTTTTTTATTCTCCATTTAACTTACGCGTGTTGAATTAACGTTTTCTTTTCCAATGCAATTCATTTTCGATAGATACAAACAATTAGTGGTTTGGACCAATCAGTGTGATTATTATATATAGTAAACGGATTTATAACTCCAGATAAAGCCGTTGTAATCATGCATTCTTTCTTTTCAATCTTTGAAACTTGTTGATCAAGATTGAAAAGAAAGAATGCATAATTACAAAGGGTTTATTCTGGGGGTATAAATCCGTTTACTATATACATAATATCACATTGATTGTTCCAGACCACTCATTGATTATATATATATCGAAAATTGTTAGCATTGAAAAAGAAAACTTTAATTTATCACGTGTAAATCAAATGGAGAATGAAAAACCTCATGAACTACCTCTTTGAATTAACCTAGAGGGTGCTCCTTTCACGAGATTCTTTGCTTCATTATCGAGTAATATTTCTAGGGGTGAGATCCCGAATTGGGAAGATTTTCTTTTGGGCCAGCCCAACATATATAAGGTATTCCACGTGAATCCAGTAGACTTTTTCCCTGACCCACACCAATTCGACTTATTTCTTTTTATCTGATTCCATTGACTCTATAAGACACCCTGAATTTTTTTTACATTTTTCGAAACAATCCTTAATCAAACAAATTTTTTTCCGAAAAAAACGCCCCGATTTAAAAATCTGAAACAATTCCCAAAAAAGCGTGATTATATATAAACATTTTCATGCTATCACCCTCAGTGGGAGTGTGATTTTTTCGTGAGCAGTCAAAAATTTCTTATATTAATTTCAATTGAAGTCGTATTCATCACGGATAAAAACATACTTCCACTGCGGGTAATAACTTGAAAATTTTTACATATAATCACGCATTTTTGGGAAATTTTTCACATTTTTAAATCGGGGCGTTTTTTTCGGAAATTTTTTTTTTTATTAAGGGTTGTTTCGAAAAATGTAAAAAAAATTCAGGGTGTCTTTTAGAGTCAATGGAATCAGATAAAAAGAAATAAATCGAATCGGTGGGGGTCCGGGAAAAAGTCTACTGGATTCACGTGGAATACCTCATATATATATATATATATATATATATAATGTAACAGCCAAAAGTAGTAATGAAACAAACAAATAACAGAACAAAATACGTGAAAAAAGTAGTAATAAAACAAATTTAAAAAATAAGGCTCAAAAAGAGTGAAGAAATCTTTCCTTAAAAAAAATCATGAATATCAGCAAATGTTTTCTCGCCTCGAGGTATCTCCTCTTTTAAATACCCTAGAAAAACCTCGTTTAATTCTCCGCCAAACTTAAAGCTTCACCCCCAAAGGCAAAAACCTCGTTTCGCTAGTCGTTCTCAGCTGTTATGATTTGATCCAATAAAACGATGAATAAATTGCGTAATTGGTGACTGAACAATCATTGAATCGTACGAATAATTCAACTGCGGATAAGCATCCATATTATATGGGATCGGGAAAGCTAACTTCCAGTCTTCATTGATATACGTCCATATACATTCGCCCGCCATTCGTCAACCCTGACACATTGACCCGGTACGAGAATAGGCGCCGATGTATGTACCAGGGCCTCCAATATACGGAAGCCTCGAGGAAAATATCTGTGTCGAGTCTATTTGCCATCTGTTTTTCCGTGCGAATTCTTACAGTGAAACTTGTTAAAGGCAACTAGAAGAAATCGCAACGTCCCTCGAGAACCGGAGAAACATTTTTTCGTCGTATTTCTTTTTTCAGGGATTTTTAGTTGGTTCGAAAAAAAAACCAAAATGATCGCCACTCAAGGCTGGACCGCCCGATGGGTGTTATGAAATTTGTGCTTAGACAGAATCTCGCGAGGTTGTTTGAGAATCGTTTATTTTAAGCACGGAGAGGCGTAGAGAGCTATATATATATATATATATATATATATATATATATATATATATATATATGTCTGTAGTGAAACATATTATAATTTTTGACCCTCGAAGGGGCTTCCCATGAGTCATCTACATAATAAATTTGATTTTATATGTGCATATACACTTTGATACTGCCAATCGATGCCTCGATGAGGGTTGTGAAATTGGCACTCTTAGAAAGTCGAGAAAGAACCTTAAACGTCACAAGCAACGAAGTTTAGATCGCTCGAAGCTATAAGTAACGGAGTTCAGTGATCCGACCGGGGGCATAAGAAATACGTCGATGCAACGAAGTACATGTGACTGTGTGTGTTCGTATGCATATGTGCATGTATTTAGATACAGTATTAATTTTTCGTATATTTAAATACCGAGCTTTGACAAAGTTGGCATAAAAACAAACAAAGTTCTAACTAAGGGACGGCACTGTGACGGGTAGAAAAAGACGATTTTTTTTTCATTTTATTAAATTGTACGTGTTCAAGAATATGTGAAAAAATGTTCAAGATGAAATTGCAAAAATTGATCGAGTTGCAGGCAATTTAGTGAGAACTAGCAGGGCAAGGATTTCGTATACTGGAGCTTTTAAGGGGCTAAACCAGTGTGACACTTTCGAAAAATCGATTTTTTTGCCTCTTTCGACGGGTTATACTTTCAAGAATATCCTGTACAAATTTCGAGGCCGTATCTCTGATACTCCCCGAATGGCAGCCTTCTAAAGAGCAGCCGCTCGTAGGTATAAAATGCCCCAGTTAAATCTTTAAACGCGTTTTTCTCGAAATGAGATTTTTCAAATTTGCTAACATTGTAACTTCAAGAGCAAATATCCGATTGACTTGAAATTTGAACTGAGTACACTTGAATATATTTTCTCTACAATGACGTAGGATATTTTTGATTGGATGAAAATTGACGATTTGCTATTGAAAAAAAACGACTATTTTATAGACAATAAAACAGACTTTTTTCATAACTACGCCATTTCGTTAGATTTTGATATTTTTCGAAAACCCCACGTCATTGTACAGGAAATACCTTCTAGTTCAACGACATTTTTACCTTTTTTGGTTTTGGCTACTCAATCGGCCGGAATCATGTCAGTAGTGGAGGAACTTTTTTTTTGGCGCCTCCGAAGACAGCGCATAAGTCGCTTGGATCTCAACATTTTTCTATGAAAAAATTAGGTAATATAGGTCAAATATGGCCAAATATATTCTTCATTTTCCGAAACATTCAATTGAGTACTTTTCTTCCAAAAAATTCCCGAAAATCACCCAAATTTTCAGCGTTCACACTGGTGTAGCCCCTTAATCGCGATTTTCTCCAAATGAGTTTTTTCGATCTGGCCGCAATCATAGCTCCAACTATGATTATCCGATTTATTTGTTTGAAAAACCAAAATTTTCGTAATTGCAGTAGCTATCATTATACGTAGCCGTTTTATTAGTTTGAAATTAAGTATTTTCAAAGTCCCCGGATATGAGTGAAAATTTCGCAAAAATTGCACTTTTTTTAACACCCGGCATTTTGTGAAATTTGTTGGTTTTAAAACGGCTAAGTAGGAAGAATACTACATTTGTAAAAAAATTATGAAACTTTTTAATTTTTATTTTTCAGACAAACCATTATCGAGTTATTTTTATACAGAGGCTTCGTTATACCTCAATATCGTTGTCAATTTTTTTATTTTTCAAATAACAATTTACAGGCGATAAGTTCAACGTATGCTTAATAACATACCTTTATTTCCAAACCCTAAGTAAATAATCTACTAGACGAAAAAAATCAGAAAAACGATCTTTTTTTCAGCCCGTCACTTGTGTCCTCCCTTAATGTTTATTTTCCATACACTCGTACCAAAAACTTCATCCAAGGCTGAGAAATCTTTCATCGCACACGACAAAATAAATAAAAATATTCATTCGTTATTGAGTAATTGAAAAAAATGTGAAATCGTGCTCGACGACAACCGCCGAATTCTTATGGCAATTTTCTTTGGACCGATAAAAATTTTAATTGTTCTCGGGCAAAATCAAATGGGAATTAATGTTCGCCGTTCATTGGCGTTTTGCAAATTCAATCGTAACATTATTGGATGCTCTCGAAGTATATGGCTCTCTCGGTTTTACGCACGTACACTTCAAACAGGTTAACACAAACAGCTTTCGAAATACCAAGCGGTCGGGGCGATAATTTTTTTCTTCACGAACTGTTATAAACAAATGTGATATTTTGGAAAAGTGTGTGTACCGTCTGGCACGGTGGCGAGGTGCGGACGCAGACGCGATCTATTTTATCTTGTTTAGATGACGTCAGAGATCGACGTTAGGCCGGGATACGTGGAAAAAGGTGTAATTGATCGGGACGAGAAATTGATAACGCTTCCGTTCGAACGATTTTTGTCGACGAGGACCGTGGCAATTTTCAATTTTCGTCACGATCTTCCGGGACTGTTTGGATTAAGGAGGGACCTCACTGTGATCGGTAAAAAATTATTTTTTTGTATTTTCTCAAAGTATACAGATTTACGAATACGTGGATAAATGTTCAAGTTGAAATATCGGAAATTGACCAAGGTGCCTATCCTAAAAGTTTCAATCGTGTTTTTTACGAATCGATTTTTCTCGACCTGGCTGGAATCATAACTCTAGCTATAATTGTCCGATGTTCAATTTTGAACCGAATTTCAAAACCAAAGTTTCCGCAATTGCAGCTAGCTTTTCAAGCTCTCTAACATAAGTAAAAATTTCTTCAAAATTACTATTTTCTTTTCAACGCCAGCCATTTTGTGATTTTTTTTTTTCTTTCGGAAAATGTCTTCGTACAACCAGAATTACACTTATATGGATTATCCATTTTTTGTTTTTACTTTTCAGGCCAACGATAACGTGAGGAAAAATTTCGTCAAAATTGCCCTTTTTTCAACCCCCGTCATTGTGTGAACGTTCCTTTTTTTCGCAAACGATTACCTATAGCGAGAACTACACTTATATACGTTATAAAAATGGTTTATTCTTACTTTTCAGACCAGCTATAATGTAATTGAAAATTTCGTCAAAATGACTCGTTTTTTAACACCTGCCATTTTGTGCAAACAAATATTCATTCGAAAAACGACTACATACAACGACAACTACGTTTATATAGATTATAAAGCTTTTCTATTTTTACTTTCCAGACGAACCATTATCAGGTTATCGATCCGGCCGTTGGACCACATTTTTTACACGGAGGTTCTATTACACCTCAGTAACGTTGTTAATTTTTTTTTTCAGTAAAAAATTACACGATATCAGTTCAATGTATGCTTAATACCATACCCTTTTTTCCAAATCCCAAATAAATAATCTACGAGACAAAAAAATCAGGAAAAACCACCTTCTTTCGTCACAGTGGTGTCCTTAAAAATTGCCAGGAGTGTATTCTCCTTGTGAGAAAAAAATCGTTTTTTTGGGAAGGTGCCCGCAGTTAAAAAAAAATTGGAGCGAAATTCGCCTGCCAAAATGTATACAGGGGAATTCCAACGGAATCAACGAATTGAGGTCAATTATGAACGAAGGGGATGGAAGATTTTTCGAGCATCGAGTCCAAGCATTTTCGTCGGCACTTCTATTTCTTCTGGCAATCTATATTGTTTCTGTTAATGGGCATTGGCCGGTCGAAGGACCAGGGTGCGTGTCTGTGCGTGTGTGAGCCGAAGTGAAAAAAGCTGTTAGAATAAATGGCAGCGAATGGGGAAAGGGAAGAGAAAATGCGTACTTGAGACACTCTTCGCGCCAAGCGGACTCTCCGGAGGTCGTGGCCTTGACCACCAGCATCGAGACTTGTGATATAGCGCGTCGAAGTCCGGACAAGGTCATTCCGTCACCCAGATGGTGCCGCGGGACCGCTTGCCCACCACCGGAAGCTGCACCCTCCATTCTCTCGTGATGCAGCTCCATCTCGCGTCAATATATCATAAATTCGCACACGCGGAACAAAACGAACAGGCGTACAAGGGTGCCCCTTCACCCTCGTGTGTGTACCTTTTCGATTCACCGTCTTACGTAACGATGATTAATTCGCCATCAAGAGGCCGTGAGAAAATAATAGTCACCACGGTCTCCTTTGCCTTGGCAAATTTCCACTTGGTCATTATTATCGATGTCCTCATTTTTTGGGATTTTCTGAATTTTTGTAATATATATATATTACAAAATATTTACGTTATTAATATATAATTAGTACACAATTTTTGTTCGGGACGAAAAAATGGCATCTCGGAAGTTCCAAGTACCATTCAAAGGATTAAAAAAAAATACGCTTTGTTGTCGATTTTTTCTCATTTTCCGCTACTTCTTTTATTCGCTGACCTTGAACATCGTTGGTCTTTGCAATTTTTCTACTCCCGTAAACTGGCGAATCATTTTTTGGGGCAATGGAAAGTAATGGTTATTTTTAGATGACCTCGGAAGGGCTGAGATTTACCTCCAGTCTCTTTCAAAACAATTTTTTTTTTCGGCACGATTGCTCAGCTTTTCATGAAATGGGCGATTTTTTTGAAAATTTCGCTGTGACTTTAAAGCTACTTGGGAAGTAAAAATGATCGAGATGGAAAAAAGATCGATAGGAAAAGGAAACAAGTAGTTCAGGGCTCGAAGAGAACGTGTATTTTGAAAATTGTTGTTTTTTTACGAAGGCTTCCGGTGGAAAAAGTGTATTGAGAGTGTTCGTACTTCGGCAGGGAGGGTGCATATGTGTAACGAAAGCAATTGCCACCCTTTTTCACCCTCCTTCAACATCTCTTACGCCTCCATTCTCTTACCCCCTCGTATTTTCCGCATCGACGAAATTTCGGGTTTTCCCGACGAAAATTTTCAACCTCTTCATTAACCGTTTCTATATTTAATACTTTCGCGTGTTTGCATATATGTGCCGTTGATCTCGCGTCGGTGTGATATTTTCGAACATGCTCGCGGCGCGACTATACGGGATCTTTGACTGACAATTTTCCGACACGATATATCCGCGGAAACTTGCCGAGAGAGATAGCGCGCGAGAGAGAGAGAGAGAGAGAGAGAGAGAGAGAGAGAGAGAGAGAGAGAGAGAAAGACATATAGGGAGAGACAGAGAAGGCGCAGTCGCAAGCTTGATTGAAACACGGTGGGGCGAGCTTTCGAGAAAAACAGGCACAAAAGATGATGAAGAAGGTGATGGTGATCACGATGATGATGATGACGATGCGGCCGGTAGCCTCGCGGTCTCGATAATGGCGCTTTTTTCTAAATTTAGCGAAATACGTTTCAACATGTCGGACATTACGCACACATACACACCGACGCGTTATTATTATTTCGAAGAAAATGGCAGCCGTCACTTCTTCGAGAAAATTAAATCGAATAATTCTCTCCCGAGAGAGTGAGAATGAAAATTTCTGAACGATTTCCGCGTAAACGTTCCGAGAGAGTGGGAAAAGAAATCGCAATATCGGTGATTGCACTTGTCACCATGTGCTCCAAGGAAACACGGGATGCACGTATGTGTAGTTAAGTGCACTAATGGGGCTATTGGAAATGGTTCGAGAATGTTTTTTTTTTTTCAAGTTATTTTGAGGGGCCTTGGTAAATGTACGAACGTTTCGTTGACGAAAAATCTTCGATCCCTGAAGACTCGAGGGGTGGGAGAATTTTCAAGGAGGCACACCACTGTGACGAGACAAAAAAAAATTTATTTTTTTTTGCATTTTCTCAAAGTATAGATATTCAAGAATACGTGGAGGAATTCACAAGTTAAAATATTGAAAATTGACCAATTTACATACGGTTCAGTCAGAGCAGGTAGCGTAACGATTTACGTATACGAAAACTTTTTGAAAAAGCAACATTTCCGTAATGGCAGTAGCTATCGTTGCACGCAGCCATTTTTTTATTTAGTATTTTTTTAAGCCTCCGGCTATAAGTAAAAATTTCGCCTGAATTACACTTTTTTTAACACCCGCCATTATGTGACATCCTTCCGAAAAAAACCGCCACGTACAACGAGAACTACATCTATATAGATTATAACACTTTTTTATTTTTATTTCTTAGACTAAGCATTGTCGAGTTATCGATCCAGCCGTTGGACCACAATTTTCCATACAGAGTGTGTTATATTATACTTCAATAACGTTGTCACGTATAAAAAATAAAAAATGTCCAATTTTCACGGAATAAGTTTAATGTCTGCTCAATAGCATACCTCTTTTTCTGAATCCCAAATGAATAATCTAGTAGATAGAAAAAAAGTAAGAAGAAACGAACTTTTTCGGCCTGTCACAGTGATGACCTCCCTCAACATTTTTATCGACGTTTTGTTAAATGCATTTGTGAATACGGTTTAGTTTTGTTTTTTACGATGCTCGGTCGATGCTCGGGAATGGCTGAATAAAAGTTGTATCAGAATATGTATATATATATATATATATATATATACATATATATATATATATATATATATATATATATATATATATATATATATATATATATATATATATATATATATATATATATATATATTAAAGCTGTATATAAGACGTAAATCAATCTTCATACTTTTCGAATGACGAAGAGGCGATTCGTTCCCATATTCATCGTATTGACTGTCGTTCGATTATCATGATTGTTACTACTATTATCATTCATTTATTCCTCACTACTAGAGCCAAATGCCGCAACGAGCCCAGAGCCAAAGAAAAATCCAAATTAGTCTTTTACACTATATTCGTCAGTCACGAAAGGATTTTGATCCAAAACACCAATGAATCACGATTAACTTTTCGGACGTGTAACATACACAGATCCACACTCACACCACAATAATATTGCCCTTGGTGCGAACGTCGTGAAACCTTGGCTATTATTAATTCGATGAATGGGATGAAAAGAAAAATCTTTTTTTTTGCTCCCTTCCAATTTGATCGTTTTCTTTCGGGGAGTTTCTGCCTACCGCAATCGCGCAAGTTCCACGGTGTGGCTGCCAAAGGGATCCGTCTTGGAATCGAAAATTGCGTGTACGATCGAAACGGCCGGATCTACTTGTCTTATCTTTTTGCTCGTTTGGGTTTCACTGTTGACACATGTCAGATGTTCGCTAATTCAAACGCCTCTTGGAAGAGGGGAAAAAATTAAAAAAAAAAATTGTTCTAACTTTGGTACGACAATCACAAGGTGCACGATATTCTGACTGGACTTACGCCCTTCTTCTTACACAAGTCCGCGAAAAAGTCTCCCTCCATTTTGGATTAGAATTATCTTGATTCGAATCATTATCATGATCGTTTCCCCGTGCGTTACACTTGATCGATCAATTTTATAGAAAGGCTGGCTGCACATTCATTTTTTTATCAGAGTTTTAAAAAAATTGAATTTCCCGGGTATCGGAGTCACTGATAGGCGTTTCGATTCGTCACTGATTCTAGCTCGTTTGTCACGATTTTTCGATGGGACAGCTATGAAAAATCGATTTTCCTAGCAGCACGCGGATCGTTAATACGATCGCGACAGTTATCGCGCGCGATTGTCGATCTTCACAAGAGTGTCACTGCGCGATACGATTGAATGGCCGAAAAACGAAATAAATGCGGCGAATTGGGATGCGCGTTTCTAAACGAACCGAGAGCTCGTTGCAAACTGTCTTGCTGTTCCAATTTTGCTTTTGGCGAGCTCTATCGTGACGTTTCTTTGTGTCTACTATACTACGCACTGCTACTACTGGTGCACTCTGCATAAACCTTTTTTTTTCTTTCGATACGTCACACTGTTCTCGCCTTCCGAGACAACTCGAGCGATTGGTGAAGTTTCGTGCGAGTTCTATCGAGCCAAGCAATGATTTCGATTAATCGCGTCACGCGAATCCTATACCACGGTTTCGTCTCTTAAAATTCCACATATATATATATATAATTAAAATTGAAGTTTAATATAAGAGCAGGAGGTACGGAATAATAGTAATACACACACACACAAACAAACCCACCCACCCACCCACACACACACACACCCACACACACACACACACCCACCCACCCACACACAGACACACACACACACACACACACACACACACACACACACACACACACACACACACACACACACACACACACACACACACACACACACACACACACACACACACACACACCGGCGCGCGCACACAGTTCTTGCATCGCCTTCTTTTTTACCGCAGCATTACAGGAATAGCGTATAAAATCAAACAAACCGAAGGTTATTTAGTCTTGCAAAAATTGAGATCGGATTAAAAAAATACAGAGGTACAATTTCAACAAAACTGGGAACTATTTCGAAAAGGAGTACAAATATCAATATATAATTGTGCAAATTGAAAACGTGCGTTTTTACTTGCTTAAAAATGCTTCCTACTTGTTGCTATTTTAGGATTATTATTATCATTTTAGTGTACATTTTAATTGCATATCATTACGTTATGTTATCAAAATTAATTATAACGGTCTCGCATCACGTTAATTTATGAATATTTATTAAAATTGTTTTTTGCCACTGTTTTCGTATTTATTACTATAATATTGTATGAACAAGCACGATTTTAAAAACTCTCGTCTCAACCTCCCCCTGTTCCGCTCTTTCTTTCATTTCTTATTTTACTTTCTTCATCTCTCTTATTTTCCTTTTTATTTTCATTGGCCATTTTTTAAATTTTTTCGTTCATGCGCAGCCATGTTTCTGTTGTTTTTGTATCGAGTTTCTTTTTTATTGATTTGCATTATGTTTTACCTCTCCGATGAAGAATGACGATCGTGTTCGAGAGGATGTATTGGTCCTAGAGCACTGATAAACCTAATCTAATCTGTACCTATCCCCAATGTTTTTTCACCGAAGATATTACATAACGTTTCGATAAAAATCAATGGGAAATATCATGTGATATCGACTCCAGAACTTCCGGTAATTAAATCGAAGTATTTTCGACAGTGACGATTACGACGGCCGAATAGTGGAGAAGAAAAAAATTGCGGCAATGGGACGGAATTGGGGACGGGTTGTTACTATTTTCGTAAATATTACACATAGATGACTCGGATGAGTACGCGAGTGCGTGCACATGCGTGCGCACGCGTGTGTGTTCGTGTCAGGCAAAGGCAACCGCACTTTGCGATCCCGTTCTGCTTCGCCGATAAAAATAACTATATATATGTCGGAGGAGAACGTATAGACATAAACTGTATTGCGGAGACATTTTTGGGAAGTGTCAATTTCGTATGGGCACATATACAGGGTGCTAGGAAGGTCGATGCAAAACCTTAAGGGGGTGATAGACCTCGCTAGGAACATGTCCAACCTAGGTTAGCTTAGTCCAAAGTCTAAGGATTTCGAGTTATCATGAATGATGAGTTAGTATGATTATTGGAAAATTTTTCAAAATTAGGTACTAACTCGTTTACCTCTTATGATAATGCTATTTTTTTAATAGCATTAATAGAAGAGGTATTTAAATTTTTTGACAAGTTTTTGGTTATTCAACATGTCTTATTCAGTTAATTGTGTGGATACAGATGATTGTATTGGTGTTTGTCGATTGAATACACTAAGCCAAGGCGCAAATAAGTGTTTGGTTACCAATTATTGACTGTTTGAACATTATGAACGGGTTAGAACCTAATTTGGAGAAATTTTCCAAAAATCATACTTACCATGATAACTCGAAATCCTTAGACTTTGGACTAAGGTAACCTAGTTTAGATATTTTCCTAACAAGGTGACTGAAAAGGCTTTGCATCGACTTTTCTAACATTCTGTATATGGGCGATTGTCCCGAAATGATCACTGTGCAGGAGAACGAAATTTATAAACAAAAATATTTCATTTTTCCTTCATTAAAACATTACAATGGACTTCTGTTGTAATCGATATAATATAATACCCTCTGGATCACACTGATTTTTCAGTTTCGAAAGATTCATCATCATCGATAGAAATTGTAGGGCCAGAGGAACGATGCCAAACCGTTTTCTATCAAGTTTTTATTGCTTTATTAATATCTTTTTTTTCTTTTTGTTTGCATATTGATCTCGCGCTTTTTGTTTCAACTTCTCTCTTCCTCAGGATCCAATTTAAGCCTTTTGTATATTCGTTTTTCAGCTTCTCTTTTTCTACAGAGCCTTTCTTCTTTCGATAACGGTATGGCAGCAATCTGAAAGAATGCGCAACCAAGACGGTGTCATGTCGGGATGAACCCAGAGGAATGATGGCAGTGGTTCTTTTTATGCACAGCGCGGCATGCTACGTTTTTTTAACCTCAAAATCTGACGGTGAGTAGGCGTCTAAAAGTTCCACTTGAACAGGTAAAGAGTGACTTATATTATCGAAAAATGATACAGGTAAGAATGACCAGAGGAATTACTCCCCCGCCTGTGACACCACCTTACACACAAGGTCTGTAGAAAAAAAAACTGTAAGCTACAAAAATGATACAAGACAATCAGTTACTTCGGAAAAGCAGATCTAGAACGCTCCAGGGCAATAATTTAGAAAATCGGTTACAAAATTTCGTTATTTATTGCGAGATACTCAACCTTATTGTTTTTTCATTTATTTTTCAGGGAATAATTAACTAAATGTTCAATGATTTCGAGGAATGTTTTTTTTCTGATTTTTTTGTTCAATTTTGAGTATCTCTTCACCTTTCTGGTGTATATGAAGTCTGGATAGTTACACTCCAGGGGAATGATTCTCATACTCAAAATACAGAAAAAAAAGGATAACGATGATTTATTGCTAAATTTTTTTTGTAGGAAGATTTCGGAATATTTCACCCTGTTGTATTTTTAAAAAAACTGCAAAGTAATCGAACAGCATCTATAAAAAAGTCAGATTACATGCAAAATTATCATTTCGGGAGAATCACATATATATATTTATGTACAGATATATATCCCTTCAAGTGCACACCTCCGCCGCCAACCTAAGTATAACTTCATCTTGGGTCAACTGACCCAAGGCGTTTTTCAAATCGTTGTATTCCGGTAAATATGCATTTTTTTTTGTAGAGACGTTTTTTGTAGTAAATTATCCATATTTTACGGCCCTAAATTTATTTTTTGACGAAAACGAAAATTGAAAGCCAAAACATTCGTTCAAAGTTTGAAAAATACGTACTTACACGAAAAATGTTTGGGGTCAAAAGGACCCAGAGTGCACTCGAAGGGTTAAATATATATATATATATATATATGTATGTATATATGCAAGGTGTATCTTAACTACTATTTTTCCGTTCGTGAGCATATAGGGTGTCTCTTTCCAAGCAAAACGCTTCTTTTTATAAATGTCGTGCGACAAAAATTGGCCAAGATATTCACGAGTAAAGTTCAACGGTGAGTAAACAATGGCACAGTAGCTTCGGCGTCCAAGCGAGCGCTGACGCGGGTTGGAAGCCACATTCGCGCAGGTGGATTCAAACCCATTGATTTTTGTTAAATTGAAATTGGGATTAACAGTTAAACCTTTCAATTTCGAATGTTGAAATTTGAATTTCGATCCTTATCCGGTTACCCAAGTAAAGTATTAAATAATAAATAAAAAGTGTTAGACAATATTAGTCATTGTTTCCTTGAAAGATCTAAAGATTTAAAGATCTTTTGAGTACATAATGAATAACAGCGGTAAATTTTTTTTTTCTATTGAATACATTATTTGGGCGAACAGATACCGTTAAAAACTCAAAATTCAAAATTGAAAGTTCAAATCCCCTCGCCCAAATGTGGATTCGAATCCACGCCCGCGCTCGCTTGGACGGCGAAACTACTGTGCCATTGTTTACTCACCGTTGGATTTTACTCGTGAATATCTCGACCAATTTTGGTCGCACGACATTTTTAAGTAGTTAAGATACAGCCGGTATACACGCTATGGGAGGGCCATTTAACGTGATCGCCCTAAATATCTCCATTCCCTTTAGAGTGACGAAAAAAATGTCAGGAGGTAATTTTATTGATTTCGAAGGGCTGGCACAGTGGTGAAAAATTCATTTTTGTCAAGGTCGTACTTTCTGCGCTCTCAAGGCCATCAATGGTTTTTCAAATAGGAACCGTTTTCTTTTTTATGAGGACGTTGCAGCTGATATTCAGACGAATCCAACGTCCTATGATATCGTGACCTTGAACCGATTTTTTCACCAAAATACACAGGTAAAAACGGGAATCGCGATGGTATTGACAATAAGAATATCCAATATATATATGTATATAATTAGTCATTCGATTTTTTCGGATATTTCTATGGCATAAGAAAATTATAATCAAAATGTATAAATTGCTAAAATAGGACCAGGGAATTGGTGGATTTTTATTTGTTGCCAGAAACTGGGAAAGTGGAAAAAAAGATATCTTTTTTCCACTTTAGCAATTCCTACATTTTAATGATAATTTTCCTATGCCATGGAAATATGGAAATATCCGAAAAATCGAATGACTAAAAAGCATGTAACATTGAAAAAGGTAGCGAATGAATCGTATCATCTGTGCAAAGGTTTCGATCTTTGACAATAAATAATCGAGGCAGCTCCGAAGCGATATTCATTTCTCATTGTTTTGCAAATTATTTTGAATTATTCAAAACGACCATAACGTTGCGAGGGGCCATGGTGATAAATCCTATACTGGAATACTGGCGCTACGACCGTAGGCGTTTGTTCCGGGACCGTTAGGGGAATACGAGCTTGACAGCGTTGCCGAGGTCTTGAGCTGATAAGAATGCAACACAGCTAGCCTGTATATTAGCGAACGTGGGAGGACCGCCATATTCTCCACGCGACTACGTATGAGTTTGCCCGCACGTATATGAGCATGACAGAAACATTTTGCGATTTTAATAGGCCTAGAAAATCTGGTCGTAAATTCTGTCCAGCTGTAACCGGCCGCTGGACTGTTACGAATTCACGTTATTTGATTCCGGTCTTTGCGCTGTTCTATCAATCATTCCGGATCCCTGTATTATGGGAGTTCATTTCGTTCGAGCACGGGGGAGCAAATGTGGTCGGGAAAAATTGATTAATGTGAGATACGGGAGAATTTTTTTGATAGACGAAACTACTACTTTTATTTACACAAATAAAAGCAGCCATTTCGTCGATCGAGAATGAAGAACACTCGAGAACAAGATTTCATTATTTTGAGCTACTTTGGGGGAATCGTTTAATTGCGGTGGGCTGGAGGATGAGGGTGAGAAGTTAGGTAGATTGTAATAAGATTCGTAACTAATCTAAATCCTTCCAAATATCCAAATATTATAATGGGAATGAGAAGTTAACTCGAATTTAATAAGATTCATAATTAATATAAATTTTTTATCACCAAAATTATAGTTAATCGTTTGTTTATGAATTTTAGTTAACTATGTTTTTTAGTTCCGTGTTTGGAACTAGTATTTTACAGTAACACGTTTTTCATTACACCTATTTCAAAATTGATAGATTTTTTACCTTTTCTAATCGAGCTTTTCTAATCTTTATTTTACCTTTTCTAATTTATTTCTAGATTAGTCTAGATTTTTAGATCTCTAACTATAATCTTAAATTTACCTTTCCTAATTTTAGTTAACTTTAGTTAACTATGAATTTTAGTTCCGTGTTTGGAGCTTGTATTTTACAATAACACGTTTTTCATGACACCTGTTTCAAAATTGATACTTTTTTTACCCTTTCTAATCTATCTTCTATATATTTTTATTCTCTCCTATTTTTTAGTATTTTACAATAGCGTAATTTTTATTAGAACTATTTTAAAATCGATACCTTTTGTTTCAACTCATTTTTTATCGATGCTTCTATCTTTTAAATTATCAGAAAAATTCATTTTTGTACATTTTTAACGCATTTATTTTTCCGTAGAAATATAAAATGTTACCAGAAAATAGTCGAATCGAAAATTTGATAGTGTTTTGAAATAACCGGAAGGAATTTTTTTTAGCATCCGTTTCAAAGTCTCATTGATAATAAATTCTCAAGTGAGAATTTTTAACTACAATAGAATTGTGTATATGATTTAATATAATAATTAAAATAATGTATTCTTAATGAGACATTTTAAGCGCTTTTATCTTTCCATTTTATATCGTTTTATGGTGTTCCGAAATAACCAAACGCAAAACAATTTTTGGAACATTCGTTAAAATGTCTCATGAGTAATGAATTCATCAACGACACTTTGTAAATAAAATACATTTCTGTACTATAATTCCAATTATTTTATCTTTAATAAGACGTCTCAGCTGTTTGCGTTGTCTTTAATAAGTGAGAATTTAAGGATGTGTAGTCCAAAATCGCAAATGATGATAAAATTCTCAAAATTTGGTATGTTTTTGTATGAAGTATTTCAGAGGTCGTGTAAAAATTTCACGACAATTAGGAAGCTCGTTATTGAACAATTAACATTCACAAATTAAATGCTGTCTTATGGAAACTGATGTAACTTTGCAATAAGTTTTTTTTGACCTCTCAATTTTGTAATATCTACAATATACTGAAAGCAACGGAAACAAAACGAAGTTTATTGATACATTTTTTTTTATTTCTTTTAAAAACTGTTCTTAACAAAATGTTAATTTTTTAATAACGAGCTTCCTAATCGTCGTGAAATTTTAACACGACCTCTTAAATACTTCATACAAAAACATACCAAATTTTCAGAATTTTCTTATCATTTTTTATTTCAACCCTTAAGGAGGTTGAAGTAACGATGATGGAATTCTGAAAATTTGGTATGTTTTTACATGAAGTATTCAGGAGGTCGTGTCAAAATTTCATGACGATTAAGAAGCTATTTATTGAACAATTAACATTAACATGTTTCATAGGGACTCAATATCCTTAAATTGCAAGAAATGTTGGAAGCCACGCTGTGTACGAGTGAAAAAAGTGCGTGTACCTGCTCAATAGAGGTCCCGATTCACCCTTGAAGCTTATCCTGCTAAAAGTTCGTCTCTGAAAGCTGCTAAGCACGCCGAGCTTTTCTTTGCTGGGATGCTTGACAACGACGGCGCCTTCCTCAACCGCCGTTGCATCCTGCTCATCGGCGTTGCACAATTTCACGGCAATGGCGGCAGCCGGCACGCTCGTGTTCACCAACAACTCGCTCCATTGCCCGGAGTTCGTCGTCGACAAAGCGTCCAAATTATCGTCGTTTCTGTTGCGGCTCGACAATTTCTCCTCCGTCATGAGCATTTCCACCGATCGCAACCACCGATCACGCACACTTTTCACACACACAGTGAACATTCATCTCTCTCTCTCTTTATCACTATTAATTTATCACGGGACAATCAATGAAAAAAAAAAACCGGTGATGCCGATTCACGTGGCGCCGTTAATTTTTTCCTTTTTTACTTTCTCGACACTTTCGCAATTCACTTCGGTTTGCAGCTATCGCAAATGTCCCGTTTCGCAAGTATTTTTCACTCCATTTTGTTGCGTGCACCAATTTCTTTCATTCCATTATTTCGTTGTGCCGATTTTTTTCACCCACGTTTTTTGATGCACAATATTTTTTTCATTCGATTATTTCGGTGCGCCGATTTTTTCATTCGATTAATTCGGTGCGCCGATTTTTTCACTCGATTGTTTCGGTGCGCCGATTTTTTTATTCGATTAATTCGGTGTGCCGATTTTTTAAATTTAATTATTTCGGTGGGCCGTTTTTTTTTATTCGATTATTTCGGTTCGTCGATTTTTTTCATTCGATTATTTCGGTGAGCCGATTTTTTTCAATCGTGTTTTTCGATCAACAATATTTTTTGCATTCGATTATTTCGGTGGGACGATTTTTTTCATTCGATTTTTACGACGCACTTCTTTTTATTTTCCTATTTCAGTGTGCCGATTTTTTTCATTCGATTTCTTCGATTCACAACTTTTTTCTCTCTGGATTTTTACGATGCACGATACCGTTCTCGGGGCCAAGAACGTCGAGACATTCAATTCTATTGCTACATGTTTCTTTTGGTAAGCAGGCATACGAATTTTCGTCTAGTATGCATCTGGCCTGGATTTCATTCAGAGTTCAACGATCCAGTGTTAAAAGAGAGTCTACATAATTTCCCCTCGCTTCTTCTCATAGATTAAGCGAGAAAGCCATCCGAGTGTTTCGTGTGTGTGTGTGTGTATGTATGTGTGTGTGTGTGTGTGTGTGAGAGAGAGAGAGAGAGAGAGAGAGAGAGAGAGAGAGAGAGAGAGAGAGAGAGGGAGAGAGAGAGAAAGAAATTCGCTATTGCACACACGATTCCCAAATTAGTTCTCCTGTGTCTCGTTCACCACATCCCAAACCCCTTTTCGTATCCGCAACCATGTGTGCTCGATACCACGCGTCTCTAGAATTCAAACGCGTTTGAAATTTCACTCCCCGCGTACTCCTTTCGATTTTACTCCATCTCTCTCAAACAGAAAAACATCCTACACGCCTCTATCAAGCGGCACTAAAAAATAATCGCCAACTTCTCCGTCAGCGCGAACACATCACTCGTTTAAATACCACCCATTCCTCCGAAACAAGTATTCATCGCCACATACGATGGCCAATGCGGGAAAAAAATCCTTTCACCACGTCACGTGCGTTCGCTATTTAAATTCTGAGCCAGCTGAATAAACTTCGCCTCGCTGTAGCCTCGCTCGAGTTATTTGGAATCTAGCGCGAAACGCAGGCAAAAAAAAAATTATCCGCACACGAGTTTTCTATTCCTGAAAATTCATCAGGAAATCGCACCGAAGAAAATTGGAGGAAAATCCGCCTACTTCGCACAATGTCGAGAGACTGCACTTGAAAAAAACATTCTTTTTGGCTTTGAAAAACCGTTTGGCGTGTTAATTTTGAAAATTTGGGGAACCGGCGTGAACAATGGAACACGAGTGTTCGCGTACGAGTGTCTCGTACGAGATCTGTCAACCCCCAACGAGAGCCACTTCGGAGCTTCGTGGACCGGCGCTCCCGAGCTTCGCGAGCAAAAATAATCTTCCGTACGTCCGTTATATATAACATAGACGGAGCTGTACAAATTTCTCTCTCTCTCTCTCCTTCTCTCTCTCTCTCTCTCTCTCTCTCTCTCTCTCTCTCTCTCTCTCTCACACACACACACACACATATATACATATATACATATATATATATATATGTGTATATACACACACACATGAAGTTCAGTAACGAGGGCCGAAAAAGCGCGACACCCACGTGTTCGAGTTCGGCGAGTAGTTTTCGAACTCACGTCTTCGCTAACGTACTAAACTCGACTAAAATGTTGACGTCGCAAAAGACCCGATGAAAAGTTCAAACTCGGCAGAGAGAGCCGAGCCGTTCAACGTGAGCTGTCGATTATTTCGCCTGTGAGCAAACGCAAACAGCCATACGTACATATATGCGTAAGTGTATCGCACACCGAGTAGTGCGAGCGATAAGAAGCCCCCCTTCGCACCGCCCCACGCATATGGAGTTGAAAGCGCGAGTGATTAGCGGGACTTCGAGCCCCCTGACGTTGCCGAGACGAACCTCGGGCCGCGATCCGGCAACGGAGGAGATGCAAATATGCTGCTCGAACTTGATCGCCGTTACCCCCGGTACGCCTCGACGAATTTTCAGGACGATACCGTAGTCTCGGTTTGTTCGTATGATTCGGATGCGGCGGTGCAACGAGAAGGGAACATTCAACCCACGGTGACACGGTTTTTTCGTCGTTGAGGCTTGGACGGCCATTTTTTGGGAAACGGAGCTTTGGGTTCGATGCCATTTTGTCTGGTGAGAATTTTGAGTACCCACAAGCTGGACTTTTGAGGTGAACATTTTACAAAGCGTATGGCGAAATTTTGAAATTTTTTGTGGTTGTTTTTCTTTGGATTTGATGGAGCGGTCCTTTTTTGTCGTTTCGGAAATGATTCCGGCCGAGATGTCTCAGAGAATTTTGCTGTTTTATTTCATTCGAGCGGGTAGGAATTTTGATGCGCAATTACGGGTTTTTTGTTGTTGAGGCTTAGTCGGCCATTTTTTTGGGAAATGCTGGTCCGCGCTCGATGCCATTTTCTCTGGCAAAAATTTTGAGTACCCACAAGCCGAACTTTCGAGGCGAAAATGTTACCAAGCTTATGGCGATATTTTGATTTTTTTTGTTTGTGATTTTTCTGGGATTTTAACGTGCGATACCTTTGTATCGTTTCGAAAATGATTATCATCGAGTTATCTGCGAGAATTTTTCTGTTTTATTTCAATCGAGCGTGTAAATATTTCGATGCGCAGTTATTTAAAATCGAGGAAGGAAAGCGAATTGAAAAGTCGCACGAAATCTACGACCGTGAACTTTATTACCCGTGGAATTGTGCTCGGTTGTCGACTTTCGCTGGCGCGTTAATTCGATGATAAGTTATTCAAATGCGATGGAGAAAAATTGACGCCGATACGATCGCTTATCGTTGAAGCTCGGGTGCTTCGATGTATCATCCCGCGTATCGGACGAAAACGATTTGCATTTGTCGCTCGGTTACCCCGATTAGTCGACGTATAGATTATTCCACCAGTTTGCGCGCGTGTAGAAAATTGAAAAAAAGTCGGACGTAATAAATAGCGGACGTGGTTTGCGGTTTTGTACAGCAGCGTTATCAGTGTCGCGAAGCGCGCTTTTATAATTTCCCGAATCGCTGGGTGAAAAATAACTTGTCGTACGACTGCTAATCGAGAGCTAAGCGGTCACCCATCCACGTATCGGCTCACAAGCATAGCGCGTCCGCTACTGTCGATAAAAATGTATTATCCAACAACATTTATATCAACTAATTTTCTCCTTCAATCGTAGGATTGAAATTTTGCGTTACAAAATTATTGATTATAATAAACTGCTATAAATACTGAATTTTTAATAAAATAAAGTACTATCAAAATAAAATAAAATACTATTAAATTAAAGTAAAATGAATTACATTGAAATTCTAAAAATATTGATTACATTTGCATCACCAAGTGATGCGTCGATTCGAAAAAAAAGGACAGACCTTTCTCGAAGGTACTCGAACGAGCCACTGCAGCAGCATTCCTCACTAGGAGCACATTATCAATAGTACCAATAGCTGATAAGCTAAAAAATGACAGTACCATCCAGTGATAAGGTATCCTCTTATCAGCGCAGCTTTTGCGGCTCCGTCACGTATGGAATTTATCCGCCACTGATAAGGAAGAAAATGGCCCAGCAGCCAGAGCAAGTAGAAAAGGCTGCGAGGGTCAGACTCCGGTGATTTACGCACCGAGTAATTGTTTCCAAGGACATTCAATTAAAAAAACCGATATATAACGCAACGATAACAAGCGTGAAATTTAGTGGCAATTATACGCTTGAAAAAATAATCGGGCCAAATGGTAATTGCATGATAAATTGGACAGAGAAGAGTTCTTTTTTCCCCCCGTTGAACCACTGCACAAGGACGTAACCTTTCCCGGCAGGAATTTCAATTCCACCTCTTTCTGGACGCCCCAAATTATAATTTACCGCTCGAGATTCTAATTACGCAACATTTGATGTTTCGTCGATCAACACGGCATTACGAACGCGTTCGGACATTCGTATGTCATCAACGCACAGATAATATTCGCCCAATTTCTAATTCAAACGTTTAACGAATCGACATGCAATTAATGCGTTTCGCTTTGGAATTTCCTCTCCGATATAACGTTGCCGTGAGCCCCGTAAGCAAATGACGTGACATCACGATTTGCAATTATCGTTTCAAATGCCAGGAGTGCGGCGATTCGTGGTACGGTCCCTTTCGGTTATTCCGGACTTTCCTATCACGAGGTTGATTATTTTGGATTTTGACATCGAGTCGTTCGACAACAACGCTGTATCCTCCCAACGAACTTTCGTGGAAATTGAAACGAGTTCTTTGTGAGACTCGAAAAAAAATACACCGGGATTTCCGAACGAGTGGATCAACAACTGCATTAAAAAAAAAAATTCATCGAAATCCCACGGTGGATGCAAACTACTCAAACGAACCCAAAGCCATTGGTTTTTCATTTTTTTTGGTCGCACGAATTCGGACGATCTCGTTTTAAGCTGCCCCGTCGAAATGATGAAACGTTACAGCTGTTCGAGAGTTCACGAATGGAGCATACGTAAAAAATAAACAAATTGAAAAAACTGCATTGGATGTACCGTGACGAGAGACCCAATAGATATGCTTGCGTAATATTTCAGACTGATACGACGGGTTATGTGGCACGAATAATGCAGCCTTGGAAACAGAACTGGGCATCTCATGAGGGAAAAGTCATCTTCACCTATGGTGAGGCGTGTCAAGCATCCTCTGCATATCTAAGTAAGCAGGGGAGGAGGATTGAAGAGTTACCAATTGGCGTGCCAATCGCGTACGAGATATCACATAATCATCACGGACTTTCTCATCAAGGCCTTAGGCCGCAGTAACGGGTATAAAATCATGTCCGAATTTAACAATTTTTTTTCGTATGAAAAAGTGATTTACTCATAAAAGTAATTACACATCTATTTAGTATGTACAAAATGGCCGACTAATAACATTTTCTTTTGTTATCTTTTTTTAGGCACTCGGCAGCGTGACATTTGGCATCCAAATTTTTTTACCTAAAACAAAAAACAAAAATTCTCGTCAATCTACATTAGAATACCTAGAGAAGTACGTACGGAATTTAAAAAATATTGTTTTATTCAAAGGTTGTAGGTATTTCAACTTAAGAAATGAATTTTCAGTGAAAAATTTCGTTATAACTGCTCATGAACTGCTCATAAAATGAAATGTTTTCGATTAATCAGAAATTCCATACGTACTTCTCTGCAAATCGCAATTAGGAACACAACTTTTAAATTTGAAGTAAATCGAGTGAAAATTGGTGAAGTTATTTGTCACGCCAATTGGAAAAAAGCTGTTTCGAGAAGTTTCAAGTAGACGGCCATTTTGTACATAGAAAAAAATAATATTATAAATATTTTCTAAATATTTAAATGTTCAAATATTATAAAAATAAAAAATAAAAAATAAATGCTGTTTAAGCATTTAAATAAAATGCTTAAAAATAAAATAAAAAAATCAAAGCTGTTTAAGCATTAAAAATAAATAAAAATAAAAAATAAAGCTGCTAAAAAATAAATCAAAAATTTCTAGCAGCTTTGTACATCGAAAAAAAAAATATTTTTTAGCAGCATACTGAATAGATCTGTAATTAATTTTATGAGTAAATCACTTTTTCATACGAAAAAAATTGTTAAATTCGCACATGTTGTTTTACATGTTGCTGTGGCCTAAGGCCTTAACCCGACGACGCAATTTTCACTTTTCTATCGCCTATACAAGGAACAAAATGAAAAAAAGTTGCGATCTTCGTTTGAGGATTAATGACGATGAGAAAGTATAAAAGACTCAGCAACGAAAACAGTCGAGTGTTGATTTAGTTACGAATTTCGTTACGACTGGACATAATTATCTCGTAGTTGATGCAGCTGAACAAGGTATTTGAAAAATGACGAATTTCGTTATGAATGGAGATAATTATTTCGTCGTGGATTCAGTTAAATAAGGCATTAAAAAAATACTGGGGAGAACGGATAACTGATAAAAACGAAAATTGCCTTTTGTCACTTGTGATCTTTTTAAATTAGTTATTGATTTTTTCTTCGTAATGTGGTACCATTTAGTCGGATTTGCATATTTTGTATTAGTTTATCATTTACATGAATACTTTGTATTAGTAGTATGGGTAATGTTCAGTTTTTTCTAAAAAAAGTGCCTGGAAACTAACGAATTTCTTTTATAGTAACAATTTTCTATCGCCATGCCCGTATTTTCTTTTGAAATAAAAATTTTCAACGAATATCCCATACTTTCTATTGCAATAACAATTTTCCATTGCAATTCCTGGAATTACTTTTCCAATAACAAATTTACTCGCGGTTCCTGGACTTTCTATTGTGATAACATTTTTCAATTGCGGTTCCTGTACTTTCTTTTGCAATTCCAATGTTCAATTGTGGTTCCTGTATTTTCTTTTTTAATGACAATTTTCAATCCCAATTCTTGTACGTCCCTTTCCAATAAAAGTCTTCAATTGCAATTTCTGTATTTTCTCTTGTCGTAACAATTTTCAATTGCCACTTCTGTACTTCCTTTTGCAATAACAACTTTGAATTGCGGTTCCTGTACTTTCTTTCGCCGAAATAATTTTCAATTGCAATTCCTGTACTTCCTTCTGCTATAATAATTTTCAATGGCAATTCCTGTACTTTCTTTTGCAATAACATTTTTCAATTGCGGTTCCTGTACTTTCTTTTACAATACCAATGTTCAAATTGTGGTTCCTGTATTTTCTTTTGTCATGACAATTTTTTAATCATAATTCTTGTACGTCCCTTTCCAATAAAAGTCTTCAATTGCAATTTCTGTATTTTCTCTTGTCATAACAATTTTCAATTGCCACTTCTGTACTTTCTTTTGCAATAACAACTTTCAATTGCGGTTCCTGTGCTTTCGTTCGCCGAATTAATTTTCAATCGCAATTTCTGTACTTCCTTCTGCCATAACAATTTTCAATTGCATACCCTGTACTTCCTTCTGCCATAACAATTTTTTAATGGCAATTCCTGTACTTTATTTTGCAATAACAATTTTTAATGGCGGTTCCTGTATTTTCTCTTGACATAAAAATGTTCAATTGCAATCCCTGTACTTCCTTCTGCCATAACAATTTTCAATAGCAATTCCTGCACTGTTTTTTGAAATAACAATTTTCATTCGCGGTTTCTGTATTCTCTCTTGCCATAGAATTTCCAATTGCAATTCCTGTACTTCCTCTTGCAATAACACTATTCAATCGCAATTCCGGTACTTCCTTTTGCCATAACAATATTCAATCGCAATTCCGGTACTTCCTTTTGCAATTACAATTTTCAATTGCCGATCACGTACGTTTCTTTTGCAACGACAATTTTTTTGCTGCATCCGAAATTTAGCAAATAACACTCTCCTCGTATCACCAAAATGAGTTAAATATTTAACCGTCCGCGTGGAAAAAAACGATGGTCGTCGATCAACCGCCGAAAAGTTCCGGCTCAACCCTTTATTTATCTCGGGAATAATTCCAACTAAGAGAAACAAAAGCTGATGTGCTTTTTAAATTAGCCGAGGCACGCTCATTTCTCTTTGTGTTTTTTTACCTTCAGAGCATATTTAACCCTTACAAAGGATTCATCCTTTTTCACTTGTTGGGCTCTTTTGTCCACCCCTACGTTTACCCCGCACACCCTGTTTGACTTGTACTGTTTTTCCAACCCTCGGAGTTTTTGTTCACCCTCGAAAAAAAACTTTCACCCTTTTTCACATTTTTTTCACCCTTTTTCATCTTGAAGAAGAATGTATCCATTTCTTTCCTTCTACCCTTAGAGTGTGGTGTCGAAGCGAGCTGTTTTACATCCAGGACACCCTGTATAACTTATAGAAGTAGAAGCTAGAGTGAGGCTGGCCTGGATATCTCATGGATTCAGGTAGTGGTTGCCCGGCGGCGTTCAACCAATTAGCTAACTCTGAGGCACTTCGGCCTAGCTGTGCCACGTTCTTCCTCTCCATCCCTCCACCGCCCCTCTCTCTCTCGCTATCTCACTCCCTCTCTATTATCTCATTCTCTCCGGCTCTGTCTCACTCTCATCGTGCCAAAACCGCTAACGAAGAACGGCGTTACGCGACGTGAGGATGAGAAATGGGGGTTTTGAGAGGGTGAACGAGGGATGGAGCCCGCTGATTCTTATGGAAAGGGCGGCAAGAGTTGCCGGAGGACCCGAAGACGAGGACGAAGAATCGAGGGAGTGTTTCCCTCGTTGAGTATCTTGAGGAAAAGATGCCCCTTGGCTAAATTCCACGTTCCCACGATTCATCCTTCTTCCTCCACCGAAGTTCCGCACCCTCCGCCTCGTCCTTCAGCCCCCTACTAGCCCCAAATGAGCGAGTATACGTGGCCGACGTATAGTTCGGGCCAGAATTCGTTAACGTTTTTTTTTCGTTCGCCGTAAAACTTCGTCGTTGTTAATTGTACACGACGCTTACGAACGATTCCAACGGGTCGAAATTACTGCAAGATTGTATCGAGAGAATAGTTACTTAAGGAGGTACGATCATTACTACGAATCCAACTGTCGGATTTGAAACTTTTATATGATTTTAACGAATACTCTATGCGCCTATTGCCAAAATTTGAGCTATTTTGACCGTTTAGTTTGTTCGCAATAAAACTGCGAAGTCGAGCACTTTGAGTTACCGAAGCACGTTGTCTTATGGAGACGGTCAACCGGAAGTGCGGTGATCGTGGCTTTTCTGCTCACGTATCCTACTAAACCCGTTGGAAAACTGAAATTCGATAGATTAGGTATAATAGATATTGTAAAAAATAAGAAAATCAATCTTCACCGTATAGTTAAGGGGGGATTGTCTTTTTTTCGCAAAATTTACCGCTTTTTGGGAATTTTTTTGTGAAGAAAGTATACAACGGAAAACTTGTGAAACTTGGCATATAGTTTTATTGATCTGTTTACTACATACAAAAAAATTTTTAAACAATTTCATCAAAAAATCCGCCTCCCACCCCCCTCGACGCGCGATGGTCCTTTTTTGATGGTGTGCACGATTACAGCCTTCACGTTCATCCTGCAACAAAAACCCAAAAAGCATTTTACTTTAGACACATATAGCTATCGTTTGATGAAGCAAAAAAGCAATACGTTTAATAGTTTTTTATTTATAACAAAAAATCGATCAATTTTTTTCGAAAAATCGATACTTCAAGTTCAAAACGTCACCAAATCGTCAATTTTTTTTTTCCCTTCATCGAACGATAGCTATATGTGTCTAAAGTAAAATGCTTTTTGGGTTTTTGTTGCAGGATGAACGTGAAGGCTGTAATCGTGCACACCATCAAAAAAGGACCATCGCGTGTCGAGGGGGGTGGGAGGCGGATTTTTTGATGAAATTGTTTAAAAATTTTTTTGTATGTTGTAAACAGATCAATAAAACTATATGCCAAGTTTCACAAGTTTTCCATTGTATACTTTCCTCACAAAAAAATTCCCAAAAAGCGGTAAATTTTGCGAAAAAAAAGACAATCCCCCTTTAAAGGACTTCATTACAAGAAAGTTTCAATTTCCGGTTGAAGATGGTCGGAACGACGAAATAGCACCCACAGACTTAGCAACGTCGCGAGTAACAGCTGATGCGATTGGCGAACATAACCCAGCTTTGTTTTGAAATTAATTTGAATAGAAGCCGCCACAAAATATGCAAACAACAATTTATGGAGTTTTATCATTTATCACGAATCAATAATATGTATAATTATATTCTGCCTATCGTGTTAATTCCGCTGAGGTAATTCAAGCCTATTTTAATCGGTTTCCGGCTGATTTTTTTGTCTTTTTAGTCCGTTTTTATGGTGGATATGTTAATATTATTACTACGAAGATTACTACCGAGTCGTTAACAATCTAATTTTTCAGTATTTATTTGTTCACGTGCAATACATTTATCATTTACCACAACATTTGGCACACTATAATCGATAATACGAATAATCAACATAAGTAAACATCAATCAGAGCAGCTGTGGGTAAAATAAATGTAGACTTTTTTTTGACCCAGTGGAAGTGAGCGTACCTCCTTAAACGTAATTTCTAATGGTCCTGCGGACTCTCCTCTGCGGTCTTTTATGAGCTCGTGCTTTTAATTTTTTTCCATACTTGTTACTTGTCTATTTTTAGTTCCCAGAGACCCAGGCTCTCGCCCAGAAGGCCCGCAGACTGGAGAACGCTGAGCGGTCACCCATCCGAGTATGGGTCCAGCGAGAATACACGGCTTGCGGTGACCAACATTGCGGCGAAGTGGATGATCTGAAAAAAGAATGCGGATGGATTTAGTCAAATATAAGTATAATCTGGTCTTTAATCGAAGGATTTTTAAAAATATTCATTTTTCACAAAATGGCGGACAGTCAAAGTTAATGGTTCGATTTTAACGAAAAAACGGCCGTTTTTTGGCGATAAAACGGCTATTTTTTTCGAAAAAAAAAATCGAACGATTAAAGACTATATTTTTATGTATTAAATATGCCTGCAAAATTTCAAGAAGATCGGTTCATTAGTGTTCGAGTAATCTTGGTCACCGACTTCAGAAATGCCATTTTGAGAAAAACGCGTTTAAAGTTTCAATTTCAGTTCTTCAATTCACGGATTCTTCTCTTTCAACGCTCATATCTCAGTCAATTTTGTTCGGATCGACTTGAAATTTTCAGGACATATTCTCAGATACTTATACTTCAAAAAAATGCAATAAAAAAAATCGATTTTTTCAAAATCGCAAGTGGGGGTAACCCGTTACAGAAGCTTGGCCAGATTCAATACGGCCTTACGCAGATGGAGGCCCTAGGCCGGTTACATTGCTGCATGACAATGCCAGACCACACACGTCAAAAAGGATCAGCGACGCTTGAAATTCTCTGGGCTGGGAAGTTTTGCCACACCCTCATTTGGCTGATAGCAGTTACATAATTTGACTGACGGCCACTTCAAAACGTTCGATGAAGTCAAAAACTTCATTACCGCCATTATCGACTAAAAACCACTATCCAAACCAAGCAATTCGCATTCTCCCTGACAGGTGGGGCGAATGTATGGAAGTAAACGGAGATTACTTTCCCGATTAAAATGGGGCTTGATTTTAAGTAAATAAAGCATTACTTTCACGAAAAAAGGCCAAGAACTTATTTGTACATTGGCGGCAAAGTAAACTTTGTGCAATTTCAATCGAAAATCAATTAAAAGCCCTGCCCATCCAGGCACGGTGAAAAACGAGAGAAATCTTAAGGCGTTTTTTTCCCAAAGTTATGACTCGCTGCCTTTTATACCACCTCCCCCCACCCCCCACCCAATGGGAACACGAAAATCGGATTTTTATCGAATTTCATAATTTTTTTCATGAACTTCTTAATTTTACTTCGTGATATAACCGAGAGAAAGTTCATTTCTTCGCTCTGTGCGGAATTCGCCGGTAGAATTTTTTAACGAGGCCAATTGGCGGCGGAAAGAAGATTTTTCAGTGAATGCTACGAGGGGGTTGAATCGGATATATAAAGGAAAAGAAGAAGAAGAAGGAAAGTTGACGGTACTTTCGTTATATATATATATATATATATATATATATATATATATATATATATATATATATATATATATATATATATATATAGGCGCAATTACGTGAGCAAATTGGGGAGATGCGGCTACTCATTCAATTATGAATTACTCGCAAAGTCCACGGGCAATAATAATGTCAATAATATCACTAATCACCACGATTTGTCCAATTACGGCACATTTTCTTCCCCACCAATCCTCTGTACCGCGGAACCAAAGGCACAAAAAAATTCCTTTCTCCGAAAAATCCTATGATCTATCCCGAAGGCATGCTCAGGAGACGCTGTAATTTCCAATCATCAGGATCTTCTCGCGAAGCCCCATATCCATAGAGACATTAGAAAATATAAAATGCAGTAAAAAAAAAGGAGATTGGCAATTTTTCGATGCGCAGGCTCCCTCTCCATTTGAACATTTCTCACCACCATAGAGGATAAAAGAAAAGAAACATAATATTTCCACTGCACACAATACGGCACTGTGGATATTTTCAATCGGAGAATGCTTCTCTCGTCACCCTTTTATTTTCTTCATGGAAGAATTAACAACGACAAAGAAGTTGGAGAGAAGAAGTTGAGACATCGCTCCCCGATACGATCCTTATTCTTATTCTTCTTTCCTGTTTTATGGACGTTCTTTTTTGTTCGTTTAGTTTCGATTAAGCCCCCAGGTGGGTTGTAGATCCTCTATTTCTGTCGAAGAAAACACCACGAGGCCATGAGGGAGGACCGAATGAAAAGAAGAGCGGGAGGGAGGGGGAAAGAGAGAGAGAGGGAGAGAGAGAGAGAGAGAAGGTCGGAACCGATGAGAAAGAGAGGCAAGGTTCAGATCTAGAGTCCTACTTCGGGATAGATGGTCTTCGAAGACTTGAGCCAATGTGTCTGTGTGCGCCACCCCGGAACCACAAAGTTTTACAGTACGGCCGCTATTTAGCCCAACTAGGGAAAATTGCCGCAGGATATTCTCAGGCCTCTGTCCCGGTTCATGGAGCCACCGTCCAGCGAAAAAGGCTTACACATACACATATACAGGGTGTCTTGTTGTGACTGGATATCCCTGCAACTGTCGATACGTCAGATCATGTCCTACTATATCCTGGAATTTCAGTTTAGTAAAAGCTCCACGGTTTTCGAGATTTTCGGATTTGTGTTAAAAAACACACACATGTATATATATATATATATATATATGTATGTATGTATGAGTATATAAATGCACACGCGTAACATTTTCACAAAGCGTCTGACGAATATCGAGAATGACCAAAGCGATGAGAGTTCGAATTTTATATGGAAAAAAATATGTTCTGTATAGAGCGTCCCGGAAAATTCGTATTGACCATCTAAAAAAGTATAGAAAACATAACAAAGGGGATAAAAATGGTTAAGTCAGTGAATTCTTCATTTAAAAATCGTACAATATTGAAAAATTTAATATTCTATCGAATAAATATAAAATATATTATGTACATGAAATATTAATAAATTTCAATTCACATGGTATTTCATTAAATAAATATAAATAATAAAAAATTATAATAAAAAGAAGGCCCGCATTTTGGTTTTTCATTGTAAAGTTAGTTTGCTTATAGCATACCGTGTAAAGGCGGTAAAGTTGCAGGTGTTATGTTTGCGCTGTATTATCACGCGAGGATACACCTGGCGAGGTAAATTCCGGGCGGAAAGGGCGCGAACTAATTACTTTTCGTGGCAACGAGGGAGACCTCGTCTCCGTGCAAAACGTAAGCGGCCGCTTTTGCAAGCGAACGCAGAGGCGAGAGAGCGCGCGATTTCGTATGTTAATTACCTGGGTAATTATCATCTCACATCAGGCCGAATGTGCCAGCGTTGGCCCTCCATCACTCTATCCCTCTCTTTGTCTTTATTTCTCTTCCGCTGCTTTCCCTATCTCCTTTTTCTTCTTTTTTGTTCTAAAATAGAACATTATTTTTGCAGCTTTGTCTACGTGAAGATTTTTGACAAATCTTGCAAGGGACGTGAGTACGTACAAAATTAACGGGTTATGCCTAGTTGTAACAATCGAAAACAGCTCGTTTGTGGGATTTTCTTTTTTGACAATTGTGATGATACATTTTTACCAAAATTAGGCATTTGAGAAAGTATCATCTGAAAAACAATCTGTATTTTTTTTTGTGTGAAAATATTCAATTATCATCGACTTACAGCCGATGTCCGGGAATCAAAAACCAAACCGAATTCGTTAATATATTACTTTATTCTATGATTTATCGAACGAATTTTAAAAATATGAAATTCAAAAAACTGACGCGTCGGCAAAGTGTGACTGCTGATTTTCGCGAATAAAAATGGTCATTTTTCGGTCGTCGAATCGATGTAGACATAAAAAAAAATGCTTCGAACAAATACCATATTTTGACACCTAGAAAAAGCCCTAAAAATTTGAGGGACACCGATGCAGTAGTTTTTGAGATAATTTGCTTACCGACTTTAAAAACGTACTTTCAAGAAAAAAGCATTTAAAGTTTCGAACGACGCTCCCAGCCATCCGACCTGCGTCGACTTAACAGCCCATAAATCTGTCAATTTTGATCCGATCACCTCGAAATGTTCAGGGAACATTTATCACATGATATGCTGTCGAAATATATTGGTTTTGCAAAAGGATTTTTTTCACTTTTACAACTAGGCATAACCCCTTAACGATAGTTGATTATTACTTGTTATTAGTTTGCCGAGAATAATTTACAAATTATATTTTATTGTAAAACGATAAAAAACAATATTTTCTGCGGTGGGTAAATTTATTAAAATTTGTTACGTCCCTCAGGAAATTTGTTGTTTCTAGCGTGGCATCGTCGATTTTTTTAAACGATATGTCAATCATTTTATCATTTTCATATTTATTCCTGTCATAGCTCTGTACGGAGAAACGACACGTTTGGACAGCGGAGGGCGGGGGAGGGGAAGGAGAGAGGGGGGGGGGATGTTCAAAGGGTTAGGGGTGGGTTTCCAGGGAGCGTATAAATTCGAATTAGCAAACGCCATTAAAATGAGTTGTTAACTCGTCGTGTAGCGCGGTCGACGGCAGCACATGTGCTATATATCGCATCTCCATAACGGTGACACCGCTCTGATATATGTGAAGGTGGGTCGAGATACATTGGCATCTGCGGCCGTTCACTATACACGCGATGCACATAATGAAAACTTTTCAATGAGAGTTGTCAAACACGCCTACGTAATTCGTTGTTGTGTTTTTACTGTTTAAAGGTAGGGAGGAACATGCGATATTAAACTGTACAAATGTGTCGGTTGCTAAATTATCGCACGTGCCGCAAAACACTCCGCAAAGACATATCATTTTCAAAATATCGAAATTAATTGCGGACGCAATTTTTCTCGTCGTCCGAGTTTTTAAATAAATACGAAGAGTGAATTTGCATTTAAGAAGAAAAAAAACTAGAAGAAAAATCGTCTCGCTATGTTGGACTGGAAATCACGTGGTTATATCTGTCAATATGAAAAGATTTTATTATAGATGTGTGCTTGACGGGGGACTTTTTTTCTCTTCATGCAAAACCGGTCGCGCAAAGGCAAAAAGGGTTGAGCTCTTTGTATGAAAGAGGGCATGACCGTGTCTTATGATGGTGGCGGCTTCTAAAAATATAGGCAACTATGTATATATATATATATGATGAAACACAGTGAGATATGCTCGATATATATATATATATATATATATATATACATATTGTATACGTGTGTGTATATATATACACAAGTATACAGGGTCTCCTGTTATGAATGGATAATCCTGCAACTGTCGACAGGATTTTCAGTTTAATAAAAGTCCCATGGTTTTCGAGGAAAAATCATCTGCTTTCGGTTTTTCACATGCCGTTTTTACAAAAGATACATTTTTTTATCCGGTTTAAAAAAAAATAGTCCTGGTTATGTGTTTTATCTAGAAAAGTTTTCTTTTTAACCTATAATGTTAAAGAAACTTTATGAAGAAAGATCTTATGCATATTTTCGAAATATGTGGTGTATAGAATATAGAATAGATAATGATCTATAGATCTAAGTATATTTGTGAAAAACCAAAAGCAGATGATTAAACTTTACTTACTATAATACTTCTACTAAACTGAAATGTCAGTATATAGTAGGACATGACTGACCTGTCAATAGTTGCAGGATTATGAATTCATAACAGGCCACTTTTTATATATATATATAGGTTATTACAGCTCGAATAACAATACTATGCATATATAATCAATACCTTTTTGAATCATTTAAAAATATATTTATGTATATGTAGGGTATTTTAGTTCGAATCTCAGAACTATTTCCCTCACCATCGTTGATTGTAGATTTGTATAGTGGAAAACCTCACTCCTGATGTGAATATTTTTTTTTCAAGTATTCATTTTTTTCAATTTTGTTTTAGCTATCCCTTCTTAGGCTGCAAGCAAATGTAAAGGTCAATCGGGGCGTTTTTCGAGCGCTGCAAAAATTTAGATACGTTCTAGATCTGCTTCGTGGATTTGTCAGCCAAGCTCAACTTGTGTTTCCGATATTCACTATTTATTTTTTGCTAAATTTTCGATTTTAAGGCTAATTGTTCGACAGTTCGGAAATCAGAAGAGAACTTTTTCGGTCTTGCAAGTAAGAAGAAACTTCAAAAAATTGGTTTCTGAAGTGAAATTCTGAGATGAAATTCAATTCGGGTGGGATGCATAAGTAGACCGAAAAAGTACTCTTCTGCCTTCCAAGCTGTCGAATAATCATCCTCAAAATAAAATCATCATAGTAAATATCGAAAGCATAAGTTGAGCTTTCGATACACCAAAAACGCCTAAAGGGTATCTAATTTTTGCAGCCGCAGAAAGCTCAGTGGTGGGGCAAGAAACATAAAAAAAATGTGTTTTTCTGACGTCGAGAGTGAAGTTTTCGGCTGCCGAAATCTTTAACCAATTACGATGAGGGAAATAATTATAGGGTTGCTCAGGAATACTCCACATATATATATAAATTCATTTTTAAGTTAATCGAAAAAGTATTGATAATATATGCAATATAAAATACTGAAGGAATCGAATTGTTTCAATATGATTTCAATGCCTACATGATTAAATTATGTCGATGGCATTAAATTCACGTATTTTACTGCTCCTAGTCGATTTACAGAATATCCGATCCGTGTTATGACATCGTTCCTAAATTACAAAAGCGCCATCACAGTTTCGTGAGGCAAGTTTGATCGAAAACCAATCTATTCTGTGCGTTCGGCAGACAAATTTACAGCACACAATACGTTAACAATTGAAATCTTCAATAGGCGACCGCGTTCTATAACATAAAGTATTTTCTGCATAATGTTCTTTTTTTTTGACAATACAATATCGATTGTGGATTCGTCAGTATATCGACTACAGCCAAAATGGTTATTTGTCTCTTCGTTCTCAGCTCGATTAATTCGGGCTCCTCGTACACGCAAAGGCCACGAGCCTATGCCCAAAACGAATCATCCCTGGTTTCGAAATAACATGTGCCGACGATGCCCCGCGCTCTTTCCCTTTCTCTCCCTTGTGCCTCTTTTGTTCGTTCTACAGCTCCTGCATGTACAGCCTGCCAAATCGGTATTTTCAATGTTTTCAGCAAACCTCTTCTCATCGGCCTGCTCACCCTGCGCAAGCATCGCGATATCAAATATAGAGGGTGTTTAAGGGTCTTAGGCCACAGTAACGGGTATAAAATCATGTTCGAATTTAACAGGTTTTTTTTCGCACGGAAAAGTAATTCGCTCATAAAATTAATTACACATTTATTTAGTATGAATATCAAGCTGCTAGAATTTTTTTTTTCCGATGTACAAAGTGGCCGACTACTCGAAACTTCTCGAACCAGCTTTTTTCCAATTGGCGTGACAAATAACTTCAACAATTTTCACTCGATTTACTTCAAATTTAAAAGTTATGTTCCTAATTGTACTTCGCAGAGAAGTACGCACGGAATTTCTGATTAATCGAAAACTTTTCATTTTATGAGCAGTTTATGATTAGTTATAACGAAATTTTTCACTGAAAATTCATTTCTTAAGTTAAAATTCCTACAACTTTTGAATAAAACAATTTTTTTTAAATTCCGTACGTACTTCTCTCGGTATTCTAATGTAGATCGATGAGAATTTTTGTTTTTTGTTTCAGGTTAAGGATGTTGAGTCCCTATGAAACATGTTAATGTTAATTGCTCAATATATAGCTTCTTAATCGTTATGAAATTTTTACACGACCTCCTGAATACTTTATGTAAAAACATACCAAATTTTCAGAATTCTATCATCATTACTTCAACCTCCTTAAGGGTTGAAATAAAAAATGATAAGAAAATTCTGAAAATTTGGTATGTTTTTGTATGAAGTATTTAAGAGGTCGTGTTAAAATTTCACGACGATTAGGAAGCTCGTTATTAAAAAATTAACATTTTGTTAAGAACAATTTTTAAAAGAAATAAAAAAAAATTTATCAATAAACTTCGTTTTGTTTCCGTTGCTTTCAGTATATTGTAGATATTATAAAATTGAGAGGTCAAAAAAAAACTTATTGCAAAGTTACAACAGTTTCCATAAAACAACATTTAATTTGTGAATGTTAATTGTTCAATAACGAGCTTCCTAATTGTCGTGAAATTTTTACACGACCTCTGAAATACTTCATACAAAACTATACCAAATTTTCAGAATTTTACCATCACTTGCGATTTGGGACTCAACATCCTTAAAAAGTGTGGATGCTCAATGTCACGTGGCGGAGAGCTTAAAAAAATATAACAAAAGAAAATATTAGTAGTCCGCCATTTCGTACATCGAAAAATATCTATATATTTTCCAACATCTTGAAATTCAAACTAAATAGATGTGTAATGAATTTTATGAGTGAATCACTTTTTCATACGAAAAAAAATTGTTAAATTCGCACATGATTTTATACCCGTTACTGGGGCTTTAAATCGACTACATTCCGTACCCTTTCGTTTCCGGAGAAAAATGGAGTAAATCGCCGTCCTCCAGGTTGCGCCCGCGTATACACTCTTTTAACATACGCGCATCCCGGTCCCGATTATCCGCCCATGAACATGTGTGTTTTGCGTTGCACGCCGAAAACACTCTTGGTCGCGAATTTCGCAACTTGCATGTATGCATGTACACGTACACATGCTCGGTATACATATACACGGGTGTCATCGTCGCGGCCCATTTTGTGCCTACGGGAAAGCAGCCGAAGGGTTGGCGGGGCGCGTGGAAAGCGCGCATTGACCGCCCGTCGCACAGGTTGTCGCGCTGTAGCAGATATCAACAGGAATTTCACAACTGGAATTTTGCCTACATTTCCCACGCTCCGCGAGCTCGATTCGGGCTACAGCTGGCCTCTGATGCTACAGGACGATGAATCGCACTGTTACGTGCCCGCGCGGTAAATTGAAGTCGCCCGCCTGTCCCAGATAACCTTTATCGATACGAATCTACTTGTATAATTATCGATAAATCGATGCACATGCCGAATTTCTAGCACCTACTGTATGTTCAAAATTCATTTTTCGGTGCAACAAATAAATTGCATAAAAAATGAGAAAGAATTCGAACAATATGATCCTGATAGCAGATAGTCAAAAGCAGATAATCGTAAGAGAGTGTCTTTTTGAGGCCCGACTGAAATTCCGGACTTTTAATAACCAGAAGGTCAAAACTCCGAAAGAATTTTACCCGAAAGACCAAAACTCCGAAAATCTGAACGACGTCAAAATAATTTGGTTATGAAATTTGGAAAAGTTTCAAAATTTTCAATAAAACGACGAATTATTTCGAGATTTTTTTTTTATCGATAAGCGATTTTACGGAAATTTTGAAATTTGTCCAGACAATTTTATACGTTCTGCGTTATTTACAGGCAACGCTGTAGACTTTTGCTGGCATGATCTTTACGAAACTTGTAACTTCGGAACATCAAAATGAGGAATTTTAAATCGTCGGAGCATTCACAGTTTGGAATTTCAACCCGACCCCGTCATTTTGACCCTACGGTTATACCCTGGGCCATTTTGATCCGGACGAATTAAATAAAATGCTCATTTTTCTAAAATTAAAAATATTTAATAATTTTTTGCAGCGAACAATTTTGTATTTTCCTAATTTTAATTATACAGACATATTAAGGAATGTTTCAAGTGTATTCCTGATTTTTACCGATAGAACCGACCGAAAGGATGTCAAGGTGGAGGACGTGCCATCCGGGTCAAATTGACCCAGTGTGTGAAAATCGTGGCCAAATATAAATGTGTCAACGGAGAGTTAATTGTCGAAATATTTGTAACATATTACGTTTTTTGTTCTGATATTCATTTTTTGTTGCTGAATACGAAAAAAGTGAGCTATGGGGCCATTGCCATGGGGAAAGGACGGTGGATCTCTCGTTTTTGGATTTAGTCATTTGAGGCGAAGTTGAGGATGCACCATGAGGTGACGTAGGATTGCGAAAAAGATGGATGAAGTCTTTTCACAGGGATTTCTCAGGGATGAATAATATTTAGGGCCAAAGAAAATTGTCGGGCTCGGCGTCAGGAAATTCTACAGGGTCTGGGGCTTTGTTTTTCTTTTTGGTGTTTATTCTCGAAAAATCTTAACCCTCAATCCGTGAACCTCGGTCGTTTTCGTCCTGCCCAAAATCATTTTCTTCGCAGATAGCTTAATATTTAATGAAAAAAAATATTAAAAATAAGAAAGAAAAAAGAAACCCTATTTTCCCTAAAAAAAAGTACGGCGTAAAGACTGACCACGAATTTTTTCAGATTCTTTTCCTTGACGATTCATGATTTGGTAGTGCAAAAACGAAAACAATCCAGGTTCACGGGATTAAGGTGCCTTAATAACCTTCACGGATTGAGGGTTAATCATCTGTGAGAAAAGTTTGTTCGAAAATTCGTTGGGTTATTTTGAATATGTGCATACCTACTTGAGGTTTAAAATTTTAAGGTTTTCAATATGCAGGTTGTGGGTATTATTGTTAAGCATGTAAAAAGATTGAGCAGCGACGAAATGTTACATACACATATTTTAAGAAATTTTGAGGTAGATGCTGGGACGAGTACCGGAAGTTTTACATACTGATCGAATGAGGGGCTGTTGCGTCTTGCAGGCTTCCCAATTAGACGGCTCAACAGCCGATTTGGTGCCGGAAAGCTGTATATTTTTCGAAATCTTATTCCTATATTGATCCTATTTGAACACTTACAGGAGGACACCACTGTGATGGGCCGAAAAAGATAGTTTTTTCCGATTTTTTTACGCCACTAAGGTATTTATTGCGTATTTGTAAAAAAGGTATGTTATTAAGCATACATTGAACTTATTTCGTATAAATTTTCATTTAGAAAAATAAAAAATTAACAACTTTATTGAGGCATAGAGCCTCCCTATTTATAGAGGAGGAAAATCAAGTAAGTAATGTGATCCAACAAATGGTCCAACAAATGTAGTTCTCGTTGTATATACCGATTTTTTCGAAATAAAACATTTTCACAAAATAACGGGTGTTGAAAAAAATTTAATTTTTTCGAAATTTTTTCTTATATTCGGAGGCTTAACAAAGACTAAATTTCAAAAAGATTTTAAAAAATGACTATGTACAGGCATAGCTACTGCAATCACGGAAAATGTCGTTTTTTTTTTAAATTAAAAATAAGACAATTACAGCTAGAGTTATGATCCTGGCTTGGTCGAGAAAAGTCGTTTCAATAAAAACGCGCTTGAAAGTTTTAGCGGACGTAAATCGTTGCGCTACATGCTCTCATTAAATCGTCTGTAACTTGGTCAAAATTCCACATTTTTACTTGAAATTTTTATCCCACATTCTTGAATGTGTACACTTTGGGAAAAATGCCAAAAAAATCAATTTTTATCACCCGTCACAGTGCCCCCCCCCTTAATATTGAAATTCTACGTAAAAATCGAGAAATATACATTTTGAAAATAAAATCTAATTTTATTGAAAAATTGAAGTTTTATTAAATATTTATTATAATACATTTTATACATAAGTAGACTCTTTTTTCGTGATTTTCTCGAGTGGGTCTTGTCGGAGCAGTCAGGCATCAAACCCCAAACGTAATCAGTCATCATGTGTGTGTCCCATCTTCCCTGATAACTATCTTCCATGATGTTTGTGTCTTGGTGGAAGTGTTCTCCTTGCTCTCAATTGAAGGAGCCAAAATTCCCTGCGAATTCATCTTGATCCTCTATTTCTGCTATATGACAAAATTGAGAAAAAAGCACCTTTCACAAAATGTGTAATCGATTTTCTAAATTTTTGGATAACATACTTTCCACATATATAATAAAATGTATGACTGTTCCTCATTTTTTTTCACTTTAGTTTCACTTCTTAGTTTTAAGTTCTCTTACTATTATTCTTCCCCCCACGTACATTATATTCTGCCCCATAGCGCGTTAAGGCATATCAAACTGAAATCAAATAAAAAATAAAATCTTTTTCCCTCTCTCTCCCTCTCTGCGAGCATTTCGAGACTATTTTTGGATCTCTTCTTGATCCACTTTTTCTCTTTGCTCGAGTTGCAATCCCTATCTCGTTGAACATTGCACTCGTGCTGTGGTGTCATTAAAAATGCACGAGAGCGCGTTGGAGCAGCTGAAATATGGATGTGCATCGTGGCATGCGTTAATAATTATAATTGAAGATTGCGAGGTGTCGTTGAAGAATCATTAAATCGAGGATCTTCCTTCCGAATCTTCCGCATTGGGAAGTTTGCGCAATTACAATTGATCTGATTGACATATAATTGGACATGCATAGAATTCACGATATGATTATCGGTATTGAAAGCAACGGAAGCACTCGAATGATAAAAGGAATTGAATTTCGTCAGGTTTCCGTGGCGGCATTCGAGTAATTTGATGGCAACGCAGCGTACTGTACTCGTTGTCTTCGAAATCGAAATTTTTTTCTCCTCGCTTCCGATATCGCAATTGTCTTTTCTCCTCGCAGGCATTGGATCGAATTTCCAGCAGGAATTTTCCCGCGAGTGCGATAAAGTCAAAGATGGTTACGTGGATTGTTACAAGAATTTGATTATTTCGAACTAGTCCAAAAAGGCCTCCTTCAGACTTCATCACCGGTGCACAAGCCTGGACACGGTTAATCGGTCACCCAACCGTCTACTGGATCAGGCCGTTACTGGTTGGACCTGATAGAGACTTACGGTGCATTCGCAAAGCGATAAATCCGTAAAAACCAATTGGTCAAGCCGCGCGAGTGGAAACGCCTCATGTACAGACAAATTGTTGGCACGTAGCTTCGAGCGTTGAATTACATTTTCTCGTTCTATGTATCCCAACGTGTATCAGGGTGGATGAACGGAAGAACGCGAGAGCCCTCTGGACGTTACGTAACCGGGAAATCCACGAGTGTAACGGAACTCCAGTGCGAATGTTGTCGGTCCGAGTCCTGCTCGACGGTGCTCAGAAACGTGGCCGAGCGAAAACACCCCGCGAGAATCTCTACTGGTCCAACGAACCATCCGCATGTCTCATACTCTCTCTCTCTCTTTCTCTCTCTCTCGCTTGCTCCATTTTTTCCCGTCCGTTTTGTTTGTGTCCATGAATACCGCCGCTAGCTTCGTCCTGGGAATGACAGGCTGCGTGTTTCTACGTTGAATCCATTTCCGGTTCTGGTTGCCCAATAATCGAGAGGGATGAACTGGAGAGATGGGGAGGGGTGGAGAGGGAAGCGCGGGGAGCGGAAGACAGCGAGGAACTGAGAAAGTGGGGGTGGGGCGAGAAGGGGGTGAGGACCGAAATCGAAGACGCCTCAAGGGTGGGAGTAAGAGAGGGTAGGAGAGAAAGAGAGGGAGAGAGGGAATTGTTTATTTCGTACTCCGGAACGGAAGTCGCTTAAGTAGGTACGATCTTTACGATTACTACGAATCCAACTTTCGGATTTGCATTTTTCATATGATTTTGACGAATACTTTATGCGCCTGTTGCCAAAATTTGAGCTATTTTGACTGTTTAGTTTTTTCGCAATAAAACTGCAAAGTCGAGCACTTTGAGTTACCGAAGAACGTCGTCTTATGGAGACGGTCAACCGGAAGTGCGGTGATCGTGGTTTTTCTGCTCACGTATCCAACTAAACCCGTTGGAAAACTGAAATTCGATAGATTAGGTATAATAGTGGAAGTGATCGTACCTCCTTAAGGGCACCATATTCACAAGGGAGAGAGGCAGACAGAGAGTAACAACTATCAGCCAACCCTGCCCTCTTTCCACAATTCTCCCCTCAAGGAAAGCGAAAAATCAAATCCAAACAGTTTCCAGGTTGTACAAAGTTGGACAGCAGCACTCCAACAGCAGCAACAGATCGCAACACGCGTTTCTCGACCCCGGGTAATAAGCAGACTCTTCAATACCGTGGCAAGCTGACGTCTGCTCTTTAAGGGAGCATCCCTCTCTGGAAACTTCAAAAAATCGTTTTTTTTTTTTGCATATTGTTACAGTGTGAACTTTCAAGAATATTTTGTGACCAACTGGACCCTGAAATTGTAAAAATTGACGAAGTTACAACTATTTTAGTGGAATCGTGTGCGTCGGGTTAAGGATGATTCGCGTGTAACGGAGGCGGACGGCAAAGCACAAGAACACTCCAAAGAGGCCCGAAGTTCCCGCAGATTGCATAGATTAGGTGCACGGAGAGAATTTTTAAGTATTTTTTACGGTGAAATCTCCGTAAAAATTACATTAAAAATTTGAAACCGGTGACAAATGTGCACATAGTCAAAAATTGACACTAGCTTTTAATATTTTGCTTTCATTCATGTAAAAATTTAAGCAAGTAGCATCATTTTTTACATTTCTTTCAGTAAAAATTCTGACACATTCTCATGTAGAATTTTAACAATGGGCTGCCTTAAAAATTCCAAGTTTCTACAGTAAAAATAACCTGGACAAACTTGAAATTTCTAAAATCCCTAGCGAAAAATTAATTCCCTATGATTAAATAAATACTCTATATACTGTATTTCTGAACATTTGTGTTCTTGATTGCTACTTATTTTAGCATATCATCTTTCCGTACCATTGTAGACGTCCTTTATCGAAGTTTCTTTTCACGTTTCTTTGTTTTCTTGCGTAGAACTGCGTAGAACACGTTAGACTGCACGAGACCACGAGGCTTTCTTGGCCCATGCTTCGTACTATAATGCGCATGCGTGGTACCGCTGTTGCTAAGCAACGCGGGTCGGCGTCGTTCGTGCTCGTCATACTGCGTCATACACAAGCCCACTCTCACAGCTTGCGTTCACGTATACGCACGCTCGCACACAGAGCTCACGCGTACGGTCAGGCGACCTAGCCCTAACTGATTTTACTATAAAGAACGTAAAATTCCGGTGGACGCACGGAAAATTTCGGCTTCCTTTTTTACATTTTTGTGGAAAACACGCAAATTTCTCAATGTTCCACTGAAAAATTTCATTTATATTAGCACTTTTTTAACTTATTGTCGTAATCTTTACGTTTCATGAAATTTTACTATTAATTTTAGTAAAAATTCTGTAAAATATTTTAAATTTCTGTTACGCAAAAGTAAATTTTGATTCATTTCCATGAAAATTTATAATTTATTTCCTAAAAACCTGAAGAATTGCACATTTGTCACCGAGTTACTGTGATTTCACAGTAAAAATTACGTAAAAATTCTCTCCGTGTGTGCAACACGATCTCGATGATGAGGAAGGACGCTTATAAGGCGTCGGAATCGCTGACTAGAGGTAAGACGACAATATTTCACAAGATCGTGTTAAATATGGTACCAAAACTTTGAACGCGATTATCTCGAATCAACATACCTTGACACGGCGGGATTGATATTTTGAATAATTTTCACACTATTGACTTGCATTTGCACAGGTAGCGTTCAAACAGTAGTAATTTTCCGTTTACGATCGCATTTTATAATTGGATGAACCATTTTTTAATAACAATGACTTCAGCATGCTGTTTTTCAAGAAAAAAAAGGTTTTCTTTGGAGAAGCTGTCATTTTTCGTATTTTTCGAAATTTCGTAAAGTGGATCGTGAACCCATAGCTAGTTGGATATATTTGAAGAAAACATTTTTTTTTTCGTTTCAGATTACATTTGAGGCTGGTAGAGATCCCGTCGTTTCGGGCCTCGCCGCTGGAGGACTGCAACGCCAACTGCAGCACCGCGAACACTCTAAAAGATCTTCTTCCGAAAAAATTACATTGTTACCACAAACATGTGTACAACTTGCTGGGAAAAAATTATTTTCTTTCAACCAATGTGTTACTAAATGAAAATTCATCATTCTGAGCCTTCAAATATGGCTTCCAGAGAGGGATACCCCGTTGTGAGAGCACACCACTGTGACGGACCGAAAAAAGGTCGTTTTTTCGATTTTTTTGTCTACTAGATTATTTATTTGGTATTCGGAAAAAAGGTATGTCATTGAGCATACATTGAACTTATTTCGTATAAATTTTCATTTAAAAAAACACAAATTATCAACGTTATTGAGGTATAATAGAGCTTCCGTATAAAAAATATGAACCAACAGCCAGGTCGATAACTTGCCAATGATTGGTCTGGAAAATAAAAATAAAAATGTTTTATAATCTATATAAATGTTCTTGTCGTTGAATGTAGCGGTTTTTCGAAAAAAAAATCACAAAATGGCGAGTGTTAAGAAAAAGAGTGTAATTGTGGCGAAATTTTTACTCATATTTGTGGGCTTAATTAATAAATAAAACATTGCATTCGTGGGCTTAATTAATAAATACAACATTGCTAAAAAAGGCTACGTGCAACGATGGCTATTGAACTTTCGGAATTTTCAATATCTCGACTTCAATTTTTTTTCTCACATTCTTCAACATGGGTACTTTAAGAAAATGGAAAAAAATCGGTCCTTTTAATCCGTCACAGCGTTCCGCCTTAATATTCCTCATGTATACAACTCCAGTGTATACAACTAGACCATCATTGATTCCCCTTGCCTATAAAATCAACGTTTCGTACTTCTCGTATTCAAAAAACGTCAGACAGAAAACGTGAAATCCGAATACCGAATTTCGCTTGAATTGATGTTGAAAAAAATATTTTTATACGTTTTCACTGTGCATCGCGGCTGCACGAGGTCACAGGGAAACTGGGAAAAACTTGCGTCGATAATTTTGCGTCTTCTTGGGATTTCGCATTGTTGCACGTAATTTCCATTCACCCATTAACAATGCACCGACTCATTTTTACTTATATTTCAACGCTGAAGCACGTAAATTTAATAATGCATCATTATGCGCTACCTGAAAATCGCAAAAATTCCCATTCGTTCCCTTTTTTCGACTACCACGTCAATTTTGTGCCCACCGCCACAGCTATTGTTTGCACGAGTGAACAATAAGCCGGATTTAAACATTGCGATACGCGGGAATCGGTAAATAAATCGCGGTACGTGGCCGCTCCTCTCGGGTCTGCTCGTTTTGATGAGGTATTCCAAAAATTTGAACCACCCGATTCAATGGGCACGAATTTTTAGATCGCTGACCTCGTTGCGAAATAAATAAAAAAACGATTATACGCAATGATGTAAACCAAATTACGTGTACATGAGGGGTGGTCGTGTGCTCCGCTCGTGTGTACTTTCCACATTTTTACATTGGTTAAAAAGAAAAACTGGAGCACCGTGTGCGACTATGTGGCTCTGCATTTGGACAGTATGACGAAAAGACCGCGGCCAGTGACCCACGCTATCCACGAGGCTTTCAGCGTCCAGCGAAACTAATTTTTCTTTTGGAATATATATATACATACAGCACGGATATATATATATTTATATAGTTAATTAATTATCCATATACTAGAATTTTACCATTTTCCTGGTGACGAGAAACTACGAGAGAACATTTTTTTTTAATTAAAAAAGGGGAAGAGGTTTTTTTAAAATGAATAACGCGACGCTCGATGTAATTTGCCGAATTTTCGCACATTGTTAAATGGTATGTGTTTTCTTTCAAATGAACATGTTTACTGTAAAATATTTAATACAAATAGAAATTCGTTTTTAATATATGTATGAATATTTTCATGTATATTTTAAATGATATATCAAAAATATTTATAAATTCGTTCGATGTATATACGGGGTGTCCTGTTATGAATGAATAATCCTGCAACTGTCGATAGGTCAGATCATGTCCTACTGTATGCTGGAATTTCACTTTAGTAAAAGTCCCACGGTTTTTATATATTTTTATTTTGTGCAAATATAGAAAATAAACAGTAATTTCTTCGACTAAAAATACGCATAAAAAGCACTTCATTTTCAAAAACAACCTAGTTTTTGGATATCTATTTGTCGTGATAAAGAAAGTCTCGAAGACGATATCATCGATATCTCAGTGCTTACTTTTCCAATTGCAATTGTAGTTACAATTGTTATTGTGTTTTCGTCCTCGGGCATATATACCTGAGAGCTTCGAAGAACGTTTTGCGGCTTTCGAAAGTTGTTCAATTTTATACAAAACGTCCCGTATGTATAGAAATGTAGAATGTATAAGTCGGACAGGTCATTTTCCCCGATGCTAATTTCAGGTGTACAGAGAAATTTGCATATTTTTATGCGGCGAATATGCGGCAGGAATGAAAAAGAGAGTGCACGCGCGCGCTGTAAGGTCGAAGGGCACTGAGGAAATATGCAAATAGAAGAAATGGATCGGACGTGAGAAAGGAGGATGGAGAAAGAGAGGAAGGAAGACAGGGTGAGAGAGAAATAGAGAAAGGGAGAAATAAAGGAATGAAGATTGAGAGAGGACAGAGAGAAAGGGTTGAAGAGCGAGAGAGAGAAATGGCTGAAGAGTAAGGGAGAGAGAGACAGAGAGAGAGAGAGAGAAAGAAAGAGACGGAGATAACGTGATCGCGTTGCGTTTCGATCGGGTTGCATTGGACGATTCGGCACGGATGTGCGGTTCTCGACTGTGCTCCGCGAGGGTACAATGCGGACGGATACAAAGCTCCGAACAAACCGCGTTTTTGAATCCCCTTCCCGCAATTTTTTCGATCGCTGTATTGCGGTGGTTTTGGCCCTAGATCGCGATCCGCTCGCGAGCTACATACATTTTTACACACACCCACACATATGTTTATGCATCCGTACAGGGTGTACCGAATTTGAAAATGGCGAAACTTCAGGCTCCAAATTAACTTCTCCGTATTAACATGACAGCAAATTCAAAAATTATACCTCAAAATTGACTAGCTTCGAAGGCTCAAACTTCCGAACGGACGCTTTTATTCATAGAACTTCCAACCCCTTTTTTGTATTAAATTTTCGTATAAAAAATGTTTTCTGATACTCTATATAAATATATCAAAATTTACATATTTTATCATTAGCCAGGAAACAAAGGTGGGCCCGTAAGAAGATTAAGCACCCTGTATGCATCGCAATTTATATGCATCAAATTGCCGTGTAATAAAATATTTTCAAACACTCCATATACATATATCTAAATATATATTTTATCATTAGCCGGAACGATGGAAAACCGTGCTTTTTTTTTTTAATTTCAAATATAAATAGGTATAGATTTTATTTAATAAAAATATATAAATATATCATTAAAAAATAATAAAATGATTTTCTCATACATAGTATAAATTCTTCACGTCATAAAAATGGACCAGATCACGTGTCTTTTGACTCATCCTGTACCACGTGATCCTCCTACCAGAAAGATATTCGAATATTGGTGCAAGCCACAACTCACTAATTGTTTTTCAATTCGCAACAATCGAAGCTACGTGTACTCAACCCCCTCGGCCCTCCTGCGCCAGCCGCAACTCGCCTGCTTCTCCAGCTCTTTTTACCCGTCCGGCTTCGTGTGTTCGAACTCGTTTTCGATTTTTCTCGAACTGTCGGCCCCTCTCTCTGTCGATACTGTATTTCGATATAGCGCATACCTGCAGATAAGCATATATCTGTACGAAGTCCGTGTATATATATATATATATATATATATATATATATATATATATCTACATATGTATATACGTGTGTGTATGTATATATCGCTACGAAAAAATGTATACATATATTCATGCATGCACATATATATGTATGTTATAACAAACTGCCGTCCGCCTGGTACCTTGCAGCCCTCTGCCACATTTTTTTTTCTCTTTTTTCACGTCAATATAACGGATATATATTCTCGGGGTGGTGAAGTGAGGAGGGGGCAGGGTTATGTATCCAGTGTGTGATTTTAAACCGTGCGAAAATTCGTAGCTTTGCTATCCGATATGGAGATTTTATTTGACGAATCATAAAAGAGTGAACTCCCCCTCGCCTGCTCCCGACGGAAAACGATATATTTCAGGGGTATCACAACAATTATCGAGCTGAATTTCTGCCGTCCGAAAAATGCGAAACAAAATCGTTGCCGCGGAATGCGGAAAATGAAATTCGAACGACATTCACATCATACGGGGGGGGGGGGGGGGGGGGTGATTTCGTTTGTGATAACGAGACCGTTGCGGGCTTGGAAATACCGGGGACTGGGGAATGGGAATGAACAATAAGATCCTCGTAGAAAAAAGCGTAAAAGTGCATTCCGGGATTATGACATGGTTGATTTTCAGCGAGAGAGAGAGAGAGTGAGGAAGAGGTAAAGGATTATTTTTATTTTCTTTTTGTTTCGTGTCGACTGATTCCATTATCAGAGGGTGTTGTGT
>OX632358.1:38314479-38386979 GCA_951751655.1 Ophion costatus
TCTACGAGCTATATATATATACATGTATACATATATACATATACATATATACATGTTTGTGCGTATGCGAGTATCCATTATAACCTATATATTTACCCTAGACCAAACCTGACCGAGGATAATTTAGTCGACATCGCGGAAACGCCTGCATCAACGCCGCACGAAGGAGCACAACACAGAAACGCGCTTATAACTTTCCACCTGCGTTTTCATCGACTACAAGCAATAGGCAGGAAAACCGATCATAGCCCCGCATACGCAACTATCAAACGAGACATATACAGATATACTGATACCATGCCGATTAACCACCGTAGAGAAATATTCGTAGGCATCCAATTGGATTCTCATACTTCTCCCTACTTTCTGATAGGTATCCAATGCGATGAGCCATTTGATCCCTATACTGGAACGTCGCACTCGTGCATTGGATTCTCATCGGGATTCCCCATTATAATGTACGAACGTAATTTAAATCCTAAAGGATTCCCACAGTATCGAATAGAATCCGATACGATTCATGATCGATCATATCGAATTTTGTACGTTGAATTTTCTGAACAGATATATACGAACCTCTTTCGAAACACGTATAAAATAAATTTTAAAAGTATGAGTCTTATCTTCAAAAAGTATTAGGATGTTGAATAAGTTCTCGCCGTTTTGTTTCGTGAAAATGAATGCTTTTTTTTCAAAAAATCATTCCTGCTTTCAATCGTTTTTAAGCAAGGTATATACGAGATGAGTGGATTTAAACAAAAGTACAACAATCTTGAAAAGTATTGGGATGTTGAACAAGGTCTCGCCGCTTTTTTGGTAAAAATTAATGCTTTGTTTTTAAAAATCATTCCTAACGAAGTAATGCCATCAATTCAACACATCAAAATCATTACTTTTGAAGCGCCTAAGCCAATCTCTGCTTGTTGTTTACGACCAAGCATGGTCGCCGTAAATCTCAACGAGAATTCCGTGTGCTTTGACTGCAGATTTTTTGGAATATAGTGCAATAAAATTCACGGCAAATACTCTTTTTTTTGGCACGAAATTTGATATGTTTAACCCTATGAAAAAAGGCTGTTTACACTTCGGGGTTGACATACATTGAATTTGAAGCTTGCTTATAGTACTTTTTTACAGGTGCGTTACCATCTTAAACTACAAGCATGCAATGCTGGTAAGGCCATCAGTTGGAAAACAGCGAGAACTTTTTCAACTTTCTAATATAAATCGTTCAATAAAGTATATCTTGAATATCTTATCGAACCACATTACTGGAAATCGATTGTAATTATGGTTTGTTATCTATTTTACTGCACTCTGACCTGATATCACCACACACGTCCGCGCTCACGAAGCGTACAGGTTATGTTTCAAAAGGCCGAGTTTTACTCGTGACTTTTCACATATTTTCGACTCGAACGTGGTCATTCTAGAGCTGAGCGCGTCATCTATTTAGCCATTTTAACACTTGCGTAAATTTTCTTTTTTCGCATATTTTTATCATTCTAATTCTATTCTAAAGAATGTCAATAATTTTATTCATGACGTTGAAATTTGCATCGTTGTAATGCAATAATAATTATTTTTTTACCGGATTTTTTTTTGCTTATTTAGGCCGTTAAAATAACTCACACGTTTTTACATATTCTCATTAGAGTCTTACGACCGCAATTTGCAAGAAAAGGCTCCAGGCGATTTTGTTAAAAAACAAAAAAAAATTGTTGGGTGATTCAACAAATTCCGGTTGACAATTACAGATTAAAAATCCTCAAACGTCGTTAGTCGGGAAATGTAGCGTGTAATCCCCTGTCAATATAGTCGCCCCACGTGCAGCGTCCCAACCAAGTCCCTTTTGGGATGTGGTAGAATCTGTGGACTCACCATCAAATTCCTGCACGGGATCCGTTAAGGGAAGGGTAGGGGTTCGCACTTTTGAAAAAATCATTTTTTTGTCTTTTCTTATAGTTAAACATTTCAAGAATATAATCCCAAAATTTCAAGTCAAATAAAGCAAAACTCTCGAAGTTATTGACTATTTAGTCCCGCTCCTCTAACACTGTAGCTCGCATTTCAAACTGTAGCTAGCACTTCAAACGCGTTTTTCTCGAAACCACTTTTTCAAAGTCCGTGTTCACTGCCATTTGAAAACTACATGACCGATTTATATCAAACTTGGTACACACTATCTACATATAAAATACCTCCCCCCAATGGTTAGTTTGAGGTGTTTTTTTTACATTGAGGGGGTTTTCCATCCCCAAAATGGCGGAATTTTTCGTGAAAAGTAGCACTTTTCACTTTACATGACCACCAAAAATTTAGAAATGAAAAAAAAAATTATCAAAGACCGTCGGGGGCAGGATTTGATGATACTTTGACTAAATTTTAATGGTACTTGATTTCAGATAATTTCTAGCTGAGATACAGTATACACCGCAAATCGTGTTTTTCCAAAGGCGTTCTTGGAAAAGCTTTGTCACCGGCTTGTTTGTGGATACTTCGGAGTACAAATTTCACGGACTGTTCTTGAAATGACACTTAACAATGTACAAAAGGTTTCAATAAATTTACTCTATCCATATAGATGAAAAAAATTCGCAAAAAAGTGTTTTTTTCACGCTGAAACCCCTACCCTTCCCTTAATCAGCATCTTTTAATTCAAAATCCCATAGGTTTACTTCGGCCTCCGAAATTTGGATTCCAACATGTTCCACCATGCGGAACACTTACCTTTACCCTTTCGATGACCGCATACGATTTTTCTCGCTCCCCCCGGAAGCCTTCCTAACCGGAAACGCATGGGCATTCAATCGAATACGAGGCGTGGTAATTCGAAGGATTAAACCGCGCCTACGGCCGAAATTGCGCTTCCGGATGGGCAAAACAAATCAGTGACGCTAAGTCACGTATGGATCGAACTATGCTAAGGAAACCTTATCCGATGCAATCTGTTCGCATTCTTCCGATCTCGTGACTCCTGTATAGGGCGGATATATAGGGACCATACGCGGCTTGCTTTCCATATTCCGTGCAAACAAAAGCACGTACGGTTATGGCAGTTCCGACAAAACTACGCGTGTACACACGTAGATGTGTATTTCTACAAGCAAATATACACATATACACATATACATGTGATATCTATGGGAAAAACATAATTCGAACCAGTTATATTAAGGGGTTACCCCCACTTGCGATTTGGAAAAAATCGATTTTTTTATTGCATTTTTTTGAAGTATAAGTATCTGAGAATATGTCCTAAAAATTTCAAGTCGATCCGAACAAAATTGACTGAGATATGAGCGTTGAAAGAGAAGAATCCGTGAATTGAAGAACTGAAATTGAAACTTTAAACGCGTTTTTCTCAAAATGGCATTTCTGAAGTCGGTGACCAAGATTACTCGAACACTAATGAACCGATCTTCTTGAAATTTTGCAGGCTTATTTAATACATAAAAATGTAGTCTTTAATCGTTCGATTTTTTTTTCGAAAAAAAATGGCCGTTTTATAGCCAAAAAACGGCCGTTTTTTTCGTTAAAATCGAACCATTAACTTTAACTGTCCGCCATTTTGTGAAAAATGAATATTTTTTAAAATCCTTCGATTAAAGACTAGTTTATACTTATATTTGACTAAATCCATCCGCATTTTTTTTTCAGATGATCCACTTCGCCGCAATGTTGGTCACCGCAAACCGTGTACATAAAACCATTATTTCATTGACGGCCATTTGCCACTAAACAATGTAATATTTTTCAATAAAAAAATTACTGAAAGTTCTTCAAGATGTGTTCTTTAAGATGGTATGTTGATCGATTAAAAAAGTTTTGTAGTTTTCTTTTAAAAAATTCATGAAAAAGGCCTTTTTTTTGCGCTACAAGTGGGGGTAACGCCTTAACATACTCGTACTTATATTGATCGTTGATTTTTGAATTTAATTAACATACTAATATTGATTATATTAACTTGTGTGTTTTAAAATTGTGTGTCTTAAAATAATAATAATGAACTATTATTATTGGTTATATGAACATACTTATATTGATCGTTGATTTGAAAAAATCGTTGATTTTTCAGTCTGGACACTCCTTAAAATGCCTTTAAGTAGGCTGCTCAATTTTCAATTCGAACAATTGAACATGCCCCAAAGTTGAACAAAAGTTGGCAGGTAGCAAGAGGGGAACGCATATGCTTAAGGCCTTAGGCCACAGTAACGGGTATAAAAACGCGTGCGAAATTAACAATTTTTTTTCGTATTAAAAAAGGATTCACTCATAAAATTAATTACACATCTATCTAGTATAAATATCAAGCTATTAGAATTTTTTGTTCTCGATGTACAAAATCGCCGATTACTCGAAACAGCTTTTGTCCAATTGGCGTGACAAATAACTTCAACAACTTTCACTTCATTTACTTCAAATTTAAAAGTTATGTTCCTAATTGCATTTCGCAGAGAAGTACGTACGGAATTTCCGATTAATCCAAAACTTTTCATTTTATGAGCAGTTTATAAGCAGTTATAACGAACTTTTTCACTGAAACTTTCACCTACAACTTTTGAATAAAACAATATTTTTTAAATTCCGTACGTACTTCTCTAAGTATTGTAATGTAGATTGATGAGCATTTTTGTTTTTTGTTCTAGGTCAAAAATTGTAGATGCTAAATGTCACGCCGCGCCGCGGAGCGCCTAAAAAAAAGATAAAAGAAAATATTAGTAGTGGGCCATTTTGTACATCGAAAAGGAAAATATATTTTCTAACAGCTTGATATTCATACTAAATACTGTTACTGTTACTGTTGTGTTACTGTTTACTGCGAATTACGTTTTTTTGTTCGGCGAAAATGAAAAGTTCGAAGGGAGAAGTGCAAACAGAAAAACAGTACAATCGATGGTTGGAGCAAGTACAATCTGGAAAGCGGAGGAAAAAAGTAGTTCAGCCGGAAAATGAATGCGCAGTCGAGGGGCACGAAACGTAATTGATTTGAAGGTTATGTCGAAACGCATGCACTGCAGCTTCTGTGAAAAATGATTGAAAATATTTAAATACTCTTTATGAAATCGCGGTAAGAAATTTATAGCAAGGAAGCAATGGTTTGGGCGATTCAAATTTTGGCACCTATTCAAAATGGCCGACGCAGCAGCGTTGCCACGTGCCGTAGGGCGCTTTATTGTTTTACGCGAACCGGTCGAAATTTCCTGTTTTATTTCACGGATATCTCGATAACGAGAAAAATAAAACGCTGTACTTTTCGTTAAAATTATTCATAAAAATTTCAAGAATTTTTTTCGCCTGTTTCCATTCAATTCTTACTATTTTTGTTATGTTGCGACAGTCGATTAGAGTTCTCGTGAAGCTTTTGCCTTGTCGACCGTGTAGGAGAGCTCAACGTCAATAATTAATTGCTCAACAATCACGCAGACGAAGTACTTGAAATTTTACACGGAGTCGTAACACCTGTTCGCAAATATCCTCAATAAATTTCAGCAAGATCTTACTATTTCGCGATAGGTGAGTATCCCCCTTAATATAAGTGAACTTAGATCAATCTAAACGTGATTTTGATCACGAGACATGCAATATTAAGTACGGGGACGGGCTCGAAATCGAATCCCTTTAGAATCAACTTTTCTATATATTTATATATGTACACCCACAGACGCGAAATTTCATTTTTCCTCTATTTGTTGCATCCTCACAGGACACGATTCATTCCAGTGACATTTCTAAAGCTTATTGCAATTTTCACCATGAGAAAGTCTTCGAAATCGATTTTTCTACCCTTTTTGTTATTATTATTGTTATTTTTTATTGGTACATTATTACTCTATTGTTATTACCGTCACGTCTACTGTTATGATCAATCAATAAAATCGACTTTTATTTCTACAGCTTTCAACAGTTTTTCACAAAACTATAACTTTCCGGTTGCATATTCCCTCACTATTTACTACAACACAGATTCTTGCACTTCGTACTATCTAACATTTCTGTCTATTTCTTCATTTATTCCTTCACTCCATCTCTATGTCCTCCCTCATCCTCTTTATTCATCTTTCTGCAGACTTCCTCTATTTCCCTAAAGTACTCACATACCCCCTTTTGTGTTTTCCCACCCAACATATTTATAATTTCCCCCTTTATTACCGAATCATCTATTCTTCCATCAACTTCGCCGCTTTCTTTCTTGCTTTATTTGTAACTAATTCCTTGCCTTTTCTACAGATTGAAAGGTGCTGCAACGTCTCATTCTGTTTTTTACATACCCTGTACATCCGTTCCTTTTCTATCTACCGTTATGGTCATTTTGTTATTTATATTATTATTGTCGTAGCCATTATTACTATTATTATTATATAGTGAAAATGAGAATGGTTTATCATAATATAATGATATTCATTATATAATTATCGTTACCATTATTATACAATGATATAATAATAATAATAATGACTGTATTAGTATAAATTACAATTCTCCTCATTATAGATCGATGTTTTGTTCACGCGTTCGTCCGCGATGGAAAGGCGAATATTGGTAATAAATCGGCAATGAATTATTAATGACAAATAAAAAATGAATGTCACAAATGCACTGACGGTGATGATGGAAAAATAAGTATGCAAAATGCGCCATCTGTCAGATTTTCACACCTCTGTCAGATTTTCATCATGCGCCACTGTGCGCGCCGCAGGAGAGTGTACAATCCCGTGGCTCGGCTGATGGCAGGAAAATCCGCGAATCCGATATCCGCATGCGGAATTGTTGCCGTTGGTGCAGTCTCGTTATCGTGCAACGATTGTAGCACTAGGGCACGTCTGTTTTCCGAAAAGGACTTAGTTCAAAGTTGGAGGCCACTCGAAAGTTCAGGCACAAATTGGACCCTGGCTCTCCTCCACTCGTCCGCTCGCTAGCCGAGGTTAAAGTGCAATTGGCATTCGTTTCGCGGCCCCGACCGATCTGTACAGCAGCACCGACCGCAGAGGTATACACGTTTTCTGTACACGGATCTCGCACTGCGGGGTAGTGTGCGATCAGGCTTAACGAAAGAGAAATGAAAAGTGGCGAGTGAAGCACTGTCAGTGCCATATTTTTCAGCCTTTTTTTTCGACCCTCAATCCGCGTATCGCTCAGACTACCGGAGACGTACAACCTGCGTCTGACTGTTTTCATATTTAAAGTACATTTCCGTTCGTCGCGACAAGATATGGACACGCGAGAGAGTTTCACCAGGGATTCCGACAAATGGGACAATTTCTTTGCCGCTATGATGTCGCGGGCTTGCAGAGTTCTCTTGGTTGCTGCTGGATCCTCGAAAGTGTACACACAGTCCCACACTGTGGAATGGGGATACCTGTGTAACCTCGGAGCATCATTTCCGGTGGCTTCCTCGATGAAGGAACCTGCCAGTCAGTGGCAACGTCGAACGCCCCCCTCACCCAAACTCCCTCTGTCTCTCTCTTTACCTCTCGCTTTCTCTCCTGACGAACGAGGTCCGCTCGTCGGCTTACCACTTACTTACGGCCTCCCTTATGCCTCGCTACGTCTACTGTGCTTTATTCTACCTCGCCACGGACGTGGCATATTTTCCTCGTACCAGTTACAACCTTATGGCTCTGTAATGTACACACAGACACAACGCCACACGGAACGTCTACGCGCATGCTGGAACTCATTGCCTTGCCGGCATCGCTTTAGGGCGGAAAACCTACTGATGGATCTTTTCTCCCTTCTGGGCTTGGACCTATCCTATCCCGGGCACTCTTCCGGGCTGGGGCTTTGTCCTGCAGTTCTTTGCCAGACAGCAATCAAGTTGACTTGGAAGCAATTGAATCGTGCTTGGAGGAATCAAGTTGTCTTTGAAGCTGATTGCTTCAACGGTCTTCTTTGATTCACTTGATTCAGTGGCTTTTGGAGCAATGTAAGCTTATCTTGAAATCAAGTTGGCTTTGGGAAAATCGAATTGCCAGTGGAGCAATCAAGTTGCCTTTAGGGTAATGCAGTTTTACGTCCTGCAATGCCTTGTTCTGCAATCGAGCTACCTTTGGGGCAGTCAAGTTGCCTCCGGGGTAATCAAGTTGCTTCTGGGGCAGTCAAGCTGCCTTTGGGACCAACAAGTTTCTTCCTCAAGTTGCTTTTCGAGCAATCAAATTGTTGTTGAACCGATTCAGTTGCGCTTGGCGCGATCAACTCTTATTTTGGGAAATAGAGTTGTTTTTTGCGCCGTAAAGTTGCTTTTCGGGCAATCCCGTTGCCTCTGAGACAATCGAATGGCCTTCGAGACGATCAAGGTTTCATTGCGGTAATTGTGTCACTTTCGGATCACTGAAATTGCCTTTCAGTTGACCGAGCTGTAGGTATTTGGGGCAATGAAGTTGCCGTTGAAGAAAGTTTACCCCAAAGACTGCTAGAGCCAAACAACCCATCCATCTATTTTTGCCAGGGAATCTTCTGCGAGAACCCATAGAGTCTAGCTGCGAACGTGTAGCCCTTTGACAATTGATCATTCCCACGAATTTATGAATTTGCCACAATAAACCTGCGGGCTTTGAGAATTCGTCGATATTGCTTTTGAGGTCAACCAATTTCGCAAAGAACCCATTATCGTATCCTTGTGCCCAAGGGCATCAGCGATCGATTCACCATGACTTATCGATGTTGAAGTTCAATAAATAGCATGGATAACGGTTGAAGACTCTTTAGGTAAAGATTCTGCTGGTAAAGATCGCCTGTAAAAGGTTTGTTTTCATCCGTCTGTGAGCTTTCCCTCTTCCTCTCTCTCACCCTGCCTCCTTCTCTCTTTCTTTCCCTGTTATTTTTTACCCCGTTAACCGTCGTACCGAAAAATACGCGTACAAATATTTTCTTACCAGTTACCCTTTTCTCCTCTTTGCGTTTAAAAGTCAAACAGATAAATACCAACAGCAAACATCCCCTTTTGCTGTTCTCGCCTGCATCTTTTTCTCCCTCTGTGTATCTCACCCTACAACCTAAGCCCCTCTTTTCCTCACTCTCCGTTACTCTGCGTTCGTTCGCGCGTTGTGTGCTCCCACGCACAATCCACCCAACCTAGAAAAACCAATAAATTATCGAAATCACGATACTCGGGTCTCGGGGCGCGTCACATCACAAGGAGCGCAGGAACGACAGCTTCGTCATGAGGTATCCTATCGAACCATAGAAAATGGGTGCAGCAGGTCCTTCTGCACAGCATCCTAAAATATGAATCAGATTGTGCTCCCATCCCGTGTTGCCAACTGCCTACTTCGTAATCCTGCTTCAGTGGAAAGAAAGTGGCAGCTTCACAGCCGAAGGCAATTCTCAGTGGCAAAAATCGATCACGGATTCTTCGTTACATTCGGACCACGAATCACGCTGACCTCTTTGCGTCCAACGGGTGTAGCGATAACGGTAGACTTATTCACGGCGCCTGTATCATTAAATTACTCGTCAGGTCAATCCGAACCAAGTTGTGCTTATCAAAAAATCCGATCACATTTACGTTCTAGTAGAGGTTGTATTATTACTGGACTGGTGTTTCATACGTGTGCACAGGTTGTCTGAGAATATACGTTTGGGCGCAGTGATTTTGAGCAAACATTTGTGGCCACGTTGCCTTGGCCACAGGGTGGTTTGTGCATGATATATATGACAACACCCACACCCACACACATGTTCATAGGTATGCGTATAATGTGGGGGTGGTTGGTGGCTTTTCATAGAGGATGCAGGGTTGAAGGGAAACAGAGCGCGGTAGATCGAAGAGGGAAGTGAAGGGAGGAACGGGCGTTGTTGGCGCATAGCAAAGTTATACACCACATACATATCCACGTGTGTACGCTACCCCCTTGGCTTTTATCCGTCTTCAACCCTGTTCTTCTATCTCCCTGTATGTTTCCGCAGCGAATTCACGCTCGGAATAGCAACTTTCATAATACAATCAATTATCTCTTTCGCCGCTCGAGATCCTCAATCCTTACTACCCTTTTGCCTGCCTCCTTGGCGCACGTGTTTGTAATCGGACTCATATGAGCACTAACATAAACTCGAGTAGTTATACAAAGACAGAGAAAAGCGCAGAGGGAGAGAGGACTATGCATCATGTACTCTTATAAATTGAACGAGCTATCTGCACGAGTGTCGTACCAAGAATTTACAAAATCCGAGTTCATCGAGTCCGGACTGATAAAAATTGAGGATGCGCGACATCGTCATTGGGAAAATTGTGGTCATATCCTCTGAGCACACACACATACATAAGTCTGTATATACGTTTTTATATACGTGTGTGGGAGTGTATGCATTGAGACAGATAGGATATAGAAAATTCTCGGAGAATATAGAAAAGTTTCCCCACGGTCTCATCCACTTACTCACCTGCCTGGTTCCTGCTAGGTTGGCAGGTTTTACCGGCGTTCCAAAGACGCCGGACTTCCGGACAGTCGTTCTCTCTTCCTCTCCGCCCTTGTGGCCCGACCACCCCGCCTAGCGTGTACGTGTTCACGGTCTACGTCGAGAGACCCACGTACTTCCTGATGATGGGGTGGCGCATATAGCGCCCTCTCGTTGGAATTTCTACACACCACAATCGCACATACACAGGCACTTACGTATATAGAGATAGTTTTGAAGACTCTATTTTAAGGACGTACCCCATAGTCGCCAAATGTCTCCATTCTTAATAACGCGTAAGCCTTCGTGTCTTCAAAATCGTCTGTGGATAAATGGAAGCATGTTCATGAAGAGGCGATTTCAAGGACCGACCTGTCGGCAAAATCAATGCTGAGTTTGAAAAAAATTGAAGGTATGAAAGAAAACGGGTTCAAAATATACTTTCTTTTGTGTATATATATATATATGGCATAGCGGTACCAACAGGGCGAATGGACGAAGGAGTTAGTTCAGATGGACCATATCACGGAAAGCACAGTTAACGTCATCCCTTACATATCCAGCCTCACCCTCTCATCTTTCGCGATGTATTACCGGGAAGCCTCCCACCCCCGGATAGACCAAAACTCGATTTGGAACATCCTCCCCGTTATGCCATTGGTTTCATCTCCTATCTCCTATATATTTGGGCGGCCTTCTTTCACCACGAGTTTGATATTAGTTGGAGATTCGCGAGGACGCGAAGTCCGACCAGCGAGAACTACGACAACGACGTGGATTTTGCAGGTAAAGGGCCAGCGCGCTGCATCTGCCGAACATGTAATCTTTTCTCTGTCCCCGCGCTGCTCTCCCTCTCGATCTCTCGCTTCCCTATCCGGTTCTCATTGTTCCGACGTAATTATCGGACAAAAGCAAACTTGTTTCATTGAATGCGGATGCTGGAACGGGGGTGATGTATATAGCATTCGTCCTTTCTCTCTCCCTGTCTCCTCTTCGGGCTCGTTCTCCCTAAAGTCTAGTACCCTTTTCATCACCGGCGCCCCAATGCCTGGCACAACCTCCGCCTCAACCCCGCGTTATATCTCCCTTCGGTTGGTCGGTTCCACCAAACTATTCTACCTTCAGCGAGCTCCTTTGGACGCGATATTTCGAGGATTTCCATACGTGCGTTCTTATTGCACGGGCCGCGTCTTTGGTGGAAAAACTAACGAGATGCGGTTGGTTTGACCTACATGGGTATGTTCATTGCTTTTACGGAGAGCAGCATTGGCTACAATTTTCGCATGGTTCCACTTTCTGTGCCCTTTCGAGCTTCGATGATCCAACCCCTTTCCTTCGTTGTCCCACCCTTGTCACTTGACTGCTTCCGGCTCTTGGGAGAATCCCCAGTGGGGTGCCCACAGGTATTTATTCGTAATGAATCAATGTAGGGGCTTTACACGAGGGTACAAGGAAACTGCCGAAAACACGTATTTCAGTTGTGCTTATCATTGGCAAATGAAGGGAATAGCCTCCTGTTCAGTAGTGGATGCGCAGACCATCACTAAAAAGTCACCCGACCAAGTAACAGCTCAAACCAACACTGCTTGACACGCGAAGTCGCCGTCGGCACACAACGGCCGTGCATGTGATTCGGTTGGTTTCACTGTTGCCGTTTGCTGTTATCATTTTGACTCAAACAAAGATTGCCGGGCTATTTTGTAGCGGAGGTCCTTCATGGTCCTCGCGACTGGGACCAATCAGTTGGAGGATAAAAAGTTTTTCGGGCGAATCAAGCCCTACAACAGAATGCGCATAGAGCAAAGGCGCCGCCAGCACATAAAGGGAGTTAAACGGAGTGGCAGAAGTAGTTTTATCTAGCTCGAGAACTATCCTCGTAAAGAATCGGACGTTTCTTTGGCATTTTCCTTCTGGTTCGTTCCTTTCTCCACTCTTCTCCCTCTTTTCTGTCACCGTTATACTCCTGCTCTCCACCAAAACACAATTCTCTCCACGATTCTCCAACGTCCTGGCAATCTTAATTTACGTTCGGCTACCCCTTCTTAGGTCACGAGCACACATAAAACTTAGGAATCCCATGAATGTATGTGCTGCTCGACCATTATGTCCTTATCGTATACGGCCCTTTATTGCATACTTTTATCGCTGCTGAGCCATGTTTTTTTACATTCGGGCGCTGTTCGTTCAAGAAATCCGCGTGGAAGAACCTTCAATCAGCGAAGATCATGCTCATATGGTCCCGTATCTCTGCCACGAAATTACTCACCTGAATCCAGCTGCAGGAGAAGAATTACAAAAGAGTGTTGGGATTATTAGTGCGTCCAAAGTCCAAGTTAAATAGGTTTTGTGAGCTGATATTGGAAGAGCTTGAACGGGATGAGCTTCGATCGGATGAGCTTGTATTGGAACAGCTTGGATTGAATGAACTTGGATAGGAACAGCTTGGATTGGATGGATTTGCATAGGAACAGCTTGGATTGGAAGAGCTTACATTGGACGAGTTTGGATTGGATAATCTTAGGTTGGATAAGGATGGATTGGCTAATCTTAGATTGGACAAACATGGATTGGATAACCTCTGATTGGATACGCTGAGACTGGAGCAACTTCGGTCAAGCTAACGATAAGCAAATCTTCATCACAGTCCAAAAATTGATCGCGAAGACATGCGTCACGCAAGCTTGATAACTCAGCGTGGCAGATTCGTCCCGCTGCTCTTCACGAGCCCCGTTCTTTTTTTTTATGCGCGTGAGAAATAAAAAAGTGCTCATTTCCATGGAAGATTATGCGAGGAGCAGAGCACGGGGGAAAATATGCTCGGGTCGTAATAAATCGTAAAGTTCGTCCAAGATCGAGAAAACGTGGCGCGGAGCGGTAGCAGCAGCAGCAATTCGTGCCCACTGCGCCGGCAGCAATGCGGCTCAAGGTTCTTTGGTAGTTCTCTCAGAAAAGTTTGATGTATCCACATAATTACGTCTGTAGGCGCTTCGCGATGCCTTCCACGCCGTATCAGACGAGATATAAGTACTTACATACAAGCATATATACAAATAATTCAAGTACACACCTGCACACATACACAGGTATGTACCCAGATATGGATCATGTTCAGTGAGTTCGTGGAGTATGATCATTGCAGCTGTTACCCTGTTCGTCGACCACGAGAAGCCATATCAGCATCAAAACCAGCTTCTTTTGATGCTGATATGGCAAACATACCGCACAACTTTTCAAACATTCCGCTGGATTCTAAGCTTCACTCCGGCTACATAAAACCCACCAATCTCTCGAGAAGCAACCTATTTTTATTTCCTTCCGTAGAATCATCCATGCACTTATTCATATCCCATGTATCCAAGCACAGCTACCTACGAATGCACGTTTTGTTTATTGCCGGAAGTCAAGAGACAGAAACAACCGATCCACCCCCTCAAGCGTGATACACACGATTAATCAAAGATACGTCTGCGGTAATATGACCATCGAATTAACGATGAAAACACTCGTCCCGAATGGCAAATCCGTCGATAAAAGTTCTCTCTGCCCTTCTCGCGACTCACCTTTCCACACAGTGAGGGCGTGTCGAAGAACAAGAAAGAAAGAGGGGTGGCTCGGGATCGTTCGTTAGTGTCATCGACGAGTTCACTCGAAATTGTTTCCACTCCTTTGGCCCCAACGACGGCCTGCCGACTCAGTTTATATCCACTTGGTTCTTTCATTGAACCCCGTGCATCGAAGGTGGGCAACCGGGATTGCAGAAAAGGTAAGAACGCGTCTAAGGACCCATCCTCAGGAGGAACAGAGATCGAGCCAAAAATAGAGCAAACTGGAAGGTCGTCTTCGTCGCCTCTTGTTTCGAGACTTTCCAGATTGGTCTCCGAATCAATTAAGTCAGTGATGGGACGCTTCGTAATCAGCGCATCGTTGGAGCTCCTCAGGGGGTTGGCCAACACCCATCATGTTGGGGGACCCTTCCCCTTACCAAGGCTCTCGTCTTCTCATTCGCCGTTTCAACTACTAGATCCTGGAAAGACTACGAGGTGGCAACACATGCTCGTAGCTCACTGTATACACCAATGGGAAAAGATGGTTTTGACGACATTCGACTGGGAAGACCGTCCTCAAATCAACCATATGTGCTGACAGCCAACATTGCGCAGACACAACGGGTTTAAAATATCCTTTCGCCGTATATGTATATTGGAACAGAGTGAACGACGATTTTCCGTTCGAGGGAGCTACAGATCAGCCGACAATGTGGAAGATTCACGTCCCAATCAATGTGGGACGTAGAGTATTTACGAGGAAGGCTGGGGCACTCGTCGTTTCTCAAGGATCTTGAGACAGCGAGTACGGTAGAGCAGGATGGGGTGCTTCGACCAATAAATGTGAGTGTATATACCTCGAACCTGCAATCTTCGGAGTACCCGAACTTCCCGCTTCACTATCGTCTCATCGAGCCCGCTGACAATAACGTATCCCGATCTACGACTGGCTCTTTTTTGGATCCTTGATGTACAAGTGGATACCGGAAAACTTTGCTCGCATTACAACGTGCGAACATGACGAGGCTCGTCAGCCAAGAAAATGTCAGCCAACGCTCGTAACGCCGTCTTTCAGATGGATTGATGGGCTCGCGAACTTGGAAACGTTCGTGACGATCGGTAAGAATCACCGTAATTGATTTTTGCCAAAATGTCGGATATCACGATGGGCTGAGGGCGGGATGATGACAGATCCAAAAGCAGGAAGTTATGACTCTTCGGGGATGACGTGGTATCGTTTGACGGTCCTGGCTGATCGGATGCTGAGGTGTGACGTTGGGTATTGCCGCTGGTCAGTAAAGTGCGAGGTAAGAATTGCCGAATTGCCGATTCAGCGAAATCTATGAAGCGATAAAAACGCCCGCCTCAACCTCGGTGGCCACCTCACGGGATATATAGCACAGCCTCTTGATCGCTATCACCGGTCCTGGCCAAATTCTATTTACACTGTGCGGTGCGAAAGGCCACATTATATCCCGCCGGAGTTTGCTGAATGGCCCAAAGGCAAGAGGAAGCACGTGGAATAAGAATAAGAAGGAGAGAAGGTTTTTCCGTGTTGGAGGTTTTGGATTTTCCTCTTTTTTCCCTTTGGAGAATAATCACCCCATCACGAAGCTGCATCAGCTGAGCAAACCTCGAAATGCAATTGTGCACGGGAGAAACAATTCAGAAACGAAAAGCAGAACGACCAGGTGTTTGAAGTCTCCGTCGAACCCACCACTGCGTCAACTCTATTTAGTCAAAGCGGTCCCCTCAATGACATCCAACGAACTTTGATGATTCGTGATGCGGCATGGAACATTTTTTTAAACGACCCTCCCTTGCCATGAGCCTGAGGGCGAACTATGGAAAAGAAAAATACCCGAAGAATACCTGCTCATCAAATCAGAATCTTTTTTTCACCTTATAACTGTCATATTCGTCCCATATACGAAATACAGCGATAAGGTGTAGTCCGCAGCGCGTGGGGCGTTTAGTTGACGACGCCACCGCACGGGGGCCTAGGGAGCCATGAGATTGGCCAGGCACACTCGGAGAGAGGGGGTAATCGAGAGAAGGGGAAAACGACTGCGAGAGAGAGAGAGAGAGAGAGAGAGAGAGAGAGAGAGAGAGAGAGAGATCGAAAGAGAGAAAGTTCAAACCACACATGCAGACGGAACTCGAACACCAATTCGAAGAAGGGCGAGAAGTCGAGAAAAAGGTACGGAAGGGGTCGAGTTCTGGTACCCAGGAGTATAGCCCGGGAGCAAGGTGGTGTGGGACGGCGTTTGAACGTGATCTTTCATAGCTCCTTGATTGGCCGGCGGTGCTCTCACGAATGAAAATCTTTTGTCTCTACCGAACTGTACCATGGAAATCCGACAACAGACAATATATTTAAAGCCACGCAAACACTCTGGCCCCGTTCCTGTCTCGCTGCCATACGTCTATATATATATATATTGCGCTCGCTAAACTGGCAACAATAAAAGGAGACACGTTGATGAAATCAAGATCGCGGAGGAAAGTTTTGCCCTCAGCGGTGGCAGTTGCCGAAGAGAGATGGAAAGGGATGTTGAGCGTTTTGGTACTGGTGCTTCGAGATGATCTACGCATACCACGTGTATTCCCATATCAAACGTACGTGTATTTACACACACACACCCACACGCACGCCCGCACGCACGCGCACACACACACACACACACACACACACACACACACACACACACACACACACACACACACACACACACACACACACACACACACGCACGCACGCACGCACACACACACACACACGCGCGCGCGCACGCACATTATGTATGCAGGGTGATTCACAACGATGACGATTCCTTTTGTCAGCAAATGGAGTGTATCATTACGAGCAAACCTATTTTTTATGTCACACGACAAAAATCAGTCGAGATATTCGCGTTTAAAGTTCAAGTAGCAAGCAATGGTGCAGTAATTGCTCATGGGTGGAACGGGCAAGCTGGATCGACTGCGGGATCCACCTTCAGACAAGAAAGTTTTCTTCTTAGGAGGGACGCTACTGCGACGGATAACGAAATATACTTTTTTTTGTATCTTCTCAAGGTATGCATCTCTAACAATATATGGAAAAATGGTCAAGTAAAATATTGAAAGTTGACCAAGTTACAGACGATTTAGTGAGAGCAGGGCGCGCAACGATTTACGCATACTAAAACTTTCAATTGCTTCTTTCTCGAAACGACATTTCTCGACCTGGCCGGGATCATAACTCCAGCTATTGTTGTTCGATTTTCAACTTTAAAAACCAACATTTTCGTAACTACAGTAGCCATCGTTGTACGTAGTCATCAATTTTTTTTATAATTATTAAGTACCCGAATATAAGTAAACATTTTGCCCAAATTACACTTTTTTTAACACCCGCCATTTTGTCATTTTTTTTCTTCGAACAACAGCTACGTAAGGAGAGATCTGCATTTATATAGATTATAAAATGTTTTTTATTTATTTTTCAGACCAACCCGAATAACGCGAAATAAATTCAACGTATGTTTAATGTCATGCGTTTTTCCAAATCCCAAATAAATAATCTAGAAGATAGACAATTTGGAAAAACGACCTTTTTTCGGCACGCCGCAAAATAACGAATACAAACAAAACAAAAACAAACAAAACAAAATAATGAATCGCATTGCCAATCGATTATACGATTCAATCATTTTCGTTTATTATTTAATACTTGAAGAGAACAAAATTCGCCCTTGTGTAACTACTGTGTCATTGTTTCCTCAGCGTGGAATTTTAAACGCGAATATCTGGCCCAGTTTTTGTCCCACGACATTTTTGAAAAAGCGTTTTGCCCGGAATGCCAGACCCTATATACTCACCAAGGGAACCCTGATGGTTTTGAACCACCCTATACATACATATATAAGCTCGCCGCACGTAGGATCCGAAGAGAGAAAACAAACGTGCAAAAGTGAGAAAGCCAATATGTACTTGTATATCGTATGTATTTTGTGTATTGTATGCATATATAAATATATGTACGTATCCGTACGAGGAGTGAGAAGAAATGAAGAGGAGTGAAAAAGGGTCGAGTGTATGGGTTGAACTCAGGATCCCGTGCTTGCGAAGGTAAAGTAATTTATTCTGTGTCTTGTGAGACTCGTCTCACTGGAATGTCTCACGAATGTAACTGCTTGTACGCGTGTCCTTTCTACATGTATTCACGCACACACATTCGTACGTAAGGGAAGTGGGGAAGAGGGGAAAGGGCCGTGGGCGAATTTATCTTCTACTCCCAGAAAGCCACAATTTAAAGTTGCGGTTTAGTTCATATACTTCTTCAGATAGACTATTACTTTTTATTTAAAATTTATCGACTGTCTTTCAGCATTTGTCGACTTTAACTCGATAAATTAATCGTTTGAATGTGTAGTATTATGCATGCAATGCCTATGAACAAACTTTTTCGTTTTCGTATTTCAATGTACATTTCTGTACGCGTTCGTTATATTTTTGGTGGCCTTCGTAAACACCTCCAAGCAACCTCGAATTCCCTCATAGTTTTGTACAAGATTGTAGAAATTGGTTTGAAATCTGTCTAAATAAATAAATTGATAAAAAATATATATATACATATAGTTATTTATCTATTTTTATAACTTATATTTATAGTTATATATATATGTATAATGAGTGAAGCAACAACTATTGGCAGTAGAAAGTTTTTGTTTAAGAGATCATCACAATGCAAAATTTTCAAAAAATCGATTTTTTTGCATGATTTTATAGTATAGACGGTTACAAACATGCTGTTCAACTTTTGGGGCATAATTCGAATTGTTCCAGTTGCTACAGCCTTTCTCAGAAGAAGGGTTTCGACCAGCTGCGTGAGACCTGGTGCAGACGGGCGCGTTTTTGTTGAAATGTCGTTTTTCAAAACGGTGTACACTCTCAAAGGAAGAGTTTTCAAGCTATCCGTCTCAGAGTTTGACACAACATTCTTCACGCCAATCTTTATATTGCTATGGGAATTGTTTTTTTATCTTAATATTTTTATAAAGAAAAACTGTCGAAAAAATAGGCTAAATTCGATACTTTTTTCTCAAACCGCTACCATTTTGTCAATTTTTATTTTAAAAACACCTCCATACCAAAATAGCGGCTTCCATACTGATTAATAATCTTTTTACAAATTTTGTTTCAGATAATATTTACGCCCACAACCGTGTACACCGTGAGGACTCCTTTTTTCGAAACCATCTTCCACAATTAAGAAAATGTAAGAAAAATAAATAAAAATAAACGTATAAAAATTTATTTTCCGTTCTTCATGAGTGCTTTGATATCGCAAAAAAATCAGACTGATAAGCGTATTTTAAACATCGAAAAAAATCGCGGACATCAGCTGTTTTCGACCGATTACACTGTGATGATCTCTTAGCTATCAGCCTTGGGAGAAAATTCCTCCTACAAAAGTTACATAATTCGAAGAAGGCCGTTGAGTGGTGGCTACGTGATTCATCCAGGTGGAGGCGCTTCAGAGATTTTAAGATCACCTCTATTTTGTTTAAAGGGAACACTTTTTTTTTCTTCAGAATTTTATCAACGAATTAAAAATAAGTTCACACACCAAATTTTATGATTACCGATCAAGAGCTAGCAAAGAAAATCGCCGAAACAGAAATTTCAATGTTGTGGCCCAAAATCTTGATAAGGAAACATTTGGCGAATAATTTAATTCTGCACTGACAGAAGGAAATTCTGTCGGAATATATTTCTTCGAAAAGAACACACCTTGTTTTGGAAATCACAAATTTGTCATTGCTTTCCAAAACGAGTTGATCAGATTTTTAGTTGCGAACAATGTAAACAAGGCCGTACGACTTACCTGGATTTTGCTTAGTATTAAACTATTAAAACCTATTTGATAACTATTAAACTATTGAGACCTGTTTGATAACTATTAAACTATTGCTAACTATTCAACTATTGAAACCTGATAAGAATGCAAGCGTAGATTGGAAGTGGTGGCCGTCACTTTGATCACCTTTTATAGGAGTAAGTGTTTTGCACCGTTTTTTTTTTATTGATTCTAGGCTAAAAACATTGAAATTTCTGTTTTATAAATTTTTAATACTAAATCTTGATCGATCATGTTGAAATTTAGTGCGTGTACTTATATTTAGTTCCTCGATAAAAAAAATTGAGAAAAAATAGTGTTCCCATTTGAAAAAAATGGAGGTGTCCTTGAAATCTCCGAAATGCCTCCACCTGGATGAACCTCGTTGCTACCTCTCGATGGCCCCCTTCGAACTATGCAACTTCTGTAGGAAGAGTTTTCTCCCAAGTCTAATAGGTTAGAAAATATTCATATTGCCAATAGTAGTTGCCTCACCAATTATATACAGGATTTCCTGTTATTAATGGATAATCTTATAACTGTCGATTGGTCAGATCACGTCCTACTATATGCTGGAATTTCAGTTTAGCAAGAGTCCCACGGTTTTCGAGATTTTCGGCCGTATGTTATTTATTTGAAAAAAAAATTATCTGCTTTTGGTTTTTCGCATGCCATTTCTACAAATGGTGACTTTTTGCCCGGTTTGAAGGAAATACCCTTAGTTATTTGCTTCATCTAGAAAAGTCTTCTTATCAACCTTAAACATTAAGGAAACCTTACGAAAAAAGATATTTCGCAGCATTTTCATACAAACCAACATATGACTTTGATAGCCTGCGGTGTAAAAGAACATGCACTGCGCATATCGTGCCAATTACTTTAAAACGTTGCTTGGTTATTGTTGATTCATATCATTGATAGAAATGGCATGCGAAAACCAAAAGCAGATGATGTTTTTCAAAAAATAACATAAAGACCAAAATCTCGAAAACCATGGGTCATTTACTAAACTGAAGTTCCAGCATATAGTGGGACATGATCTGACCTGTCGACAGTTGCAGAATTATCCATTAATTACAGGACACCCTGTATGTCCGTCGCTGTATGTACGAGACAAACGCGAATTCATACATTGTTACACGTTCAGCACACGTCTTTACATATGTATACCGAGTATGCTGTAAGCATATACACACGGTACGTGTATTTCCGGGGAAGGGGCGGGTAAAGAGGAAAAACATACGCGTCCGGAATACGTGAAAACTCTTTTGCGAAAGGGAATCCGTGACGTTGAAAGATACAAAAACGTGTGCCGTATATTCTGTCACTTGGAAATCCGTATATGTATTTTCTGATATCATAGAGGCTTCTTCCGCCTGTGGGTGGATAATCATGCATACGTGAAGATAGAGAGAGAGAGAGAGAGAGAGAGAGAGAGGGCGAGAGGAGGTGGAGAAAAAAAGACAGAGATTAATCTACATTCCTTGCCTTGGGGCCATCAGTTGACAAATGATGATATGGCAGTAATCTCATGATAATTGGTGTAAACCAGTTGAAAACTAGGCAACTAAAATCCTCAAAAATCAATTTGATTATAGCAACTTCATAAAGATTATAACGATGGTGATAGTAAAATGAAAACAGTAATAATGGTAATGGAGAACTACCGAACTAAATGAATGCAAACTGGGGACCTGTCGCGTGCATGGGGCGAGTAACAGAGTCGATTATAATGGGGAGAGAGAGAGAGAGAGAGAGAGAGAGAGAAAGAGGGAGAGAGAGGAGGAGCAAAATAAAGAGAGATAAAAATAGAGAAAGAGCAAAATGAAGAGAGACGAAAATAGAGAAAGAGATATGAAGTGTGTGTGTGTGTATGTGTGTGCGTGTGTGAGAGAGAGAGAGAGAGAGAGAGAGAGTAGGAGAAGAATAGACAAATTAAATTTGATTACCCGTACAAATCTTCTAAACGTTATAAGGTCATCCATCAAACGCCATTGATCCCGGACCAAAATACAACTGAACTGACCCTACCGTCAAAGAATTTAGTTTGGGTTTGTCTTCAGATCCTATCGAGGTTTGCGTTCGTCCCCCACAATTCTTTTTTATCCCTCATCCTTCTGCCTCCGCCGTCAAAAAGTCTAGTTTGGATTTATCTTCAGTTTCTATCGAGCATTCATTTTGTTCCATCATTTTTTTCACCAAGCTCCCGTTGTTGAAAATCATTAGAATCCATTTTATTTCGTACCCAACCCACGTGTCTATTATCAGAATTTTGTACTTTAGGAGCAGTCCATCCGCTCTCAGTAACCGTTGTGAATACGCACTTGGTGCAACGAACTGGTGTGGTTAGATCCGCGTCAACGTTATGGGGGCAGTGCGGACGTCCTCCCGCGACGTATGGACGTTGCAATGATCCAGAGAATAAGAGAGACAGAGAAGCAGGAAGGGAGCCAGACAGGAGGAGAGAGAGAGAGAGAGAGAGAGAGCCGGCATGTCTCTCCATCTATATGTATAGACGTCCTGGTTGTCCTGATGTCCAGTGAGCCGCGTGACAGCTAATATCCGGCCAGGAAACTAACACCCCGTCACACCAGGGCTGTTCGTAAACCAGGCGCAGTCGACTTCTCACCCGAAGCCAGCTATCGCATCATCCCCGATACCGAGTCAGGAAAGTCCATTACTGTCCATATATATATATATATATATATATATATATATATATATATATATATATATATATATATATATATATATATATATATATATATATAGATATATAAGATTATACGTTGACATATATTTGTATATATGTTCATGTATATAAACATCGTATATAAATATATATAAGCCTGTGCGTACGTTTGGGAACACCGATATGACGTGTATGCCATTGCGTTAGGATGCCTCGATCTCCTCGTATCTTCACTGTACACACGATCCACACGATAAAAATCCACTGTCCGGATATTTTTTTAGCATCGAGACGTTTAAGCCCCACCTCGTAGAAAAATGAAAAAATACTATTCTGACGCATTCCCTCGTGATTTTTCCCCATACCCATGATTTTTTTGGTATTGTGATATCGTGCCGGAACACCTGTGCGAACGCCCTAAGTGTGTATCTTTGGTGCATACACCTTTGGATAAACGATATTTCGGTACCATACCGTTTCTATTTTTCATACGATTGTAATTCATTCCGATACAGGCAACTCCAATCACGAAATATCGACATCAACTTGGGTAAATATTTACAAGTGGGGCTCTAGTCCTAATCGGTTCCAAATTTTTTTCCACGATTTCGGAGCTATTCTGCAGTATGGAAATATATTTTTTTTTATTATGGGGGAGGGGTATTTTATTTAGACAAAAAATATTTCCGGAAAATATTCGATTTTTGAAATACGTTTTCTGCATGTTTATTCTAATTTGTTTGGGTTTGTTTGGTGATACTTGATGCCACCAAACCCGTTTCCTTCATACCTTTAAAAAATTAAAAAAGCGCCGGAGGGTTGAAATAAGGGTTGAAATTGTCTTCCCCCTACTTAAATATTATAAACAAAGTGCCCTGAAATACATCAACTCGGTACAAAATTTCTGAACCCCTTTTGTATCTGGAGCCCCACTTGTAAATATTCACCTCAGCTTGGGCCTGCACGATAAAAGAATGGAGGGAATTCGGAAATTAGAAAATTGAAAAAAGTGATCTTTTCTGTCGGTGGAAAATCGTTTTATCAATTACTTTTGTCGATCATCTAGTTTGTTTTTCGGATATTTACCATATATGCAAATCGACATATAAAAAACAGTGCATGTCACATGGATACTTACTTTGTTTTGTATTTCATTTTGTATAAATAAAGAAGTATGTATGAATATTTTATTTTTATAATTAAATAAATATATATGTATATACAGGGTGTCTGTTTGCGAGTGGATAATCCTGCAACTGTCGATAGGTCAGATCATGTCCTGCTATATGCTGGAATTTCAGTTTAGCAACAAAACCCACGGTTTTCAAGATTTTGGGCTTCATGTTATTTTTTGAAAAAAAAGTAATCTGCTCTTGGATTTTCGCGTGCCATTTCTACAAATGATATGAATCGACAATAACTAAGCAACTTTTCAAAGTAATTGCCATAATATGCGTAGTGCATTTTTTTTGACACCGCAGGCTATCAAAGTCAGATGTTCGAATTGGTTTGTATGAAGATTCTGCATAAGATTTTTTTTCATAAAGTTTTCTCAACATTTAAGGTGAAAAAGAAGACTTTTATAGATAAAACAAATAATGAAGAGTATTTCAAAAGAAACCGGGTGAATAAAGCTATCATTTGTAGAAATGGCATGCGAAAAACCAAAAGCAGATGATTTTTCTCTCGAAAACCGTGAGTCTTTTACTAAACTGAAATTCCAATGTTTAGTAGGACATGATCTGACCTATGGACAGTGGCAGGATTATCCATTCATAACAGGACACCCTGTATACATTAGGGTGATTAAAAAAATGGATTATTTTTTTAATTCGCCTATTCAGTAGTTACGGTATCGTACAATAAAACGCCTGTTGAAATATGAGCCTTTAATATTAATATTCAGCGGTTCCTCATCCCGATTTTCTATTTCCCTTGCTAATAAAATGGAGAAAACTTTTTTGAATATTTTTGCAGGGTATTGAATGCTCTATAAAAAAGGTATCCTCTCGTTTTATGATAAATCTATTCTTACAAAAGTTATTCAAGGTCAAAGTTGAATTTATGGTAAATTTGAAAAAATCGACTTTTCCGGCGAAATCATCAGACTTGTCGCAAAATGTCGTGGGGCCTTTTTTGTAGATCATTTCATTTTTTATAAAATCATGTCATTGAATCATTAAAAATCTCTATAGTTTCACAGTTAACGGCTTTGCAAATTCATTCTTTATATTAAAAAAAGTCGCTGTTTCCGTGAAATAAATTGTTATATTAATCAAAGATATTAACAAATATAAACCAATTTTGATTAGGTAACTTTTTATTGTTTACCTACAGTCCTAAAACGTTATTAAGAAACAATTCCATAACCTTAATAATTAAAATTCAAAAACTATCGTTTCAGAAAAAAATTATAAATAACACGAAAAAGATATTCATGCTATTGGCAATTTTCATCAGCAGTAAATATTTAAAAGTAACTCCATAAAAATTGGCGACTTTAATTCATATTTTTGGTTAATATAACAATTAATTTCACAGAAATTGCAACTTTTCTCTCAAAATGAATTTGTAAACCCGCAATTATTAAACTATCAGAATTTTTGATTATCTAATTACAAGATTTTATTGAAAATAAAATGATCTACAAAAAAGGTCGCATGACATTTTGTGATAAGTCTGTTTTGCCGGAAAAGTGAAAAAAGGTTGCAATTTACTATAAATTCAACTTTGATCTTGAATAACTTTTGAAAGATTTACCATAAAACGATAAGAGACCTTTTTTATATAGTGTCCAATTCCTTACATAAATGTGTCCCTAGCATCATTGCACGTTTACCCATTGGCGAGTTGTAAAATTCAAAAGTTGCAAGCAAAGTTCCATTAGCATGGGAGATAGAAAATCGCGATAAGGAACCTCACAATATTAATATTAAGGGCTCATATTTCAACAGGCGCCTTATTTCACTTTATTGCAACTACTGAATAAGGGAGTGCGAAAAAAATTCGTCAATTTTTTTTTCAATCACCCTAATATTCGTATGTAAAGGCAGAGCTCCGTGAGTATATATCTATATAAATAAACATAGTTGAGATGATCTCGAATCCGCAGGCGATCAACTCTCAACACCGAAAGTAACGGGTGAGCGCGGTGATTCCCACCGCGGTCCGGGTCCGACGTCCCGATAATTCGTCAACCTCCTACCCCTATACAGCTGTTCACAATGCAGCGATGACGCGACCGTACACCCCGCAATCCCCATTTTTGTGATAACCTTCGCGTCATCGATCGACGTTCGTCCACCTTGCGTTTTCTTACATTTCTCTCTCTCTCTCTCTCTCTCTCTCTCTCTCTCTCTCCCTCTCTCTCTCTCACTCTCCCTCACTCACTCTCTTTGTCCCTCCCTCGACTCACCCTCTGCGCTATTACCGTAATGTCATCCCTGACCTAAATCACCGACCTACCTTTACACACGGGGTTGGATGAGCGCGTATTAACCTATAAAAAGCCTGATCAGTCGACCCTACCGCAAGACTTCTACGCCATTCCCCGTGACTGCCATCCGAGGGGTAATGACAGTCTTCGCGCCCTAAAAGTTGAGTTTCCAGGATCGTTTCATTAAAATTTGGAATCCGAAATACTCAATGTCACCGTACCACAGGAGCTCGAGAAAAAAGTGCACTGACAGAAAATTCTATTGATATCTGCTGAGCATCTATTTGATTTGACAAAAATGGAATTAACTAGATTTTTCGTGACATCTAATTTTTGCTATTGCGTTCCAGTACTGGAATGATTTATTTTAAATATATTTATTTATTCAAATGAGAAACATTTCGATATCGTCTAATAACGAAATATTTTATTTATTCCCAATAAATATGTGATTCGGTTTCATCTGCTTAAAAAACAATTTAGTTGAATCCACTAAATGTGCCTTGTCAATTTTTTTATACGTCAATTTAAAAGAATTTCCGTCGAGTCAAACCTTTTTTCTATTTAATTGAATTAACGGTCTGGTTCTATTGCAACAAATAGTTACTTTATTGAATCAAGCTATTAACCAGAGTTTGTTTGGGGTATGTATATATATAATTCGTCTACCCTAAACAAACGCTTGATTCTAATAAGTAACTATTTGTTGTAATATATATATATACACATATGTATGTATATAGGCTATGCTTGAAAAGTCTATAGCATGACATTTGATAAAACTCTCTAATTATCACTGTAACATTAACTAATTGATATAGTTTATGTGATACGACACATCATTATAGGGATTCATTTGGGGTCTTACGCGATATATGCGATAAAACATTAAAAACTATTAAACACGTATCTTTTCTTTATCCGCGGGAAAAATGTTTCAAGGGAGGACACCACCCCTCAAAGAAGCCGCCCCTAAAAATTCTTCTAATGTAAAGCGATGAAAAACCCACTCCAAAAGTATTGAAACAAAAATTAAATCAAGGGATGACTTCCTATGAAGGATGGTTTCCTTGCTGTAGAATTCTAAATTTATGAAATATTCTATGCATATAGTGCACTTGGATTTGCAGTGTATATTGTACGCAAACACAGATTTATTCGAATGGAATCATTATTTACTTAATTTGAATATATATTCAACATTTAACAAGAATAGTTGGAACGAATGAAAAATGTTCCTCAATCGAATCGAATCGTAGTGCGGCGCGTAAAAACCTATTTATTAAAATATATCCCATTCAAATCAAATATTTTTTTGGCTGTTTGTCTTTAGCTCCAGATTGTTCTCTCTCGTGGTATATTTTTCGTTATTTCCGGTCCTCTCTCTCTCTCCCGATTATGTAAATGTGAATTCACCTCGGACATACATTATCCCTCGTCTTTTGTACATCCCTCGGAGAGTATTGGTATTTTCTCCAGTCACTGGAAAACCTCTCGACGCAAGATCATCGTGTAACGTCAGAAACGTACGGTTCTCATAGTCCTGCGAAACGGTGTGCATGTATTCGCGAGGGCGTGTAGTATAGGGGGACACGTGCTCCCGGGGGCACACATCGCGAAAAACGTAGGAAAAAAAAAGTCTTCGAGAAAAATGTCGCCTGTCTGACTCTCGTAAAGTATCCTTCGTTGATATTTTGTTCAAAGTACGTCATGTACGTTTGTACTTCGTCCTCGTCGTTCTCTTGTCACTTTGGGGAGGGGGGGGGGGAGGAGGCGGAGACACATGTGTCTATATGTGTATATTCGTCTAAGCAAATAGGGGTATGCACGCAGAGTAAAGAAACGGCCATTAAGGGAACCGTCGGCGCATCTGAAAGAATTGCGCCACATTTTATCTACCTGCAGGTAGATAAATACCTGCTACGCCATAAAATAAACGACGAGGAGAAAAAAAAGTAATTCTCAAAGCGAAACGTCGTGGCTCGCATTATTTAATGGGAAAAAAATCATGCATCAAACGCCAGTTTGTTTCTCAGCAGTAAAATCCTCCCTCATAGGCAGAGGGACGGTAGGCAGCCTCGTGTGTAGAGAGCATTCCATGCAAGATCGCGATAGTTTGGAACCATATAGCGAGTAGAAACGACGATAAAATTGTCGAAAGTCGAGCATTTGTAACGGACAGTTCCTTTGTTTGCCTCGAATTTTTTGATCCCGTGATGATCCGATCGATTGGAAACGCTGAATTAAACATTGGAAATTTCCAAAAACGGAAATTCGGCGTGGAGTAAAACGATTGGGAAATTAGAGAAAAAAGCTCGATCGTTGGTTTCTAAGGAGAAAATAAAATAGTTGAAAACAAGAGGACACATGACGATCGCAGGTCGGAGGGTGAGGTTGATAGTTCTGTGTGATTTCCATAGTGGAAAACCTCGCTTCTGGTGGCAAAATACTCCTTATTTTTTCATTTTTTTCTCCACCGCTTTTTCCAGTCGCTCTTCTGCTGCTGGAAAAAATCAAAAAGTCCTCTCGGGCCGTTTTGAAGATTCTCAAAAATGTTGATGCTCTTTAGACCTTTTTTGGAATCTTTCGCCAAAGCTCAACTTGTGCTTCCGGTACTTATGATTTTTTTTTTTTTTCGGAAATGATTATTTGACAGTTTGGATGTCAGAAGAGTCTTGCAAGTAAGAGAAAACGTCCGAAATATGGTTTGAGATCAAATTCAGTTCGAGTGGGTGGTATTTGTCGACGGAATAAGTACTCTTCTGACGTTCAAACTGTCAAATAAACATCTCCAAAATCGACATTTCACCGATAAAAAACTAAACATCGGAAGTACAAGTTAAACTTTGACGAAAAATGCACAAAGCAGGTCTAAAACGTATCTAAGTTTGTTATAATTTATATGTTATAGAGCGAGTGGACTGTACGATTTTTTGGGCAAGGGGCGGGGGTAGAAAAATCGGTGTCTTTTGCCGACGGGAGAGGTCTTCCACTATGAAAATCCGTAACAAACAGTAGTGACGGAAATTGTTGTTCGAGTCGAGCTGGAATACCCCATATATCTATACACATATGCAAAAAGGAAGATCGTAAGATGGCGGAAAGTCGAGAAAGTAATAACCGAATCCAATATTCGGTTTCGTTCAAACGACGACGCAGATCCATTGACAAAGAAGGTGAATTCGCCTTCTTGGGCTCTGAACTGTCACTTGCAGGCATAAGAGAACTACCCTGCTTCGCATATCTCTCTGCCCCCTCCTCTCTCGATCTCTCGATCTTCTCGTCGTACATGTGCACGTGTTGTACATATGTGTCGCGTACAACTAGCACCGTTGTATGATGGATTGAACAATTTTGCTTCACTGAATAAAAAAGGTTCTCCGAAGACAAGCATTATCGTGTAGACATATATATGTGTGTATATATATATATATATATATATATATATATATATATATATAAACGTACACACATATACAGGGCATTTCATTGAGCGACCCTTATATTTTTTCTTAGTGGGCAGTCATGACTGATCCAGGCACATAAAATTGGGCGCACGTAAACACTCAAAGTGAAGGGGTTCAAGGCTTTATAAAAATGGATCTGATCGTAGCTCTTTCCCCGTTGAATTTCCAAGACATTTCATGTACTATCAGAACTAACATGGGGATAGGTAGTTGCCATTTAAATAAATACAGAAAAATGCGTTTTACCAAAAATTCTTTATATATATATGTAGACCAGGTATCACATTTTAATCTTACACCTGACTTATCTCGAAAAATATTGCTCCGATCAAATATTGAGTATAATAAAACGTTTAGGGTTCAAAGGGGGACGGTAAAAAAATCTTTTTTGGTCAAAAATTTTAAATAGCGTCGTTAACAAAATGGCATGTTAAAAAAAATGGAAACGTGAGTTTTTTCACCAAAGAAATTTTCAGGCCAAAACTAACAACTTTGATAGGAAAAGTTTTTGACAACGGTCGTCATTTTTTGGTTAGTACATAATGTTTTACTCTTTTAAGGCTATCCAGTAAAAAAATGTTTTTTGGTCCAAAATTTAAAACAGCGCCGTTAAGAAAACGACATGTTAAAAGAAAATGGGAACATGACTTTTTTTCACCGAATAACTTTACAGGCCAAAACTAACAACTTTGATAGGAAAAGTTTTTTGACAACATTCATAATTTTTCGGTTAGTACATAGATTTGTACTTTTTTAGGGCTATCCAGAATGGTATCGAAAAAAAAATCCTACAAAAGTTGTTAGTTTTGGCCTGACAAATTCTTTGGTGCGGAAAAAGTCGTATTCGTATTTAAAATAAAAATTTCGGCCATCGTGACATCGCCATTTTGAATTTTGGATGAAAAAATATATTTGTTAAGGTCCCCTTTAACACTGAAAGTTTTATTCTACTCAATACTTGGTCGGGGCAATATTTTTCCAGATGGATCAGGTGTAATATTAAAATGGGAAACCCGGTGCATAGATGTATTAGGTGGTTGCCTATTAGGTGAAAACGCCCATTTTTGAACGAAAGAAAATATAGCGGATCGATAGCAAATCGACGAATTGGTTTATTCAAAGTATTGCTCATCGGAAGAGACAACCTTAGCCCATCTTTCGGCCTGAATCGGATTCCACCCAGGAAGAATTCGGATTCTTTAGGGGCAAATCGATCATCGGGCCGTTTTTCGACTCCTTCGTACGAGGTGAAATGCTGAGCCGTAAGCACCGACTGCATCGACCAGAACGAATGGCAATCGGAGAAAGCGATGTCTGAGGTATATGGCGGGTGTGGTAGGATTTCCCAGTTCACTCCTTGTAAGTACTTTTTAACCGGTTGAGCAACATACGGCCTGGCGTTGTCGTGCTGCAAAATCAACTTGCCATGGCGATTCTCCCATTCCGGCCTCTTCTCGTGCAGAGCTCGCTTCAAAGGCATCAGTTGTATTGCAGTCGATTGCGATCCTCAGTGATGCTTTTCGACGCTTTCAACAGCTCGTAACACACGACGCCCCTCTTTCGGGTGCTTTTCCGCGGTCCTCGATGTTCATAGAGAAATCACCACTATAGAAGCGATCAAGCCACGCTTTGCCCATTGAATTCGATAGAGCATGCTCAGCATGCATTTCCTCTAGCGTATAATATTTATATAGGTCAATATTTATATATTAGGACTTGGAATTAATTCGTAGCGTTTTTTAAATGAAAAATAAATATTTATTTTTCATGAAAATAAAAAAATACATTAACGAAAGTATTGCCCATCGCCTTCTACTATTTTTGACCATTTTTCGGGCAGGGTACGAATACCGTTTCGGAAGAACGCCTCGTCGTTAGATGCAATCCGCGAATCGACCCATTTTTGACAATTTTCGTAAGAAGTGAACTTCTGCTCAGACAGGCTATGAGCCATCGAACGAAACGAATGGTAATCAGAAGTGGCGATATCTGGAGAATATGGCAGGTGGGGTAGGACTTCCTATTTAAGGAGTGAGATGCAATCAGAGGCGTGAAAAAACGAGCATTTTCAATAATTTTTTTTTTATGGTAATCAAGTTTGTTTTACAAAAGTGATTACACAGACTTGTTATGTTATATATCAACTTGACTTGTACAAATTTTTAAAGAAAAATATACATTATTTATAAAAATATCGACATCTTTGTCGGACCCCCTAAGGCATGTAGTGCTTCGCGGTGACTATCATACAATTTTACTGGATCATCTGAAATCAAAAAACCAACAAAAATCATTAGTTTAATAACAAATCTAGTCCTTAATGGGAATTTTTTTTCAAAAATTAACAAAATGGCGGCATCCGACAGATAACTTTCGATTTTTGCCCAAAAAATCGCTCGTTTATTGTTAAAAGAAAATAGAAATTTTCAACGAAAATGAAAATCCTCCGATTAAGAACTAGTTTTTAATGCTATCAATGAGCACACCAAATTTCATCGAAATCCATCGTTCGATTTTCGAATTATAGTGATCACCGACTTGAAAAACATACTTTCGAGAAAACCGCGTTTAAAGTTTTTTCATGTGGATACACGTATTATATGTTCGTAAAATGTTGAGCTCGATTGATGTAGCTAAACTTTTTAAATCTTTTTTGATCCACTGAATCCGAATAGCACAATGTTTGCCAAAAAGTCGAGCATTCAATTGTTTAGAGCCAATTGTTAAAACAATTTTTCAAAATACTAAAGTTTTTCGGGATGAATTATTATTTTGTAACATTTTGGGTAATTTTATACGAAAGTATTCTTTATAAAATTTTGCTAAAGTTCATAGTTTTTGAGTAATACATTTTTGAACTTTTCGGAAAGAGTTTTCCAAATTTACACTTGATTTATGTATAGAAGTACTAATTTAAAAAAATACTTACACCGAATCATCAATTCCTGGCCCATACAATAGGGCTTCTGCCGATGTGGAAGCTTCCAAAATATCTATTCGTTATTGTCTTCGAAGCATTCTGTCTTCCAGGGTTCGAAACCGGTTGCTTGCAGCTGCCGTCCGCTGCCTGCCATGGGGACCCGACGCCCCTTCACTAATTGTGAGATATCCCGGAAACTATTGATCGGATTGACTTGAAATTTTCAGGGAATATTGCCGAAACATCGTACTTCAAGAAAATGTAAAAAAATCGATTTTTTCGAAAATTCTGACTACATCTCACCCCTTAAGTGTTTCCACATATGTTTGTAGCGGTTTTGTGACGTGCGGACGAGCATTGTCACGCAGCAAAATGACTGCCGTGTCTTTCGGAGTATTCTGGCCGTTTTTCTTCCAATGCACGGCTCAAGCGCATCAATTGCAGTCGGTAGCGATCCCCAGTTATCGTTTCATTTGGTTTCAGCAGTTCATAATAAACCACACCCCTCTGATCCCATCAAATACAGAGCAGGAGCTTAGACCCAAGGATATTTGGCTTTACCATTGATGTTGATGGTTGGCCGGGCTTAACCCATGACTTTCTGCGCTTTGGATTGTCGTAATGGATCCTTTTTTCATCACCAGTGACAATTCGATGCAAAAAACCTTTTCTTTTCTCCCGTTGAAGCAGCAGTTCACGTGTCAAAAGACGCCTCTCAATGTCCCTTGGTTTCAATTAATATGGGGCCCAATATCCTTCCTTCTGGATTATGCCCAAACTGTTGAGACATTTTCCTACCGTTGATAAGTCAACTCCCAATGATGTAGATAATTCTTGGAGTGTTTGAGATGAATCTTCATTGAGCAATGCCTCCAACTTATTATCTTCAATTTTTTTCGGCTGGCCCGGTCGCTCCTTGTCGTCCAAGTCGAAATCACCAGCTTTAAAACGTGCAAACCACTTCGAACACGTTTGCTCAGCTAGAGCATGTTCTCCATACACTTCCACTGAAATACGATGAGCTTCAGCAGCACTTTTGTTCAGATTAAAGTAATGAAGTAAAACTCCCCGCAAAAACACTTTATTCGGCACAAATGTTGACATATTCAATAAATTATAAAATGTTGTTATTCACGATTCAAAAAGAGGTTATGTACAGCAAATGACATTCAATGATAGCTGTTTCAGTCGGTAACAACGAAATACTGTACTACCTACGCCATCTCTTGTAAAACGCTACGAATTAATTCCAACACCTAATACATTCACATGAAACGTAGTACAAAAGCTATAAAGTGGGGTCAATTAATCATTGCAACTATTCAACAAACAAAAAATGTTGACTTTGACACGTATTCATCACATTTTTCAAAGCCTTCGTCACGCTCCCCCGCGGCTTGTCGTCAATTTGTTACCACTCATAAAAAGCTTTCGTTCTTCAAGCTCTACGATTTATTTCTTTCCGCTGACGATCCTCAGCGTCTCAACGTGTCGCCCATTATTATTGACCGATCAATTAAAAAATCGTCAATAACCGCGAGTGCGGACGAAATTTCGAATTCACCCCAATCCTATGCACGTCTAGTTGATGATAAATCCATGCGTGTGACGAGTGTACTTCTTCCATCCTGATCGCCTCAGCCCCTTTCTCGCCCTCTCCTCACTCATCCCGTGCAAAGAAAAGTTATACGGAGGCTGCGAAATTTCCGGTCGAACCGCTCGTCAATCATCCCGAAGAGTCACATATATTCAGATTTGTCCGAAGATTTACGAGGATACGAAGCTTCGAATTGCATCGATATAATCCTGCTCGTGTCAAAGGACCTTTAAACGAAGAATAAAAGAAAAACGTCTCAGTTCGTTCAATCATTTTTTTTTGTTCATCGTTGAACAGACTTTCCAGGCTAATTCGCGGGCACAAGAGATACGAGAGAAACAAATGAAAGTTAAATTCGTTGGTCGTCTCGATGGAGAATCCGGAAGGGGAAGTCTGGGTACATTGATGAAGTGCATTCCCTTCATGACAAAGCCACTAAACTCTTCTACGGGATATTGTAAATAGTCAATACTCATATATATAAATGTACAGGGTGATTCACAACTATTAGGGTTAATTTTACGAGCACCCAGGGTGTGTCATTGTGAGCAATAGGGTTTTTTTTTACAAAACGTCGTGCGATAACAATTGGCCGATATATTCGCGTTCAAAGCGCAAGTCACAAACAAGCACATTACCAAATGCACAGACAAGTACATTTGGTTCGTGAAGTTTTTTCGCTTCAAAATAATTAGCACAGAGATTTGCTTAGTAGATTAATAATCCCACTCGATAATTTTGGTTTATTATTTAAGGGGTCGGGCTACTGGACGACTCGAAAATCAGTGTGGTTAAAAAAAATTAATGTCGAAGGAGTAAGTAAGATGATTGGAAAATCGTTTGGACATTTATTTGTATGTACATTAACAGCGTTGTGTAAAAAATTTCATTGAAGAATATTTATAATTGAAGAAGTTACGAACAATCTCGTGAAGGACCTTTGAACGTGAGAGGCTCAACGGTGTACTCGGTTTTGGCCGCCCGGTTGATCTGAAACGAAAAAAAGAGATGTTTTCTTATGATAGATAATATTGGCTAAGACTTGACCGAGCATTTTTTGGTTATCGTGTTTCAATCGCACAAAAAGAAGTCGAATTGTTTTCGATTTTTCGAGGTAGGATGACATCATTATTGTGAATGAGTAATTGAAAAAAAAAATGTTAAGGAGGAAAAAGTCGGTCAAAACTAAACCACTATTATACTGAATAAGTGTACCAAATTTCAAATGAATTCATTGTTTAGATGTTGAAAAATCGTGTACACCGTTTTGTAAAACATAATTTCGAAAAAAAACTCGTTTAAAGTTATACCAGCAGCTCTATCGTCGTAATCAAACGTGTACGATCAATCTGCGATTCCTGGACCATATGTTGGACCTTCCTATTCAATTTGAGTTACCTGGAGCGGTGATCGACTTCGAAATTTTCACAGTAGCTGAATCCCTCAATACTTGAAGAAGGAGAAAATCCACGCGTGAGCAACTGCCGTTGCCCTTCTTTACTCAGGGTTCAACTTCGAACTCGAATATTTCGGTCAAATTTGTTGCCCATTTAGAAGAAAAAAAACAGCTTTTGATCGCAATGACCCAACTTATATGCTCACCCAACAAACTCCGATAGTTGTGAATCAGCCTGTATATAAATGCATATAAATCAATCGCAAAATGAAACGCAGCCTCTCGAGTGCTTACTCAGTGAGATCGAGTCTGTGAGAGAGGGAAATTACATTCCAATTGTTTCTATCCGATTCTCACTCGAATCATGTTCCTTTCGTCGTGTCGATTATATATTCGTCGGTGTATTGACTTGTTAATTTGCTCCTCGTCCACCTCGAGAGTTTCCGATAGGATTATTGTTTTCCCATTTTCATTCTTCCTTTTGCTTCCTCCTGTCACCCCTTCCTCTCTTCACCGCCCCGCTGGCTTTATCGAAGTAGCTTCGTTTGCCAGACGATTATATTGTCGGGATGTCTGCGAGAGAACAAGAGACCAAGACTAGTGCACGGAGTTTGGAAAATCGAAGATACACGTATACATGTATGTCTGTGTTCAATTGTATCAATACTTTCTCATTGTCCTAGACTATTCGACTGCTTTGCCAGCGGCTTAAGAAATTGATTGCTCTCAATTATGCCGCACAATTGTTTTTGAATTTATCTGTACGAGCTCGAGAACAACTTTGAGGGTCATTTATAAACTCACAATGAGAGCGACTTAGTCGCGCGAAAATTTCTTAATGAATGTCGTTTTATTCGAATAAACAACGTATTTGTTCCGCGATCAAAGTGTGTAAATGTTTGCGCGTGCACTCGCCACGAAAAATTGTGGAAGACGTTTTTGCGCGACGAGAAGCTTGAGTGCATAAAGTTCGACGTAAGTTACGTACCCCTTCGTTGATGGGACAATCACTTTTATACGGCGAGAAACGAAATACAAAAAAATGGGGAACGGAGCGGACCTTTTTTGCAGTGCAAACCGTTTGCAGTGCAAACCGTTTGCAGTGCAAACGAGCGGGAGGTGCCATTCTTGCGGGTCGTAGGAGTGGTAGTGATATAATTTATTTTAGGGAAGATAATAATCTATGTATCACCCATCATCTATTTATTGATCAATCTATCAATCTATATGTCTTTCTATCTACTTGTCGTTCTATTTATCTATCTATCTATGTATCATCTATCGATCATGAAAACGATGTTCGTTATCACCTATGATCTATCTATCACGTATTTATCTATCATGTATCTAGCTGAATTAAGGATGTTGAGTCCCAAATCACAAATGATAATAAAATTCTGAAAATTTGGTATGTTTTTGTATGAAGTATTTCAGAAGTCGTGTAAAAATTTCACGACAATTAGGAAGCTCGTTATTGAACAATTAACATTCACAAATTAAATGTTGTCTTATAGAAACTGATGTAAGCTTGCAATAAGTTTTTTTTTGACCTCTCATTTTTGTAATATCTACAATATTCTGAAAGCAACGGAAACAAAATGAAGTTTATTGACAATGTTTTTAAATTTCTTTTAACAATTGTTCTTAACAAAATGTTAATTTTTTAATAACGAGCTTCCTAATCGTCGTGAAATTTTAACACGACCTCTTAAATACTTCATTCTAAAACATACCAAATTTTCACAATTTTCTTATCATTTTTTATTTCAACCCTTAAGGAGGTTAAAGTAATGATTATAGAATTCTGAAAATTTGGTATGTTTTTACATGAAGTATTCAGGAGGTCGTGTAAAAATTTCATGACGATGCCGAAGCTATTTATTGAACAATTAACATTAACATGTTTCATAGGGACTCAACATCCTTAACCATATCGATATTATAAAGCCTTTTAAATAGTGTATAGTAATTTCGGAGACACTAGATATTCAAACATGTCTACGTATACTTATACTTATACTTATACGTATACTTATACGTATACTTATAAGTATATACGTATACTTATAAGTTACACTTATACGTATACATGTCTACGTATACTTATACGTATAAGTATACGCTTATAGCTATGTCAACCATATTATGATTGCGGTGACAATAAACCATAGGGAATTCGGCTATTCTCTCTTTTACCATGCGCGTTTTTTGTAAATACTATGCACTTTTCTCTCAGTGTACAATCTTGCTCTCCATCATGTATCTATCATCTATCCATCAATCATCTATCTATCTATTAATCTATCAATCAACAATCCAAGCAATCTACCAGTAATCAAGAAAACAAATTACTCCCGATTCACCTTCCATCGCGGATCTTGATGATTTCCACCCAGTATTTCAATCTTCCCGAGTAACATGGAAAAATAAAAAATAAAAATACTCTAATACGCCCTTAGCGTTCCCTTACGTGGCAAATCGATCACCCACGTACCGATTGCTAATCCGCGTACGAAGCAGCACCGCGAGTGGAGTAACAAGTGTGGCAAATCCTTTGAATGAAAAATGCTACTGTTGTACAAACGGGGTGCGATAAGAAACGTATCCGCGAAGAAGTTGGCGCGAGGGTATGTAGGAAAAGGGGTGATGGGGATCGACGGGTCCGCGACGGTGAGACGATGTTCCGTATAAGAAGGGATGAAGGTTCGCCTTTCCTTCCGCTCCGGTAGATTTCCGGACAAGACGAGACGCGATGCCCGTCAAACCTCCGAAGCTTCAAACTTACATCAGCGAAATGAAAGCCTCTCTCTCTCCTTGGGGTTTTCATCCGCGGAAGGAGAAGGGAATCGAGCCGGAGTCTGAGCTCGAGCTCTTTCGAGACTCCCTTCGCCATGTTTTCTCTTCGTTTCTCTCGGTTTGCCCTTCCCACCCCCTTTTGCCACTTTCCCTCCGTCTCGCTCTCTTTTACAAAGCTCATCCTGGCTTTTAGACAACGCGCCAACAACCAGACGAAGGCTCTCTATTAAAGCCGTGGATGCTTCGACGAAACAATCCTTTTTGCTCGCCCTGACTGCTTCGATCTTCCGGTGCGTCAAATCAGGGACATAACGATCACGAGGGAAAACCATCACGGATACATCCGACGTGCAATGCCCTTCGAGGCCAGAGAACACTCGTCCAAGATGCTCCGGGAGCCGGAAATTAACGGAGACGATGAGACAATGAATAAAGGACCTCGTCATTAAGATCCTTTTGCCGAGCTTCGCATTCCTCGCACCGCTTGTTCTACAGGACCCTTCATTGTGGCATTCAGGATCGCCAAGAGACAATCAAGAAAGAAAAAAAGGTCCAAGTGAATCGATCGACATTTCACGAACTTCAATGATCGAACTCACGACAGTTACCAGCGGAGATATATAAATTTGTGATGACCATTCGTATTCCCTTGCGCACTTTTACAACCCCTTTTTCTGCTTCCCTCTCGTCTGACATCGCAAGGAGTAGCCTTCCACAACTCCTTTCATCAACACACACGACGAGACCCAACCATGTACGTATGTATGAATTGTTAAATTTTTTAGAACTCATCCAAAAAATTATATTATATTATTAATGATTAAAAATTATGAAAAATATAGAATTAAAAATATTTATTTAAAAAAGGGGTCTTATTTATTTTTATGAAATTAAGGAGGTACGATCACTTCCATGGGGTCCAAAAAGAGTCTAAATTTATTTTACCCACAGCTGCTCTGATTGATGTTTACTTGTGTTGATTATTCGTATTATCGATTATAGTGTGCCAAATGTTGTGGTAAATGATGAAATTTGATAAAAAATTAGATTGTCAACGACTTGGTAGTCATTTTCGTAATGAATAATATTAACATAACCACCATAAAAACGGACTAAAGAGACAAAAAAAATCAGCCGGAAACCTATTAAAAATAGGCTTGAATGACCTCAGCGGAATCAACACGATAGGCAAAATATACATATTATTGATACGTGATAAATGATAAAACTCCATAAATTATTGTTTGCATATTTTGTGGCGGCTCCTATTAAAATTAATTTCAAAACAAAGCTTGTTTATGTTCGCCAAACGCATCAGCTGTTACTCGCGACGTTGCTAAGTATGTGGGTCCTATTTCGTCGTTCCGACCATTTTCAACCGGAAATTGAAACTTTCGTGTAACGTCATGCTTTAGCTACACGGTGAAGATTGATTTTTTTATTTTTTACGATATCTATTATATCTAATCTATCGAATTTGATGATACGTGAGCAGAAACACCACGATCACCGCACTTCCGGTTGACCGTCTCCATAAGACGACGTGCTTCGGTAACTCAAAGTGCTCGACTTTGCAGTTGCATTGCGTAAAAACTAACCGTTCAAAATAGCTCAAATTTCGGAAATAGGTGCTAAAGTATTCGTCAAAATCATATAAAAATTTCAAATCCGAAAGTTGGATTCGTAGTAATGATCGTACCTCCTCGAGATTAAAATGTTCAATATATTCTAAAAATAATTTTAGTTTCGACTGATTAAATTAGTACAATATTTATTTTGTGCATATTGCACCAAATATTTGAAATCCTCGAATTAGTCCACCCACTCGTATCCAAAAAGAAATCCAGCAACAAGGTCTCGCGACCGTCTCGGACTTCCGTCGTCTTCGGCCGGATCCACGAGCCTCCCCTCGGCCAGGATCCTGCCGAGGATGATGGATCCGACCGGCCCTACGTTTCCATAGCTCGTTCGAGGCTCGTTACACCGCGTGTTCGCGCTTACCATCGTTCGGAAATTATCGCAGCACCGTGCGCTCGAGGATTTCGTCCGTCGAGATCGAAATCCGGACTATCGTATTACAGCGAGTTGGGCCTGGAGTGAGAAGAGGACGGCGTGGGACGAAAGGGAGGGTTGGGTTGGTTATCTATCGGTTTGGTTTGGCCCGGCGTTCCACGCCAACGACGAGATTCCAATCTAAATTGAGTTTCTATAGGTAAACAGGGATATTATCCTACAGAGAGTCGTATCAACGAGTCGTTACACCCACGCATACACCACCCACGTACAGTACACGATGTAATAGGCATTTGGGCGTAGAACGATTGCGGATAAAACAAAAGTCATACTTTTACTCTTATCCCGAGTATTCGTCTACTTTATCTAACGACAAGTCCGCCGTTTAACGAGCTATTCCCTCCCTGGATTCTCCCTCCGCGGCAACCTCGTCGATCAACCGCCCTAGCGATCTCTCCAACTTTCGCCGATCTCTTCTGTACGCGCTTAGCAAAAATGTGCTCTATGCTCGTCCGTTCGTGAACCACATCTCAAGGCTCGGCTTACGCGTCACAGCTAGACTCTGTTGTGAATTAACCTGCGATTCTCGTTTTAGTTATTTACTTCCAAACAATTTCTGCGGTGATTGGTTTTTTTTTCTTCGTTGAAAATTTCGTCGCAGGTATCGCGAGGTATTGCGTACAGTTGGCAAGGGACGGATGAGGGGAAGTTTGACGATGGGCGGGGCGGACAAAAAGAGCACGAAGGATCTCATTAGTTAACTATTGAACAGTTCACAGTGCCGCGGACAACTTTTCGCTATGGAACTTGGCCCATTCGTGGACTGAACGAAAGTCAAACAAAGTTGTCGGTGGTGACGGAGTGACCGAGAATCTCTAAATTAGGTATTCGTAATTTATAGGTAATATACATATATATATATATATATATATATATATATATATATATACATACAATACAGGGTGTATCTTAACTACTAGTATATAACTAGTATAGTTATATATATAGTTAAGTACTACATTAACTATACTATGTCAACTATATAGTAGTAGTATAGGGGAGACCGGGGCAAAACGGGCTTAGGGCAAAATGGAATAGTGAAAATCAACACTGCTGGAAAATACGTCATTGGGGCAAAACGGGATTGGGGCAAAATGGGACAGGAAAAATCGGAGATTGATTAATCGTAGTAATTTAACATTAAAGAAGACGACAATTTTTATTTGTTAACTCAATCGCTTAAACAATTATTATTATTTTTGACTTTACAACCACAGTTCGTGCTCGGCTCGTCAGGATTCGTTGAATCCAATAAATTTAAGTACTTCAACATTCAAAAAAATACTAATTTTTCATTTGTTATTAAAGTTTGTTAAACAATTACTTTTGATTCTGCGGTCAGAACTGTACCAAACTTGACGTAAATTGTTATTTGAGCCTTCTTATTCGATTGGTACAATTTCTTTGTCGTTATTAATTATTTAAATAATCAAGTAATTTTTATAATCTGACGCGTGCAATTTTTTGTTTTTTTTTTGTTTTTATCTTTCTTTGTTTTTTTTTAATTTATTTTCTGCCAACTGCACGTTACTGATACTGATTTTCAAGCCATTGATGAAAATCTAACTCTTGTCAATTTTTACGTAAATTGTTTTATGAAACTAGGACCGCCGCTCCCCATGAAATCGACGGATATGTGTCGACAAATATATCGGTCAGTCCGTATTATCTGCGTATATGTGGACTGAAACGAACCACAAGCACCATTTAGATTAGATTATGTTTCAACAGCTTTTTCATAGAGCCGAAGCGTGAATTTTCCTGTCATCCCATTTTGCCCCAAATTCAGCGGGCTGCGACACTTCATTTTTGTGTGTCCCATTTTGCCCCGATCCCATTATGCCCCAGTGCCGTTTTGCCCCGGTACCGTTTTGCCCCGCTATACCATTTTGCCCCGGTCTCCCCTATACTTAACTACTAGTATATACTAGTATATACTCAACTACACCCTGTATATATCTTATATATATATATATATATATATATATATATATATATATATATATATATACAGGGTGTATCTTAACTACTAGTATATAACTAGTATAGTTATATACATAGTTAACTACCATATTAACTATACTATGTTAACTATATAGTAGTGGTATATACTTAACTACACCCTGTATATATATATATATATATATATACTATATAAGATATATACAGGGTGTATCTTAACTACTAGTTTTTCGTTCGTGAGCATATATGGTGTCTCTTTCCAAGCAAAGCGCTTTTTTTAAAATGTCGTGCGACAAAAATTGGTCGAGATATTCACGAGTAAAGTTCAACGGTGAGTAAGCAACGGCACAGTAGTTTCGGCGTCCTAGCGAGCGCGGGCGCGGATTCGAATCCACATTCGTGCCAGTGGATTCAAATCCATTGATTTTTGTTAAATTGATATTAGAATTGAAAGTTAAACCTTTCAATTTCGAATGTTGAAATCTGAATTTCAAACCTTATCCGGTTACCCAAATAAAGTATTAAATAATAAATAAAACGTGTCCATTGTTTACGTGAAAGATCTGAAGATCTAGAGATCTGTCACGTCCTGAGGGGACGTGGGCATATATATATGTGTGGTATCCCTCTTTCTTGCCTACGCCTAGCGCAATAGCACGGGATGAGGGTTAAAAAGGGGACGTGCTGGTGGAAAGGATAATTTTAAAGAATTTCGTGGATGATCCAATCGTTGGAAATAATGGTTGTGACACTTGTGTTCGGTTGACTCGTAATTTATTAGAATCAGCCGTATGGGTTGATCCTATTATTTTAAAGATACAAATTGAAGACGAAAGGGTGAAAATGTGTTCGCTTACATTGATGCGTCTCGGCGTTGACCCAGTCGCTTGGGTGTCAGGTACGGTCGTAAAACTAAGGGCCCTTCGTCGATGGCCCGAACGCTCGCAGATGGTGTGGGTGTGTGTGTGTGACGGATACAGCAAATGTTCGGTGACACAGATTCTAGTGTTCGTGGATTTCGCGGTTCGAGAATGGAAAATACAATGAAATATTGCGCGTAACACAAATGTCAAAATTCTTAAGATTATCGCGTAACTGTTAGAGAACTTTCGAAGTACAAGATTTGTATAAACTCGAGTTGCAAGACAACGTACGCTTTACAAGAAAGGAAATGAATATTCAACGCGATGGATATCGGTTAAGGAACTCTAGATATGAGCTCGCTGGATTTTGACTGGAGTCTCGGATTGAGACTCGATAAAAAGAAGTTTGTGTGATCGTGGTTGCCGGAAGACTGACTTGGTCATTTTCTTCTTCTAGGCTGTAGGAAAAATTGGGATGCTGAGGTGGTGGGAGACTGGCCCCCTGGGAGGGTGCACATTTGGGGGTGCATTCTTTTGGATTGGTGGAAAATATGTATAAGTTGGAATGAGAGTGGGAGCGAGGAGTAGGTTGCGATAGCCACAACCGTCGCTCTATTTCCGGGAATTGGAGCTGCGCTTCTTTATCTGGAGCGCGGAAAAATATAGACGAAAAAAGGGGCCTCGTCGGCGCCAAGAACGCACGCTCGAGATAGGGCTTGTTGACCGAGGCCCGCGAGTCCGCATGGGAAATATCAACGCAGTTTTATCACTGCAGCAACTTCCTGGGTCGGAGGATTTTCTCCTAGCGAGTGTATATTTTTTAAGGATTTGGACATTTTTCCGCTCTTGGATGATCGTGAGCATTCGGTATCGTTGCGTCGTTATATATTCACGTCTTTATGAATATCATCACGCATTTCTTGCGTGTCGCTTCACGTGTTCGTCATCCTTGTAACCCGAAGGTTTCCTTGGTGTATTTTTGGTACTCGGACGCTGTTCGGATTACAACGAGACTGTTCGAAATTTTCCCGCTTGTATATTTGTTCTCGATATCGTTAAGACCGCTACACTTTCGCGTGGGATGGTACGAGAAACGCTTAGTTATATTATTATGGATAGGCTACGTTTCCGCCGTGGTAGGCCTAACTCTAAAGAAAATATTCAGATCCGTCGAAAAATGAGAATTCCGCTATCGTGCGTATTAGGCTTAAAAAGACATTGTACGCATTTGGTCGCGACGTGACACCTCCCCCCTTGAGGATTGAGCGTCTCGCTCAATCAGGTTCGTTGAGGGTTGCAACCGAAAATTTAGTGGCACGATAGTATCAATTGGCATTGTCATTGATCGACTTACAATGTGACTTAAATATGTTCGAAGATTGTTGTCTAATATGGCGGTGTAAATGTGATTATCGCCTTACAAGAAAGTTTTTTTTTTTAATGTATATATACCGTTTTACTTCACTATGAAATATATAATAGGTGCGCGTTTTCTTCTCTTTCTTTTTCCTTATGCATATATACTTATTTACTTATTGCAACTCATCTTTCTTGACAAGGTTAAAAGAACAATAATAATGAGGATAGAGAAACAGATTATTGAGCATTATGAGAGTGGTTGTTTTGATACTAGAAAGTCTTCTCGTGCGAACTCAAGGGAAAGGGACGTAGATTAGGAGGTTGATCGTACCTTGAACGATCAGAGACGTTAATGTAGAGATCGGGTGTTGCAGCGTTGGCCTTGGCATGACCCCTTGGTTCGACAGAAGGAGCTGTGACGAGTTTATGAAGTTCTTGCCCAGTTTCATGGCTGACGTTTTCTTCTTAGGTCGTTTAGCCAGGTGCATCAGGAGGTGCGTAACCGAGTCCTATACTGCACCGACGAGGTAGACCGACCGGCCGTACACAGTATGTAGGCTGCATGTATGGATCTCCGATGAGCATGATCGTTTCCACAATGGGTAACATCCGGGTGACACCAGCGTTTGCTGTACCGAATGGAAGGAATTTTTTTTTTTTTTTTTTTTTTCAGGTGCGATTTTAGGTGGAGTCCGCTTGATATAGTAGGTTGTTGTTATCCAGGAGATTCAACAACTTCGCTCCCTGGTTGACAGTGTTTAGACCACTGATGCCCCGTGCCATATTGTTTAGGACAGCGGGTTTTCTATGGGATACATTACACATTCTCGTACGTTGTCGATATCTTCTTTGGAATAGATCCCACATGATGTTGGGTGATGTTGGGTTGGTGTATCGCCAAGTAGACTGCGTCGTTGATTTCATGATTGCAGGTGGTGTGGCTTCGACCGGAACAGGAATGAACTTGTACTAGGTGTTTCCAAAAAGGTAATATGGGGGAAGTAAGGAATTGCAGGTTGTTTCGCCTGTTTGGTAATATATTCGTTCGAGAAGTAAGGGGATGTGTTGCGTTCTCACGAGCGACAGGCAATTGATCGCAACATTCTTTTAACCTGGTCAGGCTACTTCTATTATAATAAATTGAATAACGTATACTTGTTCGCCTACAAGTATCGCCATATAGTCTGGCGTCTTCATTAAATTGTATACAATTTGTCCGAGGCTTGGATCGCTACTATCAAACTATTTTGGAGTATATGACGCTCCCCTTTTTCACTGCTTCGTAGGCGTATCTTAATATAATGGTTTTCTAATATAATATAATGGCTACGTATACAAATTTCGAATTGGTACAAGCGATTATATGTAGGTTTGCGACTGGACAATTTTCTCGGATTATGAAACAGTTAGTTCAGCGAGTTTTGAATTTTGATGCCGTATGTTACTCTGTTGGGTATGCATATCGTAATATGATGATTTCCTAATATAACATAATGATTACGTATATGAATTTGGAATTGACGTAAGCGATTATATGTAGGTTTGCGATGGGGATTTTTTTTTTTGAATTATGAAACAGTTAGTTCGGCGAGTTTCGAATATAAACAATTTCGGGTGTTCTGCACTGAGGATACTGTAACTAAAAATTGAATCTGTTTCTCTGGCTGCAATTGCAAAGGTGATATGGTTAGATGTTACTGAATAGGTTGATCACGGCCATCTGAAAAACAAGGTCATTATTATGATTATTTATTCAATTAGGATTAAAATTGGGTTTTGAGACACCCTTGTGTCCTCCGATTGGGGACTTATGCATTTCGTTGAAAATGAGATCGCCTTGTTCAGTCGGTACATATTGCAAAGTTCCCAAACATATTTATATTTTGATTTGATTGTTCTTGAATGCTCTTTTCATGGTATTAATTACATCTGCCCAAGTCGAATGTTCGACGGGCTCGATCCTCCATCATACCCCACCATGCTGACGGCAGGGTTGATTAAAAAATGAGCCATATTAAATGGGTAGCGATCATCTGAAAACAATGGAATAAATATTATTAATTGATTACTTGCTAATTTAAAATTCGGAGTCGTCGACTCTCGTTGGTTTGGGTTTTCTTTTAGGCTTTACTTCGGCGTTGATGTGCGAATATCGTAATCTATTTTCATGCACGACTCGTGGCTTGCCTTGGTACTGGATCTTTACGTTACCCTTATCTATTTTTTCCAGGACCTTATGAGGTCCCGTGTAATGATCTCCGAGTTTCCCTGGCTTGGGCCCTTTCTGGAGGAAAACGAAATCTCCGACTTTGAAACTCTTGGGATTCGCGTTTTTATCATAATATTTTTTTGAGCGATGTTTTGATGAGACTAGATTTTCGTAGGCGAGGGTCCTGATTCCGTTTATACGGGTGATCAATTCGATCAAATATCCACGATACGTAGGTAACTGATCCGATTCCCTAAGCGGTTCGCTTGATGGGATTCGTGCTAATTTACCGAAAACTACCTCGAAGGGTGTGTATTTGGTACTTTCGTGGACACTTGTATTGTAAGAAAGCATCGCTAATTCGAGCCATTGATCCCATTCGTTATCCTTATCTGTGTATTGCTTAAGGAATTCGGCTAGAGAGTGGTGAGACCTCTCCAGCGATCCGTTCGATTGGGGATGAAATGCGGTCGTTCGACATCGCTTAATTCGGAATCTTTTGGCTACTCTTCGCATGAGGCCGCTGAGGAAGTTACTCCCTTGGTCCGTCAGGAGTGCTTTTGGTGCGCCGAAGACGCATATGAACCTCTTTATGAATGCGTCGGCGATTGTCGTCGCTAGTGCGTTTGGAAGTGGAATTGCAATGCAATATTTTGACAGGTGGTCTTGAATCGTGAGGATATATTCGTTTTTGCTGGACGTCCGTTGCATTGGACCTACTATATCCATTGAAATTTTCTCAAAAACTGTACCTGGGGTGTCTGTTATTATCATCGGCTGTTTTGTCTTGACTCTGACCAACTTCTTTAGCTGACATTCCAAGCATTGCTGCACCCGCCTTTGAACGTCCGATTTTAAATCTTCCCAGATATAGTCGCGTTTGATTCTATTGTAAGTCTTGGAAACCCCTTTGTGGCCCCCGATTGGGGAGTTATGCATTTCGTAGAAAATGGAGTCACGTTTTTCGATTGGTACGTAGCGCAAAGTTCCGAGGCAGATCAGTATCTTAACCGGACTGTCTTTAAATACATCTTTTACGATATTCAGCACATCTGCCCATATTAAGTGCTCGACGTGTTGGCAATGACAAAAGCTGATCGACTGGAGGTCGAGTGTTTCGCAAATCGACTTTAATTCTTCCATGCTCTGATTAATTCTTTCGGTTATTAAAGCGAGCGATGCAGACTGCTCTCCCTTAATGACCAAAGCGATGTGATATTTTTTTCCAACCTTTTTGCTGTAGGCTCGGCCTAACGACAGGTCCTTCCAGATGGGGAACTTATTGGATTCTAATAGTTTTTGTCCTCCAGGGTCACAAGGTTTCCCTGTTGAGTCTATGAAATAGACTAGATTGTCGTTCCGAAATCGGAACTGTTCCTTCGTACTGACGCAATTAGCAATTTTTAATTCTGGCCTCTTAATTTCTTTGACTGGAGGATTTTCGTCGGAAAGTTTTGAGTCAATCGAACTGGAGTCTGAATCTGTTGGATCATCGGAGTTAGGAATGGAGGAGTTTCCGGAATAAATGGCAGGAGGTGCTTGGCGCCGGTCGGGGACCTCAGCTGTTTTGGGGTTGATGCCCTTAGTGGGTCGCCTAACACGTGCGGGACTTATTATTTCGGCCTCCGTTTCCTCGCTACTACTCTCCTCGTAGTTTATGGCTCTTCGAGTTCGGCGCGGAGGGTTGTGGGTCCTAGCGCGTGCATCTGTGGCTTCGGGCGTAGGCACGCTGACCCTTGTTGATGTTTCCTCGACAAGTGTGCCTTCCACTTGCCGATCGTCTCCACCTGGGACGGGGGGTTCGTCGTTCTTCGCTCGAGAGCGAGTGATGACGTTTATTTCATTTGATCGCGGCGGCGGGTGGATTTCTACCTGAGTGGTAAATCTTGTGGGATTTTCGTCGCTGTCGGAAATTTCGAGTATTTCGTGTACCGCCTTTCGCCATGCGTCTGCCGACATTTCGTTTTGTTTTCGATCGTAGTGGGGAATGGTTTTAACCTCTTCCGATTGCTCAACTGGGTTACGCGACAAAGCGTCGGCATTTACGTTTAACGTTCCAGGTTTATAAACGACGTCGTAGTCGTACTCAGAGAGCTTGAGTCGCCATTTTAGAACGCGTGTGTTTGCGTCTTTGGCGGTTTTAAACCAAACCAAGGGTTTGTGATCGGTGACGAGAGTAAACCTTCTACCATAAATGTAGGGACGGAAAGCTTTCACGCTGTGAATAATCGCCATTGCTTCTTTTTCATACGTGTCGTAACGAAGAGCTGCGCCACGTAGTACACAGGATGTGTAGGCAATGGGTTTATCCTTGCCTATTTCTCCCTGTGAGAGGACTCCGCCTAAGGCGTAGCCCGAAGCATCTGTCGTTATGATAAATGGTTTTTCAAAATCCGGGTATTGGAGGATTGGGGCTTCGCACAATTTGCCCTTGAGTATGTCGAAAGCTTTCTGGGTCTCGTCTTTCCATTCAAAATCGACTTTATCTTCTAGAAGATGAGTTAAGGGTTTTGCAATTTTTGAGAAGTCTTTGATAAATCGACGGTAATAACCGGTTAGGCCCAGGAATTGGCGTATGTTTTTGACGTTTTTGGGGACTGGAAAATCTTTTACGGCCAATAGCTTGTTAGGATCTGGTCTCAGGCCGTCTTTTCCGATTATGTGGCCGAGGTAGTTGACCTCTGGCCTGAGGAATTCGCATTTGTCTGGTTGTAATTTGAGATTTGCTTTACGCAGACGTTCCATTAATTCGCGAATTTTCCTCTCGTGTTCGTCCAAATCTTTGGCGTAAATCACGATATCATCCAAATACACGAAAAGCGATACCCCTTGGAGTCCGCTGAGTACAATGTCCATTAAGCGCTGGAATGTTGCCGGGGCATTTTTAAGCCCAAAAGGCATTCTCGCGAATTCGTAATGACCGTGTGGGGTCGAAAACGCGGTTTTTGGTTTGTCTTCGGGGTTCATTTCGATTTGATGGAACCCGGAAGCGAGATCGAATACTGAGAAATAATTTGCGTTCCCTAGTTGATCGAGGATGTCTGTGATATTTGGCAATGGGTAGGAATCGCCAATTGTTTTTTCATTCAATGCGCGGAAATCGATTACCATTCGCCAGCGTTTGTTTCCGCTGGAGTCCGGTTTTTTCGGTACTATCCAAACAGGGCTGTTGTTAGGAGACTCTGAATGGTCTATTACCCTCGTCCCTAATAGCTCGTCCACTTGTCTCTGGACTTCGCCTTTGAGCGCCTGGGGAAACCTATACTGTTTCGTGTTGATCGGTAGGTCGTCGACCGTGGGGATCTTGTGTCGGAGAACATGTGTTGCTTCGAGAGGCTCACCCTTTATGTGGAACCTATCTGAATATTTTTCAATGATTTTTTCTACATGTTCTAATCCGTCTTGCGCGAGGTGCTCTAAGCGTAGGAGAGATTTTATTACTTGGGAACGCTCCGAGTTGTCTTTTATTTTATCCGATGCTGTCTGATAGGTGGAGATTGAATTTACATTTTTACCTTTGTTTGATTCGACAATTTCGTCTTCCTTTCTAATTGAATTCTTGTTTCGTTTTTTATATGTTTTTGGTTTAGTTTTTTCCTCACTACTGGAGGTTTGTTTTGTTTTTCCTTGGTCATCGTTTTCGTTATAGCGATGGCAAGGTTTTATCTCGACTCGGCTGGTCGAGGTTTTTTTACGGGCCGCGGAAGGACCCTGGAACAACGTAGTCGTCATGCGATCTACGCTGGGAATAGAAGAATTGAAAGGATTTATCTCGACTCGGCTGGTCGAGCGTTTTTTACGGGCCGCGGAAGGACCCTGGAACAACGTAGTCGTCATGCAATCTACGCTGGGAATAGAAGAATTGAAAGGATTTATCTCGACTCGGCTGGTCGAGAGTTTTTTACGGGCCGCGGAAGGACCCTGGAACAACGTAGTCGTCATGCGATCTACGCTGGGAATAGAAGAATTGAAAGGATTTATCTCGACTCGGCTGGTCGAGCGTTTTTTACGGGCCGCGGAAGGACCCTGGAACAACGTAGTCGTCATGCGATCTACGCTGGGAATAGAAGAATTGAAAGGATTTATCTCGACTCGGCTGGTCGAGCGTTTTTTACGGGCCGCGGAAGGACCCTGGAACAACGTAGTCGTCATGCGATCTACGCTGGGAATAGAAGAATTGAAAGGATTTGAAATTTTCGAAGAATATGATTCAATCTCGTCTGCTGACAAGGTTTCGACCGTATCGAAAGCCTGCAGTCTTACGACCGGCACGATTAACCTTACGGCGTCACTAGTGGTATTATAAACCTTCAAATGAGCCTTCCCGTTGATGGTTGTCACCAGGCAGTCGCCGGCATAGACACCTTCAGGGGCTATGAAAGGGGCGATATATCCCTCTTTCATCGTGCTATCCACCACTTTCACATGGAAGGAGGTTTCCGAACGTGCGGGAATTTCGATTTCCTCAACGCGTTCGTTTGGTTTTTCAAAAGGCCATAGATTATTTCCACACTCGAAACATTCTATCTCGTAATTAATTTTGGATTTCGTTTCAAAGAAGTATCTGGATCCCAACAACCCTGGATAAGGAAGTGGCACATCGTCTGGTATGATGTGAAAGAGCGTTGCGAAACCTAATACGCGGAACCACACACTACCTAGCGCGAAGACTGGTAGTTCAGATATTCCGTTTAATCTTATGATATCATTTTCATCAATTCCGGTGAAACCTTTTGTACATTTCTTTTTGATCAAATTTGGAACGGCACCACTATCTAATAGCATTGAAATTTTCCCTGTTTCTGGTAGTGCTCCGATACACACCGAGGGTAGCGTGACGAATTTTTCTGCTTCTATTGTATAAGTTGGGTACCGCCGTTCGGCTGGCCTAAAGCTATCGCGTGAACCGGACGCTCTGTCGGGGACGGGCCACTCGGTGCGTCCGTCCGAGTGGTGTTCAACCCGTTTCCCGGCTGGCTTCGCAATTTATTGTTATATTCGAGAGTCCGACAGTTTGCTATGGAGTGCCCTTCTCGTTTGCAATAACGGCATGTAAGTTGATCGGGACTCAGAGCTGCGCTGTTCCTTAGTTTGAAACAGTTGTCAGCGGTATGTCCGCGGTTATGACAAAACTGGCACTCAATGCTTGGAGCGCTGTTTATTTTTAACTTGGGGCAATTATCTGCCGTGTGGCCGCGATTGCGGCAGAACTGGCACTCGACGCTGGGGGAGCTACTGTTTTTTAACTTGAAACAATTGTCCGCGGTATGTCCGCGGTTGTGACAAAATTGACATTCGAGACTCGAAGTGTTATTTTTTAATTTGAAGCAATTGTCTGCGGTATGCCCACGATTGTGGCAATACTGGCACTCGGGAACGCTTTCAAAACGCGGACGGTCCTCTGAAGGGTTAAGAGATTTATTACGAGTAGGGCAATCAGGGGCCATGTGGCCCGAGGTCTTGCATAGTTGACAGGATACTATACGGGACCGTTGTCCTAAATGGCATTTGTCCGCGCTGTGCCCGGCACCTTTGCACACCTGGCAGGTCAATACCTCCCATTCGTCCTGTTTCTTTTTGCATTGGTCGGCGCTATGGCCCTGGTTTTTGCATAATTGGCAAGTGAGCAACGAGAAACGACAATTTTCCGACGTGTGGTTATCCTTTTTACAGACATTACAGATTTTAACTGATTTGAGGGGAGGGAAGTTTTCTAATTTGTTCGAGGCCGACTGTAGCTCCCGTCGTGCTTCAAGATCGCGTTCAATTTCAACTGCATGATCGATAGCAATGGAAATGTTATCGCAATGGGGGAGTCGCTGTTCGATCTCCTCCCTTAATCCACGCTTGAAACACGAGAGGAAATAATCGTCCATTCTTTTCTTGAAATACTCGTTTTCTAGCCTGTTATCTGATGGTCTTTCTGTATCAAGTATCTCTTTTCCTTTCCTTTTAATTCGCATAGAAAATTCGGCTACAGTTTCGTTCTTCTTTTGGCAAATAGTACTGAGTTCTCCGACTAGTTGCATTTCAGTTTTGTTGGGTGCATAAAGCTTCTTAAGATATCCTAATAGGTCCTGTACTTTCTCGAATTTTGACGCGTGGATCATTTCTCTAGCGGGGTTTAACAATCTATTCCGGATCATCTTCACCAGGTACTTTTCGGCCGCAGGGGAAACCACTTCCCTTGCGTCCTCACACTCGGCGGCGAAATCCGAAAACGGAACATTTTTCCCATCGAACTCTGGGATTATCTTAACAACGTCTTTTATCAACATCAAGTCGTTTATACTCAAAGTTGCGGTTTCTGGGTTCATGGCTCCGCCTTTTCGGGGTAAATCTGGTCGTTTTGAAGATCTACTGGGAGGTACAAGACCAGGAAATAGTGGAAGGTTTGATCCCCTCAGAGCATAACCTGAACTACCGGTCTCAACTGATTCGTTTGGTTCTGTATACGACAAGTCCTCAGTTATATTTAGATCTAGTGTCTCGCAAGTTGATTCCTTATCCATGAGATTAATATGCAAAGGCACATTCCCTTTTTTAAATAATCCCGGACGAGCCCCCAAAAATTATATGTCACGTCCTGAGGGGACGTGGGCATATATATATGTGTGGTATCCCTCTTTCTTGCCTACGCCTAGCGCAATAGCACGGGATGAGGGTTAAAAAGGGGACGTGCTGGTGGAAAGGATAATTTTAAAGAATTTCGTGGATGATCCAATCGTTGGAAATAATGGTTGTGACACTTGTGTTCGGTTGACTCGTAATTTATTAGAATCAGCCGTATGGGTTGATCCTATTATTTTAAAGATACAAATTGAAGACGAAAGGGTGAAAATGTGTTCGCTTACATTGATGCGTCTCGGCGTTGACCCAGTCGCTTGGGTGTCAGGTACGGTCGTAAAACTAAGGGCCCTTCGTCGATGGCCCGAACGCTCGCAGATGGTGTGGGTGTGTGTGTGTGACGGATACAGCAAATGTTCGGTGACACAGATTCTAGTGTTCGTGGATTTCGCGGTTCGAGAATGGAAAATACAATGAAATATTGCGCGTAACACAAATGTCAAAATTCTTAAGATTATCGCGTAACTGTTAGAGAACTTTCGAAGTACAAGATTTGTATAAACTCGAGTTGCAAGACAACGTACGCTTTACAAGAAAGGAAATGAATATTCAACGCGATGGATATCGGTTAAGGAACTCTAGATATGAGCTCGCTGGATTTTGACTGGAGTCTCGGATTGAGACTCGATAAAAAGAAGTTTGTGTGATCGTGGTTGCCGGAAGACTGACTTGGTCATTTTCTTCTTCTAGGCTGTAGGAAAAATTGGGATGCTGAGGTGGTGGGAGACTGGCCCCCTGGGAGGGTGCACATTTGGGGGTGCATTCTTTTGGATTGGTGGAAAATATGTATAAGTTGGAATGAGAGTGGGAGCGAGGAGTAGGTTGCGATAGCCACAACCGTCGCTCTATTTCCGGGAATTGGAGCTGCGCTTCTTTATCTGGAGCGCGGAAAAATATAGACGAAAAAAGGGGCCTCGTCGGCGCCAAGAACGCACGCTCGAGATAGGGCTTGTTGACCGAGGCCCGCGAGTCCGCATGGGAAATATCAACGCAGTTTTATCACTGCAGCAACTTCCTGGGTCGGAGGATTTTCTCCTAGCGAGTGTATATTTTTTAAGGATTTGGACATTTTTCCGCTCTTGGATGATCGTGAGCATTCGGTATCGTTGCGTCGTTATATATTCACGTCTTTATGAATATCATCACGCATTTCTTGCGTGTCGCTTCACGTGTTCGTCATCCTTGTAACCCGAAGGTTTCCTTGGTGTATTTTTGGTACTCGGACGCTGTTCGGATTACAACGAGACTGTTCGAAATTTTCCCGCTTGTATATTTGTTCTCGATATCGTTAAGACCGCTACACTTTCGCGTGGGATGGTACGAGAAACGCTTAGTTATATTATTATGGATAGGCTACGTTTCCGCCGTGGTAGGCCTAACTCTAAAGAAAATATTCAGATCCGTCGAAAAATGAGAATTCCGCTATCGTGCGTATTAGGCTTAAAAAGACATTGTACGCATTTGGTCGCGACGTGACAGATCTTTTGAGTAAACAATGGATAACGTTGTTTAAATTTTTTATTTACTATTGAATACCTTATTGGGACGAACGGATAACGTTCGAAACTTAAATTTCAAATTTCAAATTTCAAAATTGAAAGTTCGAATTCCCTCACCCGAATGTGGATTCGAACCCACGCCCGCGCTCGCTTGGACGCCGATACTACTGTGCCATTGTTTACTCACCGTTGGACTTTACTCGTGAATATCTCGACTATTTTGTGTCGCATGACATTTTTAAAAAAAGCGTTTTGCTGGAAAGAGACACCCTATATCATCACGAACGGAAAACTAATAGTTAAGGTACACCCTATATATATATAGTTTAATGCATACTCATAATCACATCGCTAAAAATAAATAAAAAATAAGCTTAAATAATAATTAAAGATAATTATACTGTTCTCCATTGAACCTTATCTGAAGGGTTTCCTGATAAATGCTGAAGGGTCACCTCAAAGGGAAGATCGCATTACCTCAGGCTCTACTTGATGGATCCTGATGGAACAATGAGCAGGGAAATCCCGAGAGCTCATTTTCACTGATGGAAACTTGACGAAAAGCTTCGATAGTTTTTAATGGGTGATTTAATTTTTCAACATACGTAAAGTATATGTATGAATAAATAAATATTGGTAAGTACACAATCTTGTCTTTTGCTTGAGGCCTGGCCATGTTTCTCATCAGTGTCCTTCATCTTTGTGAACACCTCGGGCAATGATTTTCCGAGGATGAAGAAAAAGCTCTACTTGACGGATCCAGATAGAACAAAGTGCAGGAAAATTCTGAAAGCTTACTTTCACTCATGGAAATCGGAGAAAAAAGCTTCGGTAGTTTTTAATAGTTGAATTAATTATTTATCACAAGTGAAGTGTATATATGAATAAGTACATATTGGTAAGTACACAATCTTGTCATTTGCTTGACGCCTAGCCATGTTTTCCATCAGTGCCCTCGATCTTTTTGAACACCTTGGGCATGGATTTTTCCAGGATGACGAAAAGGTTCTACTTGACGAATCTGGACAGAACGAAGGTCAGGGAACTTCTGGAAGCTTATTTAAACTCATGGAAAACTCATGGAAAACTCATGGAAAATTAAAAAAGCTCTGGCCGTTTTAAATATTTAAGTTTATTATTTAACATAGGTAAAGTATATATGAGGCGATGCATGTCACTTCAGCCAGTAAAAAAAAACTTTCCGCAAATCATTTTGAAAAATCGAGTTACTTTATTGAAAAATATTCACCGAGTGTCGAAATTAAAAAAAAAATTTCTGACATTTTTTTCTCGTTGATTACCATTTTTTAACATTTTTCCATTCAAATGGCTGTATCTTTGGCAGGATTTGACGTATTTACATTAATAAAAAACGAAAATGCGCGAATTTTTATGGCCTTCCAGAAAAAAATTAATTTAGATTTTACTGATTAAGTCAAACGTCCGTTTCAGGGCAAAATATGTAAAAATATTTTTTTTCTCGAGGAGAGACACTCGTTATTTTATTTTTACGAATTTTCCCGAATTGTGAATACGAAAAACGGATTTTTGGTATTTTTTATATTATGGGATTCCTAAACACCGTGAAGTAACAGCCATTTTTTATTATTAATCACTTTTTTATTAAGCACTCGCTATATGTTTACCAGGTTTTTGAAACCTGGTAAACATACAGCGAGTGCCCTACATTCTTCAATCGAATATTAATAAAAATAAAAAAATAGCTGTTACTTCACGGTGTTTAGGAATCCCATAATATAAAAAATACCAAAAATCCGTCGTTCGTATTCACAATTCGGGAAAATTTGAAAAAATAAAATAACGAGTGTCTTTCCTCGAGAAAAAAAATATTTTTGCATATTTTGCCCTGAAACGGACGTTCGACTCACTCAGGCAAATCTAAATAATTTTTTTCTTGAAGGCCATAAAAATACGCACATTTTCGTTTTTTACGAATGTAAATACGTCAAATCCTGCCAAAGATACAGACATTTGAATAGAAAAATGTTAAAAAATGGCAATCAACAAGAAAAAACGTCAGAATTTTTTTTTTTATTTCTACACTCGGTGAATATTTTTCAATAAAATAACTCGATGTTTCAAAATTCTTTGTGGATTTTTTTTTACTGGCTGAAGTGAGATGGATCGCCTTATATGTGACTCAATAAATATTGGTCAGTACAAAATCTCGTCTTTTGCTTGGCGCCATGTTTTCCATCAGTGCCCTCCATTTTTGTAAACACCCTGGGCAACGTTTTTTCCACAATAAAAAAAGGCCGAAAAACGTTTATTCGCCAGAATTTTTCAGCTCTACCGGAAGGTCTTGGACCGTGCGACCGCCAAAAAGAGGGCACTCGATTAACTCCCAAATCAAACGAATTTAACGGCTCTCGCCCTAGCGTCGAAGACATTGAATTACTCGGTGGATGAGCAGGAGCAATTTTCGCGTGGCTGTTCCACGAGCTGCTCGCTAAAATGCCTCGGTCGTCACCGACCGATTTCGCGATCTCACAAGGAACATCCCTCAGGTGTCCGCCTCCGATTTTGTTGAAACTCATATATGTGATAGAGCATCAAAAATTTTGAGACACGTATTTTTTTTTATCGGCGGAAAAACGGTTTTGAGGGGTGAAACGCACCCTCGAAAATGGGGATGTTTTTTCGTTTTTCGTCGATAACGTTTTAACGGTATGAGATATAAAAAAAATTCAAATTGCAACAATGTTTATTTTTTCATGTACTATACATTGGAGATGAGAACGATACCATTATCGACGAAAAACGAAAAACACCCCTATTTTCGAGGGCGCGTTTCACCCCTTAAAACCGTTTTTCCGCCGATAAAAAAAAATACGTATCGCTTACTTTTCGGTGCTTTATAACATATCCAAATTTCAACAAAGTCGAAGGGTGTCACCTGAGGGATGTTCCTTGTCAGTCCGCTTCTTTTCCCGCGCGAAGTTTCGCGTCTCGCAGTCGCGCGAAAGCTAACGATTGCCGAGGAAAATCGCGAAAGGGCGCGGGCGGATCGCCTCGGGGGTTGCAGAGGAAGAAGGACGCAGCAAGGGAAGAAAGGAAGAAGCCCTACTGGAAGCAAAGGGAGAAAAGAAGCCGAAGGACGCGGGAAGAAAACAAGTCGAAAATCTTAATTCGGCGACTCCGCCCTCGGCTGTCTAGGGGCGGCTCCGTGATATCGTGGATTGGTCCTCCAGTTTCGCGGGGGTTGCGTTATCATCGGCGCGTCAATGGACCTTCGGCGCTTACGATCCGCGGATGCGCAGCGCCGCTTTTCCCGCTACAAACTCCCTTCGTTGTACTAACCCAAACAGCTACACACACACACACACACACATACACACCCCTATACGTATAAACGCATATATAGAAACCGAAAATGTGGCGGCGCGCGCCCTCCGAGTCGCCTCGGCTACGACGACGAAATCGCCCACAGTCGTCGAGTAGTAGTCGGCGCCGGGCGTCCCGAGCGAACAGCCGCGTGTTACGGAAGCGCGATACCGCGATCAAAGTTCAATCAGTGTGTTTTTCTTCCTCGTGCTGTGATTTTTCTTCAATCGTCAACGGAAAACAGCGAAAAAATTCACGAGGAAAGGGACAAAGCTGAAAAGGGCCGTATCGGCCTGTCACGTGGAATTTTCGAGGTTAGCGAATTTGGGGGTAGTTATTGGGGAACAAGGGAAATACGTGGAATCCCAGTTGAGGACCAGTGCGTTTGGGTTTGTTTGGGTGTATCGAAAAAGAAGATATCGAAATTGGCGGATTGAAAAGTGTCGGAGTTGTCAATTGACATGGTTGACACGAAATTGCGATTGGAACGTACGAAATGAGGGCTCGTTGGTAGCTGAGGATCCGGCTGGTCAAGACGAGAGGAAAGAATTCGAAGGGTTGAGGGAGCGGGCTCGTCGAATTAACGCTTCGAGGGTGGTTTTTGTCGCGGGGGCGGTGGAGGAAACACGTTGGATCGCCGGAGAAAATAATCGGTGGATACTCCGAAGGGTGTATCCTCGCCGATGGGGCATCATCCACGGGTACACAGGCCGTCAGGCCGCGACGCATCAACCGGCGAACAGAGGCGACCTGCTCGCAAGAACCTCAGGGATCGCCTGGGAGACTCCCTCGACTCCAGCGAACGAGAAAAAATGGCTTTTCCGAACGAGATTTTCGAGAGGGCCACGTGCAAAGGCGAGATCTCCCTCGCGAGACACGTCCGAGCGACGACGATGTGCGAGAATTGTCGATTTTTCGATACCACAGGGGATGACAAATTTGGCAGTTCGGCGGGAAGAAATCGTGGAAACAAGTGGTTTTTTTCTAGCGCTAGTGGGAGATGCCTCGCGGCAAGTCTCGCGCCATTGAGCGTCATGAAGTTCGTGGTTTTCATGTGCCTGATACTTCAAACAACGAGAACGACGATCGCCACCGTCACCACTGGTAATTATCCGCAATCCCTCTACGCGTTGACCGAGATTGTGAGCGCTTTTTTTTACGATGGGGCAACGCGAAGCTTGCGACGAGGCCAAATGTTTCCGACTTGGAAGAACACTTGGGGGGGGGGGGGGGACAAACAATATCAGCTGGTTCGGAAATGCTGTACACGATTTTTCTTCTTTATCCATGGAGTCAATATTGTTTTATGATTTGATTGTTCTGATTACCGATCGATTGGTAATCGTCTGGAAAATTTATTATAAGATTTTTTTTATTAACTTATTGTCATTTGTAATGAAACGTCTTACATGTAACTTATAATTTATTAGAAGATTCCGGAAAAATCAATACAAAAAATGTGTTCATTTTTTCGTGGGTTTGCAGGCTAGCACATTTCAATGATGCAGTAATTAAAAAGCAGTGATTCAATTATGCATCGATCCACGAACAGCCGTTGAGTTGTTCGATTTAATAATGAAAGATTCTGCAGTGATTAAAAGATAGCGATTCCATTATGCAATTGTTAGAGAGCACCAATTTCTTCTTGAACTAATTTGGAAAGCAGGAATTCCATTATGCGATAATTAAAAATTAGTAATTGACTTTTTATTAAATTGAAAGTCCGTTATTAAATTCTACAATAATTTAATATGAGTAATTTTGTTGAGCTGTTTTTCAATTATAACAAATCAGTAGTTTAATTATGCAAAAAGAAGAAATAGTTAATTCAATAATGCACTTATTAAATCGACAATTTTATTCTGCAGCAATTGAAAGACAGAGATTCAATTGTGCAATAATTAAGGACCAGGCATTTCTTCATGCAATAATTTAAAAAGTCAGCCATTGAATTTTACAATTATTGATTATCATCAATTTCAGTATGCAATAATTTCACATGGTAATCAAAATCAAACAAGCATTCTCGTTGCAGTTATGGATTTGAAAAATACCATCGAAATTGAACCCCACGTACGTCGCCTGTACAGATTCTCTTTTTTTCGATCTATATTTGCAATTTCGCCGATTTCAATCGCGAACAAGTAATATACGATTTTTCCCTCCCGAAGTAGTATCGCCAGCCATAAATATATTTCATATGCATTTTGTACTCCGAATATATCGAGGCAGCGAGATATGTCAAAGGGGGCAAAGAGATAGAGAGAAAGAGAGGGTGAGAGAGAGAGAGAGAGAGAGAGAGAGAGAGAGAGAGAGAGAGAGAGAGAGGCAGAGACCGAGTGAGGAAGGGGGATGAAGGGAGGGGGGAAAGGGTTATATCCTTTCGAAGTAGCAATTCCTGGGTGTATACGTCGACCGTTGGAAATTTTACAGCCAATTTCCGTCCTCGTACCGGTTACATTTAGTGTCGGTCAATCGACATTTACGAATGCGAGTTTCCAAAGTTTATCGCGATCGCTCTCGGTGCAAAGCCGGCGAGGGCTGAAAACTTCCCTTCCCCGTGCATCGCACTGCACGCGCCGAACGCACCCTTAATCCGTACAGGGTCGTTCAGAGTACGCATTTAGTTGCCCATTCACGCACATCTAGTTCCTCCTCGCACGATCATTTCATCAATTTTCTCTTTGTGTTTATTCGTTTTTTTTTTTCATCACTCTATACAAATAAAAATGTGAGCGATAGCGACGAGAATTGATCCTAGAATCGACTGGCCTTGCCAATTTTTATCACAATTGGACACAAGTTCCGATAAAAATAAATGTCGCGAAAGGCTACAAAATTAATATAGCATCAAACAATCAAAGTATTATAAAGTTTCAGGCACGCAGGAGGGAATTAGCGTCACTGTGTTCACAATCAAAATACTCGACTGTGATTTTTCGTTATTATAATTCAACAGGAGTTCGAATGACATCAAGATCATGCAACATCGCATGAATAATATTTATGTCATCATAAAAATATGAAGTTTTGGGATCGTTCTGTGCAAAAAAGGTGAGCAATCGCAACAAGAATCCATCGAAGAAACGCTTGGCCTCAGGAATTATTCCTACAACCAGACACAAATACAAATAAAGATCAATATCGCGACAGGTCCCGGAACTAATATAACATTAAGCAATCAAAATAATACAAAGTTCGAGACATACAGAAAGGAATTATCTCCATTATGTTCGCAATCAAAGTACTCGACTGAGATTTTTTTATTACCGTAATAAAACACGAATAATAATAATATGTCATCATAATGATATGACATCAAGATCACGCAATGTGACATCAAGATCATGCAACATCGCATGAATGACAATAGGTCATCACAGATATATGAAGTTTTTTCATCGGCCTGTGTAAGTAAAACGTGAGTAATCGCATCAAGAATTGCCCGAAGAAACGACTGGCATCGCCAATTATTATCACAATCAGACACAAATTCAAATGAAAATAATTATCGTGACAGGCACCAAAGCTAATACTACATCGAGTAATCAAAATATTATAAAGTTACAGACACACCGGAAGAATATAGCGTTTTCATTATTATAATTGAACACGAATGGAGTGACATCAAGATCATGCAATATCGCAAGAATGATAATACGTCATCATAAAAATATAAAGCTTTTTCACCAGCCTGTGTAAATAAGAAGGTGAGCAATTTCAACGACAATCAATCCTAGAATCATTATTATCATTACAATTATTATCACAAGCAGACATATTTCAATCAAAAAAAATTTCGTGACAGGTCCCAAGACCAATATGACATCAACCATTCAAATTATTTCAAAGTTGTAGACACACCAGAAGACATTAGCATCATTTCGTTGGCAATCAAAGTAATCGACCAAGATTTTTCATTGTTGCAATTCAACACGAATTTGGATGCAATCAAGATCATGCAGTATTGCAAGAATAATAATGACGTTTGGTAATAAAAATATTATAAAGTAAATATTTTAAATAGCCCAAGCCAATTTGCATTATTTCGTTCGTATTCTTTGTTTTTATCTTACGCTATGCATTGACGCGTCAGGAACCCGCGTAACGTTTCGTACATGCCAATGTGAAAACGCATATACGCATCGATGTATATAATACATATAACCGAATGGGCATTCGCGCGACGATTTAACGGCAACGCGGGCTCTCTCGGATCAGCTGGTAATCTCGGGTTTAATTTCGGTCACATTAAATCAAGAGGAGGGAAACACGGAGGAAAATTAGAGGCAAAGAGAGTGAGGGGAGAGAGAGAGAGAGAGAGAGAGAGAGAGAGAGAGAGAGAGAGAGAGAGAGAGAGAGAGAGAAAGTGAATGAGAAAGAGAGACGAATTCATGACAGAGTTCGTTAAAGGTCCGTGGATTTACATAGGGAATGGTATAGATCGTTGACACCGATTTCCCAGCTACGTATTATATGGTTCAGAGTACATATTACCTTCGAGTATCTGACTACGGAATTTGCCTGGCTAATACCCTCATCCCGTTGTTATCGGCGTTTAATGAATATTTCAACGAATTTAACTTTTGTAACATCGATGTACTCTTTCTCCCCAATCTCATTTCCGGTCGTTATTAAAAGCTCTTCATTTTGCGGCCCATTTCCGCTTCGCGTCCCTGAAAAAGAAAAAAAGCAAGTTAGTCACGATGCTCGAGAGAATTGGCGAGAAATTACATGATTTTTTATAGGTATCGACGTACTTTAGGATGAGAAAGAGAGAGAGAGAGAGAGAGACAAAGTACAGAAATTCCGATGAATAAAATCCCGTGCTTTCGTTTATGCTGTATTTTTTTTCAATCACATTTTTTTACCGTGTAAAAAAACGATTTGCGATAAATTAGGGGCGAATTTTTTTGACGATCCTGAACAGTAGATGCATTATTTTTTTCACAGGTAGCATGCCATTTTTTACTGGCAAAATGTCATAGAGCTGCATCGTTACCTATGCACAAAATATAACATTGTTTATATTGCGTAGAAAATAGAAAGCTGCAGGACCTTCGATATTCTCCGATATCAAAAGTGAAATATTAATTTTCTGTATTTACGGCTCCATTAGTGCTTATTTAAGAAGTGATCAACAATTGGTTTCTTAATGAAGCTTGATCAATAATTGGCTGCTTAATTAAGCACTCATGAATAATTGAGAGCTTAGTTAAGCGATAATGAATAATTCAGTGCTTTATTAAGCACTAATTATGCAGTTCTTCAAAGACAATCAATGTTCCACTTTTAATATCGAAGAATGTCGAAGTTCGGTCTTGCAGCTTTGTATTTTTTACGCAATATTAAAAATGTTATAATTTGTACACAAGTAAAATGCCGTTTCATAACATTTTGTCTGTAAAAAATGCCATTTTGAAAAAATGTTAAAAATCATTTACTACGTATAAAAAAAATGGTACATCCACTGTTCGGAATCGCCAAGAAAATTCGCTCTTAATTTATCATAATCGGTACATAACGGGTTTTTATCAATTTTTCATAAATGTTTTCATAAAACAAAATAATTGAACTCGATAAAATTCGATATCGATAGTAATATTGAACAATCTATAAGTAATTTAATTCGACAATAAATGCACGACAATAATCATTTTTCAACATCCATCGGAGTTGCCCTATCCGCGTTGCCAATTTTCAGAGGACCGACGTTTCAAGACATCGAAAGATCAGTCTTTTTATTTTAGCACTCAATAAACTTGGCGTCAACTCAACCTCGGGAGAACTTTCGTTAACTCGATGAGCGAAATCTTGTTGTTCCTGTTTTCGTTCGGCTGTTTCCATTTTGCTCGCGAGAGACGCTAAGAGCAAGAGGGCTCGCGAGGTTTATCGTTGTCGCGTGGTCTTTGCAGAGGCTGCACTTGATTTGTGCTAAAATTATGTCTCGTCGTATAGAAAGGGGGAGAATGAGAAAGAGAATGTGTCAAAGCGTCAGAGAGGATGAAGAACGAAAAGAGAGGCTAAAACGAGTTGGAGAGATGAGATAAACTGAAACGTCGAGAGCTCGACTCCTTCAGCAGTCACGTGCTCAACGCACTACATAATTCATGCGGATATAAGAGGGAAGTACATGACTACGGCTTCTGGAATTTCTCTTGTAAGTTCTTTCTCTCGCTTTTTCTCCCCTTCCGTCTTTGTTTCGAGAAATGCAACAATCTCGAATAAGATATCTACGACGATTTCTTCGTAGGTACATTGTGCATTTATGACGAGGAGCACCGGTATATTGAATTCAATTTACAAATTTTCGAGCCCCAGATCGCTCCTACTTTTGCAATCAACAGAAAACTCATTGTCGATGTTATAAAATATGATTTTTAAATTTATTACAATAATTTTTGCTTTTATTCATTTTTAGGTGAATTCAATTTGTGATCGATATATTTATAATAAATTCACGTGATTAATATTTTGTTTATTTAGTTTAGATTTGATGCATTTTATATTCTTCATTATGTTAATAAATATTTATGTTTATCGTGTATTATATTATATTGCGTTTACTGTGCTAATATACATTTATGTTCAATGTATCTTTTTATATAGTTTTCCTTATAATCGTTTGCATTGCGTTTATTATATTTTTGCTCGATATAATTATCATAAATAACCGTTATAAATACATTGTTTATTGAGTTTAGCTGTCTTGTAGTTTATAATTTCTATTCTATTGATAAATATTTATTTTTGTTACGTTGTTATATATTTTCATGTTTTTTTTCATATTCTTGTGTGCATTCTGTTTAGTAATTTTTTAATTCGTCGAGTCCACTATATATGTTCAATCTCTTATACTCGTAAAGATATATGTCAACTGTACCCTTTTGTGTTTATTATTGTTGATCAACGAATCGAATGAATCGCAACTTTCGTATTTGATATTTCAAAAAAAATGATGCACGATTATTTAAAACCTAATCACAAGAATGATCACGAAATCACAAAATCACAATCACTACAATGATCACGAAATAATCAGTACAACGATCACGGAATAACCACAACAATGATCACAACAATGATCACGAAGTCACAAAAACACAATCACTACAATGATCACGAAATAATCACAATAATGATCACGAACTCACAAAAACACAATAAATACAATGATCACGATATAATCACAATAATGATCACGAAATCACAAAAACAGTCACAATAGCTTAATCACAACAATGATCACGAGATGATATTGGAATTGGTCAGAGAGACCCTTTCCAAAAATAAAAATCATGATACTCAACGAATAAACATGATATCTGGATAACACAGGCCAGAACTCGAGAATGAAAAAATGTTTCCCTCAGCTGAACCGAATGACGGAGCATGGCATCTCTCCGAGGGGTGCTAAAAACTTTGGCCACGCTTGCAAACATTAATAATTGGTATGCAACACACCAGGAGAATCTCGCATTGCGGAATCTCTCTATTAATATCACTCTCTCGGGTAAAGTTTCCAACAATTGCCACTTTCGAATCAACGTTATTCTGGTCGTTATGAATATTGGAGATACAACCAACGCCGCACCGAATACCGAAGACTACTGAGGATTGCAAAGAATGTGTCGTCGTGAATTCTTTACGAGAAACCAGAAAGCGCGAGAACAATTTATGAAGTTTACGAACAGCCAAATGGCATAATCTCGCATAACAGTGAAGCGGGGAACGATTTTTTTTGGGGTCTCAGTTTGAAAAATAAATCGTCAGAAAATAAAATGACTGACGGAAAGTAATGGACGCATGGGCAGTGTGCAGCGATCTCCCGTGCCAAGCGGCGTTGGCCCGACCCAATACTGGGATCGGTGACTCTGATTGAGTTTCCTAGGGTAAAATCAACCGAAACTCAGAAAAACAATTGCCGCTTGTATTGACACGGGTTTTTCACAGTTTGCCTGTGCCCTCGTGCTAATGCGATATAGCAGTGGATTGCGAATCGAGTGGCTGTGGGCAACACTCTGCGAAGGCCTTCGAAGGATGGTAGTAGGGACGTGACAAGAGTGGGACGAAATCGGCACGGATGGGAAAAGCTCACAAGGGTATATGAGGAACACAGTTTTTGAAAGAATTTTTGAGAGAATTTTTTCCGCTCACGTAGTTTAATTTAGGGGTTAGGCTACTGTGACTAAAAAATCAGGGTTATTTTAAGAAACTAATTTTTAGTATAAGTAAGATGATTGAAAAATCGTTTGGACAATATATTTGTATATGGGGTAAGGTACCCAATTGTTAGCACATTAAGGGCCCAATTAGTTGCACTTTAAGGGCCCGATAATTGGCACTTTAAGGACCACAGTGTAGGTAGGAGAGAAATGTCAATAATTGGTGGGGTGCCAAAATAAGGTCACTTTACCCTCCATTAACAAAGTTGTGTACCAAATTTGATATTTTTTAAAAAATAATTAAGGAAGTTATAAATATCCTCGTGAAGGATCTTTGAAGGTGAGGGGGTCAACGGTGTATTTGATTTTGGCCCCCCGGTTGGTCTAAACAAAATACCAGGTATTTTCTTAAAAAAGATAATACTGGCTAAGACTTGACGCAGCTGTTTTACGTCATCGTATTTAAATCATCAAACAAAAAAATGTTGATTTTTTTTTCATTTCTCGAGGGCAAACTACACTATTATTGTTGATAAGCAATAAAAAAAATGTTATGAAGCAAAAGATCGGTCAAAACTAAATTACTATTACACTCAATAAGTTTACCAAAATTCAAGTTAATCCGTTCATCAGGTATCGAGAGATCGTGGATACCGTTTTGAAAAACAGAGTTTCGGGAATAACGCGTTTAATAAGTTTCACTAACAATTCTATCGTTGTCATTTTCACAGCAGCCGAACCCCTCAATGCGGAATAAACTTTTCCAGTCTGTTTTCGCACACTGATATTTGCGATTCTTTCACGTTATTCCAAAAACTGATTCATAGTTATGGCTACGAAATGTCTATCTGTTATTTATTGTAAATTGATGGGCATTGTTATGTAACGATATATATTTGCTAAAAATACATGTTGAAAAAGTAATTTTTTAAAAATCATTTTGAACTGAAACAGCATACGAGGGTACTTATGAAATATGCTGGATGAAAGGAAATACTCGAACAATCGTTGCATGATGTATGTGAAGGAATAAATTAGAGACGCCTTCCATTGGAGGATCAAGCAGATAAACGACCTACGGCCATCTCTCTCCCGCCTCTTCTCTCTCCCTCGCTCCCCCGCTCTCTCTCTCTCTATCCCTCTTTCTCTCTCTCACTCTCTCTCTATTAAACTCTCGGGGCCTTATCATCTCGTTCAACACGAGGTTCGCCGATACTGCGAGCCTGTTATCTAATTTTCGATGAATTACCAAAGGAGTTTGATAACACACATGGGGGAGCGAGGCCGCTCACTCGCAGCCCCGTCGCCGAGCACCTCGGGGATCTCGCCCTTAACGTTTTCCGAGCCCTTCGGCATTTTCGATGCGCACGTTCAGCGTTTCCTGCGGATGTCGAACACTCACTGAAATTCGAACAGCTCGCGTTTCCTCGGCGTCGAATTACCAAAAAAAACCTTTGTGATCAAGCTAAAAATATTTAAGACAAATTCTACCAGATGCTGAAAATTAAAAAAAAGAACTCTCCTAGTGCTCGATCATTTCTTAAGGGTCAAATATTTTTTTTAATTTAAAAAACAATATATATTTTCATATAAATAAATAATAAATATAGCAATATATAAAATATATAAAATATATAGCATATAAAATACACAATACATAAAATATATAGCATATAAAATATTAAAAATATACAGTTTTTGATACAATATAAAAAATATACAATATATAAAAATACAAATGTAAAAAAAATGTAATACAATGTAAAATATAATGTATAATACAAATATATAAAAATACAATGTATAATGTAATGTATAATATAATGACAAATTCTACCAGATGCTGAAAATTAAAAAAAAAACTCTCCTAGTGCTCGAACATTTCTTAAGGGTCAAATATTTTTTTTAATTTAAAAAACAATATATATTTTCATATAAATAAATAATAAATATAGCAATATATAAAATATATAAAATATTTAAAATATACAGTTTTTGATACAATATAAAAAATATACAATATATAAAAATACAAATGTAAAAAAAATGTAATACAATGTAAAATATAATGTATAATACAAATATATAAAAATACAATGTATAATGTAATGTATAATATAATGACAAATTCTACCAGATGCTGAAAATAAAAAAAAAACTCTCCTAGTGCTCGAACATTCCTTAAGGGTCAGATATTTTCTTTAATTCCAAAAACAATATATATTTTCATATAAATAAATAATAATTATTACAATATATAAAATATATAAAATATATAGTATATAAAATACACAATACATAAAATATATAGTATATAAAATATTAAAAATATACAGTTTTTGATACAATATAAAAAATATACAATATATAAAAATACAAATGTAAAAAAAATGTAATACAATGTATAATACAAATGTAAAAAAAATGTAAATACAATATATAAAAATACAAATGTACAAATGTATCAAAAAAATTTTCAAACAATTTTTTTATTAGTTTTAGAATAATCTTTCAAATGACGGATTAGTTTTCAAGACTATTCGTAACTTTCATCGTTGCGTTGCGAGTTCAAAATACAATGCGAGTTCGAAAGTAAAATTCGAGTCCAAATAAAGTCGTTGTTGGCCGAAAAGTCGCCAAAAAATGTTCACCAGACGTTTTATTTTTATTTCAAAAAGCACCACCCTCGAACTTGCCCCATTACGAGTGAAGGTGCCCCGTATATAATTCACCTTTCGCCGTTATTATCGTCCCAATTGTCTCGATTTCGCAAGCAGCCCTTTCTCCATACTCGACGGGGAATTATCGCGCCGGCATTGCCCAAGGGCTGCCATCTGTTTCGATACCGTACCAATCCACCCCCCCCCCCCCCCCCCAAGCTAATCACGTATATATTCAGGATAAGGGGGAAGGTGGCAGTGGGGGCGGGGCGAGCGCAAGTTATGCCGGTAGTATGAGGGGAGAAAACGCTCCGAGATGTCCTTTAATCTAATATCTACGTACGTGTCCCCGAGGACATTCACGAACAAGCCCCGTGGCGAACGCCACGACGTCCTTTCCTCTTGGAACTCGAAATCGCTCGAAAAAAAAGAAAAAAATGTTTCGCGTTCGAATATCCACCAAATTGCCGGGGCGACCGTCTCGCGGTTTTTTTACACGTTTCGCGATATTGCCCTGATAATCGTATGTCCCCTCTGGGATCGACAATGCCGAAACGCACGAAGATTAGGTCCGGATAGCCGGTATAATGCTCGTGCCATTAATTCAACGATGTTTTATCTGCGAAATAAATGGTCTGTATTTCTGAAACGAGAATATTCGAGTAGCTATAAGTTTTCGAGATAAGTCGTTCGATCTGTAATTACTCATCCTTGGGATCATACTCCGAATGCGTGGGCGCAGGGAATTGTGATTTTCGATCGAACGGACCCGTTCAGGTGCAGGATAATGACAGCCCTTTGGGATCAATCGGGGGAAGGTAATTGTGGCTGGAACAGCTGAACGACTGGAAGAAGGCCTACCTCGTTGATTGTTTCTTGTCGTACATATTTTCTGGTCGCAAGAATCTTTATTGATAATTATCTAAGACTATGTATCGCAATGTTGTACGAGTGTTACGAAAGTCGATGCAAAGCTTTAAGGGGGTGATAGGTCACGTCGTTAGGAAGATATCTAACCTAGGTTACCTCAGTTCAAAGTCTAAGGATTTCGAGCTATTATGGTAAGTATGATTTTTGGAAAATTTCCCAAAATCAGGTAGCAACTCGTTCATAATGTTCAAACAGACAATAATTGGCAACTGAAAACTTGTTTGTGTCTTAGCTTAATGCGTATTCAATCGACAAACACCAATATAATCATCTATATCCACACAAGTAACTAAATGGGACGTGTTGAGCAATTAAAAACTTGTCAAAAAATAAAAATACCTGTTATGTTAATGGTATTAAAAAAATAGCATTAAGATAAGAGGTAAGCCAGTCAGTACGTATTTTATGTGTATATACTAAGCCATTTCGCTCGGCCGTGACTCTGACCATTTTTTATTTTTTTGATTTTTTAAAAATACTATGCTATGCAAGGAGTATTTTCGCAAATTTTTAATTTTTATCGCATGTATTTCAGAAGTTACAATTTTTCGATAAATCTGTATTTCAGAAAGTTCGGAAACGTTCTAACGCCGATATCTCTTAAATTAATCGATTAATCGAAAAATGTCTATAGATCGATTTTTTTCATATTAGTTCCACACTTTCATAAAAAAGGAGAAAAATTTTAAATCATCGTTGTCAACATTTTTTCAGCGTGTAAAGTGAAAACTATTTTTTTAAAGATGATTGTCTTTTTTTTTAAATACTCTAAATTAATATGATGAATTATATGAAGTTCAACCCATGGGTACATTGTGGGCCGATTTTTCCTTATATTTTTTAAAATGAATTCAATTTTTTTTTCACGAAAATTTCGAGTGTTTCGTATGAATTACTAATAATTTTTATTGCTAATAATACTCATAAGTAATAATGATTGTCCTTATTTACAATTAGTAATTGTAGTGATAATTTTACAATTAGTAGCCCGATATAACGTGTTGAAGAATTATTATTCCATTACTTTCCTAGAAGAAATAATAAAAATTATGCATTATAGGAGAATATGTGAATGAAACACTAAGTACATATTTTTTTATCTGGAGAGAGTTAGATATTTATTTTCTCATTCGTTTCAAAATTTTATACATTCGAAACTGATCAGATTTTTTTGAAAAATCAGAATTTTCTGAAAAATCTGAAGTTTCTGAAAAACCCGCATTGGCGGGGGAAAGCCCACCGGATTCACGTGAAGTACCTCATACATATATATAGGGTGGCACAAATTTGAGCTATATTTTTTCCTTCTTCTCACCATCTAATCATCGTCTACAAAGAAAAAAAAATGTCGTGTAAGCTGTGAGCGATCAAAAATATTTAGAGGTTGCTTAAGCCTTCCAAAAATTCAAATTTTCATTGAAAAATCGATTTTCTTCTTCGTCCACTTCTCACCTATGAATTGTACGCTTTATAGTCTTGAAATTAACCTCGCGGAAGCTCTGGCTGGCCAATGAATATTTACCGGTCGCTCAAGAGCTTCGAAATTGCCAATTTTCGCCAATTTTTTTTCACTCTTCTCACTCATTAATTTGACGCTTTGTAAAATTTTCCAAACAATTAATCCCTTTTTATTCTGATACAGATTTTCAAATTTACCTCACACTTCTAACCCAAGAATTAAAATTTTTGTTCTCATAAAATAAATCTCTAAAGTTCATGTCCGTAAACAAAATTATAGGTCGTTTATTCGTAACCGAAATGGCAGCTGTTTTTCGCGCATCCTAATGCGTCCCACGGTTGGTCTCGTTAGTCAAATTGCGGACCAATTGTAGCTGTACTCTGTGACCGGGGATGCCATAATGCAATAATACATAATAACACATATCGTCTAATTGGTGTCTGTTACAAACTATTATAATAAATTAATCAGAAAATGTAACACTTCACTGTGTATTTTGTCATTATTCTACAAAGAATTTTAATGCCGGCAAGATTCATTTTTTGGCAGAAATTGTAAATTTCGAAAATCTCGAACGACCACTAAAAATTTATTGGGTGGCTAAAACTTTCGCGATGTCAATAAAAAAATTATAAAACATGAAACTTATGGATGAGAAGTGGACAAAAAAGCGCGATTTTTCGATTAAAATTTGAATTTCGGACGGCTTGAGTGACCTCTCAATATTTTTCGACCGCTCGCAACTTCGGCGACAATTTTTTTTTTTTCTCTAAAGAAGATAGTTGGCTAGTGAGAAACAGGAAAAATGTATATTACTAAAGTACTCATATATGGGAAGAATGATGCACTGTAATACGATATAGCATATGCAAATGCGAAAAAGACACTTTGAACGCATCATGTCTATTCAATGTGGGGCACCAGCCCGTTTGGCTTTCAATTCGAGAACAGCCCTTAAATTAAAAAAAATTAATCTCCGATTCTGGGGACATTACCCTCGTCGAAATGACTCATATATTTATGTCTGTGTGCGTATATAGTACAAATATAAAACGGTCGTTTTACATATATGTACCTACATGCGTGAATCGTTAAAACGTGCATATGTGAGAACACGCGTGTGATCGCATAGCCCATTGCTAAAATGCGGAATACATTTATATATGGGTGCGAATGCCTATATATATATATATATAATGGACGAGAAACCGACGACAG
>OX632358.1:38391979-38463614 GCA_951751655.1 Ophion costatus
TTGGGCTGCGCCAAAAATCCATTTAAGCAGTGACATATATTATCAAAAAGGCATCAGTTATCTGTGCAAAATTCCACTTATATCAGAGGTAACAGCTGGAATTACTTTTATCCGTTATGCCAAATCTGCGATCGAAATAACACATGTACCCGGTAGCACGGTGGCAACGTGAGTAAATATAGATAGGTAGGTCGTAGGTTCGAATCTCCATATCGATTCGAATTTATATTCGAAATATTCAAATATTTTCTTCGATAGGAATCATTTCAGGAGGTCAGGGAATAATAAATCATGATAAACAATCATACAGGTAGTACTCATACTCAATGGACATTTTTTGAACTTGTTAATTATGAAATATTATATACATTTAGAAGACTTACCATTCAATATGGTAAAAATCACTATTTTTTTATAGTGTAATGAAATATCCATTTTTTGAAAACCTACTATATTATATAGCATTGACAATCAACGTATGCTTGAAAGATTGTTGCGGTGAACATATGAGCTTAGTTAAGGATGTTGAGTCCCTATGAAACATGTTAATATTAATTGTTCAATAAATAGCTTCTTAATCGTCGTGAAATTTTTACACGACCTCCTGAATACTTCATGTAAAAACATACGAAATTTTCAGAATTCTATCATTACTTCAACCTCCTTAAGGGTTGAAATAAAAAATGATAAGAAAATTCTGAAAATTTGGTATGTTTTTGTATGAAGTATTTAAGTGGTCGTGTTACAGTTTCACGACGATTAGGAAGTTCGTTATTAAAAAATTAACCTTTTGTTAAGAACAATTTTTAAAAGAAATAAAAAAAAATTTATCAATAAACTTCGTTTTGTTTCCGTTGCTTTCAGTATATTGTAGACATTATAAAATTGAGAGGTCAAAAAAAAACTTATTGCAAAGTTACATCAGTTTCCATGAAAAAACATTTAATTTGTGAATGTTAATTGTTCAATAACGAGCATCCTAATTGTCGGGAAATTTTTACACGACCTCTGAAATACTTCATACAAAAACATACCAAATTTTCAGAATTTTATCATCATTTGCGATTTGGGACTCCACATCCTCAACACAACTGCTAAAATATCATAAGCAGTATTATATTTTCGGCACTAAACATGACTATAAAATATTATTTTCCCCTCAGGGTAATATAAAATATGGTTCAAATATGGTTGAAGTTACTGTACATTTCTCTCACAATCAGTGTGTTTATAGTTCCTCTTTATAGATGCGTTGCCATCTAAATCTGGTAACGCCATCTGTTGGAAAACAGCGAGAATTTCTTCAGCGTCCTAATGCATGTCTATCTATCTATCCATATATAAATAAACGTATAAAAAGTAATCTCATCCATATATATGAGCTAATCTTTTTTGTACGTTCTTTCCGCTAGTTCCAATATACGTTAGTAAGTCCGTTTAATATTATGCTTCATCCTCACTCGCTCGTTCTCCACTGCGCCAATTCTCCTCCTTTGTCCTTTATACCATTGTACGATTCTACATGTCAGATACGATTCACTCCCGTCGAATTTCAGTCCCCGCCGCCTCGTCCCTCGTTCGATTCTCTCCGCCCACGCAACCAAAATGGGGGAAGCCCGCCTGATACATTTCTTTTCTCAATTTTCACCCCCGTGTTCTTCTTCGCCGTGGCGATGTTTCCCTCACTATGTTGGAAAGGAAAGCTCTCGGTGAACGCGTACACCCAGCGATGCGTATTACGCCCTACACTTCGCAGCCCGCTCCCGCCCCCGCCCCACGGCCCTTCGCACTTTCCGCCCTTTGATATTCCTCGAAGAGACACATCGGGAAAATCGCGGGGAAGACCGGAGTCGCAAATGCAGCTGAGGCTGCTCTCGCTCTTTACGATTCACCATCACCCGCCCCCCCCCCCCCCCTCGCTGGTCGCTACTCCTATCCACCCTTCTCGAGTTCGCTGTCTGCACATTGACTCGGAAATATTTTTGCCTACGAACCCCTTCCCTGTTCTTTCATTTCATATTATGCAGTGTGTGGGGGCGGGGGGTGGGGGGTATTCTGCTCCTCTTTCCCACATTCGACGAAAAGAGAGGAAAAACGATATTAAATATAAGCTACAATAGTGTGCGAAGTTCTCGCGCTCTCACTCTCTCTCTCTCTCTCTCTCTCTCTCTCTCTCTCTCTCTCTCTCTCTCTCTCTCTCTCTCTCTCTCTCTCTCTCTCTCCCTCTCTCTCTTTTTCTCCTGTCAGCATTGGTACGAGAGTTGTCGCGCAAAAGATGAGATCTCATCGCGCGATAAAGCTCGCAGCCCTTCATGTATGCACCCTTCTGCTCCATCCCGCCCACGCCTTCCTTCACGCTCCCGTCAATGCCGCGAGGATGTTGCGAAAAATTCATTAAACATTGACAAATCAACGACGGGCACAATGCGTTCGATATAGTTTTGCGCTATATGCTCTGCGTCCTTTTTGCGCAACTACGTCTATGTGTGTCGTGAATACGTAGAGGCACTTTTTTATTCTACGCAACTGAGAATCGAGAATGTCCGAGAAGGTGAGCAACGAGCGAGACTGTCTTACGAGTCCCTTTGCGATTTTTTTAAATATATGGATCTATAGGGGTAGAAAATATTTTGAAGTGGCGGTATGTGGCTATAAGAATTTTCTTTTTTATAGGAACTTTTTCAAATATGATTTTTTATTGGAAGGAGCATCTGTTGAGGTGCAAATCATCCTTCTCCATGTACGTATACATCGGAACAAAATGAAATACAGGCAGGATGAGAATTATGAGGTGGCTTTTTTTCTGAGCGGTGCGGCTATTCCGCGAGCGTGAAAAATATGACAATGGTTTCTCAAATTATCTTCGGAAAAAATACAGCGTATTTTTGTGGCGAGTATCGTGTGCCAGAAAAAATTAAGTGTTGCAAAAAAAATGTAAATTCCTATTTCAGTTCGGAAGAATAAAGAAAATTAAATTCCGAATAGGAAACACTCCAAGAATACTTTTTTAAAAATAGAATTGATTTCTATCTATCCATGTTAAAATGCATCTTCGATCATTTTTCTTCTCGACGACGGGATGCACGAACACTTTTTCAGGAATCTTTCGTATTCGGAATTTAAATATCTTCATTCTGCTTAACTCAAAATGAAATTTTAATTTTTATCCAGATTGTTCAGTTAAAAATTGATAGCCTTTATTATAATGTATTGGTTAATTAATTAGGTCAGGGGTCTTTAAAAACCCCTTTCCACCTCATAATTTTCACTGTATATATATGTTTCGTTCTTGAGTGAAAATGTAGCAACTCGATCACCTTTTTACGTCTATCAGCATTTTCAGCAGACGATGAATCTAGCGCGATTCGTGAAAGACTTTGGTCGATCTTGACTAGAGCGCCTCGTCCTCTTGTCTCGTAAACCGTCGAGAATATTTCATTGACAGTTTGTTCGAATGCCAGAAATCCACTTATCTCATACTTCTTCGAATGAAATGAATGGAAAAACACAGTGTAGATTAAATCTTTCGTCAGCATACACACCCACACATTATATATATATATATATATCGATTCACAAGATAATACGTGGATAAGTCATGGTACCTTCAAGCTGATGGTGAAATGGTCGAATTTTTTTTTCGCTGACCTACGTTCGAATCCCTCTTCGCGGTCGTCTTTTTTTGTCTCGATTTGCACTTTCTTCCTTTCAGTTACTCCGCAAACTTTTGGAAATGGCCAGAAAATTCGAGTGCGTACATACGTATAGCGGCTTTATCCGCGATATCTGACAAGTCGCGAAGCCCACCCGAACGGCTCCCAAAAACTTTCACTCGAATACTTCATACACCCGCCGCGATGTTACATGTACACATTTTTTACGCCCCGCACATAGCTTAATTTTTCCGAAAGCGTTCTACCATTTTCGATTACTTATCACGAGGTTTCGAAGAATTTTATTCGGCGAATTTTATTTGTTGTTCACCATGCATGCTGGTATAGAAAAATAATGCCGTCCAATTTTTTTTTCTGCAATCGGAGCCCATTCTGTAACAGTTTTTAAGCTTTTGTATATATTTGTATAAATATGTGTATATATATATATATATATATATATATATATATATATATATATATATATATATATATATATATATATATATATATTTCTATATATATATATATATATAGAAAAAAGTTTAAACTTTTGAACTTGTTTTTCATTTTTAATGTTTAGCCTAAAATCCGATAGGTCTTGAGACACAACAACTCAACCGAGGGTGATTGTCCCAGTTCTAGTCGAAAAAATTGGTGAAATAATTTTTTTTTAAACTGAAAAATTCTAGTTAGTTAAAAATGGAAAAGTGAATCAATTTCCTCCCTTGATAGATTGTCGTAGACCCTATAATTCCTAAATGGAGCCCCTCCACTCATCAGAGTGCCGCCCAAAAATTGTAAAATAAGCATTTTTCAAATAAAATTTTGAAAAACTTCTAGATAATCTAGTGTAAATTGATGCAACGTTTTACCCTCTTGACATTTTCTCTGAAACCATATAGTTATTAGACTACGCCTATTTGTCTAAAACATGTTTTTTTTAAGCTAAAAATGCAACACTGGGGCGAAAAAGAATCGTACGAAACTTTCTAAAAAATGAAAATGTAGGTTTTGATACGCTCTTTAAGTTTGTCATGGAAAAAACGAGCGAAGAAATTCGCCAGAAGTTATTCAGGCAATTTTAGACGTGCAAAAAAACCTGCCATTTTCAAATCAGCGTACCGGGCCGAAAAAAAATTGTAAAAAAAAATCCTATAAACGCGAAATGCAGGTAAATTTGTCCTCTTTAAAATGCTGCTTAGGAAATTTGATTATCTTAATTTTTGAGGCTGCTATCTAACTTTTAGTGCGGCTAGAAATTTCGACGGGTGTTCTCAAACTTTTGGCTGGCAGTATATATATATGTTATTGTCAAGATTATACTGAGTTTTTACGAATTAAAAAAAAATGTTTCACCACGAAACAGCAGAGATGAAAAATAGTTTAATGTATGTAATTTTACGTAAGGTCAGATAGGCAAAATACTTACGCATTGATGTAATTTTTTTGGCTCTTCAGCACCAAGAACATTAAACATTAATTAATGGTAATAATGAATAATCTAGTGACATAAATATAAATAGGCATATTTATAAATGGCTGAAATTTTTTTCTGAGTTACACAAAACGGTTACTGACGCAGTTTAAGTATTGAAAATGCTTTTAAAACTGCATATGTTTGTCGAGGTAGGCTGAGTATAGGGGCAGAGTCAGATGGATCTCACACGAAACCAACGCTATCCCCACTCTATGCCACTGTGGCGAAGTAGAGTGGGGAGAGCTGGGACTTGCTGAATGCCTGTGATCGGTTGAAAAATGCCCTCTCCCCGACCAATTTTAATCTTGATATTAATTTAAAAAATTTCATTACGACTTATATCATAAATATATTACAAAAATTATATAACAACTATTTGACAAACAAAGTAAAAAAAAATAAATAGATGAAGAAGTAAATAAAAATAAATAAAACAAAGTAAACCCAAAGAAAACGAATTATGAACCTCATGGTATGAATATTTTTTGAAAAATAATAAAAACCAATTTATATTATTTACACGTATGTGTTTTTTATTACCCGAACCTCTGATTACATTTTCAATGGCATGAAATAGTTGCATTGTGTGTAATTTATGTAGATTCTTTCATAACCATTATTGATAATGTTTTACTTTTTCAAGTTGGTAAGAACCCAAAAGTTTTTCTTATACACGTAATAAAAATATGAAAATTCACAATTTTGCCCTTCAATTGTATATTTTATGAAAAAATAGTATCTGCAGAATAAATTTAAACTTCGTATGCATGTTTTTGAGATTCGTTGAAGAAAAAAATTTACGAGCAGTTATTTGACAACTGAATCGCTCCAACCTCCTCAAAAGTGTAATTCTTGAACGGGTCAGTGGATCGACCCAACAATTCGAATAGAGGCTTGGAACAAACGAAGTACCAATGCATCAAATTGTGAAGCCCATAGCAGCATTTCTGCAAAACTACTATACTTATTCTCGAATCGCGTCCAATCGGTATGGAATACTTCGTACATGGAGTACCTTCAACAGTGGATCCGTCAGTGTAGAGGTTATCTGTAGCGCGAAAACTAGGGTAGGGGTGAAAAAATGTATATATGTATGGAGTTTCCTTTTTCCTTCGGTTTGTTCTCGCGCCTTTTCGAGATAGCGCGAAAAAATATAAATGTATAGAAGATGGGACGGGAATGCGAGGAGGAGTAGACTCTACGTGAAATCCTCCTCGCGATCTTTTCTCACGGCTTACAAAGTTGGCGCAATACTCGAAGCTGATGTCTTTCGGCGGCTGGTCTCTCTCTCTCTCTCTCTCTCTCTCTTGCTATCTTTTTCTTTTTCTCTTTCTTTCTCCATCTATCCTCGATCTCTTCGAGTCTCTTCCATCGCACTTGTTTTTTTTCTTCAATATAGCAACCCATTCCTTCAATTTTCCCTTCGCCTCTCTGAAGATCCGCCAAGTCTCTTTACCCCTATCCGCAAACCTCCCGACGCCACACCCTGATCACGTGTGTATATGTGCGTGAGAGAAAGAAAGAGAGAGAGAGAGAGAGAGACTCTTAGCCTTTTTCCTTTCTCCCTTCCTCCCACTTTTTCTCGAATGTATAGAAAATCATTTTTCTTTTCGGATCTACCGCAACCTGTTTCCGCGCTTTCCCAATTTTTTTCTTTTCCCCAAAAAGCCGTACCTCGACCAGTCACTCGCGGCAACGTGCGACATAACCTATCAAGAAGCCCTTTAACAATCGACATCAAATTATCGTATTATAAATCTATAGTTTCCTCGGGCTTCGCGACTTACACAACTATACGTTTGTAAGAATGCTTGCCTGCCAAACGATTCGGGCTTAGTCGTTATCCATCACGGACAGCCAGTAAATCGAACGACGGAACCGCCCTTCTCACATTTTATTCCTTGTAGAGGGTCAAGTGCCCGTTTGAATTTGATCAAATTACTCCCAACATTTTTTTAAATAATTTTTTTATTTTTCTGCTTGGTATTTTTGTATTTCTGTATTAAAAAAAATATTTTTGACAGCTGTCAGAAAAATCAATAAAATGTTTAATCATCTAGGCAACTGCTAATAAAACGGAGGAAGATTGTGAATAACATTGACTAAGAGTGACGCGAAATGTGGAGGGTTCATTCGATTCGAAATGTCCGGTGGATGCGCAGATTGCGAATTCCTCTTTACTTCGCTTCCTGGCCAGTTTATCCAGCCCTACCTTCAGACCGAAGCTGGTCGTTCTCTTTCCATTCGCGATTTTTGGCATTCCACTCGCGATACCGTGAATACGAGAAACGTGTCTGGATCCAAGGCTCAACGGTGCCCATCGCCACGAAGCATCGATATTCCTGAATTCCTGAGCCGGATACTCGTGTCAACGCGTACGCGCTATCGACACATGGGGCGAAATGAAAATGGCCATCCATTCGTGACAATTTATCGTATATTGTCAGTAACGACAATGTTTTCTCATTTTTGGATTATTGAAAAAATCAGTGAAAATCACTCCTGTTAAGGGGCTACATCCATTCAGGGAAACGAAAAAAATTGACAAATGAAAAAAAAATTGTGGGAAACGGTTGGTGAAAAAGAAATGCTTTTTTTTAAAGACAAAGTTATATAGATTGAGAGAATTTAAAAAAAAAACACCAAAAAATACGGACAAACACGAAAAATATGACCGCCGGCAGATGATGAAGTTTTTTGCGCGACGTTTGGCGGTGGACACTCTCCGGCTGAAACGGTCCATCCGAAATCTAAAAACCAAACGGATTATTCAAGTTAACAATAAACACGAGTCGTTGACGATCGTCGATTTTCAAAATCATGATTTTTTACAACGTGTCGACGAATTGACCCTCGAGCCTGCAAAATCTATGAAAAAAGTTGTCATTTTGACGGAACTATCGAAAAATGAAGATCGATTTTGAAAAAGTGAGATCGTCAACGACCTTTAAATGTTTCTCGTCATATCTCCTGTGAATTTGGAAACAATTCATCGAGGGGTTCTCGAGATATTATGTCCACCGACTTTGAAAGAAGTGTTTCGAGAAACACGCGTTTAAAGTTTGAAGCTATAGTTCATTCGATTTTAAGAATATTTAAATTAAATTTCCAGGGAATATAGCTTCGATAGTGGTACTATCGAATAAAAATGGTTTTGAAAGTTTTTTCGACCCACCTAGGTAAATGTGGGCCGTTAAGTATCCGTGAACCACGCCGAAACTTGGATGGGTGACTGCTTAACTGCGTAGTGGCTTGCACGTCGTAAAAAAGGGAAAATTCATTAATTGTCATGTATGAAAAATTCACAAACTAGCGTGCAATTGAGTGAAACAATTAGCAAATTACCGTGGGCGAAAGCTTTTGAAAATATGTTTCTGATCTCGTTGGAGGTTCGAGTTTTTTTTTGTCGGTCGTCTAGAAGCTTTCTTCGTGGCGGAGGCATAAAAAAGCTTGAACAGATCGGCCGTGTCTTCGTAAACGTTTCACATTTACGTGCGTTTGTGTACGCGCGTACCAGTTATATCTGGTCGATCCTGCGGCTAACAAGGCGAAAAAAATGTATATTAATTATGAACGTGTAGGAGGGGCTGCTCGCGCGCGCCTTGCGGTTATATTAAATTCTTATGGAAATTTTCTGGCCACGTTAAGGTCGTGAGTCGTGAGAGAGAGAGAAAGAGAGAGGGAGAGGGAGAGGGAGGGGAGAGAGAGAGAGAGAGAGAGAGAGAGAGAGAGAGAGAGAGAGAGAGAGAGAGAGAGAGAGAGAGAGAGAGAGAGAGAGAGAGAGAGAGAGAGAGAGAGAGAGAGAGAGAGAGAGAGAGAGAGAGAGAGAGAGAGAGAGAGAGAGAGAGAGAGAGAGAGAGAGAGAGAGAGAGAGAGAGAGAGAGAGAGAGAGAGAGAGAGAGAGAGAGAGAGGGAGGGAGAGAGAGAGTAAGAGAGAAAGGAAGGGAAATTTGTACGGAGAGGGGCCCTCGTGACTCGTAAAGTTAGCTATTGTGTTATAAAAATCTAAATAATTTCAGCTTCTTGAGGAGAAGAGGAGAACGAGAGCAAAGGGAAAAAAGTGCTCGCCTCTGTTGTACTTTTCTGGAGTTTGCAGCCGGGAGTACGAGAAGGTTGAGTTTGGAAAGCAAAATAGTAGCGCGAGAGAGAGAGAGAGAGAAAAGTTAGCTGAGAGGTCAAAGAGTCCTGAGCCAAGAGAAGCTTTTCTCGTTGTCGAATTTTTCCTCGAACGAGAACTTAAAAAGCTCCAATCAGATATTCTGATAATGTTTACGAAATCAGTACATCCGTGACGACCTTACGACCTTCGTTTTCAATGTACACTTTTTATTATTCTTGCCCGTCTTTTTCAGTTCCTTTCTCATGTCTTGTAAAAAAAGTGTATCCATCGGTATTTCTAGCCTGGGCGGACTGGAAAAGAACCAGTCGTTATGATTGTCTCCTCTGCCAAAAGACAGTATAGCTTATCGGCAGGTCAACTGACTATCATTCATTGGCAGGACATTCATAGTCTGGCTGACGCAATTATTCATTGACGTCCCAACATTATCGCCAGGGCAACTAACTAGGACTTATTGGCAGGACATTCCTAATATCGCTGCCACAAACGCATCAATTAGCTAGCTATAGTTTATTGGCAGGACAACTAACTGTAGTTGCTGGGCTGAGCGGTTATAATATGCCTGACACAATTATATTAGTTAACGACCTAACTATACACCATTGGTAGCATAACTAGCTAGGACTTATTGTTAAGGCGTCCAGAGTATGGCTGTCACAACCGTATTAACGAGCTAGTTATAGTTTGTTGGCAGGACAACTAGCTATGGTTAATCGACAGGGCAATCATAGTATGGCTGGCACAATCATATTAATTCACGACGTAACTATATATCATTGGCAGCACAAATAACTAACTAGCCAGCTTTAGTTTATTGGCAGGACAACTAACTATAGTTTTATGTCAAGGCAATCAAACTATGACACGATTACATTCATTAACAACCTACCTACACATTATTGACAGCATAAGTAACTAGGACTCATTGGCAGTTCATAATATGGCTCCTACACCCGTATAAACTAGCTAGCTATGGTTTATTGGCAAGGCAACTAACTACAGCTCACTAGGAGGGTATTTATAGTATGGCTGACACAATTATATTAATGAATGAGCTAACTTTACACAATTGGCAACACAACTAATTAGGACTTGTTGGCGAGGCCTTCGTACTATGGCTGCCATAACGAACAAATTCTCGTTTATTGGCAAGTCAACTAACTGTAGTTCATTGGTAGGGCATTCGTAATATGGCTGGCACAATTATATTAACTAACGACCTAGTTATACATCATTGGCAGCATGACTGACTAGGACTTATCGGCAGGGTATTCACACCACGACCGCTAGCCGCAAAACTAGTTCGTTTTTTTTCCCTCCCAAACGTGATTAAATCGCAGGGCCTGATTTCGTTGCAAAATGGCCCAAATATATGGTACCGCTTCAATTCGCCCGATGTACCTGCTGCTATAGATGTTCCTGCTGACTTTCAGCCTGTTGGCAAGCTTGTAACGACCAAAAACTAACCTGGTCTCGTCGAGCTTTTCCATCCCCTTTACCCTCGCTCTCTCGCTCACTCGATTTCTCCGTCTCTCCCTCTAACTCTTGCAATCCGTACTTTGCTTCCTTCCCCTCAAATCATCTCGCACGTGTCCCATTCGTTTCTTCTCCTGCGGGAGGTAACGGCCAACTTTCCATCCGCCCGTTGCCTGAGTTAACAATTCGGTTACGAAGTTCGAATGACGTATATGTCTGTTCCTTTCCTGCTTATCGTCTTTCATCCCTCTCGAACCCTTGAGGTTTGGCTCCTGCCGAAACACCCTACATTACTGTTTTTCCTCCTGTCCTTATCTTCTCGCGAATCCTGCACTGCTTCGCACGAGCTTTTTCTCCGTGTGCGAAAAGAACACGGCAGAAAGAGAGAGAGGGGGTGAGTGGGAGGGAGAGAATGAGAGAGAGGGGGAGAGAGAGAGAGAGAGAGAGAGAGAGAGAGAGAGAGAGAGAGAGAGAGAGAGAGAGAGAGAGAGAGAGAGAGAGAGAGAGGTACGACAACCCACGTTTTTCCGTCTCATCGACCGGAAAAACGAGGACGGAAGGACGAAACACCAGCCGTATCCTTTTTTACCGCCGTCCACGTTGCCATGGCTCGTCGCTCGTGCGAAGAAAGGCCGCGAATTGTCTACGCTCCGCCCTGCTGCGACACCCCCCCACCCCGCAACAAAGTTCTTGCCTGTCCGTATGGAACAAATGTAATAATCGTCCAACCTCGATAGAAGACAGTCCACCTCGTCCTTTTCCTATGGTGACGAGGCCCAGAAATTTCCGGAACGTAAAATACCCCTGTTCGGTCTTCATTTCGTTTACGAAGAATGAGAATGTGGTATGCTTTGACATTTTAGGTAAAAAGACACTTTATGAGTCGCTTTAATGAGGGCGTTCATTAGCGAGTCCAAAATAAATTAAAAGTGAAAACTGAAGGGCAGAGATTGAAAATAAATTCATTCACGTGGGAGACATTTATTCCTTGCGTGTACTTTATACTTCGAACAGTGTTGGGAACAAGATAAATTCACGAAAACTTCTGCCCATCAATTGCAACCGCGGCTGATATTTTGTAGGCTCATTCTTCCAGCTGTAAAAGAGCTTTTTTTAAATAATGTCTATATAAATATTTGTATACACATTACAGCGGTTTGAAAAGAGCATGCATTCTTGGGGACAATACTGAGGGCTTCTTTTGAATAGGCGCAATTTTCATCATAATTATGATAACGATATTTAAGGAGAGAAAAACCTTTTTGGGGCATCAAGAATCTTCAGTCGAATTTGAGAAACATTAATTACATGCTGAGTTACTCGAGTTCCAACGTATAGAATATCTCGTTCGAAACAAGTTCGGAAACAAATATTATACAGATAGCATTTTTGAAATAAAATATTATCCAGATAATATTTCTCAAATAAAATATTATCTTACTTTTATTATTTTATGATATTGAAAAAAATATTATCCGGATAATATGTTGTAAATAAAATATTATTGTGTTTATACTATTCTATATTATCAGAAAAAAATATCATCCAGAAAATATTCTTTCTGAACTTGATTCAAACGAGAAATTATTTACGTTCAAACGTGAGTAACTCAACAGGTAATTAATATTTCTCAAATTCGATTGATGATTCTTAAATCTCTGGTGAGGTTTTTGCCTCCTTAAATGTCGTGATAATTACTACAAAAATTGCGGCTATTCGAAAAAAGCCTGTTGTTATTGTGGTCAAGAATGCATGCCTTTTTTTAATGGCTATATTTTGTATAAAAATAATTATATGGACGTTAAAAAAAAGCTTTTTAAAGCTGGAAGAATGGGTTCCAAAAATAGTCGACCATATTTGGCAACTGTTAATCAGTCCTTGAATTATTCAAGCTCGAACGTAAAGAGCGAAATTTCCGTGTGCCTTGTGAATCTTAAGGCCGTCAGTCCAAATTGGACGTTTTTTAAATACTTCGTACTTCAATTTCAATAGGCAAACGATCACAATTTTTCTCGACACATTCTAATCTACTAATATCTTCGAGATCATCCGGATCATCGGAAAAGCCCTTGTACAATTTCCGCCCTTCCATAAATCACCCAACACGCCGAAACGAACCCAAACCCAAAACTTCAGAGACGTAAAGTACATGTGAAACTGAGACGAAAAAGCGAAGCCCTAGGGGGCTGACAACGTTTGGAAACAATAAAAACAAGCCCTCATCCTCGGGTCAGTGCTCTCATTAGCAACAATTATTCACAATTATTATTCCAGCTAATCCATCAATGGGGTGATCGATTATTCTCGCGAAGTTCAACGGTGTTTCCGGCTCGGAGGAGATTGATCGCGGAAAACTCTTTCGCGAGATTTTTGACGCGCGATCCATCACACACGTATTCGGTGAAACAACATTTTTTTCACAATCAGTGTGATGTATCGCAGCGCCGAGAGGAGGAACGGATTTGTGATGAAAGAGCGGAACTGTGCAATAGCTTTGTTCGACAGTGATTAGACGCAGAAGGATCGATCCAGCTTCGAAAACAAAAGAACAGGGACGAAAATAAAGACGTGTGGAGGAAAATAAACGAGTGGTAAGGAGGGTACTTATGTGATTCACATATGGTGCGTGTGATTTTCCATTCCTGTACACACAGGGGGATACCCGTGCAGAAATGTGACCGGGCATTGCCTACAGGGGCGTCCATAAATTACGTAACGCAAGGGGGGGGGGGTCGGCCTGGCGTTACGGTCTACGACGCGGGGGGGGGGGGGGGGGGGGGTCGCGGTTTGCGTTACGTCACGATCTTAGAACTGTCAGAAATAGCAAAATTTGTGCATGTTCAAGTTTTTTAAATTTTAAACTCAGCCTTCAGAATAGACGAAGTGGAAGCTCTTATTATTTTGAGAAATATAATGAAGATGAGAAACCGTCATATCGCCCGTGACTTGATACTTTAATATAAGTATCAATATTCTAGAAAAAAAACATAACTTTATATCAAGAATAATGGAACGAAAACTTTGATCGCGATTTCCTCGAAACTACTTTTTCGGCCTTGTCGCAGTAAATATTCAAAAACTTATCAACCGGTTTTCAATTTTTTTTAAACATTTCTGTAATGGTAGTAAGGTTGTACGTAGCCGATTTTTTAAATTTTGATCATTACTATTTGCAAAGATTGCTTGAGTACAAAAAAGGCCTTGAAGATAGAAAAAAGAATTCCAAACTGTCGGCATTTTGTAAAAAAACCAAAATAAAAAAACGGCTACGCATAACGATAGCTACATTTGTATAGATATCGATAAATTGTTGACTTTTTATTTACAGATAACCTTTCATAACGATATCGATGGGACAATGAAAAGAATTTTTTTTCGTCGCCAATTCAGGGCTGATTTTACTTTACTACCTGAGCAAAATCATCTGTTCCGCCCAAACTTTAATCGCGTTTTTCTCGAAACAACGTTTTTCGACGGCTTGTTGATAAAATCTTGGAAACTACTGAACTGATTCATATGAAATTTTAACCGTATATTCTTTACAACTATAGCTATAGCGCAAATTAAGGATTTTGAAAATTTTTGATATCTACTATTCTTTATCGCCAAAAACGGTGAAAAAACACGTTTTTGTTTTTATGTCCGCCATTTTTTCATACGTCAAAAATCGTTTCGTATGCGCTACAGCAATTAACATACTAAATGTAAAACCGTTTGATTTTTTTATTCCGGATGATCCATCTCCGAGACTTCATCGACAGCGCAGGCGTACCACTTTTTAGAACAACTTTTTAATTGCCCCTTTCGTCTATACATAGTGACTTAAATCAACAAATTTTTTTCGTGTATTTCGAAAGAGTATTTATTAAGAGTACCAAGTTTTATATCAATATCTACAACATAAACCTATAAAAAAATCATGAAAATAGCCTTTTTGAGCGTCTAAAGTGACAAGATGCCTTAATAAGGTAAAAAAGTAAAGCAGGTGGAACTTTTACTAAACTAAAATTCCGGCATATAGTAGGACATGATCTGACCTACCAGCAGTTGCTGGATTATCCATTCATATTAGGACACCCTAAATATGAACACAATGAAAAAAGTGGTTTCAAAGCATACGACTACAACGACCGTCTTCATAATAGTCAAAGTGAGCATATTTATCCAAAGGTCATCACAAGGATCGTCCCGTCCTCAAAATTAACGGCTCGGGATAAAAAAAGCATAAGCACCATTTTCAAAATAGCCAGATGTGCTCGTACTCGAAATTACACAGTTATTCCGCGCTCAAAACTTAATTTCTCCACACATATATATATATAAATATAAATATAAATATATAAATATAAATATATAAATATAAATATATATATATATATACACAAAGAAATACATACACACACCCACAAAGAGGAGAATTGTACTTATTAACAAAAATGCCCTTTTCATTATAATCCCTCATGTTTTCTGGTTCACCCCCCCCCCCCTGCCACGAGGCAACCTGCGCCCCTTTCTTAGGGGGTTCGCTTGGAAACGACCACTTGTATACCCCAACTAGCTCTCTCTCTCTCTCTCTCTCTCTCTCTCTCTCTCTCTCTCTCTCTCTCCCTCTTTCTCTGGAGAAGTTAGCAACCGCGGTACAGCATGAGGCTGGAAAGAGTGTTTTCTCTCCCCAATGCTTTCGAAAGAGAGAGAAATTCTCAAACCGGTCTCCTCAATGGGGTGAGCTTCACTCCCGGTCTGTAGGAGAGGGCCCCTCGATCCGTTCGTTCTACTGGGATTCGAAAAAACTCGCAAAGGGTCTCACTCCTATCAAGGGCTGCAGCTTCGATAATCACGATGAAACAAATGTACACGGCATTGTACGTCTCGTGCAGAGACGTGCCGCGAGCAGAAAAAAAATTAGTTGAGCAAAGAAGAAATTATCTCATCGAATTTGCTCACAATACGACGTGTACATTTGGGAATGAACAACTTTTTTGCTCAACGTTTCTTGCCGTACGTAAAAATAATCGAAGCGCGGGGGAGGGTGGAAAAATAATTTTACAGTGGAGGTCATGCGTTTTATTGAAATTTTTTGAAGTTACATGTAGCAGGAAAATACGTCGATTGATTTTCTTCCCTTTTCGCGAACGTTGCGAGTTCGACGATTGCACGACAGAACAAGGTGGAGAGAAACGTCGATTTTCCGACACCACAATTTTCTCTCTGTAGATCTCACTCTCGTTTTCTTAATTGGAATTACAAATATAAAGGGTTTTGCTGAGTCGTCGGGGTCGCTCGCTAGGGTGTAAATATATAACTGCAAATTAAGTGATGAGATGAGAAAATTTTGTTTATATATATATATATATATATGAGAATATTTTGTGTATATATATAATCAGAAACAATTTATTCGTTGTCTGGCAATTTCTGCGGTACCTCAAGGCGACGAGGCCTCATACTCCACGTCTTACATCAATTTTCAACCCTCTTTCTCTTTTTGGGCACTCGCCGCACGGAATTGTGTAGAGCGAAGAACCATTATAGCGATAACGAATTAATATGAATTTTTATACCAACTTTCCCGCCAGCCTGTCAAACATAAATTGTGTATTTAATTAAAATAATTATTCCATGGATTAAAAATAATTACTTGCGTATGAAAAATTGATATTTATGTACAATAAAAACTTATAGGGTTCTTTCTCTGATGACATGCTTGTTTTTTCAGTGACATAAAAAGTTGACTTCACAAGTTCATTTGTACCTAAAACGCGTAAAATATACACGCTGGCGAAGCAAAATTCTCGTTTCCTAATTTTCCCAAGTGTAGTGATTTTCCTTATATTTTTCAACTCCAAACAAACCCGGTGCAATAATTGCCGTACTTGAACAAAAAAAAATAAAAAAAAGAACTTAAATTCGAGGTAACGTAGCCTATTGGATAGATCTATTTGTCGAATTCGCGTATGTTCGTACTAGGACGTGGATCCTATATGTGGCGTGGAAATATAGCTGGGGGACATCTTTTCTCCCTCTGAAATTCATCCCCGAGATTGTCTTACCCCCACACGCGTAAAGAAAAATAATGCCATTTTATTTCCCCCCACAGTGTATTTTATATTCGAGATAACTCCGAAAAAAAACCTCTGCCTCATATATACACACATACGTGTACATATATACGTATTTATATTTATGTGAGCTTGTAATTGTAGCTTCCTCTTTTCCGCATAAAAATACCGTCGATTCCACTACCGTTCCCCCAACATATTATTACCGCCGATTCGATTATATCTCGTGGACCCTTCCACCCTCGGACATTCAGCGAAAATAATGACAGCCATACTCCATTCCGATTTGCTACATATGTCACGAAGAAAGTGATACGAAAATATTGCAAACGTGGAGAATCCTAATAAACAATCATGTCAAACTTTCGCCTTAGACATCATCATTGCTAAATAGAAAATTAATATTTCTCCGGCTCGCTTCGGATTTTAGAAATTCCTGATTCGATAGGGCAAGTCGATGGGGCTCCGTTTATTCATATCGGAAGAATTAACATTCGTGGAGTTTCGAATTCGTTACCCGCGACCTGTCAGAGACTTCGATTAATGACATCCATGTCAAAATCCTGTTATCATCATCTTTTATTTCGTAGGTAAAACTGTCCTGGAACTTTCAAGCCGAAACTTCTTCAAGTTTCGTAGCCTTTTTATTCTCCTCCTCTCTCTCTCCATCTCTGTCGTCTTCTATATATAGACATTCAAGGGATCGAGAGACTCGACTTTTCTCCATTTTTCTTTACAATCCTGCGGCTAGCGAAGGTCCGGAAACCTCGACCCGACGCCACTAACTTATAAATATGATAATATGCGAACGAGCCAAGCAGTAGTCACGAAATAGTCCCTCTTCTGTCACATATATATAAATATATCTGAACATATATATATATATATATATGTATAAGGGAGATGGATTGGAGTCTGAAAGAGGGAGAGCATCGAAGAGGGACTTTCGACGATGCGAAGTCCTCGTTCATTCCTCTCCTTCTTGCGTAGTTCGACTTGCAGTACATTTCCCTCCCTCCCCATTTGCTGTTTGCCTCCTCTCTTGACTTCTATTTATTTTCGTGCCTATAGATACGTACGTGCACGAGACATTCCGTATCGGAGTTCATCCTTTCGTAATTCGATATCGGACTGATTTTTTTTCCGTTAATACGATATTCCGAACGATCGCATTGTTTAAGCAGCTGGTATTGATGTGAAAGATCGAATGCCTCGGCGATGGCATTTCGGAAAATTACGAATTGCTAAAAATATGTGTGTAAATTGTTTCTTTTTTGGGTTTTGGTGGTGATCTTGGTGGGTTCGAGGGTCCAAAGGGCTGGTGGTAAGATCGAATGCCTTGGTGATGGCATTTCGGAACATTACGAAGTGCTAAAAACATGTCTGGAAATTGTTAATTTTTTGGGTTTTTGTGGTGATCTTGGTGGATTAGAGAGCCCAGGGGGGTGGATGTTTTTTGTGTATCGGGTAGGGTCGTTTATCATTATTGATAGAGTCTTTAAAATTACGGTAATTATTCGGAAGTGGGGCTTTTGCTGGAATCAGGTTGATTTTCTTCAAGCGTTCAAACAAACCCAAACAAACCCGAACAACATTTTTTCTGATTCTAGTAGGAACCACGCTTCCGAATATTGACCAAAATTATTTATACATCAATTTAGGCATATTTTTACAGGGGTCAATGCAACTCCATTCTTAAAATGAAAGATTTATTTAATTAATGTTTCAGTCATTGGCTTCTTTTATATACTCTCTGATTTGCTGCTGGTACTCGTGCTCGGACGCTTTTTATCTTGCGCAAGATAATTCTTGTTCTTTTGCTATGATGCTTTTTTTATCCCGTCGCCAGAAATCCTCATCCCTCGGTCTCTCTCTCTCTCTCTCTCTCTCTCTCTCTCTCTCTCATTCTCTCTTTCTCTATCACTATTCCTTCCTCTCGTAATATCGGAGCTCTGGAGATACGAATTAAAGTCATCCGAGACTCTCGCGCAGCTGCTGCCTCGTCCCTTTTCATCGCGCCCTTTTCTCCTCCCCTTTTCGCTACTTCCACATTAAAAATTAAATAAAAAAAGCACAACGTCCCAAGCTCTTGGACCAATGACGAGTGATTATTGCAAAAGGCAATAAAAAAAGGGTAAGAATTTTGTCATTTTTATTCCCATTCGGTTCCGCATGCAATTTTATTTGTCAATTATGAAGTCGATTTACATTGGCGATTTATGGAACTCAATAAACCGTAGCGACATGCTATTTTGAGGAAAATTAAGCTAATATTGCTGACATACTTATCGAAAAGTTCGCATGAATCAGATTGGGTTTTAACGTTGGCACCCTTTGTAAAGTGCGAACGCAGCTTCTCGGCTAGTACAACGAACTCTCTATAAGTGGATGCATTTATTTCTGGACACTGGGACGATTCAGTTCACGCTGCACAAACGTCGCCGGAGAGAGATCTTTTGGGCCTTTTAGCATCTCAGTTGAATGAACACTTGGTGCTCCACTTTGATTGCTTCGTCAATTACCCGGTCAATCAATAAATGGAAACATTAATTTTCGATAATTGAATAGCTTCGTTCTATTTTTGCAGTCACATCCTCCATAAGTCAGCGATCATCACGAGCGATCGGTGATGCGCGAAAATGTCTTTATTCCAATCAATAATTATTAATAAAAAAATCGAAATGTAAATATACCTTATTCGTTATAAATATCTCTGCATCCTTTGATAGCTAATCGATATTTCATCATTCTTTTTCTTCTCCAATCAATTTCTCTAATGTATATATTCTCCTCGGTACTTCTAACGTCGAACGAGGAATTCGATATTTATAAATTTTATTTCGAATGGAAATCAGGCGTTCTATGCAATGGGGTAAATGTAGCGTTTGCGAGAGAGACAATGTAATTTAGGGAGGATCGATTTCTGCAAATTAATAATATCGATCAATGTACATTTTTAGTCTGGCTTGAGCACGCTCGATTTTTATTGGTCTCTGGTTTTTGAAAAGGGAAATTCTTTCACTGCACAAAATTTGTGACTTCGATCATAAGACTGAGTAATTAATAAAAACTGATAAATTAATAAACAAAATTTCATTTTTATTCCATGAGTCATAAATTTGCTTTTTTTCGATTGAAGAATTCTTTAATCGTAAATTTGTTCGTTACAACAAATTCTTGATTTGTAAATGCGTTCGTTAAATTAAATTTTATACTCATAAACGTGTTCGTCAAATGAAATTCCCCAATCATGAATTTATGACTTTCATCATAAATTCCGTTTGTGATTAAAATCACTCTGCCGAATTAATCCCCAATTATAATCGCCCATCGTGCTTTCACTGCTCTCTGTCGCTCTTTCTCCCCCTTGCCAGTCTGGGCTGCTCTCTCTCATCGGTCCTGTTCCAGGTCCAACTTGCTCAGATACCACCAAACATTTGTTGGTGAATAATATTGTTGAACGCATATTTACCGCGAAAATTACGAAAAATATAACTCAAAAAATACACTTATCCTGACCATGGCACTTTCTCTCATTCTCCAAACAGGAATAGAACAAAACGACAATTTTAATCAAGACTCAAAATTCAGTTTATTTCACTGTCTGAATAATCTACCGACAATAAAATTAAGGTTTCTCGGATTCGTTTTGCGTTGTTGATTTGGATGCTTTTGCCTAGATGTTGCAATAATATTGGACACATAAAACGTACACTATGACCTCCGAAGGAAATTTCCAGCCCCTTTCCCAAAGCCACATTTTCCAGCCACGCGGTTGCACCGGATTCGTCCATCCATTTTTTTCCATTTACCTCAATCCCTTTACGAGTGTAAATTCGTAGCAATGGAAAAATAAATTCCGTACGTTTCGTTGGCGCGTGTCATCCTTCAGCCCTGAAGGCCTGGTTGTTTAAAACGCGGGGGTGTGTTGGGCGTACGATAATTTTGCTGCATCAAAGCCATAACGAGGGAAGCTTCTCTCGCAGCGATATATCCCTTTGAATTTACGTCACCGAGCATATCAGGGGAGAGCGATGACGCTGAAACATAAGCACGTACACGTACGTTGAGTCGACGAGCCATTAGAATAATTAGCTCGGTCAGTTAGAAGTCTGGACTGCGGTATGTCAGTAATGGATACGTATACACACGACAAACATTCGCATAGACGTACATGAATTCTTCCATGGGATGTTTAACGCGAATTTTTCACTCGCCACATTTATCAGCAAATTTGTTCATAATTAATTATACCGTGTGGCTCGTTCCAGACGGATAATCCTGTACGTCCTCGTACGCGAATGTAAATAGGGGTGCATATTGTCCGCTGACGCGGCAACGGTACACCTTCGCGCGCTTGCAATGTAAACGTTGCTTTTAATTATTTCAAGTAGTGTGTACAACGTGGTTCGTAAAAACACACCTCTTGAAACGGGAGAGCTCGTCAGCCACATTTTCCTATTCGTGTTCTTTTTTCATGGGGTAGCTGCAGCGGCAAAGTACTCTTACTGCTGATGTTCTCGATTAACTCGCGTGTCGAAATAACTCGGACATTGTTCGAGAGAAACATATTTGAATATACGTAAATAATGGCAAAGGGTGTCTCAAAACGACCTGACATTTTGAGCACCGTTTCTTTTTGTGGCGAACATATAGAGTGGTAATTCTTAACAATTGGCATTAGGAAGTATTGATGTTGAAGCCATGGAGAATTACGCGAGCGAGCAACGCGTGGAAATTGTTATTTGCTGTATTGTTGATGCATAGTTACAGCTGTGAATTGGCTACCGAGATCGTGCCATTTGACGCCATAGGATTTCTTGCTTTGGCCTTTTTTGAAAGGAAAAGTGTAGGCCAATGATCCACAGACCATTCCGGAGCTCAAGGAAGCAATTGGATGGACCGTTAATGAAATTAGTTCGCAATTATGTCAAAATGTTATTAAAAGTTTCGTCTAAAGAGTGAAGAGTTTGTCCCTTTTATTAAAGTGAATAATATTCGTACTTTTCAAATACATGATACACTTTATTAATAAATTCAAATGTCAGGTCATTTTGAGGAAAATCAGGGTTAAAAAGAATAATTTTGAAGGAATAAGTAAGGTGATGGGAAAATCGTTTGGATATTAATTTGCATATACCTCAGCAAAGTTATGTACGAAATTTCATTTAAAAAAAGATTAACCCTACGTTGACACACTGGGACAACACACTGGGGACCCGGATTAATTTTTAATGAAATGATGACACTTCAAAAATTGAATATTTTCAATAATTTTTTACATCAACTTATACATAATGTTTTCAGAATTTCAATAATGCCAACATATTATGAATTGTTACGCGCGTATTTATGATTTTTCGAAGTAAAAAACGTCCGAACGATTTTCAATGGCAGGCGAATAAAGTACTATCCGGGTAAAATTGTCGTCAATCTCATGAAGGATCTTTAAACGTGAGGGGCTTAACGGTGTACGTGATTTTGGCCGCCTGATTGATCTGAAACACAAAAAACGAGCTTTTTCTTAAAATAGATAGTATCGGCTAAGACTTGACCCAACTTTTTTCTCTTATCGTGTTTCAAGCATCAAAAAGAAAATTCTTGAAATTTGTTTCTCGATTTTTCATGGAAAACTACATAATTATTGTTAATAACTAATGAAAAAAAATGTTGAGTTGAAAAATCTCGGTCTCGACTGAACGATTGTTACCCTCAATAAGTGTACTAAATTTCAAGCCAATCCGTCCATTAGATGTCGAGAAATCGTGTACACCATTACGAAAAACATAGTTTCGAGCAAAACGCGTTTGAATTTTCACTAGCAGTTCTATCGTTGTACTCATAAATTTACCTTCACTCTACACATTCCTGCACCATGCGTTCGACTTTCCTCTTTAATTTGAGTTGCCTCAAGCAAAGACCGATTTTTAAATTTATTTTCTCATTAGCCCAACCCTTTGATTACGATGGAAAATTGCATCCCTCTGATATTCTCTTAGCAATACGGAAATTACTAAAAGCCTAGGGTTTCTCTGCAAGCTCACGAGTGGAAATACCGAAATAATAATGGCAACAATGTAGGGAAAATTTTTCTTCGAAGACTAAGGCCACAAGGAATCGAAATGGAATCGAGTGTCGATGGAAATTTCTCAAAAAATATCGCCAATTATAGTAAATAATTAAACACCCTTGTTCACTTATTATTCATGCCCGGTGCACAATTTCACAACAAACTCTCCGAGTACTATTTTTTTTTTCACAAACGCCGAAACGTTTACCTACCGCAATTGCGTCAAGTTCCAATTTGCATTCGACCAATGAATTCTCCGACGGTTTTTGTGGGTCAATGAATTTCCCGCCAGGAAATTAATTTCAACTAAATGAAATTTTGCCAAAAATATTTCATCGCTTTCGTTGAGACTCGGAGTGCCTCGTGGCTTGGATGCTGCAGGCTTGAGATGACTTCTCCCTTACACGCGGTCAGGATGGACTTAGTCACCAGCTGGTTGTGCGAGAGCACGCAACTTAAGCCTTTTCTTTGGGGTACATTTCAATTTCATTAGCTCGGCTTATAGATATCCTGGGTCCACGATGCTTCGAAGCCCTTCTCTCTCGCTCTCCTCCTCTCCTCATCTGCTCTCCCTTACCTCGTCCCAACAGCGTGGGTGGACCAGCGCTGCTGCTAATATTCTCCGTGTTGAACTCTGCAATCCCCCCGGCCCCCAGCTCCCACCCGCCTCCCTCGCCAACCCTTGCCATTCATCCCCCCGCTTTCGGCACTCTATTTATTCAGTCGCGTAATTCACAACCGGAAGGTGCTCACCGACCGGAAACGTATACACCAATCTCCACCCCCGTATGCGGCCATTGTTGCTCTCGGGATATTCGCCGGCAAAATTCCCTTCTCTTTCTCCGCGCAACTGTTTTATGCATCCTCGTGTATTCCTCTGTCTCTGGGTAACCAATCAAACCGCACCGGAGCCAACCACCTCCCGGCTACCCCCATCGATTCCGGATGATCAAAAAAACATGTATGCACACCGTTGTTTTTTGCCCGCGCGAAATAATAGACGCGCAATTGAGTATGTGGGAATTCCGCGTTGGCTTGCGATCAGGCGCATTCGAAAAGGGACGAGTCGTAAAGGGAATAAATTCCTGTAGCTCGGTCGATTTATTTCTTCAACGTTGGAAGATCGATTTTTTTCCGGCGAGGTTATCGTGGATATCTTGATAGGGCAAGGGAGCGGCAAATTTTTCACAAAGGCTGACTATGGCGATCGAGCAGCGATGAGCCCGGCCGGTACTTGGATGGGTGACCGCTCGGCATCGGTCTCCCGAGCGGGCGATTCAGCGGCATTGTCCGTGTTGCGATCCCCAACCAGTGGGAACGCAGCCACCCTGTACTGACGCGAGTTATCCCCAGTTTCCCTGTGCCCTCTTGCAGATGCACGATAGGAGTTGGAGTGACTTTAGGGAACGGTTCGTCCCTGCGCAAGTGAAAGTAGTGAAGTGGCAAGTGCGGGATGAACACCCGCAGGGCTCATTCCACTTGGGGTTCGCAAAAGGGCGACAAGGGCTCGCGAACCTCAAGGGTATTCGAAGAAACTGCAGAATTTTAAACAATCTGGTGTCCGAGTCGTCTTGGGATTCTATTTACTGGAAATAGCGAGGCGACGGGTGTGGTTCGAACACTCAAAGGGCTCGCAAAAGCCCTTAAGGGTATTCGCAGAAACACTAGAATTTAAAAAAAAAAACAGTTTTCCCAACTTAGGGATTTATCTACTTCCGTTAAATTTTCGTCGAGCACTCCACTATTGCCTTCTATGAACATCTCTATCGTCCAAAAAGTATACATAGTGAAAAAATAAAATGAAAGCTCTCTGGAGTCTTTATCCCGCCCGTATTCAATCCCCGCTTGATTCAGTGTTATTTCCTCTATCAGAGCCGGAAGACAGATGATACGTGTAACACGACGCGATGTTATATATCGGAGTGTTAATTGAATCGAAAAAAAAACCGAAGCCCACGTGCGCGCGCATGCACACTTAAAAAAAAGTGACGCCCAGACGTGAAAAAAAGCGTAAAACAAGTCGGGCGAGAAAAAAATGCACACACACACCCACGCATACACAAATGAACAGAACTGTTAAAATTCCGACAGTGAAGGGAAAGCGCGTATCGACTGTGCGATATATTGTGGCTGGAGCTTTTCCTCTGTACCATGGACATTCAGAGCGACCTCTGCCCGTTCTGTTTGCAACAGATCCAGTGACGTGGTTTTGCGATTTGTGCTCGTGTGCTCTATATGGACACCGTGTATGCATGTTTATCAGAAAAAATATATTCGTTAAACCAGGTATGCATATATAAAAGAGGTATATATATATACATCTTCAAACCAATAGCCCTCGAGTATCTAACAATGATTTAACGAATATATTTTTTCTGATAAACGTGTATATATATATATATATAAACTTATTTATTTACATATTTTTTTATTTATTTCTTGACATATTCGATTACTTATTTATTTGCATATTTATTGACGGCTTCACAGCTTCGAAACGAAAGGGCGCAAGTCACACGTCACATTCCGCGCCGAAAAATCTATAGCTTCGGGACCTTTTGTTTCTCGTCGCCCGCGTTGCATCGTAAATTCACCATTTTCATTACGAAAATACGATTTCTCTTCCCGAGGACATCACACGTCGTACTCAATTTTTAGCTGCTGTCGTGGAAAAAAAACGCCTCGGGTCGAAAATTAATGTGTGACGAAAAAGAATCGGCTAACACGAGGGGACACGCGACTTCGGCTACAGCCCGTGGTGAGCAACGTTGTCCTGGGACAATATTCAGATCGGTGAACGCTTGGCGCTGGACTGTGCCTTGACTACCGAGCAGGACAGCAGTTTCATCCAGCTTGCGATTAATCGGTCAAAACATTTCTGTAAAAGCAGTGGTTTTTCTCAGTTTCCCTGTGCCCTCGTGCACATGCGATACAGTAGAGCGTTCGGAAACGCGTGGCTGTGGGCAACACTCCGAGGGGGAGTTTGCTTAAATCCTATCGGCCGAGGTTTTCCTCAGTTGCCCTGTGCCCTCGTGCGGATGCGGTGCACCTCCACATTGGAAAACGCGTGGCTGTGGGCAACATTCCGAGGACATGTTTGTTCGGATTGTATCCACAAAGGTTTTCCTCAGTTTCCCTGTGCCCTCGTGCAAATGAGATACCCGTATCCGTAAGCGCATACGAAGCAACGATAGAGACGAGAAAAGGTATCCAACCCAAAAAAAAAACCTCTCACATTCCCAATAGCCTCACGGTCCTCGCCTACTCACGCGCATGAGGAAAAATATTTCGTGGATCGCGCACGAGTGTACGTGCGTTGGCTCAGAAGCTTACGCGCGTTCTATTCGATACACGAAGTCGTGAGTCAAGTCTTAAATCAGAAGCTCCGCGAAGCTCGAGAATCCCCGGATGCTTCTTTTATTTTATAGGTACAATATCGCTCGCAATAGCTAACTGCGCGCCGAGGTTCCGCTCGTTCTCCTGATCCTCTTCGCCCCTTGCACGATCCCGTGAGCTCGCGTGAGCTTTCCACCACCCCCCGCTTGGCCGCCCCTCCCTACGGGGCTTCCAGTGCCCCTGCAACATTCGCGGGACGCTTAAGCTCACGGAATGTCCAGCTATTTCAGGCCAAGAGCCCTTGGTGCGGAGGACGCACACAGCTGTGCGACACTTTGCTACGTGTATATCCTCTCTCTCCCCCTCTCTCTCGCTCTTTCTCTCTCTTGCTTTCTTCCCTCTACCCTCTGAACCCGCTTGGTCGCCTCGTGTTCACGTGTTCCCTCCATTTCGATTCTCTACGGTTCCGCACCGCGTGCTTCACGGTCTCCTTTGTTTTCTTCCATGTTTGCCCTTTTTTTCTTCGTTATCTTTTTGCTCCGTCTTTCTCCCTTCTCTCTCTCTCTCTCTCTCTCTCTCCCTCTCTCTCTCTCCCTCCCCCTCCCTCTCTCTGTCTTCCTTTCTTTCTCTTTGCGGCAGCACACGCGGCGTAACTCGAACCTTACCACCCGCAGCAGCTGAGGTCGCCCAGACCAGCACCTAGAAGAGACCATCCTCTTCGTATAAACTTTCGTACACGCTATATTTTTTTTCCGCCCCGCCGTAACGGCTTTTTGCTTGTTGCCTTTTTTCGCGTCGTCTTTGTTTTTATCTCTTCCATTTTTCGTCTTCGTGTCCCCGGTGCACATCCTTTTTTTTTGAAGACACTGAGACTAAAAAGTTTCCACCCTCTGGATCTAATAAGCTCGAGCGAACGTGGAAAGTCTGAACGAGACGAGTGAGCTTTCCTCGGAACGACGCTGAATGACTCTCCTTCCTCTCTCGCTGTAGGGATTTCAATGTGAGAATTGATCGCGATGGGAGAAGATGCGAATCAAATTGAATAAGAATTGTCATCGGCATAAAATGTTATCCAACGATTTCCGTACGGCTGAATAACATGGGGTGGGTCCAAAAGTAGGGTAATTAGGTGCTACATGATTTGGCAGCATGGCAATGCCAGACCACGGGTTCATGGATTCATCAAAAGTTACCGTTACATGGGCTTACTTTCAACAGGCTTTGGAAGCTTTTTGCAGGCAACGTTTTTTTAGAATCCTAAATTCCAACTTTTTGTTCCGATAGGACAATGTGTCTTTTGGCTATTAAATGTATAATAATGTCAAGCCCCCCCCCCCCCGCCGCAATGTTATATTTCTTTTGAGTGTCAAAGTAACCTCTAGTTCGGGGTTCCTTTATCAAGGCATTGAAATGTAACTAATGTCAAAGATGAAGGGTTACTTTGACATCATGTTGAAAAAATAATAATAATATTTTATGCATTATTCATGGAATTGAATTAAAAACAATGATTTTTTACAATCGTATTGTCACCTTTATTAGGCAACCATTTTACATAAAGATATCAAGTACGTAGAGTACTATTATAGGCACTTGGTTAATCTTATAATTACCATTGAGATCAAAATCAACTTGAGCAAGATTACAATCAACTTTAGAAACATTGTAATAAACTTGAACAATGAACTTTGAGCAACACCAGAAAAAAACGTTAAAAAATAATTAACGAAAACTGCATTTTAGCGCTCTGTTAAAGTAGCCTCAAAAACTGTCAAAGTTACCGTTATTGTCAATTTAACTCCATTTTGCGGTATGTAGGAGTGAATTGCGAGATTCTACCTCACCCGCAATTTTTATCCGACGTTGCCCGCTCCGATTACTATGTGTTCCGATCTATGAGGTCGGCCTTTTCTGGCGGGCGGTTCAGTTCCGACGATGAAAGCAACAATTGGCTTCGTAACTAGATCGCTTCAAAACCACCAGACTTGTACCAGCGTGGAATCCGTTTACGGCATGAAAGATGGGCAAAGGTTGTAGCTTCCGATGGAGCATATTTTGTATAAAGTAAGAATGATTTATTATGCTTCAATTTAATGTTATTTTATATGAAAACTATGTAAATTCCCACTTGTACATCCGATATATATATATATATATATATATATATGTATGTATTTATTTATTTTCGAAAATTGCGGCACTCGCGTATGCGAAACAAATTTGTTCTATTCGATTGTTTGTCGAGACTCACGACGCGTGAAGTGAAGACTACACATGCGCGTAATTCCAACAAAATGCAACGCAGGCTTGCGAATTTTTGAATAAAGTATCGCCGTAGTTTATGGTACAATAAGTTCCACAATAATTATTATTGTCGAGCATCGTAATAAATAATAAATTGGAACCACTGAAAATGCGCGTGTGGTCTCCGTGCGGCTTTAGCGATCTTCCATTTTAATGGGTTATGCCTAGCTGTAACAGGCGAAAATAGAACATTTTTAGCCTTTTTTTTTTTAAATCCTGATGATGATCGTGAAATTTCTACAAAAATTAGGTTTTTAAAAAGTATCATCTGAAAAACACCCCGTAATTCATTTGTGTAAAAATATTTAATTATAATCGATTTACAGCCGGTGTCCCGGAAGCAAGCCTCGAAAACGTTGTTTGGAAAAAAATGGGAATTTTTCGTTCATCAAATCGAAAGTATGCACCGGAAAAAAAATTCTTCGATCAAATACTTTTTTTATATCTAGAAAAAATTCAAAAAGTTTCAGGAATATTGATACAGTAGTTTTTGAGATATTTTGAGCAGGGACTTTGAAAACGGGCTGGCGAGAAAAAAAGACGTTTCGAACGACGCTCCGAGCGTTCCGACGGACGTCGACATAACAGCCTATATCTCCGCCAATTTTAATCCGATCACCTTGGAATCTTCAGGGAACATTTTTAATTCTTCAGAGAACATGATACACTGTCGAAATATATTGGTTTTGAAAAAAAAGTGATTGTTCGACATTTGCAACTAGGAATAACCCCTTAAGTGGCGTCAGTCTCGGCCAATATTCGTATCGGTGACCGCTCAGCCATCAGCTGGCACGCTGACTACCGAGCCGACCGGAATTTCTACTGAATTTTTACGGCCTTAGGCCACGCCACAGTAACGGGTATAAAATCATGTGCGAATTTAACAATTTTTTTTCGTATGAAAGAGTGATTCACTCATAAAATTAATTACACTTTACTCATTAATTACATTAATTACAGCAAAATTACATTACATTTAGTATGAATATCAAGCTGTTAGAAATTATATTTTTTTTTTCGATTTAGAAAATGGCCGACTCCTAATATTTTCTTTTGTTCTCTTTTTTTTAGGCGCTCCGCGGCGTGGCATTTAGCATCCACAATTTTTGACCTAAAACAAAAAAAAAATTCTCGTCAATCTACATTAGAATACCTAGAGAAGTACGTACGGAATTTAAAAAATATTGTTTTGTTCAAAAGTTGTAGGTATTTGGACTTAAGAAATGAATTTTCAGTGAAAAATGTCGTTATAACTACTCATAAACTGCTCATAAAATGAAAAATGTTCGATTAATCACAAATTTCCTACGTACTTCTCTGCGAAATGCAATTAGGAACATAACTTTTAAATTTGAAGTAAATCGAGTGAAAATTGTTGAAGTTATTTGTCACGCCAATTGGAAAAAAGCTGTTTCGAGGAATTTCGAGTAGTCGGCCATTTTGGACATCGAAAAAAAAATCCATTTTCCAACATCTTGATATTCATACTAAATAGATGTGTAATTAATTTTATGGGTGAATCACTTTTTCATACGAAAAAAAATTGTTAAATTCGCACATGATTTTGTACCTGTTACTGTGGCGTAAGGCCTTAATGGCGAAGGCAACTAAGACTCTGTGGAAATATAACTGCCCGCATCAACCGGGGTTTTTCGTAGTTCCCCCGTGCCCTCATGGGAATGCAATCCAGTGCTGCACTAGGAAACGAGTGGCGGTGGGTTACGAGAAATGATGTCATGACGAGTGTGAAGCAAAAGTGGAGGCGGCGTAAAAGGCAGCACGACCATACGAAAAAACATCGCAAAGAATAAACCAGAAGTTTTCATGAAAAGGACAATAAAAATATTAAACGCTAGACTAATTAATATCCGTTTTGTGAAAATAACGATAAAAAATTATACCATATATATTGCGATATCTATTTTGACGTATCATATGATTTTGATCGTAACACACGTGTCGCGTCACTGACTGATGACAATGCAAATTGTAAGCCGGATTAGACGCGATAAGAGTGACCCACACTCACGAAATTTCTTCCGTATCGCGAGAATTGGCCGGGTATAAACGCAAATTTGCGTCGCGCGGCCCTTTCGCTCATAAACAAAGCCCTTTTCTCTCTTGTCTATGTGCGCAAGCACCGAATGCACAACAATGCTTCGACCCGTTGCCTAAATAGCGTATCAAATTAATTCACACGTTGCCAGAGGGAGAAGAAGAAGAGAGAGGGAGATAGAGAAAGGGCGCATAGGGCCTCTATGCATGGAGGCATCAGACTAAAATCCAGCGGAGAAATATACTGCTACACCGCAGCCATGATTTCGAAATGGATTTCAGTTATTCCCCCATTAGGCATACCGCACTCCATATTCGCATCATTTCAGCTTACCTCGGACATTGAATAATATTACTTCCGTTCCTCGTACCTCCATACGGATACATATACCCTGTGAGTCCCTGGAAATTGTACAGTCGAAAACTCCTGCAAGCATTGATTCTAGACAAATGATCGAGTCGGAGACAATAAGACCGTTCGAGAAGTGTACGAAATTCGGGAATCAAAATTTTTTTTTTCACAACTCACAACTGTGAGAGTGTCTCATCGGGAGCAAAACTCTTTTTTTCCAAACTCCGTGCGACAAAAATCGGCCGAGATAATCGCGATCAAAGTCCAAGTACACTGCGACCTCTCATATCGGAACCTCCACAGATGCATCCCCACTATGTGCCGAATGTCGATCGATGCAGCGCGTGGTGGGAGAAGCATTAGGCCCTGCGGGAGGCTCGAGGCATGCTAGACAATAAGAACGGGTTTTAAGGGGTACTGCAATCAGCTACCCCAGCTGCGCAGAGTTAGATTGAGTGGATGATACGCAACCTCAATTTTTATGCCGATATGAAAGGGCGCCGTGTAGTGAACACTGGTATAGTAGTTGCCCACGCGCGATACGTGCGAGCCAAAGCCGCAGGTTTGAATCCACTTTTAGACAAGCAATTTTTTTTCCCATTTTTTCTCACTTAAAAATAACAAACACGCGATTTGCTTTGGAAATCAATAATATGATTCAATCATTTTCGTTTATTATTTAACGCCTGAAGGAAGAAAAACGTCGAGAGTGAGCAACTAGATCCTGACCTCTGTTATCGGGACCTCCAGAGATGCAACAGCCCCCCACTATGTGTAGCGCATGGTGGGAGAAGGATCAGGCCCTAGCGGGACGCCCTATGAAAAGCGTTTTGCTCGCCATGCCACGCTTAGTACGCTAGCTATGAAAACCCTAATCGTCGTAACCCTAACCCTTCGTATACATGACCATGAAAAAAGGGTCTGTGCTTCACGAAATGCAGTTGCCTGTTTTCAAGACTTAACGAAACGTGCATCTGAACAATTACCTCATCGAATTCCAATATAGAAGCGCCGAGTGCGAACGGACGGAGAGGCTATCGATGCCTCGCATCGAACAATTAAAACCAGTGTTCTCTGCTTCAACGATAATTGCAACCCTAAGTACTCCCCCCTGCCCGCCCTTTGGAAAATAAATTGCGCATATGAGTGGCCCGAAGAAATTCGTGCTCGCGGGCTTCGCGAATTTCGTACAGCGACGAGATAACGAGGAGGAAAGGGATCAAATATTCTCCGTGTAATCCCTTCCGCGGTGGCGTATCGGGCACCGTATGAGCGGCTATCTCGTTAGTACGCTGCGGCCTCATTTACATCGCGAATACTCGGAGCTATGCAGGTACAGTGTACAGACGCATCTCGATCGCGATGTACATTGTGCTAAGTACGACGCATCGTGCTAAGTACGACGCAATAACCTTACATCTAATTGATATTTTTGAACAATATCGATTATTGGTTTTCGATGGATTCTCAAAATGTAATATTTTAAAAATATTCTCTGCAAATTTCGAGTCGGTTCGTACAAAATTGAGGAAGTTGTGGGCGTTTATAGGTAGGTTCCGCAAACCTGCGGACGTTAAAGGTGTTTTACCCAAAATTACTTTCTTCATCGTGGTCATCGGATATCGGTGACCACGATATCTTGAAAATCACTGCACCGGTCACCTTCAAATTTTACAAGCTTTTTGCATACATCTATAAGCAGTGCTTGAACGGAGAATTTTTGTTTTTTGGGTGGATAGTTTTTGTTCTCGTCGACGAAAATGGAGCGTTCAAACCGAAAATCGATACTTTTACTTTGGAACGTGGCCATTTTTACAAAACGCAATATTTTATTAAATCCTTCGTCCAAGCACTGGATAATTTCATGCAGAAACTAAACGCGTTTGATTTTTTTTTTGGTTTCGGATGATTTGTTTCCGAGCAGCAGTGGTCGCTGAGAAAGACGTTTTTCCAACACCGCTCTGCACAAGCCATTGTATCTGCCACATTTATAAATATTTTTCAATACAAAAAATGTAAAAGATACTTAAAACCGTACTCTATTATGTAAAAAAATAAATAAGATTGAAAATCTGCACACGTTTTATCAAGAAAAATTCACGAAAATTTCACTTTTTTCCAGTCATGAGCTAGGCGTAATCCGTTAAAGGGGGAGATACCTTTAAGCAGGGAAAAATAGTTGATATGCATGATTTTTTTTAAGGAAACATTTCTTTACCATTTTTCAGCCTGCGGCTATGTTTTATTACTTTTTTTGGCTGTTGAACAGTATTTTTCTAAAATAAATCTTCAAAAATGGCGGCAGTGTGGCATGGTCTTTTAAACGGGTGGCGGCGGATGTTGTCAGATGGCGTGATACGTAGCGTTGGCGGGATTAAGGCCTTAATCCACAGTAACGGGTATAAAATCATGTGCGAATTTAACAATTTTTTTCGTATGAAAAAGTGATTCACTCATAAAATTAATTACACATCTATTAAATATGAATATCAAGCTGTTAGAAAAAATATATATTTTTTCTTTTCGATGTACAAAATGGCCGACTACTCGAAACTTCTCGAAACAGCTTTTTTCCACTTGGCGTGACAAATAACTTCAACAATTTTCACTCGATTTACTTCAAATTTAAAAGTTATGTTCCTAATTCCATTTCGCAGAGAAGTACGTACGGAATTTCTGATTAATCGATTTTTGAGGATTGATTACTTCAAAAAGTACCATGCACCAGCCAAAAGTAGTAATAAAACCAAAGCTAAGTATAAAAAGTGGTAAAGAAATGGTTCCTTTAAAAAAAAAATCATGAAAATCAGCAAATTTTTTCCTCGCCTAAAGATGTCAACCCTTCCTCAAGTCGACAATGCGTTGATCTGTAATTGGTCGAACGCAATTTCGTGGTGCAAAATAAAGTGATTTTACATTTTTTTCGCCTGTCCACGAACGACGCGTCTGTCTTCTCTTATAACGATCGTGATTATTTTTTAACAACACTGCGCCACTGTGATTCGAGTTTCGAGTGAAAAGAAAAAAATTGTTGGCGAGAAGAAATAAATATCTAGAAAAGAAAACAATACAATTTATCGGGTATCTATTCTGCTCCGCTGGTTCATTTGACCCCACGTCCCATTCTGCCCGTGAGGTCAACATATACGCGCCGTTGAATTTCGTTCTTGCCACCTTTACGTTCCGCCCGCACGCGGACAATTCAAATCGTCGCACCGATGTATGAACAATAGTTCTGTGCATGTACAGGGTGGCACGCAAATTGGCGCCCAAGAGAAAAATCGATCTATCTATCGAATCACCCCCACGTATATTCTACGAGCTTTTTTAGTTTTCGTAAAAAAATAATTTTGTTCATTTTTATCGCTCGCGTATGCACTTTTCTCGTGGTTTTTTCTTTACTTCCCTTATAGTTATAAAGTGCACTATTGATAAACTGGATTAAATAAATGTCCAACTGGACACTAACTGTACACTAAAATAAGTTGAGCGGATCGGTCATTAAAGTTCAGATAAAAAAATACTTATACTAGTCTAACTGACTAGCAATTGCTTCAAAAAATTCTAAGAGCTAAGTGCATACGAAGAGAAAATAAAACCTATGCAGCAGGAAAACGCGAAAGAAAATCAAAAATTGTTTTTTTCTCGACAACTAAAAAAAACGAAGAACGTACATGGGGATGATTCGACATTTCAAACCCATTACATCGATGTAACGTTGGCGAACAGCACATCTGGCCGTTTGGAATTCGGTAGTTAAATTTGTTCAAATACGAGCTCCGGAAGAATGTGAGTAGAAAGCGCGTCGTCACCAATGCAGTCGGACGAGTTTTAATTTTTTAATCCAATTAAAAGCCATTTTTATTCCTTGCTCCGATCGATTTAGATTCCTCCCGGTGCAAAATTTCTCGCTGGGCACGAATTCCCCAGTCGGAAGCCGATAGGGTAAAAACTTTCGTCCGCTGTGATGTTTGTACAAAAATCGGTCCTTGGGTTCAATAAGGGCTGCTGAACAAACGGATTACAAAATTGGTCGTAACGGTGGCTACCTAATGGAAGTCCTGATCGATTGAAGCATAGAATTGTAATTGGTCCAGCTGCATGTGCAGATATGACGTTTCGACTGTCATTTTTCATTTTTCCCTCAAATTATTAATATTGGTGGTAATAATAATAAATATTGATTACTAATAATGATTTTATTAATTATAAATATAATATTAATATAATAATAATTATTATTATTATGTGACCATATTAATATAATATAATCATATAATGAATATAATATTAACATTTCATTTATTATAAATATAATATTATATTGAGAAAATAACAAATTATTATTATTAGCAATACAAATTATTACCACTAAAAGTAACAATTTCATCGGAACATATAAAATGGTAGAACACATTACTGCACATGCAGCTGGATCAATTTCCATTCTTTGATTAAATCGATTGAGACCAATTTTGAATTTTCGGTCCCATGAATTCGCCTTTTTCAACGCAAAACCGCCCGCTCATGAATTTTCTAATCCCCACCCGATCGAACGAAAACTTTTCGCCCACCTGCGGTTTTAGAAAAAAAACGTTTTTTTCGGGTTGAATTTGGGTAAATTTTGAGGTCAGGAGGGTCCTCCAAATGACCGTATAAATATGCTTACATGAATTTAAAGGTGATTTTGGCTGGTGCGAGTACACGAATTCGAAAGTATTCAAAATCACGGGTCCCATACATTTGGACATTCGTCGAGTGACATGGATTCAATCGAAGGATTCGGACGACTGCACCGCACAGGACACGCGCCGGACAGAGATTTTATTACCTTTTCACTGGGTCCGTTCGAGCCACCACATAGTTCTCCCTCCACCCCCACCCCTTGCTCCCCTCGTGAAGCTCCGTACTCCCGTCCTTTCACCCTTTGGTTGTGCCTTCGCGTGGCCCGGTGTCGGCGCGTTTAAATTTTCCCTCGGTTCACGCTCGACGAGCGAGATAGTTCCGCCGAAAATGCGCCCCTTCGGAATGGCTGCCTCTATGGCCTGAAAGCCCCCGCGGTTGATGTGCATCAGAATATACGGTCGGAGGAACGACGAAATTCTCTACATTTAACACGACAAATAGTTGGCTCTTTTGATGGTGCGAGGACATTGCAGTTTTTTCTTCCCGATAAGAGGATACTCAATTACGAATCCAATCAACAAAATCAATTTTCCACCTTTCATCGGATAATTGGAAATGATAATAGAGAATTGATAAAACTTTGCTGCCATTCAATTAATTGACAATTAACCCTACGTTGATACACTGGGTCATTTTCAAGAAACGTTTGTCAGGAAAGTTTTATCAACTCTTCGTTAGAAATAAAATGCTCTGTTACTCAAAAATGAAAGTTTTAAATAATTTTTTACAAAAATTCAATTTTATACTTTCTGAAGTCGGAAATGGTGAAATTGAATTGTTGTCAAAATTATTGAAAACATTCAACTTTGAGTGAGCCTTTTATTTTACCTAGAGAGTTGATAAAACATTTCTGTTATTCAATCGATTGGCAATTAACCCTTCGTTGAGACACTGGGTCATTTTAACCCGAACGAATTTGGACCAAAATTTTTTACACCAGTTCAATTTTATACTTTTCGAATTCAGAAAGTATAAGATTGAATTGTTGTAAAAAATTATTGAAAACTTTCAATTTTGAGTACGAGTTAGCATTTTATTTCACAGAGAGAGTTCATAAAGCTTTTCTGTCATTCAACTGATTGGAATTAACCCTTCGTTGAGACACTGGGTCACTTCGACCCAAACGAATTTGAAATAAAATACTCACCTGCTCAAAATTGAAAGTTTTCAACGATTTTTTACACCAATTCAATTTTATACTTTCCAAGTTCAAAAACGATAGAATTGAGTTGTTTTCAAAAAAGTATTGAAATCTTTCAATTTTGTGTAAGTGAGCATTTTATTTCAAATGGAGAGTTGATAATACTTACCACTCATTCAATTAATTGGCAATTAATCCTACGTTGTCACACTCGGTCATTTTGACCCGGAAAAATTCGAAATAAAATGCTCACTGACACAAAATTAGTGAAAACTTACACTCAAAATTTAAAGTTTTCCATAATTTTACACGACTCAATTTTATACTATCCGTATTCGGAAGGTACAAAATTGAATTGTAAAAAATGATTGAAAACTTTAAATTCTGAGTACGTGAGCATTTTATTTCGAATAGAGAATTGATAAACCTTTCCTGTCATTCAATTAATTGGCAATCAACCCGACGTTGACACACTGGGTCATTTTGACCCGGACGAATTCAAAATGAAATGCTCACTTACTCAACATTGAAAGTATTCAATAATTATTCACAACAATTCAATTTTATACTTTCCGAATTTCAATAATGTTGACATATTAATAAATATTTCAAGTTTAATCGTATTTTTTTCAATAAAAGTGAACCGGAGGCTCGTTAATGGCAGGTGGATGAAGTACTATGCGGGTCAAATGGACCCAGTGTGTAAAAATCGGTGGCCATAAGTCAGTCAACGAAGAGTTAAAAGTATTTTTTTGTTCCTTGGTATAGAGTTTCCACAAATATTGCACAATATACACTTTGGTCCTGTGTTCATCTCGTCGAAAAGTTCAACGGGATGTCCTGGGCGTGCGGTATGGATTACATCCATAACATTCGTGACATCATTTCGGTAATATTTGCAGCACTGTCCTGGCAATGTTTACCTGGGAGGTAGCGAGGAGGCTGGGAAAGGGGCAATGTCCGATATACGTATGAATTTATGTCTACTCTGATACTCCCAAGCCATTTCCAATTTCGTGTTATCGGCAGGTCTGTGTACGCTCACGAGCATCCGGAAATATTGAGTTAAAATCGTTTCAAATTTCCAAAGCCTTTGTACATGGATTTGCGAATCGAATACGGGGGACTTTGAATACGAGGCTATCGAATACTATCAGGAGAAAGGGAGGAAATTGTCATTTTTCGAGAGCATGTAATGTGTGTGTGTATATATGGGGTGTCCCGTTATGAATGTATAATCCTGCAACTGTCGATAGGTCAGATCGTGTACTACTATATGGTGGAATTTCAGTTGAGTGAAAGTTCCACGATTTTCAAGATTTTAGGCTTTGTGTGCTTTTTTGAAAAAAAAACACTTGCTCTGGTTTTTCGCATGCCATTTCTACAAATGATATGAATCGACAATAACTAAGTAATCAAAGTAATTGGCACGGTGTGCGTAGTACTTTTTTTTACGTCGCAGGCTATCAAAGTCAGATGTTCGAATTGGTTTCTAACAAAATTCTGCATACGATCTTTTTTCATGAAGTCTCCTTAACACTTAAGATTAAAACGAAGAGTTTTCTAGATAAAACTAACGACCGAGAGTATTTATTTCAAACCGGGTCAAAAAGGTTATCATTTGTAGAAAGGGCATTCGAAAAACCAAAAGCAGATGATTTTTATCTCGAAAACCTCCGGACTTTTACTTAACTGAAATTCCAGCATGTAGAGCAGACATGGTCTGACCTATCGAGAGTTGCAGGATTATCCATTCGTAACAGGACACCCTGTATATTTATATAAATGTGGGTATGGGTGTATACATTCTTGTAAATATATCGTTTTATCGCATTCTGCGCGATCGTAAAAGCTTTCGTGTGGACGCATCTCTACATCATATCTTTGTAGGCATGTATATAGAAATAGATGATTCGAGTGACGTAGTAGACGATTGTCCTCATACTCCAATGTCTTCAAAATCACTATTCAATATATATAAACGCAGCCATATAAAGAATATTCCAAGGGCTGTCTCGTTTCCAAAAATTCCAAGGATCTTGATAAATAAGAGATGCAACAAAGATAAATAAAAAATTATAAAAGATGGATGTAAATATGTCAATCTCAAGGTTATTCCATGGATCATCCTGTTTCCCAAAGGTCCCAGGATCTTGATAAATAAAGAAGAAAAAAAATCATTTAAAAAAACGATAAAAGATTCATATAAGGAAGCAAAGGCAATAAAAGTGCGTGAAATTAATTTTTTTTGTTCAACCCAAATTTTGATTCTTTAGAGGGAGCGTTATTCTAAGTTTTGAGCAGCTTAACAAGGTTTTCGAGTACCGTTTGTTTAAAATAACGAGGCCGTAATGAAAGTCTGCATATTGGTCGTTCCCAACAATCGTGGTCCTAAGCCGACCTCCCCATAGTCCGAACCCGACCCCCTATTTTTTTTACAGCGAATCAACCGAAAAGCCAGAATTCTGCATTTATTTTGCAACTTGTTAGCACAACACTACGATTTGGGAATAATTTTCAAATTTATTTTAGAACATTTAAGGCCTCTTTTAGGAAATACAATTTAATGAATGCATTGATTACACTTTTACTCGCTTAATGCCAAAATTACAATGACAATCGCTGTCTGAGCTGTTTTCTGCCTCACAACAACTGCGAATATCCGACGGAATAGCTGGACGAAGCGAATATTCTAATGACATGGCAGCAAGTGCTCGCCGCAGAATTGCCGGATCTCGTTTTGGCTTTAGACGTTTGAACGATCGCCCCATTTCTAAAATAACCGTGTGCAGTTACCGTCAGAAGTAATTAAATCACAGTTTGACTATTAAAAGCACGGTAGAAAATATTTAGTGCGCAAAAATGTAGGCGTTGGTTTCGGACCACTCATTGGCGGTTGATTTAGGACCTCCGCGACTTTTTTCAAGCAATGACTCGCCGTTTACTTACCACGATGCAAGTAATGTAAATTTATTAGTGCGTCTTCAAGTCTGAGCCACAAGCAACCAAAACAACCTACCTTTGGATTTTTCAAGAAAAAATAAAACACTTCAAATTGCAGTTCCGTGCAGCTCAAAAATGAACTTTCGCAGTGTCAAAATACGACGCGACGCAAAACCATAGAATGAAATGAAAGAAAAAGATGGCTCTCTACCTCCAAATTGTCAGTGTTGTGAGAGCTATCAAATGCCATCATCGACAATTTCGGTTGCAGCACAAGTACTGAGAAACATGGAGAGGTCGGTATGGGACCACCGGTCGGTTTCGGACCACGCTACCCTATAGATATTGATGTCAAGGTCAAGGATCGTCCTGTTTCCAAAAAGTTCAAATATCTTGATAAATCTTTTATTTATCAAGATATTTGGATTTCAACATCAAAGATAAATAAAAAAGATAAAGTTTGAACATAAAAATGTTGATATAAAGATCATCCCACCTATTGGCCTAATTCCATTTGCTGTTTCGTTCCGAAGTAATACATATACATACATATATAATTTAAAAAATATGAGCCGTCGAAAAATCCATGATTAATCTTGTCATTCCAAAGATTGCCCGGTATCCTTTTGGACACTGGACGATCCTTGAAATGACAGTCATAAAAAAGTTAAACGTTCATTTTTCAACGATCACATTTGTTAAAATTGAGTTCGTCCTCAAAACACCTAGCCGTGCTGATACCCAATATTACAAAGATATGTTGGGTTCAAAATATTCCTTTGCCCATATATATTTGACAAGAGGGAGCCAAAGCACGTCATGCGTCTCCTGCGAGGGTGAAATTCCAATTTTGCGGTTGTGAATCGATTTTTACCAAATTCGCGAATCATCCTTCAAAGGGCTGGAAACGCGACGTCATTACTTTTAATAAGTGCGATACAGCGAGAGCCCCTCATCCGAGAATTTAGTTAAACTCAAATTGTGTAAAGTATTTTCTCGCGATGTGAGAGAATTCGCGTCTCAGTCTTTTAAAAGCGCTTTTTTTCTCCCGTCATTTTTCACACGTTTGATAATATGATTTTTCGATGGACAATTTTCGGCAGTTCTGTCGTCTGCTGACCTGTTATGTTGCGTCAGCTGCGCCTTTACTTCTCCACTACATACGCGTATGCATACACGTATAAATAATATATATATTATAAATTCTACTACTACAAATGTGTAGTAGAGTGTGTGCGTGTGTGTGTGTGTGTATATATATATATATATATATATATATATGTATATATATATATATATATATATATATATATATATATATATATATATATATATATATATATATATATATATATATATATATATATATATATATATACACACATAAAGAGTGAACAGAGAGTATGACGCAGAGTGCGTGCACTTTCGATCATTGCCGAGCGTACCGTGGCTCGTAACAGGGTGAAAGGCACAAGAGTGCAGATTGAATATCAGAGACTTCGAATAGCGCAAGGTAATAGAGCAAATTCGAAAGTGCTGTTCTAGAAAAAAAAAGATCGCAGAAGCTATTTCATCGAGTACGAAAAGTGAATTTGAAAAAAAAAAGTAAAAGGAAAGGAAGTTCACGTTGTCATCAATGTATTTCGGCCAAGTCAGCAAACCAGAAGTGCAAAATACGAAAAAAAAAATCTACAGATATTACACAAAAGGCAACTATTTCACGGCCTTGAAAATGTAAATGGACTTTTTTGGTAATAAGAAACAGGTACGTGTAAATAAAGCGGATTGGTTTTTATTATTTTCCAAAAAATATTCTTCCATTCGGTATCTCCAGTACCGTGTTCATTTGGAAAAATAATTTCGCACGATTTCGTAATGTCAGGCTGAAAGGGTTCGAGCCAGGCCTCGCAGGTTCGAGAGCATCGGTCGCGTTATCTTCTCGCTAGGATGCATTAATGCATCGACCCACGCATCTCCCGGTTCCCGCTTTAGTTATTGGACAAAATGGTCAAGTGCACCGGTCGAATGGCCCACCACACGATAGAGTGATAGCGCCACGGTGGACCCGACGATAGGACGCAATTCACTTCACTTTGCACGTCAATCCGTATGGCGAATAGATCCTTTAGTTTCACACACGATTTACGTAGGTATCTGTATGCGTGCGTGTACAGACGAGTATTTCGATAGATGCGGTACTGTCCTGCATCGCGTGCACACTCGGTTGGTTTTACAACCATCGCGAGAGGAACGACATAGACAGACCCGGCTGTACTCGAGTCCCGGTTTTCCGCGTTGAGTGCTCGTTCCCCTTTGCCCTATTTCACTGTGCATATCATATATATATATATATATATATATATATATATATATATATACATGCAGTATTCATACTTTAAATGAGCTGCCGAATCAAATAATGTGCAAAATTATTCTTCTTATCTGAAGAGTTATTTCATAAAAGCTGAATAGACATTTCAAGTCGTTGAATATCCATACATATACAATAAATGAAAAGGTAATTGTACGCCTCGCTTTTCTGAAATAACTTTTCGACACAAGAAGAATACTTTTCTAGATTATCCATTTCGCAGCTCATTACTATGAATACTGCCTGTATGTAGCGTTCATGCCAACAATGCCTTCTAATGGACCTCCAAAAAGCACGCTGTCGGAATTAGCGTGTGGAAATACCCGTTTCACTATCTATATATAAGTGAAACAACTATATGCACACATTACTATTTTCCTGTCTACTTTTTGAGGATTTGCATTAACATACTCAATTTTTTCTTTCAACATACAGTATTCTCATTGGCAAAATTAAGTTTATATTAGAAAAAGGCCACTAGCCTTTCTTTCTAATATAAGTATTGTGTGTTGACACACTAAACTCAAAACTGAACGCTGTATGTTCATACAAATAGTATAGTAAGAAAACCGGTTTCTGCATACATTCGTTTAACTTATTACAAGCACAGGATTGCCCGAAGAGTGATGTCCAAAAGGAAAATCGAAATGCCTTGTACCAACACTTATCCGAATCAGCCCCCCGTAGGTTTTAAGATCTTTTTTAGGTTTCGAGTAAAAACGTATTTTTTGTTTTTATTTTTTGTGTATGTACGTTCCTCGCGATTGTTTTACTTGTGCCATTGGTATGAGGTGCACTACTGAGCACTAGATAAATTACCAACTAACGCTAGCGTTAATGCCTTAGATATTTATCAAATGTTTACAAAAATAGGATTTAGAGGAGTAGGTACCCGAGTTCAAATGACAAAAAAAATACTCATACCAGTCGACGTGACTTGAAATCGTTTGAAAGGGAAGTACACACACAAAAAAGAAGAATAAATCAAAACCTATTACAAGAAGACTGAAATAAAAAAAAGGATTTTTTTCTCGAAAAATTCAAAAGCTCGTAGAACATACATGGGGGTGATTTGGATAGGTAGCGATACAGTTCATCGCGATTTTCCTTAGTCACTTTTTAGGCCACCTACGATTTAGGCCATATACGATACATATCTCAATTATTGAGATCATAATTGATTCTTGAGTTCCAACGTATACCCTTGCAGGTTTTTACGTGTAACCCTTCCCAATCAAACCCTTTCTTATCACTTCTTACCCGTACTTCGCTCATCTAACCTAACTTCCGTTGCGTTCACAGTCGTCTTAAGGCGTTACCCCCACTTGTAGCGCAAAAAAGGCCTTTTTCATTCTTTTTTTAAAGAAAACTACAAAACTTTTTTAATCGATTAATATACTATCTTAAAGAACACATCTTGAAGAACTTTCAGTAATTTTTTTATTGAAAAATATTACATTGTTTAGTGGCAAATGGCCGTCAACGAAATAATGTTTTTATATACACGGTTTGCGGTGACCAACATTGCGGCGAAGTGGATCACCTGAAAAAAAAATGCGGATGGATTTAGTCAAATATAAGTATAAACTAGTCTTTAATCGAAGTATTTTAAAAAATATTCATTTTTCACAAAATGGCGGACAGTCAAAGTTAATGGTTCGATTTTAACGAAAAAAACGACCGTTTATTGGCTATAAAATGGCAATTTTTTTTCGAAAAAAAAAATCGAACGATTAAAGACTACATTTTTATGTATTAAACAAGCCTGCAAAATTTCAAGAAGATCGGTTCATTGGTGTTCAAGTAATCTTGGTCACCGACTTCAGAAATGCCATTTTGAGAAAAACGCGTTTAAAGTTTCAATTTCAGTTCTTCAATTCACGGATTCTTCTCTTTCAACGCGCATATCTCAGTCAATTTTGTTCGGATCAACTTGAAATTTTCAGGACATATTCTCAGATACTTATACTTCAAAGAAATGCAATAAAAAAATCGATTTTTTCAAAATCGCAAGTGGGGGTAACCCCTTAAGCTACACTATACCGCATTTGCTGAGGGTACGGGGAAACTGGAAAATCCTTACCGGTATAGACAGCCCTATATTCTTTTGATTCTCTGGTGCACAGACTTTAACTCAAGGTATCTCTATATCGAGGTATCAGAAGTATTCGCCTTCCACTTGCTGGTTGATGCGCAAGCCGATGCACGGCTAAGCGTCACCGCTCCGAGTATTGGCCGCGCACAATGCTGCTTAACTCGAAGTACCGCCAGAGCCAAACTCCTACCGCCTATCTACCAGTGTCGGAATAGATGATACATAATTCACGGGTATAACTGCAGCCTGGAGCATTTTCCGTTCATGATCGTGCAATCATGAGCTCCAAAGCTATTCAAATTACGTAGCTTCAGGATCAAATCGCTAATCGCCTTTTTTTCAAAGATGTGCGACAAAACGCAATTAACTGTGAGCGTAGGTATGGAGTAGTTGGAGAACTTCGGAAACCCAATAATCGGATTTTGCATTAAGCACTCGATCTACTGTCTCTTCCTCTGGGTCTCTCTAATCCTACTGTTTAGTCCGTCCGAGGACTACGAACACTATAATATAGGCTTTGGGTTATACATCCCCGTATATCATCAGCGATATTCGGTAATTATTAATTGGCACCGGTGTCCGATAATGAAGGTCCTCCTCGCTGATTCGACCACTCTCGCTCGCGCAATTCCATCCCTTCCTGCTTGCACGTCGTTACCAGTATTGCAAATGTGCGACCAGCTCTGCGCAAGCGACAGTGCAAATGTTTGAAAGCTGTGTCAAGTAGCGAGGATATCATTTGGGCGTGTTACATCGTAATCCCAGGGTTGCAGATGCAACGCTACGTCATCATTGTCGAGTCATCGCACCGAGATAACGGTCGATTTTGGCGACCTCAATTTCTCGGTCACAGCGTGATTCCTTCGAAATCCATTGGAGAACATCAATTATTTATGGACAGCTCCAACTTTCATCGTAGACGCGATCACGTGGACATACGATTGCAATAATTATGATCGTCGGTAACCGTTCAGCTTGCTATATGGCAAGTCTTCAGTAGTCTCAATTGTTTCTTATATGGAATACCTGTTGGAATTTGCAAAAAGTATGGCTGAATTCCCAAAAACTGCTATAGGTGTGGCAGATTAGAAATAAATGAAAATGCCTTTGCTAAATGGATCGACAGGTGCTGAAAGTAATCGGTAAGCACTGAAGGATCCATGATCATTTGCATATTCGCATATTACCAAGCCCTTATGCACATCAGGGTATTTCAGATTCCTGCGGTGTTACGTCCGTGTATACACAGCGACTATAAACACGAGGGCTGGAGTGTAACATCGATACGAGGACAGAAGCGTGCTCACGCGTCCCAATTACGAGCTTCCGCCCATCTTGCACCCTGCATCGCTCGTACGAGCTCTCACCAATGTTACCAAGACTGCACGTGGCCTTCTAATGTGGCTGTCACTGAGATCCTTCTAACCATACGAAATTCGTTATTATGCACTCGTGACACGCGTAACGTATCTCCACCCTAGCCAAACTCACCCCAAACGTACCCACGCCAATATGTAAATATAGGGATAGGACCCATCGAATTCATTGTAGCCGCGCAATGCTGCCTGGGGACTGTCCCCAGCACCGTCTGCTGTTCTGGGGACCCTCCATAGTGTTGTCTCTCACGAATTGTTGATTTTAGACATTGACCGTATTGACGAATACGACTTTTCCAATGCTAATTTTCCATTGTCCTAATTTTCAAACATGGTCACCATAGTAATCATGTTTACTTGGATAAGCAGACAACTAGCTCATAATCATTAGCCAGGGAGAGCGGAAATGAGAGAGAGAGACCATATATGTTGATGGGATCGATTCGCCGTTAACCGATGGTGGATTTAACATCGTGTGTATGTACATAAATATCATATCATAATTCACTGCACGCTTGCGATATCCAGTACGCTACTGAATAACATCATTAATTATAATACCGCGAGTTACTTACCGATGGACCGAAGCACACGTGTGTATTGGAAACGAGAAGTAATCACTTTGTGGGCTCGTGCGGGTGCCAATTTCAACCACCATTTAAGGGTTTCGCTACCGAACATCAACGAAGCACACCCTGAAGTCTGTGTATTCGTCATCCTGTTGTGTTTACCCAATACCAGAATGGCCTCAGATGTTTCAGTTTCAATCAGCTTAATGGTGACACAGAACGCCTCGCAAATTCCAATAATCGATGAATTCGATGATCCATCTCCGAGAATCCCTACTGTCCTCCAGAATATCCAAAATCGGCAGAACATTTAACAGCTCTTCCGAGGCTCAACGCTCGCACAGACATAGTCAGAAAACATGATCGGGCGTCGCGACGCGTGTTTTACTTCCCGGGTTTTCTTCCGTTACGCCTTTGCGATTGTCAGGGCTCGTTGTACAGGTTGGTTGGGCGAGGGGCATGCACAGAACGTCGACTTGGAATGAGGATCAGCTGAAAGGTGCTGGGGAGCAAATGAGAACGCGAATGGGAAGTTAGCGTTGAATAGGTGAGAGGGTTGGAGGCGCGGGGCGCGATCATTATCCAGACAATACCGCATTAATGGATTGAATCGAATTTAACGGGCTACGAAGCTGAGATTGTCTAGTGCTGGAGATTCCGCGAAAGCTTCTACCGTACACCTATCCGCGTGCGCATACGTATGTGTGAGCCAGCTTCGCATCGGTAGCAACAGCTCCACATGCCATCAGACGAGCGACAGTTGGAGACAAGCTCCAACCTACGCAAATTCGTTCCTTTTCCCTGTTGTCATATAAAAATCCACCTCTTCGTCGATGACCATACTCCAAAAGGAGGCGGTTTCGGTCCACGGTGGATGCGTCGTTGCAAATGGTGAGCCTGCAATTTTGCATGGATGCAATTGATGATGGAAGAGGTGGCAAGGCGAGTTCTTGCCAGGCGCGTCGTCATTGCCACCGTGTGATAGCGATCAGGAATATGCTTCGAAGAGGAGTATTCCCATGTGCTTGCATGTACTTGGAAGCCTCCCGATCTCTTCCAGGTATATACACCTCTGTATATACCTCATATGTACACGTAAGATATACCACGTGCAGCGCCCAGATACCGGGACGAATTTGATTGCTTTACGGGTTACCCGTGATTAGGTAATCTGCCTTCGGCTCGTTCGGCCCTGTGGGCTGGTGTACCAAGCACCACCACCACCAACCTCCAACACCACCAGCACGATACCCTCGTGAGAAAGGAGGCTATACCTCGATAGGATACAATACCTGTCTGACCCCACGTTCGTGTAATACTCTTCGTACCGGTACGTGTATTTAGTATATGTACAATAATTTCCATACATAGCCGAGTATTATATAGCTGACAATTGGAATAATGCCTGGGCCGAATTGGCCAGACCGGCAATGAAACAGGGCACATCTTACATAGCCGAGGACTGCGGTGTATCGTATACGTAATTAGGTGTGCTCGTGTACGTGGGGGATACGCGAAACGTCTTTCTTTCAGGATTGCTGATGATGGGCGCTAACGATTCAGCTGAAGAATAGGGAATTCAATGGACATGGTTGGCTTAAGGCTATCATGCTGGCTGGACTTTGAGTAGAATCATGAAAAGTGTTCAGTTCATGTATTGTGTTATTTATAATACTGCTTCGCGAGCCCTTGCAGACTAGGGAGAACCCATCCTTTCCATTTCTAGCCGACGCTTATCAGGTTGCTATTTTCAGCTGCCGAGAGACTCCCCAAAGTGTTGCTCACAGCTGCTCTTTACAAATCACCGCTGTCTCGCATTCCACGCGGGTACAGGGAAGCTGCGGCTGAACGGTCACCCACCCAAGTATTGGCCCTGGCAGCTTGACACAGGAAAACTCCAAAACTGCATTGTAAATATCTTTTTTTTTCACGTAAGAGATGTAATTCCCAAAAGGCACATATATATGCGCTCGAACTTCTGTAGTGTTGAGAACTCGTGCTTCGTATAAGCGCGTTAGGTTAACCTAATCCGAGGCAAACTGCTCTCACCATATGCCATTTATGGCTCGCTTCAGTGGCGGTGATTGACGGTAATAGACGTTCAACCGTGCCAGGGGTGCTCAGGAATCCGGCGATTCATTAACAACGCAACGCATGAAAGCGAAAGAAGGAGGGACAGATTAGGGGAGAGAATGGAAATCCGAGATAGACGCGATTAATTAACAAGAGCAGGAGAATGATGAAGGTTCGAGGCAAGGAGACGAGCACCCTTGGGGATCGAAATTTTGGATCCTGCGGTTCGAGGAAAAGCGCACTAGATGGTGAAAACGATCATTCGGAACATTCTGGTTTCTGTGGCCACTTGACTCTGGGGTGGCAAGGGGTTCGAGCTGTACGGGGGTGGGAATCAAAATTTAAGGGTAGCGGATAGTAAGAAATTGGCCCTACACCGAACTTTCGTAACAATACAACGACTTGCTCGCAAGACCCTCGGCAATACGTCCTCGTTACAGCAGATAATAACATTGGCCCTTCTCTTTCTCTTCAACCCCCGCCCCGCCTGGTCCGCGCTCCCTCGCCCTTTCTCTCCTTCTCAATCTCGGCCTACCCCCCATCTTTCCTCTCCCGTAACATCTTTCACCCCGCCCTCTCGCTCTCTTCCCTTGCACTCGTAAATCTTATTAATCCTATGCCGAGTTTCGGATGTCAACGTTTCTTCTCTTTTGCAACCCCCATCACCATTCCTGCCCTTCGACCAACGTAGCTCCTATCCTGTGCATCCTTGAGGCCTTATGGCTCGCGGGGCCATCGTGAGCCTGATGGGAAGACCTTTTATAAATTATCCTTTTACGTCTTACAGTGATAAGTTGCCTTACCGGGCTTGCAGGAATAACCTTGCACACTTACCCACCTACAGAGGTATACAGACACCCCATCGTGGTTAGGGGGTGGAAAAAATGTCCGATACCACGAGATTATATCGCGTTTTAATTGATGTCGTTATTTTCTCTAAAGCATACAGACACTATTAGAAGCCAAGATTGGAATTGGACAGTCATAGATGAAGGGATGAATGGACTACAAAGAGCCCCAATTTCTATAACAAAAGCTTATTTTCATCAATTATTGTTTAAATCGCAGTAAAATTGTATCAGCCAAATTACGATTAAATGCTGGTACGATGTAATTCATCTTACTATGTCATCATTCATCATGGACCTTTATCCTTTCATCATGGCTGATTCGAAATGGACTTTCCTCTTGGGGTATCAGTGCTCAAAATTCTTGGGGCATAAGATACCTTTTCTCTCAATTCGACTCAACTAACCAACGTCCAAATCACGCACATCGAAGATTGTAAAAGGCAGTCCAATGGAACTCACGGTGAAGTTCGAAGTGCGACTGAGGGGGTACCTGTGAGGTGGTCGATGCCTGCGGCAAAATATCCATAGGAAGCGTTGGTTAATGGTCACTCGTCTGGCAGAGTCCTCTTGTCAAGTGGAAATGCAAACAGAATCGGCCACGAGTACCTCCAATACAGTGCATGCCCAACGCTCGTTTGCTCACACGCATACATATTGCGGGGATTCTAAACACACAGATCCCTCGAAGAAGAGTACAGGGCTGGCGAGAGCCGGTTAGGCCGAACAACTGCGAGCTCAAAATCGAGGCGTGTTGACTGCAACGCGAGTGCTCCGAACTCACGGCAATAAAGACGAATTTTGGAAAGGGCTTTCCTAACAATCCTTCGCAGCAGTAGAACTGTAAATCAAATAACGAACCGACAGCAATGGACTCATGATCTCAAACAGGATCGAATATCAACAAATGATGGAGGTCATATCAGCATCTCTTCTAACACAACTAGATTTTCGCTGATGATCAATCTAATTTTTAACTCTCGCATTACGGATACCGCCCAAAAAGATCTTCCAGGCTCGCGATCTTCGTTCATTTCATCCGAAAAGTTCCAGGTGAAAACACTCGGTATAAACGATCGTGGTTTTCGAATTAAGGATCCACTTACTACTACATCTACTTACGAGGAATGGTTGCGAGCTCGAACTCTTCAATTTCGATGAAATTTGGCACGCTTGTAGAATGGCAAGATGTTGTTTTTTTTATATCTTTGGAACCCGATTTTTAAGGGGTGTTTATAAACACCCCGAAAATAGGGGTGTTTATCATTTTTCGTCGATAACGTTTTCGTTCTAATCTCCAGTGTATAGTACGCGAAAAACCAAACATTGCTGCAATTTGAAATTTTTTCATATCTCGTACCGTTTAAACGTTATCGACGAAATACGGAAAGCACCCAAATTTTTGAGGGTGCGTTTTAACCCTTCGAAATCGGGTTCCGCAGATATAAAAAAAAATCTGGTCGCCTATTTCTACCCATTTTACAAGCATGCCAAATGTCATAGAAATCGAAGAGATCGACCTCGCAAGCTTTCTTTGTTAGAGGTCCGAAAAATATTGCCAAATTCCGATTCTTCTCTGGGAAACGGTTGGTGAAAAAGAAACGCATTTTTTTCTCGCATATATTGAGATACTTTGAAAAAAAAATTACCAAAAAATACAGAAAAGCAACTCAAACATAGCCTCCGGCAGATGATGAATTTTTTTTCGCCACGTTTCGCGGTGGACAATATCCAGCTGAAACGATCCATCTGAATTCTAAAAACCAAACGAGTCATTCAAGTTTACAATAAATATGAGTCGTTGACGATCGTCGATTTTTCATATTCTTTTTTTAACAACGTGGCGACAAATTGAAACTCGAGCATACAAACCCATGAAAAAAGTCGTTATTTTTACGTAACTATTAAAAATTGAAGACCAATTTAAAAAAAGGTAAGAACGTCAGCGATCTCTGAATGTTTCGCACCGTATCTTCTGTAAATTTGGAAACAATCCATCAAGTAGGTCTTGAAATGTTACGTCCAACGACTTTAAAAACAGTGTTTCGAGAAAAACGCGTTTAAAGTTTGAATTATGGTGCTGCTGCCGCTTGCTCGGCCAACTGTTAGGAGCTGTAGCTCATTCAATTTTCGGAATATTTCAATAACATTTCCAGGAAATATAGCCAAGAGGTGATACTATCGAATAAAAATATTTTTGGAAAATGCAGTTTTTTGACCCACTTAGGTAGATGTAAAACCCTTTGAACCAAAAACATTCCCACGCACTCTCTAGGACTCACATATATGACTAGCTATTCACGTAAATACATATAGATATAGATATTTCTGCATTGGACGCGAGTATCATAAGTGCACTGTGGTCTCATGCTGTACAGCTGATCCGAAACCATCCTAATGTTCGCAACAAAAAAATGTTATATATATATATATATATATATATGCATATGAACGAGTTTCTATTTATAAACGCGACATATATTTATAGTACGTGAGACATATGTGTACGTACGTATCTCGTATAAATATAGGCCATATAATATACGGAGGAGGATGAGGATGACGTTGCCTCTTGGGAGAGGAGGCCGCAATGCATACTGAGTAGCCATTCCCCTTTCCCCATTACGTGGTCACCTAACATACGCAGCTATCGTTACGTCTATATGATATACATATATTATATTCATATTCGGATATAGATATATATATGTATGTATGTATGTATGTATATATATAATGTAGTACATATGTTTCTTATATACCATAACTATAAATCCCATTACATTTACAATTAGTTCGATCACATATAAAGTATATAATAACTGTGCATTTAATAGTGTATTATATATATATATATATATATATATATATATATATATATATATACACATATATATATATATAGGAATATTTATTGAATCAGATTTCTCATTCCCTAATAGGTGGCCCATAAACGTAGGGCCCGAGGCTAGATCGATTTTGAAATGACAGTATTGGGATGAGGATCAGGATTTTACACACAGTTAAAACACGGAAAAATTGCGTTTTTTAAATTGAAAATGTTCATAAACAATAAAGAAACAGCAAACTAATACTGTTTGAAGGGAGTTTCTGGCAAAAGTTCTAAAAATTAGCGTGATCAGAAGTGAAAAATAGAAGAATACACTCTTAATATTGTATAATAACTAAAGCTTCGTATGACCGGATAGTTTATGGAAATTTTGAAAATTTCGACAATGATACCTTTTGCAAGAATCGTCATAACGCACTTCATTTTTAGAACCTTTACAAGATCTTTACTGCACATTGCAGTTGGAGCCTTAAACTGAAAAGCAGTGCAAAAAAATTGTATTTTTTACAATTTAAACTTAGATCCTATTAATGATCGAACATATGCTTGTATACATCTCCATCTGATATTTAATAATTGGCGATATAATTTATAACAAATAGACGGGTTACACCTAGCTTGTGGCCGAAAGAAACCGGAATTTCGTGATTTTATTCTGAGAAAACGTGAGCAGATTTTCAATTTTTTTTTACATTCAAGCGTATGGTCTTTCATAATTTTTGGAGTGAAAAATATTTATAATTTTCGTACGCACAATGGTTTGTGCAGGCCGCTGATTGAAAAACGTCCCTTCGCCGTCATCATTGCTGTTCAGAAACAAATCAATCGAAAAGAAAAATATGGCTCATTTTGTTTTTGCATGACATTATTTAGTGCTTGGAGCAGGATTTAATAAAATATTGATTTTGGAAAAAAATTGCCGCATTCCAAAGTGCAAGTATCGATTTTCGGTGAATCGGCCCTATTTTGGTTGATAAAAAAACTATGAATCGAAAAAAATCCCTTCGTTGAAGCACTGCTTTTTGATATGTAAAAGAATCTCGTGAAATTCAAAATAGATCGGTGCAGTGATTTTTACGATATCATAGTCACCTCTTTTGACAAAGACGTTTTTAAAACAAAACGCCTTTAAAATTCGCCGGTTCCCTTAATTCTGAACGTATAGATTTGAAACTTTCAGAGAATATTTTTGAAACCACATATTTTGACAACCCGCTGAAACCCAAAAATCAATCTTTTCATAAATTCCGACTAGGCTCCTAATGGTCTGGTTTATTCACATACTGATAATCCAATATTTTGATAATACAATACAAAATTGAGCACACAAATCATCCCTCTCGATGCGAGTCAAAAAAAGGTGACAAACCGTAACTATAATGCTAAACATATATTACGTATAAAATAAATAAATCACATCATATTTACACATAAAATAATTCTCATATACCATATGTAATATTTCACATACTTCCATAGGAGCATGTAGTTTGATCTGTAACACTATACGCATACCTAAGCAGCAAACAACACACAATACAAAAAACAAACCCAAACACACAACACAATAAACAAGCCCAAACAAACTCAAACAATAAACAACACAGAACACAACAAATAAACCCAAATAACAAACAAGACAGAACATACCAAACAAACCTAAACAAACTTCAACCTTCCAGCGGTCAAGTGCGTCAGTAGATAAAATCGAAACTAATGGAGTTTCGCAAAATGTACTTATTGGAGCATTATCTAATTTTTCTCAAAACGGAATGGTTTTACACAAAAACTGCATGGAACATAAAAGATCCATCTTTTTATCGGCTACAAGTTTCGTGCGAAACATTTTTCTCTACGACCAACTTTTATCAAAATAAAGTAGAAAAACTTTTTTTTAATCAGTTTTTGTAAATTTTTACCTTAAAAATCAAAATTTCAGGTATTTTCACAATCATAATCGTAATCAGCGAGTCAAAATACATAAGTACACGAAATTCCTAATTGATCGGAGGTATGTCCTTATCGGAGCCACACCCATAAAAACTTACCTCCCTAACTTACCTGCCAACGAAAGCGCAGTTGCTTACCCCGTCAACGAAGAGTGTCCCCAGCCTCATTTGTTCGTTCACGGAGTTCCGTATCAACGAGTCACGTCTAACGGAATCAACATCCTCCACGACCGTCGAATGAATCTTTTTATTCATAACATTAGTTCACTCGCGGTTTTTTATTTTTATTTTCACCGGCGAATATAACGAGATTTTCGCGTGCGGGCCCGTACGCACGAAGATTGGCTGAGGGGATGTGCGCCGATGGGAGTGTGATACCGGAAGCGAAATATAAGCCTCGCAGCCACCCCCGGCGCAGCCACAATCTTCGACCGGTCGCGCTTCCAATTTGCATGATATTATAGCTGCAGCGGGTTCGGACGGGATGAGAACGCCCAGAAGAGTGCACAAGGATCAGAAGTTGAAAAAGGAAAGAAAAATCCACCCCTCGGTAAAAAAGACAAAGTTCCGCACCAGGACCAACATCCTGGCCACGAAAATGTGCCCGGTCGAATTAACTATGCTCGCCTATCGTCGTACAACGACATTTGTATTAACCGGAAATCGCCTTGTTATCGCGAACTCGAGGCCCATGTATAATGACAAAAGTTCACTTCCTCCATACATATATTTTTCGTATGACGTTCCGGAAAAGTTTCACACCCCTGCGCAACGCTGCTACCGAGAGACGTATCTCGGCAATATTTATAAACGAATAACGCGAAAGCACTTCGACAATAACGCCCCCGCGATGCGAGGAAGCGCCACCACAACCGGAAGAGCCGATAAAATTATTCTCCAGTCCCTCTAGTAGTCCAAGCAGACTAAAATTGTTCATCTCCAAAAGACCTGCTAGCCCTCTCTCTCTCTCTCTCTCTCTCTCTCTCTCTCTCTCTCTCTCTCACTCTCTCCCTTTCGCCCTTTCCCTCGCCCTTTGCTTCGCTCTTTCCCGCACCGTCCAACGGCCGCCAATCTTTTATTCATTCAGGGGATAATTGAAGGTAAACTCGTGTACTCGATACAGCGTTGCGGTAACACGGCTGTTGAAATTATAGTGGAGAATTCAATCCGCATACACGTATATGGGAAGGTAATTTTGGGACGATTTTGGGGACGGTCTTCAAAGTAACAGTATGTTGGTCGACACCCGAATGTACCGGGGTCAACATTTCTCCATATTATAGACATATATACACTTATATATGTAGCAATCGTCAAGGATCATTCGAAGGGCGCATCCCCCCAGATTGTACACTCCAATAGACGCGACTTCCGCCCTTCCTGTACGCGCATGAGGCTTGAGTTAGGCCGAAAAGTGAAACGTGGTCGACGGTGCGGGAGTATCAGTGGAGGCGAGTAGCAGGGTAGTTATAACAGGAGAGTAAAGTAGAATATATAGGTAATACTGGAGCGAGGCAAAAGCTTACCAGTAGTGTGGCTCAACGTTTGGTCGGGCGTATTCGACCGTATCCCGGCAGGGACACGCGGGGACATGCATAACTAGAGTGTGTGTGTGGTGAAGTGTATCACCTCCTCGTTTATCCTCATCCTGTCTCACTCTTTCACTTTCGCATATTTAGCCTTTGCTCTTCTCTCTCTCTCTCTCCCTCCCTCTCTCCCTCCCGCTGCGTGTGCGAGCTTGCAAGGTTGTTTGAAGAGCTTCTTACAAATTAGCTGTGAATATTCATGCGTCGGTGGGGTGCGGCAAAACGAGAAGGGGGCAGGGAGCTAACCTTTCGCGGTGGCGGACACACACACACACACACACACACACACGTATTTTCGTGGCAAGCAAAAGGGCGTAAAGTTGGACGGCCCAACGAGCGGTGAAAGGCCGCTGAAGGACTTCGTCATGGCATAATATGGTCCAAAAGTGGGAGAGCAGAATCCAGAGCAATGAGAACAGTCCTTCAGTGGTCTGGCCATATTAGTTTAGTAGCCAGAGGGCATCCCGTTTGTTCACGCAGTATGCATGATTATCATTGTCCGTATGCTGAATAGCTCTCCTGCACATTTTGACAGTTGCTGTAATTTCGAATTGACGCTAAAGGTCGTCCGTTGTTGATCCACAGTCGCAATCGTGGACACCCCACGGGAAGAGCTCGGAGTTTCTCGTGTCTGGCGGCAATTTTGTCTGTTGATTGGTGGATATCTTTCCCGAGACAGGATAGTCTTTCCGCACGTGTTTTGGGTTCTTTTCGCATTTTCCGTGTTTACCCTTGAGAGCTTTTACTATGGCGGACCCTTGAGAGCTTTTGCCATTGTTGTACCCTTGTGGGATTTCTTCGCGCCTTTCAGTTTTACCGCACACCCGTCACCTGCGGTCACCCATCCAAGTAGCAAGACCAACGCTGCTCGGCAGAGATCGCTTTCGCCCCTCCATTTATCTCCAGCATGACAGTACCGACCCAAGTATCGTTCGGGGGAGAAGTGTGGACGAGGATAAACCGATGTCCACGTAGCAACGTGTTTGCACTGATCGGCGTTACTGCCATTGCTGTTCTATCACTATTATTGAAAGAGCCTTTATGACAGTAGCCGATTGGAACTGTCTATCCGGCCATTACGCTTTTATTCGAACTATACGCCCGCTCGGGAAATAAAATATTTTAAAGCTGTTGAGAAGTTACGGCAGATTTGTGCCAATTTCGTTTTCCACTTTGTTCTGCCACTAAAATAATGTACGGCGCAGTAAGGATTCGAGATATTCTTCGATCATATCCGGACATGCCGTCATGTGAAATTGAGCTATTATATGTATAAATTATACTATGTATGTATAATTTTGTACAACTATGTATAAATTGAGCTATATCGGCGTATGCGTGTGGATTTAGCCATAGTTATATATCTAGGGTGTACATGATTGCGGATTTTCAATGGACGGCGTTTCGTACTGGTGGCAATATGTTGAGGTTGACAATCCTTGCATTCAAAGGGTCTGTACGCGGCTGTCAAGCGTAGTTGATGTTGTTCGACTGGGCTATAAGCAGTTATTATGTTTACCGCATTGAAATGTCTACTTTTGACGTCTGAACTTCAACGAATAAACGTCATTTGCGGGAAATGCTGCTCGATCATTTTGTTTCAGAAAAAAAGCAACTGAAAGCCTTCTAGCTAGTTGATCCTCACAAAGAACATGCCACATTAGTCCAGTAAAAGAGTCGAAAACCCAGCACTTTTAGTGTAGCATTAGAAATTTTCACTGAAGGTAGGCGCTTGCATACTGAAAGTAACCCGAATGAAATGTTGCCCCTCAACTCGCCCCAACCCTAAGAAATAGGTGGATAAAACTTAAAAATCGCCATGTTTTGGTAATTAAGAGCCAGAACAAAAAATGATTCAAACAAAAGTTGTTTGGAATAATAAAATACGTATAAAGTTACTTAACGTCCAACCCCGTATATTTGAAAATAGCGGCACAAAAACGATTAGAAAATAGCGTTTTGGTGCCGCTATTTTCAAAGATAGGGAAATCGACGTCAGATAATTTTATACGTATTTTATTATTCCAAACAACCTTTGTTTGAAACTTTTTTTGATCGGGCTATTAATGATCGATATACGGCTATTTTTTTGTTTTCAACCCCTATTTTTTAGGGTTGGGACAAGTTGAGGGGCCACATTCCATTGGGGTCACTTTCAGTATGCAGCCATCTAGTTTAAGTAATGAACTAATTCTACTCTAAAAGTGCTGGGTTTTCGTCTCTTTTACTGGACTACATTGATGTAGGCATGTGTGGAAAGTGGTTTCAACGATTTGCAAAGCATGGAAAGTCGTCGAAAAAATATGAAGACGCACGATTGGAAGCACTACTGGATGATAATGCGTGTCAAATGGAATAGGAATTGACATTAGCATTGAATGTTACCCATCGATGCATCTTCATGCGTGGGATGGGAGTAGTCCAAAAGCAGAGCAATTGGGTGCCAGATGAATTTACAGCATGGCAATGTCAGACCCCATGTTCTCGGATTCACAATTTTCACTCGATTTACTTCAAATTTAACAGTTATGCTTCTAATTGCATTTCGCAGAGAAGTACGTGCGAAATTTCTGATTAATCGAACACTTCTCATTTTATGAGCAGTTTATGAGCAGTTATAACGAAATTTTTCACTGAAAATTCATTTCTTAAGTTCAAATACCTACAACTTTTGAATAAAACAATACTTTTGAAATTCCGTACGTACTTCTCTAGGTATTCTAATGTAGATTGTCGAGAATTTTTGTTTTTTGTTATAGGTAAAAAATTGTGAATGCCAGTTGTCACGCCGCGGAGCGCCTAAAAAAAAGATAACAAAAGAAAATATCAGTAATCGGCCACTTTGTACATCAAAAAAAAAATTCGAACAGCTTCATAATCATAGGCTAACAGCTTAATATTCATAAAAATTCTAACAGCTTGATATAAATAGGTGTGTAATTAACTGATTGAGTGAATCACTGTTTCATACGAAAACAAATTGTTAAATTCGCACATGAGATAATACCCGTTACTGGGGTCTAAGGCCTCAACTGGATCGCTCCAAAACCACCAAACTCCTTCCAGCGTGGAGTCCGTTAATCGCATGAAAGATGGGCAAATTTTGAAGCTTCCGATTAAGCATATTTTGAATAAAGTAAGAATGATTTATTATGTTTCAAATCAATGTGTTAGTTTATAGAAAAATCCGTAAAGTCATACTAGTACACCCAATATCGATGATGGGGATGCGTCCGAGAATTGCTCGTTACCGCATTGGGAAAAAGCTGTCGTATGGGAGGATTTCCGATGGAAGTGCAAGGGCCACCTATAAATGTATTTTTCTCCTGTCACGGGTATACGGCACAGGACAGATGGACTTTTACTGTCCTTTCGTCCGCTAATTAGCGAGAAAGCGAGAAATTCCCATTTTTCCCTCACCTTTCTCTCTCCCTGCTCTCTCTTTATTCTATTCCTTTTTCTCCCCGTCTCTTTTCACTCGGACGAGAGACGGCCTGGATCTTCTTCGCACAGTTTTATTTGCGCGGGGCTCACCGACACCCTCGCGTTACGCAAACTCCTTTCATCTCACCCCCTACCGCAGTATCCTATCCTATAGTCTTTTTTGCCCGCGCGCCTTCCAGCCTCGATGCCGCTTTGCCCACCTCGCGTCTCTCCGACGTTTAATTAAAAGGATACAGTCTGAAGGAGACGAGCGAATTTTTTCCATCCCGTTGCAACGAGACACCGGAAACGGACGCCCTCCACAGACATATTTTTGAAACCATTTTCATTTTGAACTTATCGTTTTCTCGGCCAATATTTTTTATTGTGCTTGTCCAATATACGATTGGCGCAGGAATTTTCGAACATTAATTTTTTAAATAATTTTTAGGGAGCTCCCGTGGCTTCAAACAGTTGGAAAATCGCGATTGCTGAAGAAAAAAAAAACGTGAGAATCAGTCTCGGGTAAAGCTTGAACTATCTAAACTTTTTCTTTTACCGGTATTATTTCGATATCGACAAGCAGTAGGATCGGAATACCGGTATTTTGATATTTTTCGATAGTTTTGGGAAAACTTGATTTAAAAAAACGATGGAAATTTTTTAAAATCAATCTTTTTGTCCTTCTTCCATTTTTTTTAATCATAGTTTCCCTTGATTAAAAAAAAGACGAACGTTGTTGAAATAATAGTGTATAACTAAAAGAAACTACAGTATTTATTAAAGATCACCATCTTTTATCGAGATCTTCATTTACTATACATTTCTAAACATACTCTGCTACGTTCTTAAACGTAACCAACCCAACATAAAATCAATAAACGAACGAAAAACATAAATTGGAACATTTATGCAAATAAAAAAGTAGTAAACAAGCAAAATTAAAATGAGAAAGTTTTATAAAAGTCAGCGCAGTAGTAGCTACCAGAATGCGAACAAATGGCACAGCTTGTGGCAGGCAGACAACAGCATGGTCACTTTGATTAACGAGATTGAGATTGTGGAAACAATGACCGCAAAAACGCAGGACACCTGAAGTTTCGTCTTTCAGAGGCGACCTTACCTTATTGCAGGTGCAAGCTCCGCAAGAAACGGCCCTTTCTGATTCCACACTCATGGACAAATAAGTTGACACTTTCGAAATATTTAATGTAGGTATTAATATTTAAAGACTGTTTAGCGTCGTAAAAAAAACAAGTGAAAGTAGCTTGAATGGGAATAATACCGACTATAATGATATTTTAATGTATTCCACTCTGATATCGAAATATGGGTATTATGCGAGGCGAATATCGGATTTTTCAAAAAAATTTCAAAATCAAAGTTTTACTCTCGTCATTACAGCTCCTTAGACGTTGTTCTACTGGTCGAACCCCGTGGAATAAAAAACAATTTTTTAATTAAAAAATCATGCCAATTGACAGACAGACTCTTTCTACCAAGCCCCAAAATTCTGAAACAAAGTCCCGAGACTAGAGCATGGATACCGGTTTTTCGACAATATTGAAAAAAAAACAAACTTTTTAAAATAACAAAACAAATTTCGTCAAATCCAGCACAAATAAAATGTTAACCGTTTCAGGCTAGTCGAAGCCGAATTGGAAATAACAATATCATTAAAAGCATTATTGGACATTAAAAAGAGAAAAATATTCTAAGAAAAATATGATTAATTTAAAAAAAAATAAAAGGAAAAATGGGCCCACGATGAGACACGTCTTAAAAATTATAGAATAGGTCTGAATTTCCCATATATATATATAGATATATAGTTATATATATATATAATTCCTTTCCTTGTTTCGTAGCTCTATTCCTTCCCACTTTTATACCGCGACAGCAGTAATGCCAACGGGGGCTTATTATGGTCGTAAAATTTGTCGTTGACGGTATACGCTCGCGCTGTGGAAATAAAGACTCGAGAATTTTATTATCGCACGAGAAACTACGCGTACTGAGCGGTACACGCGTACCTCGAAGAATTATTCGTGGCGAATGACGTAACGCGAATAGAATGAGAAATTTTACACTCACTGTCACAGCATTTCTGCAAGCAATAAAGTACCACGAAAAAATCGATCGAAAGTTTCGATTGAATTTCGAGAACTTCTTTACAGTTGAAAAAAGACGAACAAAAAACTTTATCTCATCGGAAAACGACCTGCATATACGAAATTTTTTTTAAATATTTTTATTAATTTATGTTTATTTTCCAGCGAGTGAGACGCAGTCCCTTGAAACTTCCATCCCGTACGGACGATGGTAACCGACGTTATTATTAACAACGTCAGCGTAGCGAGAAATCCTCTCGCTTTTCAGTCATTGCTTCACTAAATTATACGTATATATATATATGTCCTCCATAATGCACCTGACCAGCCTGTGATGCTGCGGTGAAAGATACTTTATGATAATCCCTTGTGCAAAACCCATCGGCCTCTCTCTCTCTCTTTCTCGCAGGACCAGTAAGGGTCGAGGGCATACATCGAGGAGGGAACTTTGCAATTTTGTAATTTTCGAACTAGCCCCGTGGATCAACGAGCGGCTCACGTACCCTTGTAGTTTGGATGAAAATGGGAATTAATCCTGGGAGTTGATGCAAACTTTCACCATATATATATATATATATATATATATATATATATGGTGTGTGTGTGTGTGTGTGTGTGTGTGTGTGTGTGTGTGTGTGTGTGTGTGTGTGTGTGTGTGTGTGTGTGTGTGTGTGTGTGTGTGTGTGTGTGTGTGTGTGTGTGTGTGTGTGTGTAAATATAAATATATACATATAAATAACTGTACATAGGATACGTAAGTTTAATTTTCCACGCCGTACCAGGGGTAAAAAGTTACCTCGTACTTTTCCCGGAGGTACGATTCCACAAAAGCTCCATGCAGCAATCACACCCTGCCGCGGATCCGCAAAAAAAAACAAACCTTCGGCAAAAATTTCAATCGATTGTGATTCTCTCTCTAATTGATTGCCCGTTGACAAACGTACTCGAGCATAACCGTGTAAAAATAAGTATTCCTCTTCCCTGTTGCCCGTTATCGTGCCTGGACCGAATGGTAAAAAATAGTGCACGGATCAATTTCATCCCTTTGATGCGTGAATTTGCGAATGTATCGTTATGGGAGGAAAAGACAGAAGCGTAGCAGTGTTTCGGTCTGTCTTTTGTGGAGGCTGCGTCTGCAAGCTCTCTCTCTCTCTCTCTCTCACTCTATAGATTTATATGGGGAAAGCTTATTTTATATATATATATATATATATATATATATATATATATATATATATATATATATATATATATATAACAAAATATAATATGAGAACGATACAGTTCGAACACATTTTCCCAATCATGGATTTCCCTCGAGCCTTTAAGAATGTAGTCTGGTGTTTAGGCCCGTTTCGGAAGCTTATTTCAGAATTCTTTTTATAACAAAATAGAATACACTCATCTAATTTTTATACTTGTTTGTACTAACATAGTAAACAATTTTTTATAAATTCTACTTAGTTTAACCCAATTTTTTTTTTAATTACCTAAAGTGGTCATCTTTAATGGGTTCCACCTAGTTCGCAGCTGGAAAAAAGGTGTTGTCGTGAATTGTTTTTTTTGGAAATGGGTGCAGGTTTTTAACATTTTTTCTTCATAGTAAGTATCTTCGACAACTTTTTTATCGGAAAATATTTATAAACGACGAAGTTACAGTAAATTGCACGGACCGTTGTGCAAAAAAATTCCTTCGCGGTGACCACTCCGGTTTGGGAACAAATCATCTGAAATAAAAAAAACCAAATGAATTTAGTTTTTGTACCGTATTATCTCGTCTTTGATCAAAGGATTCAATAAAATCATGATTTTTGTAAAAAATGGTCGCCAATTGAAAGTGATCGTCGAAATTTCGGTGAAAAAATACACTATTTTCCTTGATATAAAGAAAGTATGCATTGAGAAAAAAAAATCCTTCTATTAAGGACTGCCTTTTGATGTCCTAAAAATGTCTGTGAAATTTGAAGCAGATCGGTTTAGTTGTTTTTGTGGTATTTTGGTCACCGATTTTGAAAAAGGTATAAAAAAAAGGTCAGGTATATACATAAGAATCCGTCGAAAACGAAAAATCGTTTTTTTTTTCAAAAATTCATACTAGGTGTAACCCCTTAATACAGTTGCGGCGTAAAATATATAATTTGATAAAAATCGAATATTAAAATAAAATAGAAGTTTTTCCTATTTTCAGATTAAATTTCAGAATATAAAAAAATAAAAGCTTCGCTAGGACACCAAAATGCTATTGGCGCAAGCACTAGAGTCCTCGGAACGTTGTCAAAAGTGACGTGCTCACTCAATTCGACCGAACGATCACCATTTTCAATGATACTTTTCGATTTGTCCAAAATCAATTACCAAGATCACCTTTTTCAAACGATTGACCCACCCCCGCCCCCTCCTCTTCCTTGTACCCTACTGACGTAATCTTCTCTCGAAATAAATTACGTCCCTTTGCGTAACTACGAGAACTCGTAAAAGCTTGTTTTCATCGGGAAAGCTTTTCGCTCGATACGTCTCGAAAGTTGTTCGATAATGATTTAGCACGGGGCACACACTCGGCGAGAGACACGAGGAAAAAATCGATTTGTGAACGAAAGGAAGTGTGGCGGGTGGGGGGGGGGGAGTTCAATCGTTTGAGCAAAAAGGGGGCTCGTGGATTGTCGGTGAGTCGTATAGACATCGCGTATATTCGTTACGAGCTTCATCCCCGATACGCGGATTATATATTCCCGTCGAAGTGGAATATTCGTGATTGCGGTACGATTCCCTGTTGTTTTGGGGAAAACACGAGTAAGCAGAAAATTGAAACAGGTGTAGGAAGAAAGTGTCATATAATAGAAGACCGTGGTATAAATAGAGCGTGAGTGGGATGTCGGGATAAGGGGGGTGGCCGGTGCGAGAGAAACAAGGAAGATAATGTGAAAACCGCATGGGACAGTGTTTCGCTCGTTGTCCCATTCAACCCTCATTTTCCGCAGTGAGAGCCCACAAAACCGTTTTTCTACCCTCCCAACCCCTTTTATTCATTCCATCTCTTTCGCACAACCCTCCTCGTGACGTGTCTCAACATCGTTTTGTCACTATATATATGTGTACATTTAATGCCGCGTGTTCGCGAGAGAGAGTGAGAGAGAGAGAGAGGGAGAGAAATCCACACCATGTTTCGAGAGAGGGAATGTACCAGGCCTGGAGTTGGGGCAGTTGTCCTCGGATGAGCGAGATTTACGAGCTATGCAGCAGAGGGCTCTCTCATACACGTATTTCTCTCTCTTTCTCTCTCTCTCTCTTGCTCTCCATTCACACACTCTCTTACACGCCTTGCGACCCTCTCGCCCTTTCTGTCTCTTTCACACTGGTCCTCTTTCCATGATTTACCCTTTCACTCACGTGCTTTCGTACTCTGTTTTTCTTCCTCTCTCTCTCGTTCTCTATCTCTCTCTGTCTGTCTCTCTCTCTCTCTCTCACTCTCTCTCTCTCTCTCTCTCTCTCTCTCTCTCTCTCTCCTCTCTCTCTCTCTCTCTTACGCGCGCACCCTCCCCTATCCACATTCGTAGTGTTACTGACGACATATGCAATGGAGACCAAAAGTGTGCAACTCTAAATGCTGCTCACACTGTCTCCCTCGCGCCCTTTTGTATCGCATCAGCCATCATACACTTGCACTACTATTATCATCATTGGCGGATTGCTTGGTAATTATCGAATTGCGATAATTAATATCTGTTTTTCTTTATTCGTGGCAAATGAATGAAGAAAAAAAAGATTTTTATAGGTAATTCAATTATTAAATGAATTGAAGTCATTCAATTATTAAATGAATTGAAGTCATTCAATTATTCGTTAAATAAAAATAATTTAACGATTAATTATTATGAATATAAGTATATATATATATATATATACTATATGTATGGTATATGACGTATTCCACGTGAATCCGGTGGACTTTTTCCCTGGCCCCCGCCCATTTGATTAATTTTTTTAATCTGATTCCATTGACTCTAAAAGACACCCTGATTTTTATAAACATTTTTTGAAACAATCCTTAGCGAAAATAAAAAAATTCCGAAAAGAACGGTTCGATATAAAAAACTGAAAAAATTCGCAAGAATGCATGATTATATGTAAAAATGTTCAAGCTATCACCCGCAGTGGAAGTATGATTTTTTCTGTGCTGAATACGACATCAATTGAAATTAATACCAGAACTTTGTGATTGCTAACGGAAAATTCATACTTCCATTGCGGGTAATAACTTGAAATTTTTTCCACATAATGACGCATTTTTGGGAATTTTTTCAGATTTTTAAATCGGGGCGTTTTTTCGGAAATTTTTTTTTTTGACTGAGGCTTGTTTTAAAAATGTAAAAAAAATTCAGGGCGTCTTTTAGAGTCAGTGGAAACAGATAAAAAAAATAAATCGTATTGGCGGGGATCAGGGAAAAAGTCCACCGGATTCACGTGGAATACCTCATATACACATGTACTCACAACGAACATCCCTCAGGTGTCCGCCTCCGATTTTGTTGAAACTCATATATGTGATAGAGCATCAAAAATTTTGAGACACGTATTTTTTTTTATCGGCGGAAAAACGGTTTTGAGGGGTGAAACGCACCCTCGAAAATAGGGATGTTTTTTCGTTTTTCGTCGATAACGTTTTAACGGTATGAGATATAAAAAAAATTCAAATTGCAACAATGTTTGTTTTTTCATGTACTATACATTGGAGATGAGAACGATACCATTATCGACGAAAAACGAAAAACACCCCTATTTTCGAGGGCGCGTTTCACCCCTTAAAACCGTTTTTCCGCCGATAAAAAAAAATACGTATCGCTTACTTTTCGGTGCTTTATAACATATCCAAATTTCAACAAAATCGAAGGGTGTCACCTGAGGGATGTTCCTTGTGAGTATATATATACACACACATACATATATATAGTATATAGTATATAGTATATAGTATGGTTTAGTACATATATATAGTATATAGTGTATAGTAAATTAGTATTACTACTATTAGTAAATAATTACAAGTAATTAGATTAATCAATCATTCAAAGTAAATAAAGTAATGTCAAGTTCCGTTCTACCCATTCTGTCGCGGTGGACTGTTTTTCGTAACATCTGTATTCTTTGATCACCGGGTGAATTACATATCGTAAGCAATCCTTTATTCTACAAATCGAAGAGTTTACAATGTTTTGTTGATTGTTCGCGTTTTAGTGAATGTTTACAATTTTTTTTACATTTACAAAAGTTCGAAAATGTAGATGTTGCATAGCAGAATGTTCGGAAAAGAAAAATATAGAAAACTTCCAATTTCAGAGTAGGTTTCTAATTCGAAAGATCTTTCAACTTCTTTAGAAGGTCGCCCGGAATCGATTATTTATTTCGTGAAGAAGACAGTAGGGAGAAACGCGGCCGCACGTTCTTTGAGTTCGATAATTTTTTCTCGCTTGGTAATTGAATAGAGATTAACACTGATGAATTCTGTGAATGTGTACGAACGTACACACACCCACGCACATATAGATATGCATTGGGAGAGGAGGGATGAGAGTTCGGCCAACGAGGATATGGTAAATTTTACCACCGTGTTGGGGTGACCGAACCCACGAATGGATTGCAATGACGAAACCAAAGCAAGACGAGAGCGAGAGGGAGGAGAGAGAGAGAGAGAGAGAGAGAGAGAGAGAGAGAGAGAGAGAGAGAGAGCACGAGGACGTGACCGGAGGAAAGGAGCAACTCGAATGACCATTTCCAATCAGGCGCTATTGCAGAACGAATCGATTTTCGTAATGAATTGTGGTCCCGTTAACCGTCCGAACCAATATTGCTTCTTCGAGTTTACAAGTTCGCCTTACCACGGAGACGATCACCCGGGTGGTCCCGGGTCTACAGAATTTCTCGCGAAGCCCGGAGTTCGCTCGCCATACTCACGTATACAAATCGAATACATATCTGTGTGTGCGGCACGCTCGTCAATCAAATTGCAATCGAATCACCAAGAAAAAAAAAATGTCAATGTTGTCCCTCCTCCCGGGTTCGTTCTCACCACTAAAGATCCACGTCCATACGTTGTTCCTCATTTTTCTTTCCCTTTGTTCGCGCTGCAAAAAATACTCGGACACCCTCTGCCCACATCTTTTTTTGCGACTTTTTGACGCACGAAAAATTCCTCTAGCGTATTTATTTTTTGCCGTTATTTTCCACGAAGTCACCGCAATTCGCACAGTCGTGGGAGCACAACAATTTTGGAGGAGTCAATGAAAAAAAAAACCTCATTACGTGACACCGACCGTAATTGCGTTCTTGTTGCGATTCTTGTAGAGTCGCATGGCCCATGAGCGACGTTTCTATGGATCTGAATAATAGTATTAAGAGGGAGAGAGCGAGAGAAAGAGATAGAGAGAGAGAGAGGGAGAGAGAGGAGAAGGAATTTCGAAACTTCAACTTTTCCAATAATAATGAGATGTGCATCATGTGTAAAATAAATACGAGCTATGTCAATCTCGGAAAATAGTCCAACGAGAGATTATGGTCCAGGTGAATCTCTATATTCGATATACAGGGTGTCCCAGAACTGAAGGTAGTCTCTGAAATGGGGAGGTTGGGGCTAAAATTCTAAGTCGATTGATATAAGTATGTACGGGTCTCAGATTAACCCCTGAATTATTATTCATTTTTAAAGGCGGGGACCAATCAAGTGCGCCCGATAAGCCGGCGTACGTCGGTGAGCGATACGCGCGTGAAATCGTGCTTAGCGGGAGTACCCCCGTACGCTGGCTCATTGGGCGCACCTGATTGGTCCCCGCTTTTAAAAATGAATAATAATTCAGGGGATGATCTGAGACCCATACGTACTTATATCAATCGACTCAGAATTTCAACCCCAATCCCCCAATTCAGGGACTACCTTCAGTTCTGGGTCATCCTGTATATATATATATATTGTAGATATATTCCTGTCTCGGATAATCAGACACAGCCTCGTCGGGACTTATTCAACGAAATCCCATTCTGGTGTACACGTCGCGAAACTTTCGCAAGCTTCGCCACGTGGGAATAAATAATTTGTCTGGGGCATACATACATATTTATACATAGATATGTATGTATGTACATGTGTGTGTCCATGTGGGAAAATGGAACTTTAAAGTCCTTCGACTCCGCGGCACACCCTACAGTTCTCAATTGTCTCCATACTCAACACTACGTCAACTCTCATGTCCTAAGAACCACCTTTGAATGAAAGTCAGTGTATTTTCGTGAAAGCCATTTCAAGGTTCGGTCTGTCTCCGAAATTAACGATTTTTTTTTTCAATGTTAAGGTCTTATATACCGTTGGATGGTCGGAAAATAAGATTTCTTTCGAGCATTTTCTTGAAAATACTAATAAAGCATTCGAAATGCGGTTTGGAGGGTTTACTTTACTTACAGGAAGGCGAATTAATTATTTATTTTCCAAAAATACTTGCAGGAAGGCGAATTAATTATTTATTTTCCAAAAATACGACGTAGCGGCCCAGTGGACGGTAGAAAGAGAAGTCCTCTTTAGGCCCTCTACAGGCGGCCTCGTGGGAGAGGCATGTGAGCACCTGGACCAACATTTTTTTTCGTAATCTTCACGAAACTTGCTGGCAAAGTACACATAATGATTACAAAAACATGAATTTTGCAAATTTGGCACCACTCTGAAAAAAACTCGCATTTTCGACGGAAGAAAGGCTTCAATGTGTTTATAAAAACCGTAATTGTTGGCCAATCGCAAAAATCGTGTGTACTTCGATAGAAAATCTATCTAAGAAGCTACACTTGAAGTTTGTAATCAATCGATGGCCAATCACGCCAATTGGTCAGAAGCTGTTTCGAGAAATTTCGAGTAGTCGGCCATTTTGTACATCGAAAAAAAATATATATATTTTCTAACAGCTTATTGATATTCATACTAAATAGATGTGTAATTAATTTTAGGAGTGAATAACTTTTCCATAAGAAAAAAATGTTAAATCGCACATGACTTTATACTCGTTACGGTGGCCTAAGGAACGTATCCAAAACATGTACACGTGCTTGCAACAAACGTTGCGAATATATAACGGGGTTGAAATATCTTTTTCTAATATATATATTATACAGGGTGTTAGGCAGGTCAATTAAGGGGCCTTAAAGGGGTGATCGGTCACCTCGTTAGGAACATATCTAACCCAGGTCACCTTGTTAGACCAAACTCTAAGGATTTCGAGTTATCGTGGTAAGTATGATTTTTGGTAAATTTCCCAAAATAAAGTACTAGCTCGTTCATAATGTTTAAACAGACCATAATTGGTAGCTAAAAACTTACTTGCGTCTTAGCTTAATGTGTATTCAATCGACAAACACCAATACAGTCATCTGTTTCCACACAACTAAATGGGACATGTTGAATAATTAAAAACTCATAAAAAAATACAACTACCTCCTTTGTTGATGCTATATAAAAAAAAAAATGCATTAACATAAGAGGTTAACGAGCTGGAAACTGAATTTTCCGAAAATCGTACTTACCATGATAACTATATAACTCGATACAATATAACTCGAAATCCTTCGACGTTGGACTAAGGTAACCTATAGGTTAGATATGTTCCTATTGGAGTGACCTATCACCTCCTTAAGGCTTTGCATCGACTTTCCTCACACCCAGTATATACAGTATATATATATATATATATATATATATATATATATATATATATATATATATATATATATATATATATATATTTATATATATATATATTTATATATATATATATAGATTTATATTTATATTTATATACATTTGTTTCTGAATACGTCATTGCATCTGCCGCAGTGTACGAGTTGCAGTCAAGAGCCAACAGTTAAACCGTAGGGAACCGACCACTACATTAGTTTCGTCCGAGGCCATTTGAATATAGATTAGTTTGTCACAAATGGGAACTTCCGTGCGTGCGCGTGGGGTTTCAGGGGCTGGTTGACTTTAGCCCTGCTTCGGGATATCCCGGCCTGTCATCGTCGACACCGCAATGCACACTCACACACAGACACAAGCACAGCCTTCCGCATAACGTGCTCCTTCATATACGAGACCCGCAAAGTCCGTAGTATTCTCAATCACTGCGTAATCGACCTACTCCCCGAAGTAATACACGATCCATTTCGGTCAATTCGAAGCTCGAAACCCATGGGGTGAAAGCTAAATTTTCATTCGCGGGTCAACGAACCTCGTGCAGGACGGGGATATCGAAAAATAGATGTCGACGGTGTTTTGCGGTCATCGAACTTTCTCGGTAGCGATGGGGAAAATGCGTTATGAATCGAAAAGTCGCGATTTCTTTCACCTTTTTCCGCTTTGATTGCGAGCGGGGTTCTGGGATCGGATCTCGAGAGTTTATTGAGTTTGTTTGGGTTTTTTTCAAAAAGTAAATCATTAATTACATTAATTGTGAAATTATTTATTCAATGATTGAATTAAATTACGTATTTGAATAGTAAATTACATTATTTAATTCAATTATTAAAGCGAATTGTTAGTTTAGTTATTAAACTTTATATTTATTAATTTTAATTCTATAAATACATTTATTTATTTATTTATTGCACTTAATTATGAAATTGAGTTATTATTTTAATTATTATTAATTTTATTAATTGAGTTCGAGTTTTTATTTTCGATTAGTTTTGGCTATAGTACGAATATGGGATTTGTACGAATGATGGAATCAATTTTTCGAACACAATGAAAAACCTGGCAAAAATGTGAGCGATCATTTGTTTAATTGATATTGACAAAGACACTTATAACTAGAGCCTCAATAATAGAGGTGAGAGAGAGAGAGAGAGAGAGAGAGAGAGAGAGAGAGAGAGAGAGAGAGAGAGAGAGAGAGAGAGAGAGAGAGAGAGAGAGAGAGAGAGAGCGAATGGCCGAAGGAGACCAAGTAAAAAATCAAACGCACGAGCGGAAGTGGAGGACTGGCGACACGCACCGATAAATGTACACCGGTACTTCCGATGTTATACGAGCGATCGTAATTCCCCTCAAATGACTGGATCGCTCACGTCAAGCACGCGTCCGCGTACACGCACGCGGCGAAAATTTCATGGTGTCGTAACGGGTTTTAACGCCTTCCATCCAGAGGCATCCTTTTTCACAGGCCACTTTCGCAGAAGTGTCATGGTATACTACGCCCCGGGAGATTTTACGCCCTGTCCGCGCATTATCCGCACGCGTCCGGCATGTACAATTTAACTCTCAATTAAACGTGATTGAAGATTAATATCTCCATAACGGAAACGTTGACAATCATACCGTGAATAAGGCATTGAAATGTGTTTCTTTCAATCGAAATAATATTCTATATTTTTTTGGGCTCTACAAGAACATTTATAGAGCTATTTTTTTAGAGACAGAATGTTTTGCACATATTATATGAAAATAATTATTTGTATAAAATCGCTTTAATGATGTAATGGCAAATATTAATGTAAGACATTTTAACTATGTTATATCAAAAGATCTAACAGTATTTTAAAAAATGAGAAAAATTTGAAACGAAAAATTAAACAATTGACAAAAGATATAGAATCTTTTTATGTAAAAAATGGAGAGAGATTTTTGTATCGATTATTCTCATTTTTTTCATTTTTATTTGCTTTTTTCATTTTTTCGTTATAG
>OX632358.1:38463814-38603814 GCA_951751655.1 Ophion costatus
CTGAAAATCGGAAAAGAGGTCCGGACGGTGAGCAAAGAGAGAGGGAGAGAGAGGGAGAGGAGAGAGAGAGAGAGAGAGAAAGCATATAAAAAAAGAAAAAGAATGAGACTGACTTTCCTACTGTACTAGACGTGAGGTGAAAGCATCTCGTAAGACGTGCCAACGTTGGATGATTGTACTGCTCTTTTGCTGGGTTTCTTCCACTTTGCTGCTTCTGGATTCCTTCATCTCTGTCGCTTTGCCTGGCTTGTTGGCTAACCGGTCCTCCTCAGAAACTGAGTTACAACAGACGAAAGGGAAATAAAGGGATTTCCCCCACCCCCATTTCTCCCTCTCCCTTCCGTCGTTCTCCCAATGGACAAAGAGCAAGTCCAGTGTGGCAAGAAAGAACGCTAGAACAAAGGGAAATAGAAGTCGCCACTGTACTTCACGGTGTCATAGTTAGCTCGCACCAACAGGATGAAAAATAAAACAGGTTTTTCCACGGTCTTTACTCGCCCTCCATCTCTACGGATCTTTTGTTGCTTTTGCATCGCTCTTTTTTTGTCTCATTCTCAGCGGCGCGTCTAGACCACCTTCCACACTTGTCCATTACCACGATGTGTTCAGATATCGTCCCCCTGCTGGGGTCCGGCTGAACAGGTGTTCGGTGCTCGCCTACCTCGTAAATTCAATGGCCCAAGGGTGTCCGCAGTTTCCCTCGTCTCCGTTATTCCCGACGCTGCGCGGAATAAACAAATAACACCTGCGATCGATGGAGAATCGCAAGCTTCGATCTGTTTCGTGGGGGAAAAAAGCGAGGCGATAAAACGCGTTTAAGTGCGGGGAAAGAAAGGGGGATGGACGATTGAGGGAGTTCGTCGTTTTGTTCGATTTTATAGGAGATTGGGGATTATTATGACGAGGCAATAAATTCGCCTTGTGTTCTTCTTTTTTTAAGTACGATTTAAGTCTTTGATGGCAACCGCAGCTGAAATTCCAAGTGATGGGAGGTGGGAGATTATTACGACGAGGCAATTAAGTTATCTGTTCATTTTTTAATCGTTATTCAAGTTGCCTAAGGTGACTGCAGCAGAAGCTCCAATTAATACGAGATTGTCAATTATTATGACGAGGCAATAAAAGTGTCGTTCAAATTGAGGATTCCGATGCTGAACGCAACTGGAATACCAGTTCCCAGGAGATTGACGATCATGTAAAGAGGGAGTAAATTTGCCTTTTTTTAATTCGGATGAAAGTTTCCGATGGTGACCGTAGCTGAAACTCAAATTCATGGGAGGTCGTCGATTATTATGACGAGGCAATGAATTTGCCTTTTAATTGTTCAAGTCAAATTAAAGTTTCCTATGGTGACCGCAGTTGAAGCTCCAATTGGTGGAAGATTATTGTGACGACGCAATGAGCCTTTTGATTTTTCAACTCAAACTCCAATACGCGATGGTGACCGAAGCTGAAACTCGGTAAAGATATAGCCGCCTAAGGTTTTCCGCACTTTCCCTGTGCCCTCGTGGGTTCGGAAAACGACCCCCCGGAGGCGGAAGGAGCTCCCCCAGGAATCGGAAATGGCCCAGTGACAAGAGGATGTGAGAAGGAACGTAGAAAATTTAAAAAAAAAAGGAGAGTTCGCGTCTTGATATTGATTCGAATTTGTGTTTCGAGAAAAAAAAATATAATTTCGTATTCTTTCTACGGAACACTGGGAGCAGGAGAATAATCCGTTGAGAAGTTTTTTCGTCTACTCGAAAGAGGATAACGCAAGGGTCCGTGACAGACTAGGGTGACTATCTGTGACGGAGGATGCAGAGAGGAAAGAAGTCGAGGAAACAGGACGAAAAAAATGGAACAGAGAGAATGTAAAGATGGCGAAGTGGTGCGAGTCGGAAAGAGAGAAAGAGGAAGAGTGAAAGCGGGATGGAGAGAGAGAGAGAGAGGGAGAGAGGGAAAGAGAGAGAGAGAGAGAGAGAGTCGGCCTGAGGCTGATATCGACGTGTACGTAAAGTGAGAGTGCCCCGATAAAATTCACTTGGCACCTTTATTCACCTCGGTACGAGGAGAACGAATCCTTTGATCTGTCTTCAAAGATACCGGGTGTTCTTTTCCACATCAGCGGCCCGAAGAGTACTTGCGAGAACCCTCGGTGGGGATTTTTCTACCGTTTTCCCACCGGTCCTCGTGATATGGGATCCCGCAGTCTTAACCGTTCCATCTCGCTCCTTCTCTCTCTCTCTCTCTCTCTCTCTCTCTCTCTCTCTCTCTCTCTCTTTTATATCCAGTTCGCGCAACTATGGGGATTCTCTTCAGCAGAGTGGTCGCCCCAAATAATTTTAGCATCAATTGAAAAAAAACCAAGTTCACACTTTCGTTACAATGCAAAGGGGATGAAATTAAAATCTTGCCTGGCCAGTCCATTCGCATCGCAAGCCTCCTTCCGGTGAAAAATGAAGACACTGTGTTCCATTTTTTTAATTTTCCAAGCGGTTTTTTTCCGTCTCCATTCTTTTTCTTTGGCCTTCGGCAATTCGGTCTCCACAGAACAGTTCGGAGGTTTCATCCGGAACTGGAAATAGGCATTTAATCATAATAATAAAACTCCTTATCTATTTTTATAATTTATTAATTTGCGATATTTTTATTCATTTATTATTTATATTTGTTATTAATTTTTTAATTATATTTATTATTAATTCCTTATTTTTCAATTACTTGTATGATTACTCATAAAAATAAAATAAACACAGTCGTTTGTTTTTTCGTTCGAAATTATCCGGCAGCCCTTAATATTTACTCGATTTCGAAGGACACGGATGCATTTTCCCCACAGGCGATACATCCCGAAAATCCGTTCCCCCTCGATCGAACTGCAACACGTGCCGGCAAAGTCAATGGGAAAAATACATTTCAATAAGTGTCAACGCGGGCGACTGACTCCGTGCCCCCGCGGCCTTTTTCTCTCTCCCTTTCCCTCGTGCCGAGATTATACGGTATTACGCGCGTTAGCTATTAATCCGCAATCGTATATGTTTTCTCTTCCTCGTCCCTCTGTCGTTTCCTTCTTCACCCACCCCCCCCCTCCCAGCCACCCTCATCTATACGTTCTTCTTTTTCTCGTTTCTCTGCCGTTGCAATCTCTCTCTTGCCCGGCGAGAGCAGGCGAGGAAAGCGTGTATGAGGGGGATGATTGTAAAAAAGTGTAGCTGCGATCGGGCCAAGGTGAAGAATGGCGGCGGGGGCTGCGGGGGTCGAGGGTGCCAGCATGTTGGTGCGCTCATTTGAATACTTAGATTGGACGGTACTGTGGGGTGAGAGTCTAGCTGCGACTCTTGGACTCACGAGAGGGAGAGAGAGAATATGAGGAAAAGAAAATGCGGAAGAGAAAGAGAGAGAGAGAGGGGGGGAGAGGGAGAGGGATGATGAAGAAGGGGCTGAAGAAGTCACGGGAAGTTGCTCGAGAGGCGTGTGTATGTGTGCGTCAGGCTGAATCAAGGGAGAGAAAGAGAGCGAGAGAGAGAGGGGGGGGGAGGAAGCTCGACTTCGGAATAAGAGCCCGACAGGGCCTACAGAGGGTGGAAATGTATGGAGGGGTAGCTTAATCACGCTTTCGAAGAAATTTATGAGATTCAACCCGATAAGGCAGAAAATAAGAACAAGTCGGGACTGTTGGACAGAGCGGGAAGCGAAGAGCGCAAGGGGCGAGGGGGTAGGGCACATGGACAGAGAGAAAACGAGAAATCTCTGCGAATATAGACGAACAAGGCATGGGCAGAGGAAGAAAGAAACGAAGCAAAAAAAGAAGTAATGGCGATATGAGATAGGAGTTGCGACGTCCAGCGTATTACGAAGTCTTCATGCCTGTACAGCTACCAACATTAGTCAGAGCTTTGCTTACTTCTCACATAACTTACTAATTACTTTGCAGAAGCGGCTATTTTTATTACGACCAATAAATGAAGAAATGTATCCAGGGCTTCGCGCGATGAACGAATTAATGTCTGACGTCAAGCAACATACGCCTGGGCCAATACTTGGATGGGTGACCGCTTAGCTGCGCGCTCACCGACTGCTAACGGGAAGGCAGCTTTATCGAGTTTTGACTCTCGGTGCACCATTCGGCCAGTGGCAGCACAGGTTACCCCCAGTTTCCCTGTGCCCTCCTGCGTTTCCGATTTCGCGATGCATTCAGGGACACGTGAATCAACGGCCCAGACGGGCGTCTCCAAGGAACTAGCCGCAGGGCTCGAGTGTGGGCTGAAAGCCCGTTCGATAAAAATCTGTATCTGTTCCAACCAATATTCGACCCCCACCCCCCTTTAATCCCATAAACGTTTGTTTTCTTCCGTTTTTTTTGCCAAAAGAACGGAAGTAAAAAAGAAATGAAATACAGGGGCGTCGCTGCGAATATAGGCATCGAAGTAGCGATGCCTATATTCGCCTATATAACCTGGGCTAGGTCGACGTGTATATACATTTATAAGCGTCTAATCAAACGGCGCGGATCGAATGAATAAATCACGATTGCCGTTTCCTGGAGGACAACGAAAGATCGCGATCTCCCCAGTAACGATTTTGCGTTGTACGCATATATATATATATATATATATATATATATATATATATCCAAGAAAGAAATTCTGCCGAGAGATACGAAGGAGTAGATAAGCGAGGGGAAATCGCGTCTCGGCCCAAGATCGCTGTACTTTCATCTATTATCAAAACCAAGAGAACATTACGGTATATAGTTTCATCTTCCGCAGTATCATCATTCTCCCATTCTTCGAAACAAACTGCGAATGAAATTGCGATCGCAAGAGTTTTGGGGTTACTATTTATATAAACATACCTACACACGCGCACACACGCAAACCTGTGAGTGTGTGTGTGTGTATATACATATCGTTCCTACAGACAAAGAGATAGCGGAAATTGTATTAGCCATTTAGGCAATACATTGAGGAGACTCTTCAACGTGCTGGTCGCCGCACAAAGTACCATTTTACCGATAAAAATAACGTGATTGCGACGACATGCCATTATATCATCCAGAATACCGACCCAATTTTTTTTTAATATACCTATTTGCGGGCAGGCGACAGCACTTCCTCCTAGCGCTAATTCGAAGGAGCCGGCCGGCTATTAATTCGATTCCGAATCGAATTTCGTATTGTAATCTCGGTAATGTAGGATAAAATCGTTATCGGAGATTGCACTGTGGACTAAGTGCACTTGCTGAAAATTCCTTTCTACATGTATACACGTCTGTGTATATATTAATATCTGACAGAGGGGAAAATAGTAAGCCATGCGTTCTGCCGAAGCGGAGGAAAAATTATTATTTTTGCGGGGCTCAATTCTTCAGGATTGATGTCAAAATGATAGCGTTATAATTTGATGGTACACTGCTGGTAATTGCGTAGGTGTGCGTGTGTGTAGTGATTCAATCGGATAATTTCTCCATCAATCTTGTATGGATAGAAACGACTGTGAGGGAGATCGAATCTGGATCGTTCCTGGACATACGTGGAACAACAAGGCTGAAGGCTTTATCGCACGGGTTGAGGGACACGCTACGTTCTTTTTTTCAATCATCAATCTAACGGGATCGTTCGTAGCGGAAAGAAGTGTTTGGAAGGCGAATATAGCTAAATAGATTAGACTTCGTACTTTATAGATATAAATATACATATATACGAGGTTTGTTTAAAAAATAAGGTGACTTTTCAAATTTTGCGATTTGAATTAAAAAATATTTGAAATATTGTATTAGAAATATATATATATATATTTTTTTTAACCTCGTATATATATATATATATATATATATACGAGGTTTGTTTGAAAAATAAGGTGACATAAGATGTTCGATTTTTTTATTGGTATGTTGGTACACATGTCCCCAACACATGTTGACATTATCAGCCATTTTGCATATTTAGTTTGTTTTTGACAGATATAAAGGTTAGCCGTGTTTTTGTGTGCTTGGCGATTTTTTGCTATCGATTTGTGGCAAAACGATTCATGGCTTTTGCATCACGATTATGCACCTGCTCACACATCGTTGCTTGTTCGTGATTTTATTGGCCAATAACAACACCGTAATCATGCCTCAGCCACCGTATTCACCGGATTTGGCCCCCTGCAACCTTTTTCTGTTCCCAAAACCGAAAAGACCTACGAAAGGACGGAGATTTTCCACGATAGGAGAGATGAAGACCGCATCGCTGGGAGAGCTCAAGGCCATACTACAAAGCACATATCAGAAGTGGTTCGAAGATTGGAAAAAGCGCTGACACAAGTGTATTATATCTGAGGGGTATTACTTTGGAGGGGACAACATTGATATTAATGAATAAATAAATATTCTTCGAGAAAAATAAAAAGTCACCTTATTTTTTTAACAAACTTCGTACATGCACTACTGGTTCAAATTTTCCGATCACTTTGGATGATAGCAAAATTGTCGATCGCTCTGGACAATTCAGAAATTATATTAGAATAATGAAATTAATTTTATGTCCCATTTTACGAAGATGCTATACAGTTCTATAGAACGAATGATATTCCAAGATGATTTTGGGTTTAATTAATTTCATTTAATATTAACGTACAGGATTTTGACTCCGAAGAAGATGGTAAATGAAATAATGTACGAAAATATTGCCCCTTTTAATGGTCATTTTAGAAAAGCGACGCGTAACAAATATTGATCACTAAACCTGTATAATTGTTAATTAATTATAATGTTTAACGTATACGCGTTTTTCTGTGGGCCGAATTTTTCGATCGTCCAGCCAGTAGCGTGGGCTGCTCGTGAGTTGAAGAAACGTGAGGATAGGATGTTGCTTCTTTTTTTGCGGGTCCTACCCAACACACCGAAAGATAAGAGAATTCGCTCTCGGTAAAAATTCAAGGTAGGCCGCGTGGCAGCCTGGGACAAAACCCCTCGTATAAAGACACACACACACACACACACACACACACATATTGCCAACGTGTATAGCGAGAAATATGACGAAGAAAGGAAGGAACAAAAATCTCCCCACCAAATATTCGTCAGCGATTTTTTTTTCGTGGCAACTCGAAATAACGAAAGAAAATCCTGGGCACTTGATAAGACAGTTGTGAATGCGTAAGCCACCCCCAACGGGTCTTGCACCCATTTCTGTATATTCGTGAACCCAGTTTTTGGGCTTTGCTAGGCATCACACGTGCTCACTTTCGCACGATCGCAAAGTGCATTTCTTCTATCTTTTACGATAAGAAAGACGAAGTGAGAGAAAGAGAGGGAGAGAGAGAGAGAGAGCGAGAGGGGGAAGGAAGGAGCGAGAGGGCGAGAGAGTCTGAGGGAGTGCGGAATAGAGACAGGAGAGTAAGGCTGAGGCAAAGATAAAAGCAGAGAGAGAAAAGGCGTTCACACCTTGGAAATAAAAGGCGTACGACGGAAAGATACAGATGGAAAGTGCATGAAAAGAGGAAAACAGTCGAGGACGAATGGAGTATGGAGAAAGGAAAAAAAGAGATGTTAGATTACCAATGCTGAAAGGAAAATGTAGACAGAGGAAAGAGGGAGAGAGAGCAGAGTAAAATACTAAGGGAAACTGCACCCCCGAGGAAATACACACCATATATAGGTGGTAATCCTGATAAAATATATAGTATATATATATATATATACCATATATTTTATTCATCGAAAAAATATATTTTAGTCATCGAAAAAGAATACATGGTTCCATTTTAAAAAGTGGGGTTAACCTTGACGTAGCTTCAGCGCCTCCACCGATAAAAAAATAGGGTGGTCCAGTATGACCGCCTTCTCGAACACTGAAACTTTTGTCTGAAACATTTTTGGATATGATCAATAGTTTGACTGCTATTGCGCTGTAACACTTCATGTGCCTCACCTTGTATATAGGGGTTAGGAAATAGGGATATCGAATATAGGAAATAGGGGATAGGGCGTTAGGAACGTCGATGCAAAGGCTTAAGGGGGCGATAGGTCACCTCGTTAGGAACATACCTGACCTAGGTTACCTTAGTCCAAAGTCGAAGGATTTCGAGTTATCATGGTAAGTCTTAGCAGAATGTGTATTCAATCGACAAACACCAGCACAATTATCTGTATCCACACGACTAACTAAATGGGACGTGTCGAATGATTAAATCAATAATTAAATTAAATTGTCCGAAAATAAAAATATCTCTCATGTTAATGCTATTAAAAAAAAAATAGCATTAACATAAGAGGTAAACGCGTTAGTACCTAATGTTGGGAAGTTTTCCAAAAATCATATTTACCATGATAACTCGAAATCCTTAGAATTTGGACTAAGATAACCCAGGTAAGATATGTTCCTAACGAGGTGACCTATCATCTCATTAAGGCAGGATTCTACTTTGAAACCATGAAAAAAACGCTATTTTCGTGAATTTTTTCTGAGAATACTATTAAAGATATCGATATGGGGTTTAAACTGTTCAATAAATACACTCTTTAAGTACATGAAAAAAAAAATTTTAACGTATTTTATTCATTTTTTGTACACGTAAAATATGTTTAAAGCCAACGCCTCGAAAAGCAGGTACCGTTGCCGTGGTCGTGAAATCTTCCCGACGGATGGTCTGAAACAAAAAAATCAAATAGTTTCATGTTCAGTATGTCTTCAGGAACCGACCTAACTAGAATATTTTATATACGTGCTAAATTAACAAAATGGCGGCTAAAATACGAAAAAAAATGCGTTTTTTTTTGGGTCTTTTTTTGCAATAAAAAAATAGTTCTAATCAAAATTTTAAGTTGATTGTAGTTAGGTCGGTTGGTACACACATATAGAATATGTGTTCCAAATTTCATAAGGATCGGTTCAGTACTTTTTGAGTTATCACGACCACGGTACTTGAAAATGTCGTTTCGAGAAAAACGCGTTTAAAGTTTTGGTGAGTGATAAATCGTAGAAAAAATGATCTGACCCTCAATCAGCGATGCCTGGGCCATATAATATGCCTTCGACGTGTTCCAGGTGGGTGTTTTCATCCAATTTAGCCTTTCAAAGTTTCAAAGTAGAATCCTACCTTAAGGCTTTGCGTCGACCTTCCTAACACTCTGCATATATACCCCCAAGAATATACTACTTGCAGATTTCTTATCTCACAGACTGTCGTTCGTGAAACCCTCCCGTCGATTCACTCTCGGAGTCGGTGAAGCAGACCTTCTTCCCGATCTCTCGTGATAATACGTATGTACTTCGTGAACGAGAAGCCCATGCATTTCTGATGAACACACCGATGGACGGGCTGCAACGGGCTGGAGGGTGGTGGGGCGGGGAGGGGGGGGCAGGGGTAAAAAGCGCAAGACAAGAAGCATCGAATAAGGATTGTGAGCAAGAGCGAGAGAGACTCAAGTGCAAAGTATTGAAAAGTAGCAGCTTGCAACGTTTTCCGTTGCCAAAAGATCGAACGTGCCGATAGCGATCACAATATTTGATGAAAAAAAAATCACAATCATGAGAAAATGGAATAGAATTAAAGAGAGACTTTTCGTGCACTAGCAGAAGAAAAACACCCCGGGCGCTGTGCCACGACGGCACACTTGGTAAATCGATCTGTGTACATGGCTCGTTGCCGAAGCACCGCGGAAGTCGAAAGCTTTTTTCCTCAATGTTATTATGCCCCTCGTTTATGGATCTTCCCCTCCAATTCTCTCGCCCGCGCGCACACGCTGCGCTTCCACTGTTGTACTGTATTCATTATACAGGGTGTATCTTAAGTACTAGTTTCCCGTTTGTGAGCATATAGGGTGTCTCTTTCCGAGCAAAACGCTTTTTTTTTAATGTCGTGCGACAAAAATTGGCCCAGATATTCACGAGTAAAGTTCAACGGTGAGTAAACAATGGCACAGTAGTTTCGACGTCCAAGCGAGCTCGGGCGCGGGTTCGAATTCACATCCGCGCAAGTGGATTCAAATCCATTGTTTTTTTTGTTCAATTGAAATTGGAATTGAAAGTTAAACCTTTCAATTTCGAATGTTGTAATTTGAATTTCGAACCTTATCCGGTTACCCGAATAAAGTATTAAATAATATGTTTGTTTGAATAAGTTGTTTATTTGAAAGATCTAAAGATCTAAAGATCTTTTGAGTAAGGAATGGATAACATTGTTTAAAAATTTTTATTCACTATTGAATACCTTATTTGGACGAACGGATAACGTTCAAAACTCAAAATTCAAAATTCAAAATTGAAAGTTCAAATCCCCTTGCCCGAATGTGGATTCGAATCCACCAAAACTACTGTGCCATTGTTTACTCACCGTCGGACTTTACTCGTGAATATCTTGGCCAATTGTTGTCGCACGACATTTAAAAAAAAAGCGTTTTACTTGGAAAGAGGCACCCTATTTTCTCACGAACGGAAAAATAGTAGTTAAGATACACCCTGTATATACATATATATATATATATATATTTACTAGCCTGGAACCGCGCTTTACCGGTTGAAATATTCATTCTGACTACCTGGTCTACAGTTTTTGATAATTCACCTCGGTTATTTAAAAAAAATTTATATTCCACATATACTGACTTTTGGTCCCTTACATCTTTATTATAAGTATAGATAGATTGAGTATTTACTTTCGAAAGTTTCAATGAAAACCACATTGCTTGATCTTAACTTTTCTAAATCAAATACTAAAATGAAACTTTTGAATTTTGCATAATGTTATTTTCTGAAATGAGTTATCTAAAATTAAAATTTAATCGATGTGACAGCATTTCATCATACACTACGTTTCGGGTTTTTTTCGCGGGCGTGTGTCTGTGTGTGTCCAGAATTTTCAATTTTGAACCAAGATCTAGGATAACTTCAAAATACCGCCACCATACGCGACGATATTGCTAAGTGATACCCAACACCGGAGTACTCGAAGTTTTTACCGTCTTTCTTCGACGATACCATCCACCCCTAATTTATCGAACAACGCTGTTCGTTGAAACAACAGAAATGAAAAAAAAAAGTTATAAAAAGCTTTTCGCAATGCACTTTTCTTACTCCGATGCTGCGATGAGCGGATTGAATCGATGGGAGTCGGCTTCCGTTATTTTCCGAGCGATCCAAGAATACGTACGAAATTTAAAAAATATTGTTTTATTCAAAAGTTGTAGGTATTTGAACTTAAGAAATGAATTTTCAGTGAAAAATTTCGTTACAACCGCTCATAAAATGAAAAGTTTTCGATTAATCAAAAATTCCGTACATCCTTCTCTGCGACATGCAATTAGGAACGTAACTTTTAAATTCGAAGTAAATCAAGTGAAAATTGTTGAGCTTATTTGTCACGCCAATTGGAAAAAAGCTGTTTCGAGAATTTTGGAGTAATCGTTCATTTTGTACATCGAAAAAAAATGTATATTTTCTAACAGCTTGATATTCATACTAAATAGATGTGTAATTAATTTAATGAGTGAATCACTTTTTCATGCGAAAAAAAATTGTTAAATTCGCACATGATTTTATACCCGTTACTGTGGCCTAAGGCCTGAAGACGGTTGCGGACACAACGGAAGTTACGTTACATCAGCAAAGTGCGGGTGGGGAAAAGGGTTGAATTGGAAAAGGGTAAAACGTAAAAACCCGCAGGGGTATACGTTGGAACTCTTGAAGTAACGTTCCAGTGTAGTGACAATTGGCTACCGTGAAGACGGTCCACAAAGTCCAACGGCTCCAAAATCCTCCTTCCCATATACGTGCACAGAGGGAGTTCCTATATCGATGGCTGACTTGTGTATCCCGTGCTTTATTTGATCCGAAATCCTCTTTCACCCCTCCTCCCTCATTCGGTGGCAACTGCCCAAAGAGAATTCTCTAGTACCTTAAGCCCCCGGTCTCTTGCCAAGTGGAGAGTCTCTTCGATTCGCTTTTAAAGTCACCCCGAAATCCGCACACCCCTCCACATACACGTACACAGTGAACTCGTATCGGCCTCTGTTGAACATAGAGTCGTACCCCAAGTGGACTCAACGCGCAAAGTTGATCGAGATTACGCCCTTTATTGAGCCAGTACTCGACATACGTATGTGTTTTAACCAAAGAAGAAAGGAATCCGCGAAACTCGGCTCAAACACGTTGTATGCACACTACGACAACCGTACGAAGGCTGTACAGCCTTGTTAAATTTATGTTCTCGAGTATACATGTACACGTGAGCTTGTACATGGTCCACTAAGAGTGTACACTAGTTGCGTCCTCAAGTACATCTCTCGACGTTCCATCAAGCTGCTCTCTTTCAACCTGTTTCTTCATCCAATGCCTACCATCTTGCACCATTCCTCGAGTCTGCAAACACACATTACCGTAGCAAATAAACTCGCTTCCGGTTGCACCGATGATCATAATGATATATCAATATAATTGAGAAAGGTTCTTGCGACCGGCTCATACTGCTGCAAATATCGTTTCGTGTGTACCAACTTTTTTTCCAAGCGCGAGTAGAACTCGCAAGTAGCAAACTCCGTCCGTAGTTGTCATTCGCTCAAAACAATTCCTGCGCCGGAACAAGAAGGCTCAGATTTCAGACGGAAAGAGAATGTTCGTTGACCAGGTGTTTTTCATTTCAGTGAGCACCGTGCCTGAGCCCGAATTCATCGACGAGATCGACAACATCACCGTTGCGGCTGGACGCAACGTCAAGCTGTCCTGCAGCGTCAAGGATCTGGGCTCGTACAAGGTGAGTCAAGTCTAGACGGCAAAAAATAACTTTACTCACCGCTGCATCGCTCTTTGGAAAGTCATGCTCTTCGGTATTTGCTTTTCCATCGAATATGAACCGTGGCGTAGATTCCCTCGAAATCGAATTAGGATCTGGGGTGCGGCTGCTCGTGTGTGGAAAATATCTTCGTATCCCAGAGAACAAAAAACGCCCCCGAACTGCTAGCCCTGACAAATGTGATTTTTCTGATCATCGTACTGACGCACACTTCCATTGACCTGCACAAAAAAACACTTCCACCAGACGGTTGCTTCCCCTATGAGGTACCAAGAGCAGAAAATACCCGAACCACTGTTCGTGGCTATAGAGAACGACCGCATACATTGATGAAACAAGTGAGAGGAAACCCTCGAAGAGGAATATAGAACTGCTGGAGCCTCAGCCTCGTCAAAGCGTAATGACGATGACAACCCATTGAGGAGACACTGCAAAAAGCCTCGAGTGCGTTGCAGAGCAAGGCAAGAAGAAGACCGGTGACGCGAAAAACTAATGACATGTCCTGACACATACACACACACACACACACAGGCAATGGATATTTTGCGGACCCGAAGGTTTTAAACGTGCAGTTGATTTTCGAGCCAGAACAATCCTGGAAATGATCCCTGTACAAACGTGCTTCCACTTAACCATAGCTGACGTGGAAGACATCGGGGTTGACGTCACGTTGAGTATGGAGCCATCAGGCCATGAGGGTGGTTCTGGAAGTACAATGTCTTCAAAATCACCATTCTCACTATATACACGCCTCAGAACGTGTGCACTAATTGAAGTATCCACGGGGATCTCTTCTGCCCCGAGATACAGAGTGACAGAGGCGTCTTTCCCGCATGTACCGAACTACACGGCCTAGGGCAAGTGTTCATTGAATTTGTCGGTGGCGCGTGGCCCTTGAGAATCTTCGAGCCCGTGAACGACCAAAAGAGACACGGAGAGACGTTGAATCGACGCGAGATCGGGGAACTTAACGAAGCTCGTTTCACGATCGCGACGATAGGAGAGACGAGTGAAGTGGGCGAGAGTAGAGAGCGAGCGTGTTGCCGAGGAGAACGACGACGATGAGGAGTAGAAGGGTGAAATCCGTAAAGAGGGTGAACTCGGCGAAGAGACGCAGCGAGAGAATTCCCGAGGTTGGAGTGGATCGAATCCGCGATACTTCAACGAGAGCATGACCAGAGCAACCTGTACGTACGTGTGTGGTGCACCTCGGCTCCTCGTTGGAAATGACCAAGCATGCCAGGGCTTGGCCACGCCACGCTCCCTTTTATCCTTTATGTACTCCCGGTGTGCCGCCCGCTTTGCACCCTTACCAGGCAACCCGGCTCGCCCTGCATCCCCGGCGATTCATCCACCATCGTGACTGCGAGAGGATTTGTTCTCGATGGGACTTTCCGGACGGTGAGTGCAGGAAGTGACGAAGGGCTGGGAGCGGGCCGGGGGTAGCCAGGAGCAGGGTGCTCCGGTCGGTCGAGGGGGGAGTAGTTAACGGGACGCGATGAAACTATGCGGTGAATGTAAGGATGATGCTCGACGCTTGGGACGAGACAGAAGGTGTAAAGGGATGACGGATGTGGATGGAGAATACTGGATGCAAAGGGATGAAACATCCCTTACTGGCACTTCTCTCGATCTCTACGCATCAACCGTGTCTTGCCGGGAATCTTATCAACGTCTTGTTTCTCTCTCACTACTGGGCATCTGTCTCTTTCTTTCTGAATCAGCATGAAGTGAATTTATCCAATGATCAGTACGGTAAGTTGAATGACTCGTCACCGGCATTCTACAGGCTGTGATTTCACATCATCTTGACAATAAATGAGAACTACAGATGGGTGCATCGGCCCGTAACGTCAACCCCCTTCTTTTTGCTGACTTTTTTTATGCTTGGATGTACCTGAGCCTGGCTGACAGGTGGAAAAGGTATATTCTGAACCCGTTATGTCTACGTAGCGTTAGTTGTCAAGACATCTTGGTATTTTGAGGATGGTCCTCAAAGTCTGTGCTTCAACATCACTCTGCACCAAGATATATGTACATCCATATGGATATCTGCGCATGTATGTAGGTGCGTGTGTGTGTGTGTGGATGTGTGTGTGTTGTTTTTTCTAAGGAATCCCTCGCTTCTCTCGCTCGGTGGAGCATCACGTTTCTCCAATTGAACACGATTCAACAAACTTTCTCATTAAAAAAAAAAATTAATGAAAAAAAAAATTCTTGATGAAGAATGCGACGGCTTGAATGCGACGAAACTGCCGAACACTGAGGTTTGAAGTGCAGGCGCGATAGGAGCGCGATGTAATTTGAAAGCACGAAAAAAAAACGATGGGAATGAGGCTATAGCGATTCGCCGTCGACGAAGGGTACATACGTTGAAAGGCGAGGAGGAAAGGGTAGGAAGGAGAGAGAGAGAGGGAGAGAGGGAGGAGAAAACCTGTATATTTATTGACGGGTGTGCGTGAGCTTGGGGCTCGAAAAACCGGTAGATTTTCAATATTTTTTTCTGATGCACGTATTGGGATGATAAGATCGGAATTTCACAAACAATTGGTACATAGTCTTGGTAAGTTTCAGGTTTTTTATCGTAAAGTATTGATAAACAATGGATTTATTATAATATTATTCAAACAAAGTGCCGCCGATGCTGCATAGCCAATCGATGTAGGTGGTTTTGGGACCTAGGGTGATACGAAAATAAAAATAAAAATTCTACTTTTAGGATAATTATCAAACTTTCGTATGACCGGATAGTTCATTGAAATTTTAAAAATTACGACAATGCCACGCTGTAGAACACAAAATGCTATTTTTTAACAAAAAAAACAACTCTAATCACATGTTCTTGACAAATGGATAACCATATTGAGAAATCATCCGTTCCTACTACAGGAAATTTCACAAACGATATCCGAATTTGAAGTAAACGGGACGAAACCAATTTCAGATAAGACTTATACCGTTTCATAAAGCATAGTTTCGAAAAAAAAACGCAAACCGGGTAAACCGCAGGGGGCGGTTCGCGCGTAGCGCAGTGGGTGATCTGATCCTTCAGAAAAGTCGTCATAAGATCGGTCAATTTATGTAACTTTTACAAAATCATTTTTACAAAATAAAGTTTGAATCCTGGGCCATAAAAGGACACCGTAGTAAAAATAATGTATTTTCGAAATTTGAAGCATATGCCATTATCTTGATCATTACTTTGTAAATTATAATCTAATCGTCATTGTATGTATCTCTAATGATGTTCTGATGTCTTGATGGAAATTTTGCGTACCGATCTTATTGAACTGATGAAGATTTGTTTTAATTTATTATATATAAATATATTTAATATATGATATAGTTAATAAACTATATAATATATAACTATGTATATATTAACCATAATATATATATAACTTTGATTTATGTATATATATATATATATAAATGCTGTTTGTGTTCATATGAAATGAAGAATGACGACTGAGAGCGAAAGAGGCAGAAGCTCTTCGACGAGTCCTGTAGTACTTGAAAAAATCGAGTGAAGCTCATCTGCAGTGGAACGAGAAACGAAAATGGAATGAGAAAACGAATGAACTGGCGCGGTATATACGTTTATAGTACATACGGAACGACGAAGCCGAACGAGAGTTCCGGAAGTCAAGAGAACGGACTAAAGAGAGAGAGAGAGAGAGAGAGAGAGAGAGAGAGAGAGAGAGAGAGAGAGAGAGAGAGAGAGAGAGAGAGAGAGAGAGAGAGAGAGAGAGAGAGAGAGAGAGAGAGAGAGAGAGAGAGAGAGAGAGAGAGAGAGAGAGAGAGAGAGAGAGAGAGAGAGAGAGAGACAGAGAGAGCGGAAAAGAGAGAGAAAGAGAGAACGAAGGAGTCAAAATTCCACAGAACCACGGTACATACGGGCGTAAGCGAGAGAGCACTCGCGAGAGGAAGATTGAATTGGCATCGCCTGGATTCTGGCCAACCCTTGGCTTTCCCATCTTGACGTGAAAAGCAGTTTCATCGTCGTTCGCTCGTCCTCGGCTCTCGTCGTTTTCGAATTTCAAATTGACGACGACGATGCTAGAGTTATACGTCCAAAGACTCGAGATGGCGATTCAGGAAACGTTTCAGTTTTCTACCTATATTTGCATACACATACACGCATGTATTTACGTATAGGGAAAAGGAATTTTGAAGACACTTGAATTCGATGACTGTCCTCATAGTAGCCAATTGTTGTCCACACTTAACATTGTGCAGGTTCTAACGTCTTCGAAATCACGTGTGGATTAACATAAGTATACTTATGTTCGTCTAAACGCGATTTGCCGGACCATGCCGATAATGCATGGTCCGGCCGAGTTTATGTTTTTTTTTCAATTATAAAATGTTGATAAACGATGAAGTTATTTTTGTTTAAACAAAGTATCGTCGTTGCTAAATGGTCAATCGGTGTAGGTCGTTCTGACAGCTGAGGCGATCTAGAATGAACAATAAAAAATGTTCTTTCAATTTAATAATAAAGCTTTCGTTTGATCGGATACTTTTTTAACTTTTAAAAATTATGTAACTGTAATTATGTAAACTGTACATAAATGAACTCGATTTTCGACGGAAAAACCTTCGATAATTTGTTATTAACGAATGGATAAACATGTCAAAACATCATTCGGTCATCATCAAAGTATGCTGTGTCCGAAGTTGAATTGAATGGCCGGATTGATTTTGACTTACAGCTTTTCATGAAGCGTATTTTCAAAAAAAAACCAAAAGGGAAAGATAAATCGCAGTGGGCGATCTACCCCTTCACAAAAATCGTCATAACTCGGCCAATTTTTGGAATTTTTACAAAATCCCTGTTGCAAATGATAGTTAAGATCCTAGGCTATGAAAAGATGCAATAAAAAATCGTATTTTTGGAATTTCAATCTTATGCAGACCTCTTGAAAGCTGTCCTGCCCCAAGATTAACCATTGGCTTTATGGTGGGGGCATGCCTTTTTGTTTATATTTGACTTTAAGAACGGCGGAGGTATAGTACGGTATCCTAAACGGGTTGCGACGGACGTTGTCAGAGGGCGTGACGCGTAGCCTAGGCGGGATTAATCTGAAAAAAAAACCAACGAAGATTTTCCTTTCATTAACACTCATACGCAGAATATGAACCAAAAAAGTGCGAAATGTTGAAAATCGATTACATAGTACGCATTTCAACAAAAAGATTGATTTTTCTGGAAAATGGCTACATAGTGCAGTAAAAAAAATCGTTTTCTAATTCTCAAAAATATTTAGGTTCGTGTTTTAGACAATGAAGGTACAAAGATTGATACCCAATTTCATAAGAATCGGACGATTAAAGTTTTGGCTATACGTCACGGCAGTTTTGAAAATGCAATTTAGAAGACCGTGTCATACATTCGCCATCTTTGAAGGTTAATAAAACAAAACACCATGATACAGCCAAAAATAGTAATAAGACATATCCCACGTGTCAAAAATGGTGAAGAAATGTTGCCCTTAAAAAAAATATGATAATCAGCCTATTTGTTTTCTCGCCTAAAAGTACCTCCCCCCTAAGGGGGAGGCACTTCCTCAAAACAGCTAGTTATGCTCATAGCCAACATTACATAGATACAATGGCTTCGAAATAGCCTCCCCCCATTATATATACATATATATCCTTTTTCAGTAATTAAATACATTTCGTCATAGCGGCAGCAGTCGACAAAAATTTCGACACCTCCCTAATTTCGTGCTCCCTCGCAATTTTTCCAGACAAATCAAATTAATGCATCGACGGGCAAATTGGTATCTTTTTTTATTTGTTTTAATTGTTTGTTTTAATTTGCATTTGTTTTAATTGCATTTGGGCTTCGAGTACGCCTCCGCGCTGATTCAAAACAGACAGGGAGGGAGAAGAAGAGCTGGGGAAAAAAGTTGCGATGGCAAAAGTGCGAATGATCCGAACTGGAGTGTCGAGAGATTTAATCCAGCAAGGTTGAGCTCCAGGGAAAAATTATTTTATATTAGGACACCTCGGATGTATGTATGTGCGTGTGGGTGTTGGGACAAACCACTTACTACCTCGTATCGCTCGTCCCTTACTACCCTCTCATTGTTCCACTTGCGTGTAAAAGGCCGGTATATAGAAACGTTGCGGGCTTTTCGTACGACGTTAAACACCCACTTTGGTCTCGTCTCCCGCGTACTCCCGCGCTTTCTCTCGTATAAGAGATCAACGTTTATTACCCTATACGATCGTTCTACCACACGTGTGTCCGTCGCACGGATTCTCCTGTTCAACCCTCCTCGTGGTTCCACTATCCTCGACGACCCTGGTCCACGGAACTATGCGTTTGGTACGTCGATAAAACTAGTACGTTTTTACCCTCTTCCTCTTATATATGTATATATATATATCCGTAGATACTACCTTAATGCACGTGAATTTATCAAGCAACTGTACTAGGAAAAAAAGACGAATAAAAACTGTTCTCAGTTAAGATACAATAGTAATAATAAACAAATACATTTGTTTGAATTATAATTAAAATTATATTGACATGTTTATTTCTTATAATTATTGTATATGTCGTTTTAATTACTGTTATGGTTTAAAATAATGGAAAATATTATTTATATTAATTTTTTTCTAGTACTGTTATTTATGTTTAAATAATTTGAATTATAACAGAAATGATAGCCGTATATAGTAGTTAGAATCTATATATAGGAAGGACTTTCATCAACTCTCGCACTAACTGCGGCTATGCTTTCATTCGGCCGACCGGTATAAGGACGGCCACTGCTTTTTGCGGTTAGAATTGAACGGCCAACCTCAAATTTTGTGATCGAATTCACCACAGTGTTGAGAGATGGTACGTTATGATCACTAAAAGACGTGCGAACTTATCGAACCGTATCTGCAAAAGTTTTACCATTTTTGTAGTGGATTTGTACAATTTCTATTTGCTGCTCGATCGTGTAATTCTCCATGACAGAACCTCAATATTTTCTGATGCCAGCTGCCAAAGATTACTACTCCTATGTTCGCCACAAAAAAAATAGCGCGCAACTTTAAATGTCAGGTCACTTTGAGACACCCTTTATTGATTTGTAATTCCTACTATAACTGAGAACAAGTTTTATTCATCTTTTTTCGCAGTACAATTGTTCAATCGATTCGATTGCGTTAAGATAGTGTCTTGGACTTGAATAAGTGCGCATCTATCAATGGATCGCCTTGTAATATCGCTGGCATATATATATATATATATATATATAGTATTGCATAACCTTTTTATCAATAGTTTTCTATCGACGTTTTTTTTTATCAAACAATCGTTACATTTTGGGCAATTGTTACATTCTCCTTCTCTCTAGCCTTTTCGGACACGTATCGTATTTTATTTTTTTGAATTATACGAGCAGATGATTCTTTATCGTGATTATTCGGTTATCATATTGATGTTTAACCTCGACTACTTATCAGCCATATTAACAACAAAAAAAAACATTATGCCAGTAAATCACGTCGAAAAAATCAAACTTTTGCACTGGATGTTCATAACGTAACTTTTTTTTGCCTGCGACAGGGTTGAGCTACTGTTTTTTTAATGCCTAGCAAAATCGAGGATATTTCGAGGCCATGGAGTTTGCGCTTATACGCGACTTCAGCGACACGATATGCGGAGCGCAGCGAGAAACTGAGAAAAAAGAGGACGGCATCCAGAGAGGCCAATGATAGCCCGACGGCCGAGAAGCTTTTTAGTATGTACTCGGGGAAAATGTAAATTTCACGTCGTCGAGTTCGCGCGTGGTCGCGGGGCTCTCGATTCCATCCCTTTCTGAAGTTATCCCACTACGAGGATTCCTCCTTTATTGTTCGCAACTAACTGGATTGGTACGAAGAAGTTTAAGAGAGGATTTCTCGTTTCACCGGTATTATTCGAATATCGTTCTTGCACCGCGACTTAATGCCTAATGGACCTTTCGTTATATACGTGTGAAATGAGATGATTTTGAAGACATTCAACTTCGAGGACCGTCCTCCCAGACTATGTTGTCCCCATACTCAACGCTATACGAACCTCCAAGTCTTCGAAATCGATATTAGAAAAATGTAAACATGTTAGTAAAAATGTTAATTCAGGGACCCCCGAGCCTTCACATCAACGATTGGAGAAAATGTCAAGGACCATACTGAAAACAACTAGATGTGCTGATAGCCAACGTTGTAATAGATTTGAGGGATTACATCTACCTAGAGGCCCGAAAAAATAGCCAAATTCTGCATTATTTTCTGGAAAACGGTTGGTGAAAAAAACACATTTGTTTACACAAAAGTGAGCCTTCAAAAACGTCACCAAAAAATCCAGAAAAACAACAATAACATGGCCGCCGGCAGACGATGAAATTTTTCCGCGACGTTTGGCGGTGGACACTCCAACTTACACGATCCATCTGAAATCTACGAGAAAGACCAAAGGGGTAATTCAAGTTAACAATAAATACGAGTCGTTGACGATCTTCAATTTCGGGTAACTACCATTTTCACGTAAGTATCAAGAAAAGAAGATCGACTTTGAAAGAGCGAGATCGTCAAAGGCATCTAAATTTTGCTCATTCTATTTCCTGTAAATTTGAAAACAATCCATCTAGTGGTTCTCGAGATATCATGTCCACCGACATTGAAAACAGTGTTTCGATAAAAACGCGTTCTAAGTTCGTAGTATGGTGCTGGCTACCGTTCGCCCAGCCGACTGTCAGAAGCTGTAGCTCATGCAATTTTAGGAATATTTCAATCACATTTTCAGGGGATATGACTAAAAGATCATCGGATAAAAATATTTTTGAAAAATGCAATGTGTTGGCTCACCTAGGTAGATCTGCCCGTTTAAGTGTATATTCTCCATATACACATGAAGACAAATGTAGACCTGCATAGGATAGTAGTTGGATACGAAACGACGAAGCAAAGATTGCAGATAGGAAAATCTATTCCTAGCCAGAAGATCGGATCTTTCCAATTTTCTCTCTCCCTCTCTACCTCTGTCCCTACATTGGCCTACTTTTGTGTCGGATAACTCATACAACAGTGTCACACCACATTGAGGCAACTCTCGATCCATTTCGACTGACTGAATGGACTCTGATTATCAAACAATGAAAATGGATCGGTACCAAAATGTAGGGGTTCGTTGAAGTGGCAATGTAATCAATCACGAGTATATAAACTTGGCGGTCCCGTTGAGTTACCAAACTTGTGGAAACATGAAAGAACAGCACTGAAATTCGTGTTGAACGCCATAGAGACAATCTTCTCTAATCAAAGAATCCGCACGACGTGGAGGGAGCAGAAGGTATAAAAGGAGGTTTACGTGATGGTAATACGTATACGACGATGTACCAAATACGTTTTCACGTCAGGTAGAGTGTGCTGGGACTGTAGTGCCTGCTGTTGTCCCGCTCGTCGCGTTTTTTTTTCACCCGGTACCCTTTGCCCTCATTTACTTCGCAGTCTTCGCGGAGTCTCATCCTCCTCGTTCTCGTGGTCGTTTTGACTTCCCAACTGAGGACGGGGTGGAGGGCCGCTTCGTTATCCCCGATTTGCTTGCTCGATCCAGACAGGAATGGGTAATGAAACTCGGAGGGAGGAAGGCAGTTGGAGGAAGCTTGTATTATTAAGATGTTACCTGTCGCACAGGGTCGAACTGGTTTGTCACGGCGGTAGGGATGTTTCTCGAACCGAAATTTCAACCTTTCTGTTGACGTATCCTTCCTTTGGCTTCCCAAAGCGTGTCACGAATGCATGACCACGCTGCAGCTTTAATCCTACTGATGCTGTATCCGTTGCCATCATCTTCTTTGCATCTTATTCAATAGGGAAATTATTGATTTTCGTATCATCTTCTTCTACAACCATGCCACCGATATGGACCATTTGGAGCTGGTACGAGCACACAGTTATTTAAGGCCGAAAGAGGTTGAAAAAGAGAGAGGATTCCTTAGTAGCAATTAAGATCCTTCAACATTGGGGCACTTTCCACTTGGCTGGAAATAGTTGACTGAAAAGTGTCTTGAAGTCATGTTGGAGTCATGTATTGTTGTCAGCGTGTTGTATTTCATTCAATAGGCAAACTAGTGTGTTTCTTTTACGACCGTTCCTACAATTTTGTCACAGATAAGGACCATATGGGTTTCAAGTACTCTGACATTACATACACAGTACATTCAATAACGAAAGGGAGGGAGAACGAGAGCATGTCAATTAGTACCATTGAGGATCCTTTGACTTCAGCTCACGGTTCACTCTGCTTCGTCCTTTACCTTGAAATCCTCCCGCAGCTTAGCCCCCAACAGCTCATTTCCCATCAGCATCGCGTTTTCACGAGGGCACAAGGAAATTGAAAAGCCCGCGGCCTTACAAGCTACTACAACTGCCCTGGCTCGCGTTCACGATCGGTAACTCCGTGTCAACCCGTTCGGTAGTGGCAAGCTCAGCTCACCAGCAAGTGCGTCGTCGAGCGGTCATCCATCCGAGTATCGGACCAGGCTAACACAGCCCGATCCACACCGCGACCATTGCTATACCATCGTAATTTTTTCCCCCACCAACCACGGAATACCCTGAAGTATGATCGACACGTGGAGAAGAATTTTCCAAACTTCAACAAAATCATCATCCCACGTGCCGCAATTACCAGGAGTAGTCAAAATAGTCGCAGCACGAAAATATTTTCGCCACCGTGGAAAATTGCGACGCTTTCCGGAGATCGATGTAGCTGAGGAATGTCTGCAAACTGTTCGAAAATTCACACGACAAATTCCCGTAATACGCGAGGCGCATTAACGAGGATGTTTGCCGGTCGCATCCTCCTGCGGTACTTCACCCTCCTCGTCTTCGTCGCTTAACATCGTTTGAACCAACTCTCTCGGAGCTTCTATCTGTTGCCTCGTGTTTCCCGCGATCCCACAGCGCCACCGCGTAAACATCAACACACACACCAACACTTACGCGCACGCACACGCACACACACACACCCGGACACACACACACACACACCCGGACACACACACACACACACACCCGGAAACACACACACACACACACACACACACACACACACACACACACACACACACACACACACACACACACACACACACACACACACACACACCTACGCCTACACACACGCTCACAAACACAAACACACACCCACAAACACACACACACACACCCACAAACACATTCACCCACAAACACATACACCCACAAACACATACACCCACAAACACACACACCCACAAACACACACACCCACAAACATACACACGCACACCAACAAATACACACATACCCACAAACACACGCACTCACAAACACAAACACACACACCAACAAACACACACACACCCACAAACACAAACGCCTACAAGCGCAAACACCCACAAACACACACACCCAAAAACACAAACACTTACAAAGGCATACACCCACAAACACACACACACACCCACACCCATGAACAAAAACATGCAACGGGGTTGTATCTGAGGGTGGGTGCGAGATGGTGAACAGGAGCGGGGCAAGGGGGTTCATAGAGTTTACGCCGGAGTCCCGACAGCAAAACCGCAAACACGCGGCTTGGCGCGGCCAAACTCCAAACCAAAGCCAACAGTACGGTTTTGGGGTGAGGAACGAAGTGAGAAGTGTGGAGAGACGGAGTGAGCGCGCAGTCACGCGGGCTCCAAGGAAACACCGGGAACGACACCCAGGACGAGCTCGATTTTCCAGAGAGAGAGAGAGAAAGGGAGAGAGGGCGAGTCTCAGAGAGACGTCCTAGACCGAACGCCGCAAGGAGTATTATATGGTAGAGGAAGCAGGATATAACCGTGCAGCTTGTGTAGCTCAAGTGCTCGGACCAAGCTCGAAAGGAACGTCGACTTCCTAAGAGGTGGTTAAAAAAAGAAGATTCGAAAATTCCTGTTGCTGGCCGCGGCTCGCCGAAAGCATGGCAAGGGATGTTCCTTTTTTTCATCACGATCCTTCCTCCTTAGTTATATCTTTCGCCCCTTGAATCTTCGTTATTGCTTTTTCTTTCATTTCCTAATTAGCGTTTGCGTGCGCATTCGCTGTTTGTCGCGGGTACGTTGGAAATGGCGTTGGAGTCGTATGGTATTGAAGGTCAGATGCCGAGGTCGTTACCGAAAACGCTGTATGTGGAAGAAAAATACGTTTTGTAGGTAGACGTAAGAGCGCTTTGGGCAGGGTTTAATGACGTGACTGGAAAAAAAAAATGAAAAATTGAGCTAGGCAATGGATAAATCCATGGGAAGTGTTTCTTTTTATATTGGGTATTGCGGGTTATGCTGGAGAGCTTCTTTAAGGGAAGGTTCTTTAAGGGTGGTCTAGTAATTTCAAAAAATCGATTTTTTTTCGATATTTCGAAAATATAGTATCTTAAGCGGATTAGTTCAATTAAAAATGTCGAAGCAATGAAACAGTGCTGTACGTACATATATGCTGTCATTCCTGCACGCATGAATGATGTTTTTTTAACTATTTTTGTATTGCGAAATTTATTTTGCAAACATTCTGAATCTTTATAGAATACAAATTATTTATAGTAAAATTCCACATGTATGTTTATTTTAAGTGACCTAATCTAGTGTTTTATCCATACCTTAAACTTTAAATATATCACATCTATGGAAGTAAGTCTAAAAACGAGAAATTCTTAAACATAACTTTGTAAATATATTGTATGCCCTGTAACAACCACTGCCCTGATGAATCCCGTCTGGGCCCTTTATCATTTTCCTCGCTACGACCTTTCTCGAATAAATAACCCAACCCAGTTATTTTCCTGTCGGGACCTAGTCCGATTGTGTTGCGGAAAGCCCTAGTAGGGAATCCCTATTCAAACCCCATTCAGGCCCCGAATTTTTTTATGGCTGTCCTCCTAATTTCGTTCACGGGCTCATCCAGCCATTTTCGGGCATCCTCTCAATTGCGACCGTGTATCTTCTCCGGCATGTTGCATCGACCCTACCAGGTGATTATCACTTTGGGGAAAGTGGAGGAAATACGTTGGTCCAATGAGGACCTGCCATTCCAGTTCCATCATCGTTTTATTCACCACCAGTGCAACGTGGTGCCCAGCGTTGTCCCGTAGCAGAACGACCTTTCTTTCGACCTGCTACATGTCCAATTCTCGACGCCCCCCAGAGTGGTGTCCCCGTTAATTCCCGATATACCACTGTCTCTCCTCGGTAACTCAATTGGTACGTCAAGTTCCTCGCAACCGTTCGTCACGTCTGAAATTGGCTGGACCGCGAGATCCGGAGGCTGCTGAGAGGATAAGTTCAACGATAATCGAGGGCCGTTGGATGGAAATCGTTATTACGCCCAGCCTCTCGGGGTCGTCTTATCAATTTCACAGGGTGACCGCGACCGTTTCGTCGCCACCACCACAACCGTCAGACCGAATTCAATTTCACGATTATCAATGTCAACGAAGCTAGGGTCGATTGAAGGCGCGGTTGATCGCTCGAGTGCCACGGGACAAATGGAATTCAAAACGTTTGTCGAACAATTATTGTACGGAGCTAAGTAAGTGGGAAGTCTTGATCTCGTCGTCGCGAATCCCGCAATGTCGGAGCGAAAAAGTTAAGCCAGCGGGAAACGAACGGAAGGCGAGAAGCTAAAGTTTGTGCAAGAAGCTTTCGCACGTTGAGTCGAAAGGGGCGAGAAGCTTCCACCCCCCCATTCCCCCGTGCAGGAGTGACAAAGAAGGATGGAGTTGAAACATCGAGTTTTTACAGGCACTTAACATCGCAAACATTATTTTATCATTTTAATTGTCGATGAGGGGTGACCGAGGAGTTAAAGGGAAGCAACGGCAGGTAGGGGATAAGCACATCCGGAGGCTCTGGAAGCGAAGAAACAGCCGGAAGTGAGAAAAGGTGTCGGAAGAAAAAGAATATTCACCGAGACTAATGGTGTTCCGCCTTCAATTTCTCGCGGTGGTTCTCACCATGTAGACTCACCAGCATCCATTCAACCCGCCGTCAACATCTTGCCGGTTAACTCTCGCTTCTCACCACCTTCCTTGCGGGTTGACCCTCTCAACCCTCACCCCCTGCTCCGTTCCCTCAGTCCACGCTACGTTTTTTTCCCTCTCTTCCCTCTCCACTGTTTTTCCCTCCGCTCGTTCTCTCTGGGCTTATACAAGATTATGCTCGTTACGAGATGAGGACGTGAACGACGTTTTCCCCGGACGACATCCGGTAAGCTTCCCGCATTCGCCTCCGCCCCTGCCGCCGGGCTCTGAGCGTGTTGACTTCGTTAGAGAGAAACGACCCTCGATCCACTTCTTGCTGTACGAAACATTGGCAGCGTACTCCTCATTGACAAAGCTCTGGGACATGGTTTCAATCTCCCTATTTCTCTCTCTCTCTCTCTCTCTCTCTCTCTCTCTCTCTCTCTCTCTCTCTCTCTCTCTCTCTCTCTCTCTCTCTCTCTCTCTCTCTCCCCCCTTCCCATCATTCACACACACTCCCATTACCGCTGTCTACTTTCCAACGTGATATGGAAAGAATTTGAATATGTTTCTCACTGCTCCACTGTCTTTGAGGGTATTAAAATGAATAATTGTGCCTATCATGAGCTACAATCTTATTAATTATATAATTTTATCGCTTATTCTTTAAATTCCGAATTTTCCAGTTATAGTGATGTCTTTTATTCTATTTATCATGATAATAATGGCAGTGCCACCTAATTCAATGAAACATAGTATAATATTTATAATATAATGCAATATAATACAATTATTAATATACTCAATCATAATACTAACAGATTGATGTATCGTAATTCGTAGCTACTATCGTATTGAAGAATACTTATACAGTCGTCGGCGTCCTCAAGAAATACAAAAAGAAGTATTTTCTCACGACGGATCTCCATTCGCACTGTTAACAAAAAAATGTATATATTTATAACTTCAGAAATAAAATACATATTATTCGTAACAGAGCGAATGGAGATCCGTTGCGAGAAAAGATTTCTTTTCGTATTTCTGGAAGACGAATGTATAAGTGTTCTTCAATACGAATATTATTTTTCTGCTTATTAAAACATAATTATTCGGAACAAGATTTCAGTAGTATTTACTTTGGTTGTACAAAACGTCGGTAAAGTACCAGACGTTGGGGTATTAAAAATACACCAACGTTCGGACAACGACATTTCGTTTAAATATTCGTCCATTAATTCTGTTTTCTCTTGTGTGTATATATATATATATATATCTATATATTAATCTCATTTTGTCATCGAGTCAACGGATCTCCAATTCTGACCCCCTTCGCGGCTTCCCATTCCCTGTCGTTCAACACCATACGTCTCTCTTGCCCTCGAAATTTAAAATCTCAGCAGCAGCGGGCACACTACGAAGCCTCCTTCACTGCCTGACAAAGATATCCATCAGCTTTCAACGTGAATTTTTTAATAAAACTTGACTTCCCCGAGCTTAATATTTCATTTCGACCGTGATTATCCACGCCCCGATGATTTTTTTCGAGAGCTCCCAAGTTTCGCGACGTTTCGCGATGTATTATACCTTAACGTCCTTCTCTTTCTCTCGCCCTCCTTTCATCTCTCGTTACCTATACACTCCACTACTCGTTACAATCCACATCGACAGCTCTCCGTGCACGCAATTTCACCCAGACATTTTCCTACAATTTTCATTCGAGATTGAAAAGAAAAACACGTGTAACGTTGAAGATTCATTTTGATCGTTTGATCAAACGCCACTGTAAAACAAAAAAAAGTCCCTCAGTCCACGTGGGTACCTAACAAGAAACACCACTTGAGGGGGAAATCCCTTCAGACGCCTGAAAATGAGTCATTTTTCGTGAATTTTTCTACAGGTGATAAAATAATTGCATCGTTTAAAATTGTCTACATTAACTTATTACAACTTTCAAGTGTTAATTTTTTCCTTTTTTCAACAAAACAAAATGGCGGCGTTATAAGGCATTCCTTCAGGCGTCTATTGAAAAACTGCTCATGTTATGGCTCAAAAAATTATTGATATATCTGACTGCAATTTTGGGAGGTTTCTTTATCATTATTGGAAGGTATAAGAATATTAAAATTATTGATACATCTGGCTGCAATTTAGGGAGGTTTCTTACTTTATCATTATTGGAACCTATAAGAATATTAAAAAGTATAAAATTAAAAATTAAGTAGGCTTTGTAATCGAATTTTCATATTTTTGACAATTTTCTCGACGATTGTTGCCCCAAAAATGTAATTTATTTACGCGGTAAACTTCAAACTTTAAGTATATCCTTCCAATAATGTTATAGTGAGAAACCTCCCAAAATTCAAGTCAGATCGATCGATAACTTTTTGAGCTATGACATGAGCAGTTTTTCAAAATACACCTAAAGGAATACATTATAACGCCGTCATTTTGTTTTGTTCAAAAATGAAAAAAAGTTTTCAACACTTGAAAGTTGTAATAAGATAACGTCAGAATTTTATTATGATAATATTATTTCATCACCGTCCCCCCTTAACTGTCCGCTTCCGATTTTGATGAAACGCACATATGTAATGGAGCGTTGAAATTTATACCACACGTGTTATTTTTTTTCAGCGAAAAAACGGTTTTAAGGGTGGCAACCACCCCTCGAAGAAAAGCATGCCACCCTTTACTTTAATTTTGAACTTCTACAGTGGATTTTTCATCGCTTTCCATAAAAAGGATTTTGGTTTATGTTTCATTTGGATCGCTGGACTGCTTGCGGGTGGAACTGCAAAATCACCCCTCGATCTCATTTCAGGGGTTGTTTCCCCCTCAAAAACGTTTTCCCGCGAACCAAAAAAATACATGTCTAATAGTTTTCAATGCTCTATCACGTATCTGAGTTTCACCAAAATCGACGGTGGACACTCAAGTGTATATTCCTCGTAAGTGGAATTGAATAATGAGGCAGCGGTTGGTCAGTTTGTAATTTTTATTGTTATTCGTCCAACGTGTCCATTTCTCATGGGGGCGAGATAGATAATGGTCGCTCGGTCACCGGTCAGTAACTCTTCGCGTGAACGATAAATTCATACGAGTGAGCCATCGGATATAGAAGCGGAGGAGGTTTGATCGTAGGTGGTATCGAGCCTGTGATCTCGCGATTCGAGCTCCAATATGTCAAGCCAGCTCGGTCGCGTGTGACGATCACGTCCTCAGCTTGTATACTAATGTGTACGGGACAATAAAATAAAGTGGATTTGTGTACTGACTTGTGAGATATATCGTCTATTTGGAGCGGTTATTCGATTGTTCGATTCTCAATTTTCTCTCTCGCTCGCTCTAGTGCTCTGTATCAGAGCGACTGCCTAGTTAGATATACAGAGAGGCTGCCAGTGAAACGAAGGTACAGAGGAGGGTAGAAATCGTCGAGCTCTCGTCGGAGCAATAAATTGCATCACCGCTTCGCCCGACGTTCTACTCGACTAGATTGGCTGTGCACGTCGTCAGATTTATGTTCACGTCATTGACCATTCACTGTAGCAGCCCGAAAGAGAGAGAGAGGGAGAGAGCAAGAAGGACCTCACTAAAATGATTTGTAACGTTCGTTTGTCGTATCAACCGTTTCTCAACGATGTGATATCCGACTTGGTAATTCCGAAGTCAAGCTTACATGTGCAATAGGGAGTCAAGACATGGTCATGGGACTGCACAGGCTTGGGGCCCAAAAAACATGACGATTTCTTTAGGGTTTGTTATGGCGAGAGTACTGGGATGACGGGGTCGGTCATTTTGGGCAATTGGTACATGCTCTTCCCAAGTTTGAGATTTTTGTGGAGAAATGTTGATACACGATGAAGCTATTGTTGCTTAAAAAAAGTGCTGAGGTTGCTGGATGGCCAATCGGTGCAGGTGGTTCTGGCAACTAGGGTGATCTGAATTTAATGGTGATAAATTGTACTTTTGGGGTAATGATGGAACTTTCGTATGATAGGTTTTTGAAATTTCAATAATTAGGAATATGGCGAGCTGTAGATGAAAAACGTCGTCGACTGAAAAACACTTCTGGTAATTTGTTATCAACAAATGGATAAACATATCGAAAAATCATCCGGGCATACGATGGAAAATGGTATAAATGCTCTGTCCGAATTTGAAGTGAAATGGACGAATAGATTTGGAAATACAACTTACACCGTTTTGTTGAACATCGCAAAAAGGGCATATCACAGCGGGGTAGTTCGCCGTAACGCAGTGGGTCTGACCCTCCACGAAAATTGTCGTAACTCGGGAATTTATTGGAATTTTTACTAAAAATTTGTTGAAAATTGAAGTTAAGATCGTAGACTATAAAATTGCGCGTTGAAAAATGCCGGGTTTGAAATTTTAAGCTTAAGCTCCTTAAGGAGGAATACATGGTTGAAATTTTTTAAATTTCGATTTTTCGTTTTCGACGTATTCTCCAAATATAATATTTTCAAAATATTCCCTGAAAATGTCAAACCGATCCGTTAAAAATTCAGGGACCTTTGGGCGTTTATAGGTAGGTTCCGCGAACCGGCGAACTTTAAACGCGTTTCACTCGAAATGACTTTTTCAAAATCGGAGACCACGATATTTCAAAATCCACGGTAGCAATAAACGTCAAATTTTACAAGCTTTTTTACATATCAAAAAGCAGTGCTTGAACGAAGGAATTTGTTTCAATGCATAGTTTTTTTATCAACGAAAATAGTGCGTCTTTTTTTTACCGAAAATCGATACTTCCCCTTTCACATTTGAACCGCGGCGATTTCTTAAAAAATCACTATTTTATTAAATCCTTCGTCGAAGGGAAGGGAATCCTTCGCCGCGCGGGACGTTTTTCGAACAGCGCTCTGCACGAACCATTGCATCTACCACATTTATAAAGACGTCGCGATACAAAAATGGTAAAAGATACTCGAAATCCTACTCTTCAATTTGAAGAAAAGAAAAATTGAAAAGCCGCACTCGTTTTCTCATAAAAAATTCACAAAAATTCGTATTTTTTTTCTGACCACGAGCTAGGTGTAACCCATTGAGTCCTTCCGACCCCTTTACGTTTCATCCTGCCAGAAATTCAGCATGCCCATACGAAGGAGCATTAAATATACCGAATTTAATACAGGGAACCTATCGAAAATATCCATTCGCAGTAACAGCCTCCAAGCACCGTTAACGAAACGTATAAACAGTATCGAAGCGCAAAAAAGCCCCCCCCCCCCCCTCGAGTGTTAAATTCCGTGTTTAACAGCGACAAGCCCGAAAAAGTATACCAGCTCGGAGGCAGGTAAAAAAATCCATAAAATCGCTCGGGTCCGATGCGAAATTTTCGTGAAAATAAAAGTAACGGCAAGAGGGAGTACCGGGGGACGTGTGTCGTGCCGAGCTGCAGGCTCGGGCCATGAAAACTTTTCGGCTTCCATACACCTCCGAGAGATTAACGCACGGTGCCAGTCGAGGCGGGCACTCGTTGCAATCCGCGTCGGAACATTCTTCGCCACTCAGGCACCCATCGCGGATGTTCTTGATTTTTTCACCCCCCCCCCCCCCCTGAGCTCTCCTAATCCTTTCCAGGATCACCTACGGGTGTCTTCATTTCATCGCTCCAATCACGACCGTTCGTTCAACTTCACCATCGCATCCAAAATAAACTTGACGACCAAATCTCTTTAATCTTTTTTTTCCACCCCTTCACGTAAACGTCCCCCTTTTTTCGGAGGAAAATCATTATTTTTCCTCGACTGCGCGAAAAAGCAGGAAGCGGAAAAAAATCACGTCGTGATGGCGCAGTCTGTTTTCCGGTAAATTGTCGGATACGAAGCGAGACCCGTTCTCCCGTGTACAATTTGTTTTTCATACTTCCCCCGGGCGTTATTATGCACAATGCGCCATTTTCTTCCCACTTCGCGTTCACAGCTCAGCGCTATCACATTCTCGTGCTTGCAGTCGTGCGCGCCCTCCCGAGACGCCTATCTCTCTGTACTACAGTCACATTTCTTCCACCACCGGTGGCGTTGAACGCAGGGATGAGCTTGCACACTTTGGTGGGCGAAGAGCCGCAAACGTAGAATGGAAGAATGAGGGAGTTTGGATGGTGAATGGCAAGGTAAAGGGCGGGGAACAGGTGGATAAGGGTGCACACCTTGCGTGGGAAAAATAAGTTGAATGATTTTAACATCTCTGCTTCTGTCTCCCGATCTCTCTCTCTCTCTCTCCCTCTATCTCTCGCTCTCTCTCTCTCCGTTGCATTGACTCTGCGTTCTTATCGTCGCTTTCGTCGTTGACAGGAAGTATCTGGCGACGAAGTCTTATTCCGAGGTTGACAACGAATCCCATTACCATCAAACAAGGCGAACCAATAATAAGCTTTTCAGGATTTTCCTCCAAACTACGACAATCCTCATTCTCTTTGTCCCTCACACCCCTTGGAACTCTGAATCGCACCCTTAACCGCGTCGAGATTCAAAGTTCTATGTACGCAGTGTAATAAAGGAGGAGATTCGTACTTCAGTTTCTCTCTCTCTCTCTCTCTCTCTCTCTCTCTCTTTCCCTCCCTCCCTCTCTCTATTAGGTCAGATTGTACTTAAGGTACCACTGTGACGGTTAAATAAAAGCAATTTTTTTTTTGGCATTTTTTCAAATTATACATATTCGGGAATATGTGCAAAAAAATTCAAGCTAAAATATTGAAAATTGACCAAGCTACAGGCCATTTAGTGAGAACAAGTAGCGCAACGATTCACGTATAGGAAAAATTTCAATCGCGTTTTTATCGAAACAACTTTTCTCGACTTGGCCAGAATTATAACTGTAGATATATTGTCCGATTTTCAATTGAAAAAAAACCAACATTTTCGTAATAGCAGTAGTTATCGTTGTACGTGACAGTTTTTTTGTTCGAAATTTAGTATTTTTTTAGCCCCCGAATATAAGTAACGATTTCGCTATAATCATACTTTTTTTATCGCCCGCTATGTTGGAATTCTTTTTATTTAACGGCTACGTACCACGATAACTATATTTATATAGATTATAAAACTTTTTATTTTTATTTTTCGGACCAACCATTGTCAAATTATCGATCCGGCCGACATTTTTCGTACAGACACTCTATTGTAGCTCAATAACATCGTTAATTTTTAGTTTTTAAAATTAAGCCTTATACGCGCTAAGTTTAGCGTATGTTTAATAACATACCTTCAATCTAAGTCCCAAATAAATAATGTAGTGGCCAAAAATTTCGAAAAACGATCTTTTTCAGCCCGTCACAGCGATGTCCTCCCTTAATGTTTGCACCGTCATGACGGTCCTATCGACGACACTGCGCTAGTTTAATTCCATTTTCGATTCCCAATTTCTGCTAATTTTTTTTATTTTTCCACTTTTTATTTACAATGTTTTTATTTTGTTGCTTCGCGATTAGCTATAATAAATAGTGTACAAGTAACAAGTTAATTACGCGGTGACAAAAGATTATTTGATTTAACTGGAATCTATTTGAAACAAATCATTTTTTCGTTGCCTCACGGCCGGTTACGATTTTATTTGGTTCACATATATTTTTTAATTTGTTTCGAGCATTCCATAATGTAAACAGTTCAACAATTTCGTATTTAATTAAAATAGATTATTGATTGAACGTGTACGAGATATATTTGAATAAAACATTATTATTATTTGCAAGTGTCAAATGTCTGTTGAATTCAAACACATTATTATTTCCAACGAATAAAAATATATTTTAATTACTAGTATTTTGATTTCCAGCCAGTGGATTTACTATATTTTCCCAAGTAGAATAAATATTTATCCGTGTTATCAACAATGCTTGATGGTAAAAGATTATTAAAAATATTTTTTACTACCACCATTTCGGTATACTCGAAAGAATGATTCTCTAGCGAGGGAATCGCAAGATGTGTAATTCCCACGTCTTTCGGAACACATCTGGCCAACCACGGAGTCGGTCATACGTTTGGTCGGAGTACATATGACTTGCGGGAGAAGCCGTCGGCGCTGCGCCACACTCCGGCCACAAAGTATACTACTGCGTCCACGAATTTTCTAGTTAATTGAAATTAACAGATCTATCTAGGCATAACGACAGAATATTGTTTTCAGTAAGTGATACCAAATACCGAAATTATTGGAAACATTAAAATATTTATTACTCAACGTTGTTAAGTACATCACAATTTAAATAAACAAATATATTTGACATGAAGCTCTCAAATAGTAGAATCAAATAAAAAAGAACCATTCATTTTACAATAACTTTAGTTAATTCGAATAAAAAAAGATCATATAAACGAATTTAGTTGCTTTCAATGCATCTTTTTTATCAGTGTAGTGCACAATGAAAGTCAAACGGATGAGGTCGTAACAGCACGCGAGGGAACACGAAGCAGCACTAGAAAATAACAATACTTAATTTAGTAACCTAATAAAGATAATACTTAGTTCAGTAAACCAATCAAATTAATACTTAATTCCATAAACTAATAAAATTAATACTTTATTTCATAAACTAATAAAATTAATACTTACCTTAATAAACTAATCGAATAATTGAATGTAAAGGATCAAAAAAAAATTGCAGATCGAAAGATACGCGATAAAGCATTGCAAAATGAAAAAAAGCTTTAGCACCGTTAAAGTCCCCGGACTTCAATATCATGCAATACAGCGTTAAATATTGTGCATCTTTATAATCGAAAAAAAAAAAAATTGTTACCAACACCTGGATAATCGATGACCCGCGAGCTTAACGCGATTTATCAATCACGCCAGGGAATTTAAGAGCTCCATTGGAATTTCGCTTTCATTTCATTCGCATCACTTGTTTCTCTCTCTCTCCCTCTCTCTCTCTCTCTCCCTTCCTCTCTTTTTAATCCATTTGCAATCGATACAGCAAAACGGGGGTTACTTTTTTTGACAATCTGCGTGGTCCGTACGTTAAGCTGCGTCGGGCTGGGTATTTCTGGCACATAGGTGACGCTATCGGGAGGTTTCCGATTTTGCGAGGATAAACGTTTTCGTCCTGCGACGACCTCGCACGTCCCTTTTTCGACAAATCGAGCCACGGGGTGTGGGAGACGTTTTTTCGTCCTCGCCGTTCGCTCACGCCCAAATCATCGCTTTCTCGGTTTTATCGGATTTTTGTGTGTGCTTTTTTTCAACCATCGGCCAGCTCTCAGAGTTATCGCAGAATCGAGCTTGGCGAGCTGTCCCTTCGCATGTGTGTCTGCCTACGTGTGTGTGTGAGAAGGGAAAAAGCTCTTTTTGTCCGAGTTATATATATATAGGATTGAGCTTTAACGCCTCGATTAATCGAAACGCATCGAGACACTTTTCGACACTTTACCGGCACAAAATCCGTCCTACGTTCATTTGTATATATATATGTATATACAGAGTGGTCCGAAATGTTATCACCCCCATGTACGTTCTACGATGTTTTTTAGTTTTCGAGAAAAAAGTATTCTTGAATTTTTTCTTCTAGTTTTCCTGTAGCATGGGTTTCTATATTTGTTTTCTCTCTTTGCGTGTACTACTTTCCTCTCAGAGGTTTTTAAGGTATTCCTTTCACGTACCCGAATATCCAACAATTAACTGATTTTCGTCTATAATCAAGTAAAAATACATTCCAGTATACTCGTAAAATTTCAAGCCAAGTTGAGGAATTATTTTCGAAAAACTACGACTGTAAAAATCGTCTCATTTATACGGCGCCTTGTGGAGATGACGGGCTGACCACATTTCTATCTAATAATTTAGGCACTGAATAACTGTAGATGACTGACGTAAACTGCTAAAACAGGAGGATGTACGACTGTTTGGAGAAAATATTAATGATAAAACTTAGACAGATGAAACTTTAGAAAAATGCGACTAGCCGCACCATTTCAGAGGAAATGTAAAAATGTTTAAATACACTAAATTCGCGCGAAATTTTTTATTCCAGTTTATGGTTGGGTATAATAATTGCTTGTTACTTATTTTTATTAAGCGCCGCTGTAATTTACCAATTATTCAGAAGGGTCCTCCTTACGCCCCCACAAAATACGGCTCTCCAAGAAAGGAATACCTTAAAAGCAATTAGGAGTCATTGAGACTGATGTAAATATTTTTTTCACCGTCTCAACTTTAGTGACTAATCCTGCCACACCGATTTATTTTTAAAAGGGTTATGCCTTGTAGCAGTGGAAAATAGTTGATGGGATTATAGTTGTGGAATTTTTTAAAATCGTGAAATCATTTTATACAAAAATTGGGTATTTGAAAAAGTATCATCTAAAGAACAATCTGCAACTTTTGTGTAAAAATATTTGATTATAATCGCTTTACAGCCGATGTCCCGGGAAACATTACTCGAAAACGTATCTTGCGGTGAGAAATGCCCTTCTGAACCCTGTTATCTGATATCAAAATATCAAATAGATTTCGTTAGTATGTTAGTCTATCGAAGATTAATCGTTTAACGAGTTTATCATTTAATTTATCGAAGGTTAATCGAAGAAATTTCCAAATATACAAATTTAAAAAAATAGCGCGTGATCAAAGTGAGGGTTATGATTTTTCAAAAAAAAAAAATTTGTTTTTTTTGTTTGTCAAATCGAAAGTATGCGTTAGAAAAAAAACCCTTCGATCGAATGCCGTACGTTTTACGTCTAGAAAAACCCCTAAAAAATTCAGAAATATCGATGTAGCACTTTTTGAGATATTTCGTTCACTGACTCTGGAAAAGTACTTTGGAGAAAAAAGGGTTCAAAATTTCGAACAACGCGTCGCGCCGCTTCAAGCATTATTCCGACGGGCGTGTCAAGATACCAAGCCATAAATCTGTTAATTTTGACCCGATCACCTTGAACTTGTCAGGGAATATTTATAACATGATATACTGTCAAAATATATTGATTTCGAAAGAAGTGAATTTTCTAACTTTTATTACTATGAATAACCCCTTAACTTACGATCAAAATTTGAGTCATTTACGTTACTGTTAACTTGTTCATTTATTGATTACTCATCAATGCACTTCACAAGGATAATACCAGTAAAATAAATCGCGAGGAACATACATACATAGAAAAATAAAGAAATTTCTTTCACCTGCAAAACAAATAACATCGTAAAAACTACATGGTGGTGATTCGGATCGGTATTGATACGAGGAATCTAGTTTTTCCTTTTGGACGTCACTTTTCGCCTATGTAGATACTCTTCGCCCCAAATGTTTTTTTCCCCATTATCCATTCTCATCGCTTCATTTATTTTCATACGTCCATTCGCGATTTGTATGAATGCCAAGGGCGAGGGGCTTGCGCGATTCGCAAACCAGTACTCGAAACGCCAAATAGCGATGAAGAACTGAGATCGCTGACGTACGGTAAGGTTGTAACGTGCTGGCTATAAACATGACTAGCTGTTTTGAGTAAGTTCTTTAAGGGGGAAGATACCTTTAGGCAAGAAAAAAAATTGCTGATGTTCGTGATTTATTTTAAAAAAAGAATGCTTCCCCATTTTTAAAACTTAGGGTATGTTTTGTTACTACTTTTGGCTGTTACATAGTATTTTTTATTTTTATTTATCACTGAAAATAGCGCAGTTATAACACGGTCTTTTAAACGGATTGCGGGGGATCTTGTCAGACGGCGTGACACGTAGCGTCGGCAGGATTAATCTGCAAAAAACCAACGAAGATTTATTTTTCATTAACACTCGAAATATGAACCAAGAAAAGGTGACAAATGTTGAAAATCGATTAAATTTGCAACAAAAAGATTGAATTTTCCGAAAAATAGCTACATTTTGCAATAAAACAAGACTTCTTGTTTAATTGTCAAAAAAAAGCATAGCGTCAATTTTTAGATAATAAAGTTAGAAAGATTTATACCAAATTCCATCAGAATCGGTCGATCAATTTTCTAGCCATACGTCACGCCAATTTCGAAAACGCAGTTTACAAGACGACGACCGCCACCACTTTTAAAGGTTAATCAAATATTTAAAAATACCACATAATAGCCAAAAGTAGTAATAAAACATACCCTAAGTCTCAATAAGGAACGAGAAATATTTCCTTTAAAAAATAATCATGAAAATCAGCAAATTTTTTCCTAGCCTGAAGATATCTCGCCCCTTCAGTCCCACGAACCCAAACAAACCCAAACAATAAACCTCACGATTATTCAATAAATTCACCAACACCTTCGCATTATTCTCCATTTTTATTTACTTTTTTGTAAATATATTTACTTTTTTGTAAATACCGGTTTGCGTACGCGTGTCAAAGTTCTTCGAACGAGAGCACGTGAGCCACAGGGTGAGAGTTGTGAACGGAATTCGTGGCTTTATTTATTCGTCTATTGGATGAAATTCGAAGGGAATGGTGGGTGAACCGTCGCGGTACGACAGACGAGTGCGAACGACCATATGCATCGTATATTCGACTTCGATTCTCTTTCTCTCTCTCTCTCTCTCTCTCTCTCTCTCTCTCTCTCTCTCTCTTTCTCGCTGCCTTGATTCGCGAGAGAAATGGGAATTGAAAGCCACCAGAAAAGGGGAGCAGATGTAAGAGGGGATGGGGAGAAAACGTGAGAGGGTGACCCAAACCCAGACCCAAACACCTATACACACAAACACCCACGCAGGCCCGGAGCATATACGGAGAGTGAGACGGTATGGGAGACTGGGATACGGGGCTCATTAAACCGGGAATGCTGATTGCATTAACCCTGAGCGAGCCACCCCATTTCGCTCGCTAAACAGCCAGGCGTTTCCGACCGTGGTGGCTTGTCCGGCTGTACATACGGCTAAAGCTATATACATCAGATACGACGGGTTCAAAATATATATTCCCGATATATACATGGAGAAAGGATGTTTTGAACCCGTCCCATCTATGCAATGTTGGCCATCAGCTGACGTGGCTGTTTTGAGGACGGTCCTCGATGTCGAACGTCTTCAAAATTCTCTCCTCTTTGATATTTATGTATACACATGGGTATAAATTGGTATAGATAAGTATCGGATACACTTATGTGTATCCAAGTATCGAAATATACTTATCGTACACACTTATTTACCTACATAATGGCTTGGATCGGATACACTTATGCGTGTCCAATATTTGACTAGACATAAGCGTATCCAAGTATCGGAGTATACTTATACACTTATGTACATAAGTGTATCGAAGTATCGAAATATACTTATACCCTTATATACATAAGTATATATAGATTTGTATATACATATACATATATATAAATGTTTGTTACCCTACATAGATCTATACAGATTAACCAACCATCAAAAAGGCACTTTGATTAGAACTTTGTGTGTTAAAAACTGCGATTTAGGCCCTTTTAATTTGACATATGCATATATGTATACATACATGTGTGTCGATGCATGTATACAGATTTTCGTTCACTGGTCCGAAAGTTTCCACTGGCACGTTTGTTCAATGTTCGGTGCAAGCACGAGCCCACTTCTGTCCACTTTCTCGATGAAAACTTTCCGGCCATTCCGAAATCTCTTGATTTCGATTGATTACACAGATAAATACACACACGGTACCGGTGTAATACGGGTTTCGGAGTCTTTACTTCATCAGGAAGCAGAGACTGGACCCTCGACGGATTTGCAACTATACATGTTGGTGTATATAAAGAGAAATGTGACTGTCAAGTTCGACTACGACGATCACGCTTGTAGTCTCGATACTTAATTTTATGCAAATCCTAATGGCTTCGGAACCACATGAAATGTTCATAGAGAAAACAACTGTTGATAGAGAAATTTGTTGATTAAAGTGTAAACAAATATCGTCGAAACAGCCGAATGTGACGAATGGGATAATCGAAGCTATATATATACGAAAAATTCAAAATGTATTTTCCTCATATGTAAATAAGTCCTCCTAAGGCCCAGAGTGGGGGAGACTAGGTGGAAAATTAGATGATGCCAGTATTAGAAGAAAATTATTTAGTCGTACAGAACCATACGCCAATATATTAGCATCAATATATTGATATTCACAAAGAAAGTGTCCGCTTCCATTTTTATTGAAACGCATATATGTGTTAAAGCATTGAAAACCACTGGGCACGTATTTTTTTATAGGCGCAAGACGGGGTTAAGGGGGTGGAAACCACCCTATGCAAAAAGGCGTGTCATTGCTTAATTTGATATTTTTTTCAAAACTTCTATAGTGGATTTTTCATCGCGTTACAATAGAAGAATTTTTTTAACCTAGATTGGCGGACTGTTTGTGGGTAAAACTGCAAAATCATCCCTCGACACGCCTTTCTTCGAGGGACAGTTTCTCCCCTTAAAACCGCTCCGGCCATAAAGAACAATACGTGTCGAATAGTTTTCAATGCTTCATCACGTATATGACTTTCAACAAAATCGGAGGCGAAAACTTAAGTGATGTTTCTTGTCAGGGTTGTTACATCGACTGAGGGATGCCAAAGCGTAGAAAAAAGTACTATCATATAATAAATAGTGATATCACATTTGATCACATTTGATCACATATAATAGTGATTTGAAAACTGGCTCTATATGAGTTCATAATTTTGTTTTAAAACTAGGTTTACGAAGGTGTGGATGTGTGTTGACAAATTAGTAGCGAACTACGATTACCTGCTAGACAATAGGCCCTTTCAAGCCGTCTCTCCGATCAGAAGAGCGAAAAAAGACCACCACCCCTAATACCCCTATGTCAGTTCGTCGTCCTTTGTTTTCGCAAGTGCAGAGCCGGTTCTGTTCATTTTCGTACTGAGCATACACCAATTGGCACGACACAGAGAAGATGTCGTCGATGTAAAGCGACAAAAATACGACAAAAGTGATTGAATCGGTGGATGGGAAGAAAAAAAAATGGCTCGACAGGATGCTTTTGTTACGAAAAGCTGAAGCTGCCTGTAGGATGTACGGGCGGGCTTGGTTCGTGAAACGCGCCGAGTTACGAAGTGATGATAATGTGTACAGTGATGGTGATTGCCTTTGCGATGGTACACGTTGCTAGAGCAAAAGGGTCGTTCCGATATACCGAGCGATTTCGTCAATGGCCGATGAGGAAGGGGAGACGAAAAGTTCTCTCGCTGTATCGGGTCCAATCAATGTCCCGTCCATCACCGCCGATTCTACCAGGAAATAGGGTTTCCCTCAGCTGCCAAACCTTCGCGATGGAAAACCGTATATCGAGATGTGCATGTGTGGGAGGCGCTGGACGACCTTTTTACCAATTTTCATGGATCGCACGTAGCCTCCCTCCACCCTCAGCTTGCGCTCTTTGTGTGCCGGAGACGGAGCTTGCGCTTATTATTTTATTATTATTAGCACTGTATCCTGGTGACCTTTGATCTCGGCCCCGTGATAAGCTTTGTGACGATTCTCTGCTTCACCCGAGCCCTCCTTTTGCAACGCGCTGACCACGGTACGAGCTTTCCTCACGGACTGTTCACACCGACCGAGTATCTGTGCCGTTTGTACATTGGCCAGGAAATGACCGATGCAGGAGCTCCAGCAAAGGTGCCAACGTTGGGGCGAACGAAATAATTGCTAGCCGATAGCTCATCATTGAAAGACCAGTCTCGTGGATATCGATACATTTTTAGTCGAATGCTTTTGACTACGTGCAGGTCGGAAATTTGACTCGAGTGTATGTGGCGAATGGATTTTAGGCTTGTGTACTGAGGTTATTGAAAAGACTCGTTTAGTATGCATTTAAGGTGTTATGCCTAGTTGTAAAAGTCGAAATATCACTTTTTTCAAAACCAGTGTGTATCATCATATCCAATTCATCTTATCCAATTCAATCATCTTATCCAATCCATCTTATCCAAGTACCAATGTATACTGATCATCTTATAAAAATGCCCTGAAAATGTCAATGTGAACCGATCAGAATTTACAGACGTATGGGCTGTTATGACGTTATTGACGCCCTTAGAAAAGCTTGGAACGCCGGTCGAAACTTTGAACCCTTTTTTCTCGAAAGTACGCTTTCAAAGTCTGTGAGCAATATATCTCAAACAGTACTGCATCGATCTTTCCGAAATTCTTAGGGTTTTTTCTAGATGTAAAAGTATAGTATTTGATCGATGGATTTTTTCCGATGTGTACATTCGATTTGATGAACGAAAAAGCCCTTATTTGCAAAAATCAAGACTCAATTAAACACGCACCATTTTTAAAATTTGGTATTTCGGAAATTTCTGCGATTAATCATAGGATTAACTAATATCATAACGAAATATATTTAAAATTTTTATATTAGATTACCTGGATCAGAAGGGCATTGCTGACCGCAAGAAACTTTTTCGAGAGGGGCTTCGCGGACATCGGGTGTAAATCGATTATAATATAATATTTATCCACAATAAAATTACAAAGTGTTCTTCAGATGATACTCAATCAAATCCCCAATTTTTGTAATAATTCGTCACCACGATTTTCTATTTTAAAAATTACCCGTAAAAATAAATATAATTTTTTATTATATTTATAACTCATAACCCGTGAAAAAATAAAACCAATTTCTATATAGTTCAATACATATAACGCATAACCCGTGAAAAATAAAACCAATTTCTATATAGTTCAATACATACCAATAATCGCTTTATCAGAAGAAACATCGAAAATGTAGTCAGTTGATGGTTCTAAGCAAATGAAATTCATTTACATCAAATTTTTACTGAAGAGCTTCCTCATAAATGCTGAAGGGTATCGCCCCTGTGCTTTCAAAAGACAAATGTCATTGTCCCATCTTCTGCTTGACGAATCCGGAAGAAACGAAATGCAGGGGACTTCTGAAAGCGTTGATTCTCACATACCAAAGGTTCAGGGAACGCGCTTCAGTCGTTTTCACGCCAACTCCGCTCAAACGGACAGACGGACTCCGCATTGAATGCAATCCCTACCGGTTCAATTTCAGCCAGCAAGAAAACCTTCAGGCCCTACAACTCCACAACGTCAGTGAGTAACGTGCTCAATGTCTCGCATTTATTTGTCCACCGGGACATCGTCTTTTTTTTATTTTTGCTACAAAGCGAAATCGACAACGATCGACTATTACGTTGGACGACTCAAGATGAGAGCTCCGAACACTTGCACCAAGTATTTCTTGTCCTCCGGAGCTGGTACACACGTTCGGGCACATCGGCAACTCTTCTCGCCCCGCTCTCTTTCAAAGGATACTTTCTTTGTCGTTGTTTTTTTCAACAGAAACTCATTCTAAGCTTCTGTTCGACCGAAGTCAATCACAGTTCTTGATTGTTGCACCGGACGCTCTGTTTACATGGAGAAAGGGAATCACGGGGAAGATGAGGAAGGCAGAGTGGGGGGGGGCTGGTCCGTACGTTCGGGAACACGGCTGCGTTGGTGGGTATGGCTCCTCTCAGTTTGCCAAGTCGAGTGTATGTTTTGCGCAATCGACGAACACAAGAGCCACGTGAAAGCGCCCCCGATGGACGAAAGATCGGCAGACACGAACGGGAAGAGTGGATTCTGCGATGGTTATAGAAGGGGCGGGCTGAGGTATGGGAGAGGGATCGAACGAAGAGAAACCGAGTAGGAGAAACAAGGCGTTATATATGGATGAAGAAGAAAGAGGGAGCAAGGGAGAAAGAGAGAGAGAGAGAGAGAGAGCCAAAAAGGATGAAAGAGCTCGATTTAGCTTTGGCACACGGATTGCCGAATCCTCTTCCACCATATATACACGGTACACTCAACCGGTAATTGAAATCCCCTAGAAAAACATTGAAAACCCCGATAAATTACTGATTGCGAGATTACTTTCATTGCACTGCGAAACCGCAAGCCCTTCCACTGATTTTTTCCTTACCGTTTCATTACAACGTCATCAACATCCGATACACCGATTGTCCAATCCAAACCGTCCTTCATTTTCACCCGGCATTTCCGCCGACGTACCTCCACACGCCATTCGTGAATATGCCACTCGATTGACGTGGCAACCCAAAACTGCATTAAGCTCTCGGCCCTCTGACATCGTGCCATTGTCCATTGTCCCAGGAACAGCGTTGATCCATCCCCGCGCGGTCCAAGATCGTTTCCCTCAACTTTAAAATTCTAATCACCCTGACGCGTCACTATGACCTTAAGCGTATGGAAAAGAACGCGCGATTGGGATCTGCTCACAGTTGCCCCCTGCCCTTCAGCGGGCTGCCATGATGCCTCGGGAGCATGAGGATGTCGCGTGCCACGAATTCCTTCGCACCGTCGTATAATATATAACAGTAGATGTTATTTCGGGGTGAAACACGGATGTAGGCATGTGGAGTGGAGAAGAGAGCACACGCGGCTGGCTTTCCAAGAGAGAAACTTGAATTTTCCACGGGCCTGCATAGACTTCCGCGAGATACGTGCTCGTCCGCGCGGCACATACCGGCTGTAACGTAGACGTGCCAGCTCGATACTGCGCTTATTTAGGAATGACGTTCACCGTCGAAGCCTATATCGATGTGTTGAAAGAACAACCCGGCCAGAGCGAGAGAGAGAGAGAGAGAGAGAGAGAGAGAGAGAGAGAGAGAGAGAGAGAGAGAAGGGTGGCAACACTTGGATACGAGAGAATCCAGGAGTAGGAAAGCCGAAGCATTCGAGGAGTTTGGGATTGGCATTGCAGTGACATAGAACCGTTGTTGTTACACATTACAACGCAGAATGTGGGAAAGGGTTGGTGACCACGAAGGTTGGAGAGGGCGCTCTGCCAGGGACCGTACAGCGAGCGACAATGGCCGTCGGGGATGAGGAGCTGATCTGTTGCCTGTACACCAACGCACACACATGTTGATACGTGTATAAGTATACTTGATACATTTCGGTGCGGTCGTGTAAGCGCCTCCAAACTGTATAGTAACGGATAGAAAGGGGGCGAACGACAGTAAGGGAAAGGGTGAGTCGCGGACGAGGGCACGTTCGAACGCGAATAACGGTTGGCGATGCTGCTGGCGCTTCTGCGGACGCGATGAACATGGGATGAGGGTTACTCCGGCCACACTGCTCTATTCAGCCTGTGGTGTTGCGCCCTCCTCGCACACTCTCCCTCTCTCTGATATTCCGGTGATTTCGCGTGTGGTGGTACATTGCTGGGGCTCACCCCGGTGTCGATCCACAACGATGAGCCGAGAGAAGATCTAGACCGGGGGAGGAGGAGGAGGAGCTGTTTCGTGTGCGCATCTCACCACGTCCTACACACAACGAGTGTTCCCTCGGCCAACATAGTACCCGACAACTATTGTGTATGTCAGACCTGATACTACAAACCCTGATCCTCCGCGTACATAGCAGTAGCATATTCCATATACAAGTTCACGTTGGGATATTGGTAAAGTTGTACGCGACATCCTGGCCAAGCGAACAGCCCCCACCAAACCACCATCATTGTGTCGCCATTCTGCCACCGCTCTCCGTGCCCAGCTTTCGGACCAACCTTTGCTCCGTAACGCGTTATCCCGCGACGATGGAGAAGTAGCTACATTGCCGGTGGAGTAAGGTTTTGGAAGCGGTACGATGCATTTTATACATGTATATGAATAGCAGTGACATCGGCACACTCGCGTATCTCCTTCCACCCTGCAACCTCCTTAACCACTTCTCCAACGTGTCCCGTCTCTTCTCACCAGAATTCAGTATTGAAAGCTCCCGGCCTCTCTTTCCCACCCTTCCGAATCTCCATCGTCGAGTCGCGGCCACCCGCAACGCCAATGCGGTCGTCCAACTTTCTCGGGGAAACTCGTTTCGAAGTCTCCGAGTAAAATAAAGCGACGGAGGCTCGAGGAGGAGGAAAAAAAAGTGCACCGGATGGATTCGTGATTGGCAATTGGGGAGAAACCCGTCGATGAGGCACGAGGTACGAAGACGGAGAATTCCAACACGTTGCCATTGTGATAAGCCGATATTATGATTGCTTGTACTCGACGGTGCAGCCTGACAGTCAACACGAATCGATTTGCCCTCGCTTTCCTCCTCTCGCTAACTCAAAGTTCCCTCCAGCCTTTCATCCGTGAGTACATCCGAAATCCGACCACCGCCTTGAGCGGCTGTAGATCCACGCGACCGCAGGATCAATGAAGACCGTTGGTTGTCGTACGATCAGCGGGTCTTTCGTTAGCTGGCAACGCGAAAGCTCCGATGTTCTCATATGCCCAAGGTTTGCGGGACACGCGTGTGGATCACTCGCGGGAAATGAAACGGAGGACACGGGAGACAAGAGGAGGGAAGTACGGCTGGAGGAAAAAGAAGGAGTGTCGGACAGACAGTGGAATTTCCAGTAGATCACTGTCGCCCGTCTAGAAGCCAATATAAATACCTAGACGCCTTGGTCGTGCCCATTCACCGTGCATCGTGCAGCTAGATGGCAACGGTACAAGACTTGCTTCTGTCTTTCCCATTACAAACCTGCCCGTCCATTTTACTTTCCTATCGTGCACTAGAATGCTCACAATTTTCGTAAGCTGCGTTCTCTTTCGCGCTTCCTTCTTCAACTTCGCTGTTCCATTCTTTCTTGCCGCGTTTTCGCCTGCTCCTCCTCTCACTAACAATTCGTCGCACGTCCAGGTCGTACACCCACTTTCTCCATATTTATTTCTCTCTCTCTCTCTCTCTGTCTCTTTTGTCGTTGCGCGAGCGCACGACCTCCGTATTTATTACCCAGTCCCAGAGGGCGCAAAATGAAAGTGGTTTCAATGCAACCTTAACGGCGTACTCCAAGAGTCTCGAAAACACCAATAGATCGTGCGACGAAACAAGTCCACGTGAAATCGTCCGACCGCAAGACTTCTCGTCCTCTGACAAACAGCTATGAGTTAAATTAAATTGAACATAAACGAAGCACCACTTGGAGGGGTGTGGCGCAATGGTGGTTTAGTTAAACTTTGCACCTGGCACAAGGGAAGTCCGCTGCGCGTGATACTTACTGACTCTCGGTAAGAGTGGACCACTTTGGGTCGTCTCTTATCCCTCAGCTTTTCACCTTTTCCGTAAAAATCATACGTGGCAAGTTGAATTATTCCACGCGCGCGGCTGTCGCCTGAGGCTCTCGCCTTGTCGGGCCAACCGCACTTCCCTTCGCGCTTGCCCTTTTCTCTCTGTACTTTCGAGTCGTTTGTCATCTGTCAGAGATGGAGCGAGGAGAGAGATAGGGGGAGGATGAATCCTGGCTGGCTTCTGCCTGGTCTCCTTGACATCAACGATCAGTAAGGCCGACAGTTCTACCCGTCAAGGCCGTAACCTCATAGACCACAGGGAAAAGTTCATTTCCCCATGGAGGCCGTGAGAACGCAGATGGTATACGAAGGTGCCAATTTCTTCGTTGGAATCCGCAAAGAACCTGCTAACTACAAGTGATCAAATCTACTCAATTTTACTCAAATACCGAATCATTGTAATTGCAATCGTCTATAATTCGAAGATCATGTACTGGCTCTCCAACTGCAGAATAGGTACTACCATGTGACCAGCATATTATACGATTAACACATTGATGATCGGATGGTAAGGGTGGCCCGGGGGATTCTGGTTTTATTGCGGATCCTGTATGCGGTGAAGGTAGCCAGGCCGGTTTAATGAGCCACCCTCTCCCTCTCTTTCCCTCACACTCTTTTGCCCTCCTTCTCTCGCTTATTCTATCGGAGCCCCGAACCCTCTGCATTCTCCTAACCACCCCTGGAACGATGTTGAGTTCCACCCGCCTGAGGTCTGTCCAACTCTCGCTCGGCGCCTCTGTGCTCTCCTCCTTCACAATTACGCTGCGCGTGTCCTGACTAGAGAAACATATACCACAACTACCAGCCACGCATCTGTATAGCTGGCGGCTTCTCTCCCCGGTCTCATGACCCCAACCACCCAGTCGCTCGGTTTTCACCCTCTGCTTTCTGTCTCCCTTCCATTATTCCTTTGCTTCTCCTTGACTAGCTGCTATACCAGCGAACCTTTAACCTTCGCAGTCCGTCCCTTTTTCGTCATTCTGCTTCGCTGCGCTTCGCTGATTCTCCCCCTATTCATTTTTTTTATCGAGCCCCTCTTGGGCGCTTGTTTCCTTGGTACTTTGCGTCTCTACGCTGATTTGGCATGTCCCAGATGGCAGGGAATTAAACTTATCGGGGAAACACAGAGCCCCCTGACCCCCCGAGTCACTGTGCCTAACATATTGGAATGTTGCTGAACGAGTGGCTGATCTAGTGAAATTACTACACGGGGGAACGGTCCACGATAGATCGTGACGTATGTCGTACTCGTCTACTGATCGCAGGAAAAACCCAAAATATACGCACTTGATGACAGATTGGTACGAAGACAATAATGAGCGAGGAACGGGTCGATGCAATAAAAAAAATAACTGAGAGCCATGGCAGTGGAAGACAAACAAGCTAGAATTCCCAAATTTAATAATACGCATTACCAACTTGGCGCGAGCACTCAGCGAATGATTGGTTAATCGAATCAAAGAGGCCATCTCGGTAAATGACCGGGCGGGCGAAAAAAAAGAGCTAAAACGAATGAAAGAGGCAAGAGAGGCAGAAACGTGTTGACAGCTGGTGTTGAGGCCACAAGTGGAGAAGAATAAAGAGCGACGGTCTACGGTGAAGGGAAAAAAATGGCGCATCAAAGAAACAGACCGAAACAAGAGCTGGTGGCGGCTGCAGTCACCATTATTTCTCAAACAATACCATTAATTTCTTTCGGTACACGAGCACTACTCCATGAGGCTACAAAACTGCCTGGAGCTTCGCTTCGAGAAGAGTTTTCCTTTACATGCAGCGCCACCATTGTTCCAAAGATGCGATCTTTATACTATGACGTAGGTCGTTTCCACATTTACTTAATTGAGGCTGAAAGGAAGGATCTCCGAAACTCGTTGCTTAGAAAATCAGAGGCCCGAGGATTTTTCGAGTTTGGTGGAAAAACCGATACCGGTTGTTCAGTGACACTCGACAAGGCCAGTCGATAAGCATATGCCCGGGAAGTTATAAAACCGCGAACTAAGACTGGTGCTAGTTTGGACTACCCTGAGTGCCGAGTTGGTGGCGAGCCGAAACTTGGTGAGTGGAGGAACGATAACGGCAAGACACGTTCGCTATCGATCCGATGCTCCGATCGACAGCCTAGAAACTCGCCGTGCCGATGGTACGGGCTAGCCATCGTCATGATGTGCCCGTTAAGAGGACTTTTGAGAGTCAGAAGGAACGGAGCTGCGATAGCGCATACTAGGGGCCTAAGTGAACGTAATACGTTTAGCTGGAATGTCCTCCAACTCTACTCCATACGAGAGGGAACCGTGGCGGAAGCTTCGCCGAAGGGGAAAGAGGAAGTTCTTTGGTTCCGTTAGAAGTAGTACGTGAATTCCCGGCGATGGTCGCTCGTCCACCCGCTGTCCCTGTGGTCTTTCATCCGCCCGTGTACACACGAGACCCAGTCTATGACATTACGCTGGTAACTATGGCGATGAAAATTAAGAGAGAAAGAGTTGACCGAGGGGAATGAGAAACTGGCGAATTCGACTGCACTAGGTGAACAGCTGGAAAACAGGAGAAAGGACCAAGTGGAAGATCGGTGACCGGGCGAGGTACTGTGGATATGGCCGAGAAGATACCAGCACGCCAGAAAGTAGCGCAGGGGAAAGAAGCCATCCTCGTTCGTATAGAGAGACAGCTATACAGCTGGAGGCTCACAGTCTACCAGAAAGAGGATAGTGGTGGATACATATTACACAGACAGTTCGGGGGATACCAGACTGGCCGGCGCTGGAGCTCGTCGCGCTCGTAGTAAACAAAGCTGTAACTCTCCTAGCACCAAAGAATCAATGCTCTCTCTACCCAGGCTACCCTATATACGGTTTAGTAAACTATAGAGCATCGCTGGTGCATATCCACGTACTCATCCATACCTACCGTTCGAAGAGCTTCTCCAACGGGGCTTGCACCCGCCGTGCTTTCGCTTCTGCTGTTTCTCCCTTTGCCTTTCCTTCCGCCCGCGCTACACTCGTGAAAACAAACTCGGGGATGCGGAGCGGCAGCCCTCGACGCATCCATCTTACTTTCCCACTTTCTCGCTTGCATACTGATGCATCTGAGGGGGAATAAAGAGGATGGAAAAGGGCGAGTCAGAAGTATGGATGGAGATGAACGAAGCTCGTGAAAGGAGCGAATGCACGGGAACCAATTCGATGAGTTAGGCTCCGTAGGGACGTTGAAAGCTCTGGATTGCAGTACTTTCGGCTTGCGGTCTTCATTTTCCAAAGTTGCAGTCTCAGTTTCATACGTTACGCGATGCGAATCTTTGATGCACAAATGAACCGATCCATTCTCAATGGAAGCGAGATTGGAGATTAGTTGAAGGCCTTCATTTGTTTATGCTACGCTTGATCGATCTCCAGTGAGATAGCGATCACTGGTCGGAATTTTTCGTAAGATCGGATAAATGGGACGAGGCATCATGGACAACCCACGTATCCAATTTTGATATCGCATTACCGATACATCTCCATTTCCGGTAAACAGATTCGGTCGAACGTCACTTTTTACGACTTTGAGTACTCGCTGCGTCTCCGATTGACCCGGCGCATATAATCCTGTTTTCATGGGACGAGTTTGGATACGGCTACATCGAGCATTGGGAGTGTATCGCTCTTCAACCGAGGAAAGTACAGCAGAACTTTTTACCGGAGTCACTCAGCCTTACTGATCTCTCCCTTTCGCTTTCGCTGTTTCCCATATTCGCTCAGCGTTTCATTGTTATTATTACGAACGAAACTGCGGGGAAGCTCCACAACATCCGCCGAACTCTTTCCTCTTTTCTCGAGCAAAACACTCGTGCACTCCACACACGGCGTAACGGACTCGAGGGGAGCGGTTGTTTGTCATCGCACGAGAATAATTACAAGGAGTCGGTAGGTGTGTCGGTGTGTGATTTTAACGAGAGACCATAACTTCAACGGACCTTTTGTTCTTAGTTCATCTGGGTATAAATTCAGTGGAGTCCATGGGCGATAGTGAACTTTCCTACACACCTACGATCCCTCGAATCCTCTCACGGCTGAAGCACCGAGTCTCCTCCGAGTTATACACCGGCCAGTGGACTGTGTGTACCTTTCGCGGTGGAAACGCCTGGCAAATGTGGACCGAGAGGAACAGTGGCGTGGTGTGGGAGAGAAGGAATGCGACACGAAGCTTTGTAGGGTACGCCGGGAGAGCTTTTTCGTCGGTTCTCCATAGCTCCAGCAACGCAAACCCGCGAGGAGATGAAGGGTGTGATCTACCCTCGAATCTTTCACGCGGGATTGCACGCGCAGCATCCAGCCCAGCCAACCACTCTCGGCAACTAAAACGCCCGACTGTGGAAAGCTCTCGCGCTGCCACAGATCCTAGCTTGGGGAAACGGTGGGGTGGAGCGCTAGTGGTTGAAAAGAGAGTGGTACGCAAATCTTTCGGTGGATTCTGCAAGCGGTAAACCGAACGGTCGCTCTCACCAGCTCGATCGCCCGGACAAAGTTCAACCTTTTATCACGGGAACCATCGTAATAATTCTTCCCGGGTGTCCAGTAACTCCTGTACCACCCACCCACGGAACAGACCACAAAATGCTTCTTTATGCATTTTCTGGCTTCGCTCGCTGCAGAAACTCCGAGCAATTTGCAAAATCCTCTCGCGACATCCGTCCGATGGATTTCCTTCGTAAGAAAGCTCCGAATACGCGGTGAGCCGAGTCTTCCTTCATTGCGACGAAGAAAATCTGAGCCGTAGCCCCAACGGAACGTGTGAATTCCCTAATAGGCTTGGTCAACCTGCCGTCAACTAGGATCTGCATGAGCTCGGGCCCAAAAACCAGGTCGGTTTTTGTTTTCTTCGGATAAGAGTTTTGGGATTGCGTGGGTGGAATTTTACACACATTGATACGTAGTCTTGGCAAGCTCGAGTTTTTTGCATTGAGAAATGTTGGTTAACAATGTTATTATTATTATTTAATGATAATGGCGCCGTTGATGCATGGCGATGTAGGTGGTTCTGACGATAAGGGTGATCTGAAATTAAAAAAATGTTTAAATCACTTTCCGGCCATACAAGGATCGTTTGATAAGTCCATGCAAAAATGGAAACTACTTCATTTTTTGGGATAAACCTTTTTTATTTTTCAACATAGTCTCCTATTAGGCTTATACACTTCATGCAACGCTGCTTTAGTTTCTTGATCCCTTCCGTATAATAGGATTTGTCTAAGTCTGCAAAATAGCAATTCGTTTCTGCATTCCATTTATTCATATTGGCCATTTATTCATATTGGGGGATAAATAATAGTCCGAGGGAGCCAAATCTGGAGAATAGGGGGGATATGAAGCGAGTTGGAACCATATTTCCATTAATTTTGGGGCTACTACTGCTGAGGCGTGAGCTGCTGCGTTGTCGCGGTGGAAAAAGACTTATTTGTGGGCTAATCGTGGACGCTGATCTTGCAGCTCGGTTTTCAAACGGTCCAATAACGATGAATAATATGCGCCTGTAACAGTTTTATCCTTTTCCACATAGTCGATGAGGCTTATTCCTTGCGAATCCCAAAAGGGAGTCGCCATAACCTTCCCGGCCGAGGGAACAGTCTTCGCCTTATTTTGTGCTGATTCCCCCTTGCCAACCCAATGTTTAGATTGTTCTTTGGTCTCAGGAGTGTAGTGCTGTATCCATGTTTCATCCACAGTGACGAAACGACGCTTACAGACTTGCGAATTCCTTTGGAACAGCTGCAATCCGTCCTTGCGACACTTGACACGATTTCGTTTTTGGTCAATCGTGAACAATTGCGGCACCCATCTTGCGGATAGCTTTTTCGTGTCCAAATGTTGGTGCAAAATATTATGTACTCGTTCATTCGAGATGCCCACAGTACTAGCAATCTCACGCACCTCCACTGTCCTGTCATCAATCACCATATCATGGATTTTATCAATGATTTCTGGAGTAGTGACCTCAACAGGGCGTCCAGAAAGTTCAGCGTCGCTTGTGCCCATATGGCCACTCCGAAAATTTTGAAACCTCTTATAAACTGTTCTAATCGAAGGTACACCGTCATCATATTGTTTATCAAGCTTCTCTCTAGTCTCCTGAAGCGTTTTGCCTTTCATAAAGTAATGTTTAATCAACCCACGAAATTCTTTATCGTCCATTTTTTTTTTAATCACTCGACTTCGTCCGTTCAAACAAATGCCAAACCATAGAAATACGCCGATCTAGCTGAAACTTGGTATGTTTTCTTCCAAGAGATGCTACTAACTGAACATAACCTCGATACGCACCAGTAGTGCCATCTCTCGGACTTTGCACCGACTTTTCAAACGACCCTCGTACTATAGAGAATGTTACAAACCATGCTTTGCTCGAATTTGAAGTGAATCGAACAAATAGATTTTGAGACACGACATCCCGTGCAGACAATGTCGTAGGGATCCAATTGGATTTCTGATGGAGATCCAATGGGCCATCGCATTGGACTCCTATACTCAAACGTCACGCTCTTACATTGGATTCTCATTGAGATTCCCCAATGGACTGTAAGAATCGAATTTGAATCCTTGAAGATTCATGCCACATTATCGAAAAGAATTCGATACCATTCTTTATAGATCCGATGGCATTTTGTACGTTGAATTTTCTAAACACAAGATATAGACATACGAAACGAGTGGATCTTGTAAAAGTATAAAACGCTTTGGAAAAGTATGTCTTAGGAATCTATTTGAATCACATCACTGAAAATCCACAGTAATTATGGTTGATTATTTATTTTACTGCACTTTGACATAATATCCCCACGCACGTACACGCTCACGAAGCGTGCAGGTTATGTTCCAACAAGACGAATTTTTTCTTGTGACTTCACATTTTTTCGATTCGACGTTGGTAATAATTCTCAAACGGCGTTCATCGGGAAACAGTGCAGAATCCAATTGGATCCCAATGAGGACTCCCTATCGAATCCCTATACAGATATGGTAGGATCTGGAAACTTCCCAACCAGTTTCTGCACCGGTTACGACATTTCATTATACATAGTTCCGAGAAAAGCACAAAAAGGGTAAATTGCAGTGGGATGGTTCGCCAACGCATATGAGAAGGGGGGCTTCACTAAAATCTTCACAGCTCGGTCAATTTTTGGAATTTACACAAAATATTTGCTGCAAAGCAATGTTAAGGCCCTACGTTATGAAACTGCAAAAAACCACGTTTTAACGATTGATGCCTCGTTGTAACAGTCGAAACAGCTCATTCTTGTAATTTTTTAAATAGAAAATAATGACGATACATTTTTATAAAAATTAAATATTTTAAAGAGTTTCATCTTGTAAAACACTGTAATTTTTCTGTGTAAAAATATTTCATTGTAATCAATTTATCTAATATAAAAAAATCAAACAGATTTCGTTAGTACATTCATTTATCCTGTGATTAATCGAAAACATTCTCGAAATATAAATTTAAAAAAAAATTGCGCGTGTTCAAAATCAGAGTCTTTATTTTCGCGGAAAAAATGGGCATTTTTCGTTCACCAAATCGAAAGTGTACATCGAAAAAGAAATCCTTCGATAAAATACTATATTTTTACATTCAGAAAATGCCCTGAATAGTTCCGAAAGATCGGCAGTAGTTTTTGACATATTTTTTGAGCCGGTAACATGATAAATCTGTCAATGTCGACTCGATTACCTTGAAATGTTCCGGTTGAAAAAAGTGATTTTCCGATTTTTGCAACTAGGCATAATCCCGTCAATAATGTCAAGTTCACGCACACCCCTCAATGACGAGGCTATAAGCAAACAGCTGACCTTTTGCCTCTCCTCAGAAGGTGTACATTACAATTATCCTCCGTACAGCAACCTACCTATTAATACCCAGCGGAAATCAACGTACATTCCCCATCGTCTTTAGCTCCAGGTGAACATACCGGCGAAACAACAACGGACAAAAAAAAAGGCAGAAGAAGCAAAAGTCACGGAATATCGAGAGCTGCATCGGAGCTCACTTTCGCGGTACGTTCGACTCGGGTCAGTGCTCCGAGTTGCACGGGAAGAGCATAAATATTTCATGATCGCGTAGCTTCCTATACCGCCCGCGTACTTTCCGTACTTGCGGGAACGAGCTGTTTCAAAAATAGAACAATGTCTCCATGTGCGATACGATTTCGCCACAAAAACGTCTACGCTCGCATGTACGAAACATCCGTACCGCGCCGTACGCGCTATATAATTTACTTACATTGATATTGTGTACACGGGAGTAGAAAAAAGTTCGCACCCATGCTGAGCTCGTTGACTTTCACGAGCGACGCTTCACGGCGGGAATTTTTCCGCGACCGGAGACTCCCGGAGAGGATACGAGAAACTTTTCCAGCAAAACACTCGCTTCGAAAAGTCATATATGTTCCCCGTGTACAGATATAGATATTCGGATGGAAGAACGTCCCGAAGGATTGATACTTATTGTTGGACAGTCCCTGCAAGATTTATGTTCCTCTCGGTATCCACCCGAATTCGTCGTTTGTCCATACTTGTTCCGTCAATACTCCCACCCCCACCCCCTTCCAGAAGACTGTATCGGGATATATTATAGAATTTTCTCGATCTCGTTGGCGTAGATGCATTTTATAGTTTCGTAGGAGATCGAAGAGAAGATGAGGAAGGCTGGGCGTTTGCATGAAAGTTTTAACCGTAAGTGACTGCAGTCAGGAGGGATGTCGCATGATCGAGGTAGAATCGTCATATCTTTGCGTGCCAATTTTTCTTTCGGTCTAAAAACTACACGTTGCCAAGTTGACCGAAGGTCTTTGCTATGAATTTATCGGCGTGACGTATCGACCACTATCGGTAGTAACTTTGCTTATTATCTCAGTTTCCCTGTGCCCTCGTGGTAACGAGGTGTCAAGTTTGCGGTGAACGCGGCGCGAGTGCAGCCCGCTGGGGCATAGAAAGAAACCAGAACAATGTAATTTGAGGGACTACGTAGAGGCCCACAAACATGACCAAATTTTGATTTTTTTGTCAGGTAAACGGTTGGTGAAAGACAAACGCATTTTTTTAAACAAAGGTACCCTTATTGAGAGCGTTTGAAAAAAAAACACTAAAAATACAGAAAAATAACGGTCCTCTCAAATCTAAAAACGAAACGGCTTATTCGAATGAACAATAAATACGAGTCGTTGACAATCGTCGATTTGTGAAATAATTTATTTAGCGACGTGAGGAAGAATTGAAACTCGAGCATGCAAAATCTATGAAAAAGTCGTCATTTTTATGTAACTGTTAAAAAATGTATTAAATTTTGGAATGTATTAATGAAATTTTCAGGGAATATTGCTAAGAGGTGATAGGTGCTATGGAATAAAAATATTTTTTGCAAAACGCCACTTATTGACCCGACCTGATTGGATGTAGCTCGTCACGGGAGACTAAACCCCGAAAAAAGTGAATTACAACTATTTTTTATGGATACCCAGTTGATAAAATAAAAATTCCGTTCCAGGGCCTTTGATCTACATATCTTTGGGTATCTTTATAATTTTTTTTCCCAAGATATTGTAATGAAATTTCCGCGCTGACCCTGAATAAGCGAGCGATTTTCGTCTGATAGTGTCCTGCGGCCTGCTAGTTTTCTATTTTTTTGGCTGGAGTGTAAATTCACAATCATTTGAGTTCCAGATAAAATTTGCCTTCAAATTACATAGGGAAATCGGAAAATATCGATTTTCAATAAAACGTTACGCGTTTGTAAAAGAAATTGTTTTCCGTAACAAAAATCGCCAAACATCATTCTTTTGGGAAGTTTCCAACATATGAAAAATCTAGGTACTTCAATGCAATATGATGTTACGAAGTTGCAAAAAAAAAAATTCAAGTAAATCGGTGACGAACCAGCGATGTAATTTTCCAGATTGCAGGACACGACCAGACAAAGGTGCCTCGTACGCAGTTGCAGTGCCGCCATTTTGGTACAAAGTCTCGTGACAAAATTTGGCATGTTACTTCACGATATATAGAATAAACGCCACTGAGCGGAATTTCCATTCCGTCAATTGGGGATCCGTAAAATAAATTGTAAAAATGGACCTTTAACCCTATGCTCTAGACTGGTAGTCTCTCTTGAAGTAGTTACCATTCGCGGTTGGACGCGATCCCATAAATTGGTCCGAACATCAGCTCATCGTTCGCTTCGACCTTTCGTTTTCAGGTCGCCTGGATGCTGTTCGACAAGAGTGCCATTCTGACTGTACAGAATCACGTTATAACGAGGAATCCAAGGATATCCGTGACCCACGATGGCCACAAAACGTGGAACCTTCATATCAGCAACGTGCAAGAGGACGACAAGGGAAAATACATGTGTCAGATAAACACGGCTACGGCGAAAACTCATTTCGGCTACCTGCACGTTGTCGGTGAGTTGAATTTTAATTCCCCAAAGTATGCACTTGACTTGTGAAACGCTGCTGCCTTCGAACAAGCCCCATTCCATATTGGATGAAGCAACGAATGCTTACTGCTAATCGAAATAAGCACCACGAGGTATTTCTTCGTGGGATCAGTGGGAGCGTTATTATTGTCGAAGTGATCGTCAACTCCCGGGTCTTATAACGAAACGAAAGTCGCCAAAGGTAGCCAGGTAGAAATTACCAACAATCGGAGCTTGAGTTCACGAGCACTTTCCATCTACGTCGTCAAGTGGACGCACTTGCCGGCTTTGTTTGTTCCTCGATAAATTCGCGCCGTTTGCACCGACCGTGCTAGCAGCTTTTAAAGTGGAAGAGAACGAACCCGAGGGACAAAGAATCTCAACGGGTGGGGTCGAACCCGGCAGCGGGATTTTCATTTCGACGGCAGAGTCGACAAAGCACGGGAGAAACAACAAGACCTATCATAGATCCTGAGTGATATAACAGGCTACTTTTCTCTTTTTCCTCTCGGTCGACCCAGCGTCGTGAGAGGCAGAAAACTTGGTGGACAGAGAGGTAACGGTGGTGTATGGGGTGTCTTTTTCTTTGCCCTCGTCACATTCATAACTGGCCCAGGGCATGAAGGACGCAGCTGTTCCGCCCCCCTCTCTCACTCTATATCTATCTTTCCTTCTTTCGTTCTCTGATCCGCGACAATAATAATTTAACAGGAAGAGAGAATTCGCCGGATCCGCCGCGCTTGTTTTAACCTTTTGTGATAAAACGATAGTGAGGTAGAAAACAACCCTCTCACCAGGACCTCTGTATTCTCTTCATAGTGCTTCCAGGGAAGGAAAGAGAGAGAGAGGGGGGGCAGAGCAAAAGACCAGAAAGTGAAGAGGGCAAAGCTGCACAACATCCCCGCATTCTGCCACCCGGTAGAACATATTAATACCTCGAGTTTTGACATCTGCGAGGAGAATATCCACGGCTGAACCTTCCGCTTCCACGGGGAAGAGACGGCGAGACAACCCTCGCCATCCCTCTCATACCAGCACGGAGGAGTAATCAGAAGGCTAGATTAATTGTTTCCACGGATAAGAGGACTCTTGGGTATCCTCGATCCCTTTCTGTTTCTCGGTCGCCTCTCTCTACCCCTAAGTTGCTTGTCTCACTCCCTCTTTTCTCCCCCAGCCCCCTCTGTCTCGCTCTCTTCGTCTCTTTCTCTTTCACTAGGTACCCGAGTCTTCGCAGCAACCCACTGCAATCGAGACGGACAAAGAGATAACCAAGCGTGCACTATGAGTATGGCAATATTCAAGAAAGCAAAAAGCGAGGCACTTCTAACCCGATTACCTATTTCCTTATTCTTTTGTACCTCATAGAGGAGGAGGCTGAAAGTTATTGCGACCGATAACATCAGCTCTCCGGTTTAACGTCGCAGCTTTTCTACCGGCGTTCTTGAGATCCTGCTAAGAGTGGGAATGTCCGTCGGGCCACTTTAAGGAAGCTTTCAAGTGTGACATGCCGAAAAATCGCTGTTTTTCGCGATTTTTTTTTTAAAGAAAAAATAATCTAATCGGTCCGGTTTTTTTTGTATATTAATTGGGTATTGAAGAATACAAAACAATTTTTTAAAGATCGATTTATTTATTAATTAATATCTATAAAAATGATGAAACAATTGTTGCAGAAAATGCACTTGGATGTGGTGTCCACGTTGGGGGTCACAATTTTGATCTGAAACAAAAAACACAAAAAGATTATTGATCGGTATATAATTGGCTTTCGTGCTATGGAGGCTTTTTTTTTTTTTTTTGTAAAAATGGCGCCGGTTTGAACAAAAAGTATCGATTTTAGCATTTTTTTTGGCAGTTTTTTTTACAAAAAAATAGGAAGGTGTCAAAAAAAAAAAAGCTTCCATAGCACGATAAACAATGACGTTAAGAATATTGTGTAAAAAATTCAACTCGATAGCTTTAAAACTCTGCCCTCCAAGTTGGACACCGTTTTGAAAAATGCTGTTTCGAGAAAAACGCGTTCAAAGTTTCGCTGTAGCTGTAGCGCTCCGTTGCCTTCTTCCAAGAAATGCTGTACAGTAACCGAAATAATCTGAATTTCGGCATGAAAATTTCAGGGAATATTCGGAAGAGTGTATACTATTCGATAAAGCAAAAAAAAATCGATTTTTGGAAAATTTCACACTGGAAAGCTCCCTTAATGTGTGTATCTACAAAATCATATAATTCGTGCAATTACATGAGTTGATGAAAGCCGACAATAGTGGTCGCACGCTCCTTATGCGATCATCTCGCGTGTCAAGCAATGTCAGCCTGGACCAGTACTTGGATCGGTGACCGGTTAGCTTCGTGGACATTGGAAATAAAATATGTACGAACATTATAAATATTATATATATCAAATTTGTCCCGGACTAGTCCATTTGGAACGCAGGTGTAAGCTGAATCGGTAAAAAAAATTCTAGGTTCGTACAACCTTCTTTGACATTCGTGTGAAGTTTAAACGGGATACGTCCTTAGTGTGGGTTTGGCCATTTGCTTACGACGCGAAAAGTTTGTCTGGCGATTCTTACACAATTCGTGGATTTTTCAGCACCGTAATGCGCCGTCACATTCCAGCCTGATTGTGACTGAATTTTTGGCCAAACACGAAACAAAAGTCATCGCTCAGCCACCGTATTCGCCAGATCTGGCTCCCTGTGACTTTTTCCTGATTCCGAAACTCAAATATCCGCTCCGGGGAACGCGCCATGAGTCGATTGAGGCCATAAAAAGAAATTCGCTGAAGAAACTAAAGGCCATCCCAGCCGAGGCCTATAAGAAGTGTATGGAAAATTGGATTAACCGTTGGCATGCTTGTAGTGGCTCAAAAGGAGCCTATTTTGAAGGCGATAATAAAGATTTGTAGTAAAATACATAAAAATGATGTTTTTTTAACCAGTCCGGGCCAAATTTAATCACAGGGTATATATACATGTTTTGTATCCAGAGTTTATTAATTAATATACATATTTAATTTGTTACCATTTTTTCTATAGTTCCATCGTAGGGGTCATTCTCCTTTTACGTGCTTGCCATATTCCATTTCCCCATCTTGCAGTTGGTAGGTTATTTATAATTAATATATACAATTTATTTTCATTGATATTAGGTAATAATACAATTAACGGGGTATCCCTCTCTGGAAGTTCATTTTGAAGAGTCGGAATGATGAATTTTTGTCTAACACCACATTGGTCGGAATGATGAATTTTTGTCTAATACCACATTGGTTGGAATGAATTAATTGTTTCCCCGCATGTTGTACACATTTTTGTGGGTGCAATGTAATTTTTGCGGAAGAAAATCTTTTAAAGCGTTCGTTGTGCTGCAGTTGGCGTTGCAGTCCTCCAGCGGCGAGGCTCGCAACGGCGGGATCTCTACCAGGCTCAAATGTAATTTGAAACGAAAATAAAAAAAAATCTTCAAATACATCCAAATGACTATGGGTTCACGATCTACTTTTCGAAATTTCGAAAAATACGAAAAATGATAGCTTCTCCAAAGAAAACCTCATTTTTCTATTGAAAACAGCATGCTGAAGTCATTGTTATTAAGGCCTTGGGCCACAGTAACGGGTATAAAATCATGTGCGAATTTAACAATTGTTTTTCATATGGAAAAGTGATTCACTCATAAAATTAATTACACATGTATTTAGTATGAATATCAAGCTGTTAGAAAACTTTTTTTTTCAATGTACAAAACGGCCGACTACTCATATTTTCTTTTGTTATCTTTTTTTTAGACGCCCCGCGGCGTAACGTTTGACATCCACAATTTTTTACCTCGAAGTAAATCGAACGAAATTTTACCTTTGAAGTAAATCGAATGAAAATTGTTGAAGTTATTTGTCACGCCAATTGGAAAAAGCTGTTTCGAGAAGTTTCGAGTAGTCAGTCATTTTGTGCATCGAAAAAAAAATTATATTTTCTAACAGCTTGATATTCATACTAAATAGTTGTGTAATTAACTTTATGAGTGAATCACTTTTTCATAGGAAAAAAATTGTTAAATTCGCCCATGATTTTATACCCGTTAAGGCCTTAACGAATGGTTCATCCAATTGAAAAATGCGATCGAGAACCGTAAATGGCATCTGTGTGAACGTCAACTGTGCAAATTCGAGTCAATACTGTGGAAGTTACTCGAGATATCAATCACGCGGTATCAAGATGTGTAGTTTCGAAATAATCGCGTTGAAACTCACTAAATCGCGTTCCACTAAAATACGTGTAACTTCGGCATTTTTGAAAATTCCAGGGTCCGGTCAGGCTTAAAATATTCTTGAAAGTTCACACTACAACAATACGCAAAAAAAATTATTGTTTGAAGTTTCCAGAGAGGAAAACCCCCGTAATAATGATATCAATTGATATACCCTCGATGAAAAAAATGATTCTTTCGAATAAATTCTCAACCCTAACGATTCTTTATCATTCAGACGCCGTTCAAAGGCGTTCATTTCGCGAATTACGAATGGACATTGACATTGAGAAACGTCCTGTCTGGAACAGTAAAATTGGAAAACTTTATTTATTCTTTGTTCTTTATTTTTTATGTTTGAGAAAGACGAGGCAATTTTTTGGTTCTTTGAAAAGAGACACGAGGGAAACTCCCACGTAAAGTGATCGTATGGAAAAACGAGCTGATAGTATGGGAGAACGAGTTGATAGAAAAATATCGGATAACGCGAGTAATTTTTCATCACGATTCGACGATCCCAATGATTTTCGGTCTCGACGTAACAGTCGGAGGCGGTCCCGATCGTTTTGAACCCTTCCCCCTCCCCCTCCCGGCGACATCGCGGAAAATTTTATACGAAGCTCTTTCCGTGCAATCGCCGAGATCACATTCTCATAAACATCATCCACGACTGTACGACGAACGGTTATATTCTTATATCCGGCGTCGACGGATGCGTAGCTTTTGGGTTCTGGGTGCTCTCCCTCCTGATTCAGCCCTCCCATCGTCCACAGGACGACTGACGACTGACGACGACGACGACGACCAGACCCGAAGATTCGCCCTGAAATTTTTACCCTATAACGGAAATTCTCTTATACACACGCTCCTATATCACGCAGAGGTAACGAACAGACGACGCGGGGAAAGCATTAAGTGGGTTTTTGCGTCAAGAGAGGATAAAGGATAAAAGGCGAAAAAAGACAAAAAAAAAAAGAAACGATACTCCTCTCTCGACTACTCGCTCGGTGCCACTGCTGGTATCGTCTTTCCCTTAAATTCAAAATTCCGTGCGATGGTTGCCTCATTATACGGGAGCAAAAGACCACCCGGAAAATCGATACGTTCACCGAGGGCTTCCGATTGCCAAGCTTGAAATCGAATGGCTTTGAAATTGCCTCGCCCGGCATGTATATTTATTTATATAATACACTTGCATCCAACACGCAATATAAATATATAAAGATGCAGTGGAACGAACCATACGATGAAAAAGAATACGAAGCGATGTGTAAAAGACCTCGGCTAATTTAAGGGGTATGCGTAACCTTGTAATTTCCAAAAATCGATTTTTGGTTTGTTTTATTCTCTCACTGCGTAGAGTCTTAACTTTGATTTGGTTCGAAGATTTTGTAAAAATTCCAAAAATTGACCGAGTTATGACGATTTTAGTGGAGTAGGTCAGAACGTCCCTTTACGGCTCTAGTGCTGCACGGTGAATTCTATGGTTTCTAAGGGCATTGATACGACTGTTTAACCAGGCTGTTTGATTGGTATACGGTGCAGGAATCGCAGATTGAAGGTATGAAAAATAATTGTGATTTTATCTCAGGCAAGTAGTGCATAGACGAAGATCTTATTATTAAATTAAAGATAGATATTATTAAATTTTTCAAATAACAATTGGGACGAAAGAGGGCACTTCATAGATAGAAATTTTCAATAAAAGATGTTTAATTTTTTGAATAGCTCCATTAGCAATGGAGATATAAGCGACGAAAAATAATCGCAACACCTTTCACTCTTCATTTCGTTCCTTTCACTCATCGTTCCGTCTCTCTCATAAAAATGTTCCTTCTTCATATCTCCATTACGAATGGGGCTAGCAAAAAAATGAAAGCGACATTTTTTATCGTCAATTCAGAAAGGAACACCTGTTACAATCTTTTTTCTACGAAATGCACTTTTTCGTAACGATCGTCATTATGACGATTGAATTGTTTATAACGAAAAAACACGATTCTAGAGCAAAATAAATGTTCTATTCGTATTGCCCGTACCCGAAAGCATAAAGAACCACCAGAGATATTCAGCAGACCCAAACATTTATACGAAAAGTGTATACGGCAAAAGTGGATTTAATACGTTTTCTTCACTTGCGTTTATTTCGAAAGTATTCTTTGCAATTTTCCGTACGTCATATCTCAAAATCTAATCGTCCGATTTACTTCAAATTTGGACTGAACATATTTTATGACATATTCAATCGACAGACCGGATGATTTTTCTCATATGTTTCTCCGTTTGTTAATAATAAACGTTTAAAGTCGTTATTATTTGTCAAAAATCTACATTTTTTTTACAAAACAGTGCAATTGAGGCAGATTTTTAAATTTCGACAAAGTATCCGGTGGGTTTGTAGCTTCACCGTTGTAATAAAAGTACATTTTTGCGATTTTGAGGTTACATGAATCTAATTGGCGAAATCATGTACGCGACCGAGCCGTGCGGAGGCTACCGTCCTGAGATTTAATGACAATGATCACGTTGTTTATACACATTTCGCAATATAGAAAAGGTGACATGTCAAGATTATATACTATCTGTGTGCGAATGATCGACTTTATCATCCGAATACCTGAGACGAAAAAAAAAGAAAATCGATCTGTTTTTTAAATTGAATTTAAGGTTATGCATACCCCTTAACAGGATCATCCCATCAGATAGCAATTTTTTTCACCTTTTTAGGGATTATATTTTATAAACAATTAAAACACACTATCTTCGAATTTTAACTACACTTTTTTTAACATTTTACAGTCCCTCAGAATGTTATCAAACATTGATTCGACTTTACACCGTTCATAAGACACATTAATTCAAATCTCAATCTTAAAAACATTCGCTGACGCAGTTTTTTCATGATGATCATCGATAATGTTATACTTCTTCAAGTTCGAGTAACACAAAAGATTTTTTCTTATTTACGTAATATAGAAATGCATAATTGGGCCCTTTAAAGCCTTAGGCCACAGTAACGGGTATAAAATCATGTGCGAATTTAACAATTTTTTTAGTGTGAAAAAGTGATTGCCTCATAAAATTAATGACACATTTATTTAGTATGAATATCAAGCTGTTAGAAAATATAATTCCTAATAAATATAACTTCTAATTACATTTCGCAGAGAAGTACGTACGGGATTTCTGATTAATCGAAAACTTTTAATTTTATGAGCACTTTATGAGCAGTTATAACGAAATTTTTCACCGAAAATTCATTTCTTAAGTTCAAATACTTACAACTTCTGGATAAAACAATATTTTTTAAATTCCGTACGTACTTCTCTAGGTATTCTTATGTAGATTGACGAGAATTTTTGTTTTTTGTTCGAGGTCAAAAATTGTGGATGCTAAATGTCACGCCGCGCAGCGCCTAAAAAAAAGAATAAAAGAAAATATTAGCAGTCAGCGATTTTGTACATCGAAAAAAAAAAAAATTCTAACAGCTTGATATTCATACTAAATAGATGTGTAATTAATTTTATGAGTGAATTACTTTTTCATACCAAAAAAAATTGTTAAATTCACACATGATTTTATACCCGTTACTGTGGCCTAAGGCCTTAATTATATATTTCACAAACAATCAGTTCACAACAATCATCACAAACAATTTTTTGAGGTTCGTTGAAAAAAATAATTCATGCAACGTTATTTGACTCAACTGGAGTGTTCCAACCTCCTTAAAGCCCTATCCAGGGCGAAGAACCACAATCGAAAGTGACTTGAGTTCGCAATTGCATCGAAGCGCAATTCCCGCACCAAAGTATTGCCTTTTGAAATGTCGAACGGTTGTTTTGTAAGAAAGAAATTACAGAGCACAATGAGATTGAAATAAGTAGGTGCGGTGGGCGAAGCGAAGCTTCGATGTTTGCTGCACGAAGCTGCGACCCTTTCTCTTCGATGGTGAACGTTTCGTAGGGAAGTGTATACTCCGAGACGGAATAGAACGCGGCGAGAATTTTGCGCTGTGCGCTCGTGAAATAGCTTTTTCAAGTACAAAGAAATTCTTTCTTGCATCCTGAGTCTTGAAATATGTAACGATTCGAGGCGAGGATTCTATGGAAATCTTCGAGTGGCCAATTACGGCACCGAAACCGCAAAATCTTTATTTTTTAACGATTTTTCTGCCTTCCATCGTTATTATGCATTGTGTGAAACGGATACGAGAGAAACATATATGTGTCTACATGCATATTTCTTGTGGATTATTTGCATAGATAATATCTGTACTTTCTGTCGATATAGAGCTGGACCGGACTTTGCTGTATACAGGGTGGCTCGAGAAGTGACATTCGAAGGAAAAATCTAGATTCCTCGTATCAATACCTATCCGCATCACCCTCCATCTATGCTCGACGAACTATTTTATTAGTTTTCGAGAAGAAAGCATTTTTTCATTTTTCGCCTTTGTCAGTGCACTTCCTTCGCATTTTTTTCGCAATTCCGTCATAAAGTGTCACTGTCAAGCAACAAATAAATGACCAACTTGGGACTAAAGTAAATGCCTTAAATTACGATCAAAAGTTAAAATAACATTGGTTTCAGAGGATCAGTTACTAGAGTTCAGATGATTCAGAACAATACTTATACTAGTTCAAATGTCTCTCAATTTTTTATAAAAACTCTAAGAGTAATACATATACAAAAGAGAAAAAACCTAAAACCTATGCTACAGACAAACTCGAAAAAAATTAAACAATGCCCTTTTCTCGAAAATCTAAAAAGGATTGTAGAAAGACATAAGGGTGCTTTGGAAGAGTATTGACACGAGACATAGGAATTTTCCTTTCCGACGTCACTTTTTCGGTCACCCTGTAAATATGTGTAAAGGTATCTCGAAATGGCGTGACGTTTTTATTTGATAAAACGTATTATTTATTTGAAAAAAAGCGAATATTTTTATTGTATTCCACACATAACCTCCATCTTTGTACCTTATATTAAAATAAAAATATTCGTACTTTTCAAATAAATAATACATTTCATTAATAAATTTAAATGTCAGATCATTTTGAGCCACTCTATATATAAATGGAAAAGAAGATTTTAAAGACGTCAGACTAAGAGTGCCGCCCACATAATCTATATTTTCCCTACTCAACATGATGTCCCCCAATATCTTTAGAATCGCTTTTCTCAAATCTAAGCATATTGATGCGAAGCTCGTTACACGGAGCGTCAGCAACATCAACTAAACGCTTGAAAAAAATGTTACGTTTGTCTTCGAAACACCCAGATTACCTGATAGCCAATATTACATAAAAATATAATATTTATAATATTGGCTATCAAGAATAAAAATATCCTACCCCATTACCCCATATATATATCGATTAAACATTCCATTTACACACTTATCTTTGGCCGCGATTTTGACACAGAGGCACTTTGACCCGGATGGTACTTCATCCACCTGCCATTAACAACTCTTCGATCGGTCTTTATTTTTTTTTAATCAGAAATACACTTTTAAGATTCGTCAAAGCATTTGCATAATTTAAATTCGGCAAATATCAAATTTAATTGTTGTGAAAAAATATTGAAAGTTCACATATCTGGAAAAGCGAGCATTTTATTCAAATCTCTTCCCGGTCGAACTTACCAAGTGTATCACCGGAACGTTAAAGCGAGAAAATGCGAATGCCGTATCGAAACAAATTTGACTGTGGGGTATACACCTGATCCGTATGTTCTCTCTTTTTCGTGTACTTTTTCACCCAGCCTCGTCCAATTATATATATACACATATTTTTTATATATTCATTTATATATCTATTATTATATAGTTATAATGATATTATTATTAATGTTATTATAAATATTAATATTACTATTTATATAATATTATAATATTATATTATTAATATTATAATACTAATTTATAATATGTATATATTTATATATTTATGTACATATATATACGTATTTTTTTATATATATTTATAAATATTTGCGCACACACACACATAAAGAAGAAGGAAACAAAAAGTATTCGGCTATATTCTAGTTCGAGATATGCAATTGTGGATACAAAAAAGCCATTCTCATTTTTCTTGGCGTGACTTTGAGATTGCATCTTCCCTTTTCTTTCGTTCGCTAGAGAACCGGGAAAGAGGGCATACGTAATGCGCGCTTGAAACAGATTTCCTCGTGCCTCAATTGCCAATATATATGTATATGTACGTCCACCAGCGTTGGTCGTAGCGTGGTCCAGTTACCCCAATAGCATGGCCTGGGGCTCGTTCCAGCATCCACAGGGGCTTCGGACTTTCGGCTCTTGTATAACCCGACTTTAAAGGCGAGTTAACGCAGCCCAGAACTGAGCACAACACGTGGCCATCGCCCGATCTGAATAATGCATCGAGGAAGCCCTACCAATGATGCTCTCCTCTCCTCTGTCCTTCTACGGTCGTGTATAACATACAGTACGTGTACAGGCCCAGGGACGTCCGAGGATATGCTCCTGCGGATCCCGCTTGTTTGCTCTCGTCTCCGGGATTCGTCGGTGTTATACTCACCTATACGGATCATTCAATCCGCGCTCGCCTCGATGCTGGAGGCGCCCACACGTCATCGAGGAAATCATCACATGATTTGATGAACACCATTTGATGAACACCATTTGATTTGATGAACATTTCAACGATACACATTTTTCTTTTTTTTTTCGATCGGCGGCACGAGGGAAACTTCCCACGTGGCATTAATATTAATTAATGCCACGTGGCAATAAATTAATATTAATTAATGAAATACGGATATCGAAAGATTGCAAATATATAATTAGGCAACAAATCAAAAAGATTGTGTTGAAATTTACAAATGTTAACAAATTCAAGTAGCAAAAATGAAAATGTACAAATATACAAATTTATTTCCAGAAATACAAACATATTTACAAATATATAAAAATTAAAATGAGGTAATATACGAATATATTTTCAGATATATAAATATATGTTTAAACATACAAATATATTTACCAATATTCAAATATATTCCCAAATATACAAACCCAAACAAATATGAAAATATTCTTCCAGATTTTCCGAGATACTTACGAATATAAATACAAAATTGCAATTATAGAAAGGCACAATTATAAATACGAACATATAAACACACAAAGACCCAACCTCCGCTCGTTTAAAAAGGGTCGAGCGTTTGACTGATAAATTTTAAAGATTCCTTTTTTTAACGTGCACATGACACTACGGTCTTCGAAAAAACAGGTCAACTAAAAAAATTAGCACAGTTGTCTCCGGAAAATCGTAAATTTTGCCGCAATTAATATCTCTTGCTGACATATTCACTGCCTTCGTTGACAGTACGCGAATTCATCAACTTTCATTTTTAAAAAACAGTGTAAAATTATCAAGATTTTCATTTTGTTGATTTTTCGAACACAATGCAATGGAACTTACCAAAATTTCGAGGTTAATTTTTTTCGGACATATCGACGTACTCAAAAAACCAGTGGTAACTTTCAGCAGTGAAAGACTTCCGTCTTAATAGTAGGTGAACATGTGTATGTGAGTGGAAATCGTATTTTTGAAATTACAAGTTTACGCCGACCCCTTAACAGTGGCTGAAATACAATGGTCCCCTTTGAGAAAAGAAGAGAACAATTTCGAAGAAAGATATCAAGAACGTAACATACGTCGATACATTTAGGAAGGAAGAAAATTTGTCGCACGTCGAATACGCAGCAGCTTGCAATTACCCTCAATATATATTCAATAAATGTATTTCGACATTGCATATTTTATCATCGAACATTTATTCCGCGCGTAGTTCGGCAGGACTACCAGTATGCGTTAAAAAACGAAACGGCGATAAATTTCGCGTAATATATTGGAGTAACGAATCGTAACGATTTAACTGTCGAACAGTGACAGTGTTCTTCTTTTTCTTCATCGCCACACGTCCTCTTATCGACGCCTTGGCGATTACCAATTTTCACCGGGATTTTCCCGACGTCTTATCTGCACGGATGCCTCCTCCATGAGGCAAACCTTATAGTAATGCTCACGCAGACGGTGTCCTCGATGCTTTCTCGAGGCTGTAACCGAATCCTTATACTCCTGTGCCAAGAGAAGTCTTTGCTCTTCCTTTGCCTCTCGCTCACGTTCTTCCAATCTCTCTCTCTCTCTCTCTCTCTCTCTCTCTCTCTCTCTCTCTCTCTCTCTCTCTCTCTCTCTCTCTCTCTCTCTCTCTCTCTCTCTCTCTCTCTCTCTCTCTCTCTCTCTCTCTCTCTCTCTCTCTCTCTCTCTCTCTCTCTCTCTCTCTCTCTCTCTCTCTCTCTCTCTCTCTCTCTCTCTCTCTCTCTCCCCCCCTCCTCGCCCTGCACCCCTCTCCCGCTCTTTATTCTTAGGCTTGGATCTATCTTGTCCCTTCGCAGGGTTTTGCACACGATCGTATGTAGTACAGCCGACGCCACAAGCAACGGCAACGAAGGAAAATCGATTTGGATGTGAAAGAATGCCGGCAGCGTGCGTCTATCGAAACTCACTTTTCAGCGATCCCGATCTTAATGCTCCACTGACTGTATATCGCTCTCCTACGTACGAACGAGCATCGGGACCGAAAAACGAAAAAAAAAACAATATTTCAACTCCGCGCTTTATTGGCCCACATGAGAAAACGTTATTCTTCGCTTATCGCCACGAAACACTAAATTTTCCATGTACCCCACGGTTTTATTAAAGAATACGAGAGCCAAAGAGGAATCATTAAAAACATGTGTCGTAACGATTTTTCGATGATGAGATAACTCGTATACAAGGTACCTTTGGTAGACTTTTGAGACGATGGAGAATGATTTTTCACATTCATAAACGATATGGGTGGAAATCACAGATAAAAGATAAGATGGCCCAGTAATCGTCACCTTGAGCAGATCGCGCGACTCGGCAAATTTATATTGGTCATCTTGGAAAGTGAAATGAAGTTATTTTAAGTATTCCTTTCACGAACCCGAATATTCAGGAATTAGCTGATTTTCGTCTACAAACAAGTACTTGCATGAAGATTTTCTTTTTTTTTTATTTTCAAGAAAATCCTTTGAGGTTTTTAAAGAGGAAGATTTGTACGAGACATAGACAGTGTCGATCGTCTTTCCAAAAAGTATATTTATTCGGAGGATTGAATTTAAGCATTTTCGGGATAGTGGAAAATGGAAATAATCGACTCCTTCGGCAGATTAATTGTTGAATACGTATATGTTCCGCATTTGTTTTTTTTACTTCAATCACTTATTATTATTGACATTAACCGCAATCGACGCATAAGTACATTCGCTGCTCGTTGCACATAGCCCTCGTACATAACGAACTCTTGCTTTTAATTTTATGACCGCCATTCCAAATTCCAAAATGCCATTGCCTTATTATAGTAGGGCAAAATAAAAAATATCTCCGAGCATTTTCTATCGTAACTTACTTACACGTAGTAATAAACCACCAAATTAACAAAAAAAAAATGTCCTGCGGCCGAATAGATTGCCCCGTTTTGCTATACAGTTAGTTGAAAAAAAAATGGGGTCAAAACGACCCGGTGTGGAGTCGAAGGGTTAAAAAACTTATTTGGTGTGTGAACCTGACGATCACCGGGACCCCGACGACCACTGGGCCGACCACCTTACAGATCATTCGGATCGATGAAAAACGCTTTTTCACATCGACAAAAAATATTGTTCCGAGCGATGAAAAGTATTGAAGGCTCCCAGAGGGTTCGAGGGTCTAAAAGTGAAAAAAATCGCCTCACTCTTCTCGAAGAAATATCGTATTGATTCGCCGTGAAATCTGGGTGTGTTACAGTTCCACCGGATATCGACGACTCCTCGAGTTCCTCGGATGCGATAGTGAGCGAGTTGGCTGACTTGACGTTAACGTGCAAAGCGACCGGTAGCCCGAAGCCGAGTATACGCTGGAAGCGAGACGACAACAAGAAGATCGTCATCAACAAGACCCTCGAAGGTAAGATTCGAGAGAAAAAAAGTCGAAAAAAAGGAGGTAGCCGAGAAAGAGCTCGAACGGAAGTAGCAGAGGGAGGGAAAATAGAAGAGCGATGGGGGGAAGAAAAATACAAAGCAAACGGTTAAACGTAGGGGCAACCGGGGAGGCAGGGACGAAAGAAGAAATCTTCGCAAAGTCAGGTGTTAAAGTTTTACGAGGAGTAAGAAAATGGAAGCGAGAAAAAAGGAGAGCGAGATAGAGTCGAGGAGAAATCGAATTTCTTTCACTGTATCCACTGCAAGAGGGTGCGAGACGAAGAGAGAGAGAGAGAGAGAGAGAGAGGGAGAAAGAGAATGTATATATGGGGGGTGTGTTAAGTCTCGTTTTCACTCACAGCACTATACGGGAATAGCGCGTTTACCTTCTTCCCTTCGGCTTGTACACTACGCTCCCTGTTATTCGAGAGGTATTGTATAAATATGTGTATATATATATATATATATATATATATATATATATGTATGTATGTATGTATATATATATGTATGTATGTATGTATGTATGTATGTATGTATGTATGTATATTATATATATGTAAATGTATATATACGCACAGACTTTGTACTTCTATATGTATACACTCAGGGAAGAGGAAGGCTTCTTCAGAAACGCAAAGAGAGATCAAGGGAGAGACAGAGACCAAGGGATGAGAATAAGGGTGAGCCGGACGTCCTCGCGGATCGTTCGGCTAATTCGAGTGCACCAGTAGCATCCACCAACTCGAAACAATCTACAAAGACCAATTCTCAAGTTTAACCCATGTTTAATGATCCAAAACTAGAGAAAAGTACCAGTGCGAAGGGCTGAAGCCCGTCTCAGGGACTCGCGTGAAGATTTCTCTAATGTGAGATTTAGAGGGCATGTATGAATGGATCCTTGAGGGAGGACTCCACTTCGAGGGGCCGAAAAAGTCGACTTTCCGATTTTTTAAAATCTATTGGATTATTTATTTGGGATTCGGAAAAAGGGTATGCGATTGAGCATACATTGAACGTGTACATTTTCGTACGTGTTCGTGTACATTTTTATTGAAAAAAATAAAATATTAATAAAGTTTTTGAGACATATGTCTCTGTAGAATAAATGTGATCCAAGATTTTTATAACATGAGGATGTTTTATAATATACGTAGTGCTCGTTATAGGTTACCATTTTTCGAGAGAGAAAAATACATAAAATAGCAGGTGTTAAAAATAGTGTAATTTTAGCAAAATTTTTACTCATATTCGGGGGCTTAAAAAATACTAAATGGAAAAAAACGGCTGCGTACAAGGATAACTGCTGCGGTTGTGTCAACTTTTGTCTGTTTGGGTATTGTTTGGGTCGAGAAAAGTCGTCTCGAAAAAAGGGGATTTAAAGTTTTAGTATACGTAAATCGTTGCGCTACCTGCTCTCACTAAATCGTCTGTAGCTTAGTCAACTTCGAATATGTTAACTTGAAAGTTTTTCTACACATTCTTGATTATATACACTTTGAGAACATGCAAAAAAATCGATTTTTTGGCCCTTTACAGTAGTGTTCCGCGTTAAGGGACGCATAAGCTTGGGGCCTAAAAAGCAGATCGATCTTCAATATTTTTTTCTGATGAGCGTATGGGAATTACGAGCCCGGGATCTTTCACACAATTGCCACATAGTCTTGGCAGGTTTGCGTTTTTTTTGCATTGAAAAATATGAATAAACAATGAAGTTATCATTATTTAAAGAAAATGCCGCCGCTGCTGTGTGGCCAATGGGTGTAGGTGGTACTGGTAAACAGGGGGATTTAAAATGAAAAATTGAAAAATGTACGTTTAGTATGATAATAAACCTTTCGTATGCGAGCTTATACTTTGTTGAAACTTTGACAATTACGAAAACGGCTGACTATAAAAAAAGGTCGATTTTTACCAAAAAAGGTGCCTTCAACCATTCGTTTTTCAGAAATGGCTAAACACGTTAAAAAAATAATCTGGTCATACGAGGGAGACTGTTATAAACTCTGTCGGAATATTAAGTTATTCGGGTCAAACGCCGATGGTAAGAGTGTATAATGATAATTGTCATATTTTAAATTGAAGTATAAATAGTAACATTGAAAAAGAAATACATGAAGCAAATCGAAAACGTATACATAGAATTTAAAGGAGCCATCCAGGGATAGGTACTATAGTAGTGCTGATTGTTCGGCCAATGAACAGTCAATGTTCCTATGAGATATGTATGTCACCATAGACATTGTTTGCAAATACCCCGGACTTTTCCTCAACGCAGCACTTTTATTTGCCAGTGTTTTTGTTTGTTTCACTTTCGGTGAATGGGGTTGAAGCAATTTGTTTTTGTGCTTTTGCAGTTATGGAGTGGGAAGGTGAGACTCTGGAAATGAGTCGTATATCAAGGCTCGAAATGGGGGTATACCTGTGTATAGCGAGCAACGGAATTCCACCGACGGTGATGAAGCAGATCAAAGTGTCCGTTGACTGTAAGTATACGATTCATTGAATTGATCAACGTGCTCGAGAATAACGAATAGCGCCACGTATACATTCATTTATTCGTTCACTCTCATAAATTTGTCGACATACCAGCTCGCTTTTTCGAGATTTATTCACGATACTGATTGCTCTTGAGAAGCTTAAATCGATCATGCTCAAAAGTGATTTTGTTTCATAACTCGTGTGTAAAATCTTAATTTTTCGGAGACAAATTCAACGTCAGTGAAAAGACACTTTTCAATCGCCATTTACCGAAAAATATAATACCAATAGAAATTACAATTTATTTATTTCGTCGCGGGGGAAATTTTGCCACGGTCTTTAAAAAAAACATGTAAAATTTCACGTCGAAGGCTTTGTCCTCGTACTTCTGGTCTCTCGTGAATTAAACTTTCGTCGAAACAGCGAGATGTTTAGTGCGGATAAAAGACGAAAATCCAACGAACAAAAAATCCGTGTGCATATGCGTGAAGCACGCGTTCAGCTTTCATCCCTCGGTTCTGCAAAACGATGCTGTATGAGGCTCGGGAATGCCGAGCGACGGTGGGCTCGTGCAGGTTGAGTTTCATTTTACGTAGACTATAGCGCGTCAAATGGGGCTGAAGAGCCAGTATTACCCGGTTTCTCAAAGCTGAAGTGTCGAACGTTCTCACACACTCGTGTGAAAGTATAGGGACAGGTAATTTGAAGAGATTTTGCCTCGAGGACCGTCTTCGTAGTACTCATCGACTAGTATATAGTCCCCATATGACCCTACAATAAAATCCCTAAACGTTTCTATACTCAACTTTGTGTAAATCCTGACTTCAAAATATGTTGAGGTTCCACCTAGCTCGTGGCCGGAAAAAAGAAGACTTTTTGTGCATTTTGACTCGCAGTCTGCAGGTATTCAGATTATTATTTTTTCATATTGAATAGTATAGTCTCTCAGTAGCTTTTGCAATTTCGGTATTCAAAAATATTGAACAATGTCACGATGCAATGGTCTGTACAGACTGCCATTTGAAAAACTGTCCATCGCGGTGACCACTGCAGCTTGGAAACAAATAGTACGAAAAAAAATCAAACGCATTTCGTTTTTGGATGAAATTATCTGGTGCTTGGACGTAGGGCTTAATAAAATATTGATTATTGAAAAAATTGCCGAAATCCAAAGCGAAAGTATGAATTTGCGGTGAAAGAAACGCTCTATTTTCGATGATAAAAAATCTACAGATTTTACACGAGGTTCAACTGTTTCATGGTATTAAAAATGTAATTAAACTATTCCGGTAATAAAAACCAGGTACATGGAAATAATATGAGTTGGTCTTTATTTTTTTTTTTTAAACAGTGATACATTGAAGTACATAATTGGGTTTGTTTGGGTTTGTTTGGGTTTGCTTGGGTTAGTTTTGATTTATTTAAATAATAAATCTTATATCGTTTTTATAATATATTTGTAACATAAATTGTAATGTAATTTTTAAATTAATAACGACATTAGAATTGGGTAGAAAGAGGGCATTTTTCAACCAATCACAGCCATTCTGCATGTCGCAGCTCCCCCCGCTCTACTAGAACGCAGTGGCAGTGGAGTGGAGGTAGCGTTAGTTTCGTGTGACATCCAGCTAACTATACCCCTATACCCAGCCTACTTCAACAGACATATACAGCTTGAAAGTATTTTCAATGCTAAAATGCTAAAGAACAAACAAACACAGTTTTAAAAGCATTTTCAATGCTAAAACCACTCTAAAAGTTGATCAGTGTAGTAATTTTTGAGTCATCGTAGTCGCCGATTGTGAAAAAGGCATTTCGATGAAAAGTACTTTGAAGATAGCGGACCCTACCTATAAACGCCTTCCCGTAACTCCTTCAATTTTGAGCGGGACGACTCGAAATTTTTAGACAATATTCTTCCAATGTTATATCTTAAGAATGCGTCGAAAACCAAACATCGATATTCAACACATTTTCAACTGGGTGTACGCCCTTAAGGACTTATCCCAAAACAGCTAAACATACCGGAGTTTCCAACATCACTTACATCCAACAGCTTCAAAATATATAGTTCCTTGATATATAAATGCATTTATGTGCACATATATACACATTGTGATTCACAATTATCAGGGTTTCTTCTGTGAGCATACAGGGTCCGTAATCGCGAGAAAAGCGCGTTTTTTTAAACCTCACGCGACAAAAATTGGCCGCGATATTCGCGTTCAAAGTCCATTGTAAACATTAGCATAGTAGTTGGTGACGCGTGGAATGTGCGGGCCGGATCAAGCGCGGGTTCGAATCCACGCCCGGCAAGTGAATTTTTTCATTCAAAAATGTTTTCCCGTAAAAAATAATGCACGCTGATACTCGCTCTGCAAATCGATAATATGGCTCAACAATTGTCCTTTATTATTCAATACTTGAAGAAAAAAAACGCGTGCGAGCAACTACTGTGCCACTCGCAAGCGTCGAACTTTGAAAAGAACAGCTATTCCCCGGTAATGACACACTCTATATGCTCGCTAAAGGAACCCTCATAGTCATGAATCACCCTGTATCTATACCCGGCGCGTTCGTCAGTGGGGTCGAAATCAGCGAAGTAGAAATTTTCTTTTTTATTGCTTGGCGTCAAGACGCTGCCGCGTCTCTTCATATGGCAGGGACTGAGATTCAAGTGCTTCCCACGCTTCACAAGTTAGAGAAACCCGCCAAAATGCTATACCACTTGCACAAAAGGACCTTTGCTTACGTCAATTTGTCTGTTTGGAACAGCACGCCACAATTACGATCTTTCGCTCCTCAAGTTACCGAAGCTCGCATTGTGCCTTCATTCTGATTGAACGTACCCGGAAATGTAATAAGAATTCGCAATTCATTCGGCGTTGCGTATACAAAGTTTAATTTCGTTCTATACCACTTCTTCAAATGTTTCTTAATTTTTCCAAATAAATAAGGGAGTATGTTCTACGAGGAGAATTTTTTATCGCCTAACTTGTCGAAAAAAATCGTTGGGTTAAGTTATCAGACCGAATTAAAGCGCAATTAATTTGACGCGAAATTATACGTCGTTGCAACGTCGACCGATTGGTTCAACAGACTTGGTGGGGGGGGGGGGGGGGGGGGGTGAACACAGAGAAGGGAACCATTTTTAGACGATGAAACGAGAAGATTAAGGCCTCCTTAATCTTCCTTAAGCCCCTCCTTTAGTCTTTCGAAGATTCTTCCGATTGTGCCTTTGATATTTAAGGGCAACGAGATGTCACAGCCAATTGGTTGGAGATTTCTTCAACCGTCCTTCCCGTTTGCTCGCCTACGCCTACGTTTTACGCCTACGTTTTACGAGCATCTGGTTTGTTCTGTGGGCGCCGCAACGGCGAGGCCCACATGGTCGACGATAAAGTACAGATTAACAAATTGCAGCGGATTATTTCGAGGCAGTAGACGAGAGAGAGAGAGAGAGAGAGAGAGAGAGAGAGAGAGAGATTGATTGATTGATTGATATATATATTTATGCCTTGGTTTGGAACCTTGAGGCAATATGATACATGGTATGTACAGTTTGTTGAAAACGTTTTGTTAAATGTAAGAACTAAATATAATATAAACGGTTATAAAATAATAATAATAACAATAATAGTAATGGTAACAATGGTTGATATGATCATGTTAATAGTGGTAGTAGAACTAGGAACTAAAAATAAAATTAAATGAAATTAAAAAAAAAAAAAAAGAGAGAGGGAGAAAAAGAGAGAGAGAGCAATAATATTCACACACGGTATTCTCTTTTATGAGGTAACCGCTTCCCTGTTTCTCCTCCGTCATGCCGGACACGAGAAGATTAATTAAACGCATGGACAGATTACACCTAACCACTCTAGCCTCCATGGTTCACGGTGTCCTCGTTCCCTCGTATTTCGGGTCGCTTTACTCTCACGCTCCGACGACACTACAAAGTTTACGAGCTGGAAAAAAAGCAACACACGCGGTCGGTGGCACGAGTCCGGTCCTTCGTATTGTCGCCCGTCCGGTGCTCATCCTGACCGAAGTTAACCGTGCACACGTACGCGCATTAACCGATTATTATAGGGCTCTCATCCGGCTAGTCGCACTTTAGGATTATCGAATTTACGTACGAATCCGTTGCCTCGTAAAGCACGGGGATTGATGACCGAAGATATACTTTGAGGAGTGAAACTCAAGAACGTTTCTCAGCAGTCAGACATCCTACAACTGGCCTGGGCAAATGCGGCTTGACGCTGGACCCAAACGAATCCAACTAAACGCGGCTTGACAAGGGACCCAAGCAAATGAAAACAAACGCGTTTTGTCCCGGGGCCCAAACAACCGCGGCTTGACACAGAACTTAAACAAAATCGAATGAACGCGACTTGGAGCCGGACTCAAGCAAAGCCAAACAAACGCGGATTGATGCGAGACCCAATCAAACTCAACTTGATAAGGGACCCAAGCAAACGAAGCTTGACACAAGACCCAAACGAACGCGTCTTGATGGGGGACCTAGGAAACCCAAACAGATGCGGCTCGATGGAGGACCCAAACGAAGCCAATCAAACCGTCTTGACGCGGGGCCCAAAGATACGTGACTTGACACTGGGCCCAAACGAACCCATACAAACGCGGCTTGACACTGGACTCAAACAAACCCAAACAAACGGGGCTTGACGCGGGGCCCAAATATGCGCGGCTTGGCACTGGACCCAAGCAAAGCGAAACAAACGCGGCACGATGCAGGACCCAAACTAACCCGAACAAACGGGGCTTGATGCGAGACCCAAACATACGTGACTTGGCACTGGGCCCAAACGAATCCGTACAAACGCGGCTTGACCCAGCACTCAAACAAAGCCAAGCGATCGCGATTTGACAGTGGATCCAAACAGACCCAAATAAGCGTAGCTTGATGTTGGACCCAAACAAACCCACACGGAGAGAATTTTTAAGTAATTTTTACTGTGAAATCACAGTAACTCGGTGACAAATGTGCAATTCTTCAGGTTTTTAGGAAATAAAATATAAATTTTCATGGAAATGAATCAAATTTTACTGTTGCGTAACAGAAATTTAAAATATTTTCCAGAATTTTTACTGAAATTAATAGTAAAATTTCATAAAACGTAAAGATTACGACAATAAGTTAAAAAAAGTGCTAATATAAATGAAATTTTTCAGTGGAATATTGAGAAATTTGCGTGTTTTCCATGAAAATTTAAAAAAGGAAGCCGAAATTTTCCGTGCGTCCACCGGAATTTTACGTTCTTTATAGTAAAATCAGTTAGGGCTAGGTCGCCTGACCGTTCGCGTGAGCTCTGTGTGGGAGCGTGCGTATACGTGAACACAAGCTGTGAGAGTGTGCTTGTGTATGACGCAGTATGACGAGCACGAACGACGCCGACCCGCGTTGCTTAGCAGCTGCGGTACCGCGCATGCGCATTATAGTACGAAGCATGGGCCAAGAAAGCCTCGTGGTCTCGTGCAGTCTAACGTGTTCTACGCAGTTCTACGCAAGAAAACAAAGAAACGTGAAAAGAAACTTCGATAAAGGACGTCTACAATGGTACGGAAAGATGATATGCTAAAATAAGTAGCAATCAAGAACACAGATGTTCAGAAATACAGTATATAGAGTATTTATTTAATCATAGGGAAGTAATTTTTCGCTAGGGATTTTAGAAATTTCAAGTTTGTCCAGGTTATTTTTACTGTAGAAACTTGGAATTTTTGAGGCAGCCCATTGTTAAAATTCTACATGAGAATGTGTCAGAATTTTTACTGAAAGAAATGTAAAAAATTATGCTACTTGCTTAAATTTTTACATGAATGAAAGCAAAATATTAAAAGCTAGTGTCAATTTTTGACTATGTGCACATTTGTCACCGGTTTCAAATTTTTTATGTTATTTTTACGGAGATTTCACCGTAAAAAATACTTAAAAATTCTCTCCGTGCAGCATGACGCGGGAATTTGCCGTGAACGTATACCAACCAATCGCCTACGTCTTCGCGAGCATTCGTCCTGATGAGTGATCGTTCCCGTCTCATCGATGAGCTTCGAGATATTCCTCAGGAGCAACGAAAATTCGCTTCGGCTCGCTCCGATCCCGTGTTACATTAAATCGTTGCATTATTCATACACGAACGGTAGAAAGTTGCGAGAATCTCTCTTTGTTGCGCGCATCTCGATGGAATTCTCGAACGTACCGACGCATTCTTTCACGGCGCATCGATACACACACACATACACGTGACGCGTTACCCGAGCAAATATTCAAGATACACACCTTGGCAGGACGTGAGCTAACCTTATTTGGTACAGCGGCTTAGAAGCAGCGCTGCCTGGCGCGAGAATTGTTTTCCTCTCGGAAGTAGCTCGCGCTCCCTCGTCGATCCGGGCCCCGCGAGGATTCCGCGCGCTTTTCGCGCCGCGCGTGCATCAAACTTCTCACGAGGCGCGCCAACCCTTTCTCACTCGAACATAATAAAGATTTATCTGGCCTATCTCGAAATTCATCCATTCGTCTCTTGCCTTTCATGCGTTCCGTGTTGAGAAATACATTGTCAAGTTCAATTTCGGGGCTCTCGTATATGTATATGCACCACTGGACCGAGTGCTCGGCGTAGAAGAAAGGGGAGGACCAAGCGGGGTACTGGCTTATTTCGTTGATAGTGATAAATCGAATTATTTATCCACCTAAATGAGTTTGCCCAAAGTCGCAACCCGAGGCACGTTTTATCACGCAAAAGTCGTACTTTTGCCCTATTTGATTGAGACCCTTGAAACCTGATTGGCCTTCAAATTAACGAATTCATGAAATGTAGAAAATGCAAGAAAATACGAAAATGTTTAACAGACTCCGGCTTATTAATGGATGGGTGAGCACTCTGGGAAGGAGGGATGGCTCTAAGGAATTGAAAATAGTCAAGCGACGATGGGGAGTAAAGCGTTACTTTTGCTCGTGTGTTGCTATCAACGTGTATTGTTTAGTTCAATGTGTGTAAATACACGGAGAGAATTTTCAAGTAATTTTTACTGTGAAATCACAGTAACTCGGTGACAAATGTGCAATTCTTCAGGTTTTTAGGAAATAAATTATAAATTTTCATGGAAATGAATCAAAATTTACTTTTGCGTAACAGAAATTTAAAATATTTTCCAGAATTTTTACTGAAATTAATAGTAAAATTTCATGAAACGTAAAGATTACAACAATAAGTTAATAAAGTGCTAATATAAATGAAATTTTTCAGTGGAACATTGAGAAATTTGCGTGTTTTCCATAATAATTTAAAAAAGGAAGCCGAAATTTTCCGTGCGTCCACCGGAATTTTACGTTCTTTATAGTAAAATCAGTTAGGGCTAGGTCGCATGACCGTACGCGTGAGCTCTGGTGGGAGCGTGCGTATACGTGAACGCAAGCTGTGAGAGTGTGCTTGTGTATGACGCAATATGACGAGCACGAACGACGCCGACCCGCGTTGCTTAGCAACAGCGGTACCGCGCATGCGCATTATAGTACGAAGCATGGGCCAAGAAAGCCTCGTGGTCTCGTGCAGTCTAACGTGTTCTACGCAGTTCTACGCAAGAAAACAAAGAAACGTGAAAAGAAACTTCGATAAAGGACGTCTACAATGGTACGGAAAGATGATGTGCTAAAATAAGTAGCAATCAAGAACACAAATGTTCAGAAACGCCGATGAAAAAAGTATTTATTTAATCATAGGGAATTAATTTTTCGCTAGGGATTTTAGAAATTTCAAGTTTGTCCAGGTTATTTTTACTGTAGAAAATTGGAGTTTTTGAGGCAGCCCATTGTTAAAATTCTACATGAGAATGTGTCAGAATTTGTACTGAAAGAAATGTAAAAAATTATGCTACTTGCTTAAGGAAGCTTTCCAGTGTGACAGCCCGAAAAATCGCTGTATTTCGCGATTTTTTTTTTTTAAAGAAAAAATAATCTAATCGGTCTGGTTTTTTTTTTGTATATTAATTGGGTATTGAAGAATACAAAACAATTTTTTAAAGATCGATTTATTTATTAATTAATATCTATAAAAATGATGAAACAATTGTTGCAGAAAATGCACTTGGATGTGGTGTCCACGTTGGGGGTCACAATTTTGATCTGAAACAAAAAACACAAAAAGATTATTGATCGGTATATAATTGGCTTTCGTGCTATGGAAGCTTTTTTTTTTTTTTTTTTTGCAAAAATGGCGCCGGTTTGAACAAAAAGTATCGATTTTAGCATTTTTTTTGGCAGTTTTTTTTACAAAAAAATAGGAAGATGTCAAAAAAAAAAAAAAGCTTCCATAGCACGATAAACAATGACGTTAAGAATATTGTGTAAAAAATTCAACTCGATAGCTTTAAAACTCTGCCCTCCAAGTTGGACACCGTTTTGAAAAATGCTGTTTCGAGAAAAACGCATTCGAAGTTTCGTTGTAGCTGTAGCGCTCCGTTGCCTTCTTCCAAGAAATGCTGTACAGTAACCGAAATAATCTGAATTTCGGCATGAAAATTTCAGGGAATATTCGGAAGAGTGTATACTATTCGATAAAGCAAAAAAAAAAAATCGATTTTTTGAAAATTTCACACTGGAAAGCTCCCTTAAATTTTTACATGAATGAAAGCAAAATATTAAAAGCTAGTGTCAATTTTTGACTATGTGCACATTTGTCACCGGTTTCAAATTTTTAATGTAATTTTTACGGAGATTTCACCGTAAAAAATACTTAAAAATTCTCTCCGTGTATGCGTCTTGTATGTTGATTCTACACGCTTCATGTGTATTCCAATAAGCGTGTTTATGGGGACAGCTACGAAAGTGTGTAATAATGTAATGCGTAAAAATTGCACGTTCACATGTGTCATTTTAACACGTTAAGGATGTTGAGTCCCTATGAAACATGTTAATGTTAATTGTTCAATAGATAGCTTTTTAATCGTCATGAAATTTTTACACGACCTCCTGAATACTTCATGTAAAAACATACCAAATTTTCGGAATTCTATCATCATTACTTCAACCTCCTTAAGGGTTGAAATAAAAAATGATAAGAAAATTCTGAAAATTTGGTATGTTTTTGTATGAAGTATTTAAGAGGTCGTATTAAAATTTCACGACGATTAGGAAGCTCGGTATTAAAAAATTAACATTTTGTTAAGAACAATTTTTAAAAGAAATAAAAAAAAATGTATCAATAAACTTCGTTTTGTTTCCGTTGCTTTCAGTATATTGTAGATATTATAGAATTGAGAGGTCAAAAAAAAACTTATTGCAAAGTTACATCAGTTTCCGTAAAACAACATTTAATTTGTGAATGTTAATTGTTCAATAACGAGCTTCCTAATTGTCGTGAAATTTTTACACGACCTCTGAAATACTTCATACAAAAACATACCAAATTTTCAGAATTTTGTCATCATTCGCGATTTGGGCCTCAACATCCTTAAGTGTTACCAAATACATAAGTGCGTAGAATCAATATGGCAACGCGTGTCTCGCCTTTATGTAGTGTTACTTCTGCATACTTTGAACGCACGTCAAACACGCCTAGTTTTCGCAGTGTGCTTCTGCATATTACCACCAAGGAATTCGTCATCTGCCTGCCAGCTGGCGGAATCGTATGGAAGCAAGCAGAGATTACTTTCCCAATTAAAAAGTAGCCCAATTCCAAGTAAACAAATCATTATTCCCATGAAAAAAGACCGAGAACTTATTTGTATAAGTTTGCATAAGAACACCCCCCCTAATAGCTGTTGCCTCGTCCGATCTACACACAGGCACCTAGAAACGAATACTGGTATGGGGATGACGTGGAGTGTAGGTTTCGCATGCGAGGTTCTTGCAGCATACCGTGCTCCGTTACCCGATCGAAGCCACGTTCCCACGGAAGTACAGTATCAAGAGTCATCGGGACACAAGGAGCCTGCCCCCGCCCGAAGGACATTGGAGAGGACGAGGCATGTGGAGGTATGCCTGTATCGGTTTGTACGGAGGGGTGGAAGGTCTAATTTATTCCAACGAGAGCGTCTCGTGTGGCGGCGTTCGCGGAGATATCGGTAGTGCGAAAAGGAAGAAACATGTCTGCGCCAACGGGGACCAGATGAAACGTGTACAAGGCCAGCGGGGGTGGAAGATGAGGGGTGGTTAACCGTCGACGTATATAGCGGGTATAACCAAAAGGAATGGTACGAGAAGACTATACATACGTTTGACTGCGGCATCGCCGTAGAACAGCTCGAGTCACGTATAGACGGTGATTCAACCCCCGCTCCTCCTCAAACCTCCCTCAACGGGCTGGACGGGAATCCCTTCTGCCCTCCGCCGTTTCTCGTGCCCGAGAGAGCCTTCGCCGCTGGAGCAATCTGTTATTAAAATCAGCAACGAGAAAAATCCGTGCCGTATCTCCCTGTGCCTGGCCTGGACTTCCAGCTCGCTCTCTCCCTCTCTCTCTCTTTCTCTCTCTCTCTCTCTCATCCCCGTCGAACTATGCTCGCCGATCTTTAACCGCTCACAAGCGCAGGCTCTCGACGGACGTGTTACGGCAAAAATTAAGCCGCATGCAAACTCGAAACGAAATTACCGAGCAAGGCACTCATACCGGATCGTTGAGTGCGGTGGTAGAAAAAGCAGGGGGGGGGCGAGAGAGAGAGAGGCCGTCATCGTCGCTGCTCTTCGAAACACCGCGAGTGACGATTTTTGCCTTTTTTTTCTTCTTCTTCTTCTTCTTCCTCTTCTTCTTTGCTAATCTTTGCTCTTCAACGCCGCGTGATGAGAGCAAGCGGCAGGCTACCGCGCGCGCAAACTTGAACCGCGCAAATCTTCATCGTTCCCGTATAGATAGCCCGCGGCTTTTCGCCCGCTACAACTTTCGTTTTTCTCGCTTCAAACCTCCTCACCTTTCAACTTTTTCCCTCGATAAAACGAACTTCCCGGGCTACCTGGCGAGCTTGGCCTACGTAACACTTTGGGAGTCGCGTTATCGGAGGAACTGCACACCAAAGGTTTTTCGAGCCTTTGCAGACAAGCCTCGATCATCTAGCATTTTCGAGGAAACTCTTTGGGATAGTGAGCTCGGTGTCTACACACGGGTAACACGTAGGTTTTGTTTTTCGCTGACAGATATTGAGACACATTGGGGTTATTGAGGGAAAGTGCCGCATTGAGAGAAGATGGCCGATCGGTGTAGGTGGTTCTCACCAATGGAATGATCCGAATTTCGAAGAAAAAAACGGTACCTTTGGTATGACAATAAAACTTTCGCATGATCGGATACTTTGGTGAAATTTTGAAAATTACGGAAATCACGAGCGGTAGAAACAAAAGTTGCAATTTTCGAGAAGACAATTTTGAGGCAATATTCTAGTCTAGAAGCCTAAATTTCGGGCGTTTTTTTGAGCTTGATGGAAAAAAAAAGTATTTTCACCATCAATTTTTACAGCCTTTCTATTGATGTTTCCCGAAGCCACAAAAAAAATTTGTGCGTAAAAAAAAATTTGAAAAAGTGGTAGGCTTCTAAATGTGGCCGTGAAAAAAAGGGTTGAGGTGGTTGACATGATTCAAAAGCTTACATTCATCTGAAACGACCAACAATCGAATTTGCTCGATGAATAAGAATGTCATTATGGCAAGTACCAAAGAAAAAAGCCAGTAAAAAAAGGTTAATGGTGACAGTCGGGAGAAAAAGTAAATTGTACACTTAATTTTTTTTCAACGTGAAATTTTTCATTCAACAAAGTCAAAGCAAACAGATAAAGATATTTAAAAAACCATCCGAGCATACGGTAGACAATATTGTAAAGTATGTTTCGTAATTCGAACCGAACCAAACGAATCGATTTCGAGAAACGACTTGCATACTGTTATAAAACATAGTTTGGAGACAAACGGGCGGAAAAGTGTTAATCCCAACGGGGGATTTACACTTTAAAAAGTCCATTAAAAAAATGCATAACTCGGTCAATTTTAGGAATTGACGGTCAATTTTAGGAAAAGTGTAAATCCCAACGGGGGATTTACACTTTAAAAAATGCATTAAAAAAATGCATAAGTCGGTCAATTTTAGAAATTGTATTTCGCGCCTCTTCCTCGAGATCACATGGTAGTATCCCCTCCCCATGCCGATGTCGCCACAGGTTTATAGTAAAACAAAACCTTTTCCCCACCCCCTGAGGCCCTCATGGTCCGATGTTCACTTCATTCTTAATCTTTGTGCCGAAGAAGCCACACGTGTTTTTTTTTTCCCCGATCCTATATTGCGGAGAAATGGGAAAGAAACACAAACGTCACGCATATTCCGACGAAGAAGAAAAAGAAAACCGCTGGGAGAAGCGTTTCAAGCGATTGGAGAAACGGATAGAAGAGCAGAACCGACTTATATTACAAAACATAAATTACGGTAAGTACGATATGTTTCAGATCGACAAGATGGCGGAATTTTTTACCCATATCCTTGGAAACGGCTAGGCCGTAACAAGGGGACAAGAGTCTTTTATATATATATATACATATATACACAAAGTGACAAACGCGTGTTGACTAGGCCGACACGCGTATCGAAAAATTATAAATAATGCCAACCATACAGGTTAGGCCTGTATGGTTTCGGACAAGGTCCGAGGGAACTGTTAATGGGCAACACGACCAACAAGAGTTGGACCGAATACAAAGAAGCTTCTGATTGATTTTCAAAAAAAAAAAAAAAAAAAAAGCCTTTTAACACTCCGTCCAGAAGACGATATAACGTCCGGGGTTAGGCCCCGTTGGGAGGAAATGAATTAACAAATATATCTCGAGACGTGGTTCATACAGATCACGAGGAATACGATCGGAATTCGAGAAGATCATCGAAATCACCGAGAACAGAATCAAGCGAACCCACGACTCCAGCCGGGACAACTCGAATTGATCAAGAGAAAAATGCTGAAGAAATTTCAGACCAGACTCCTGAAGCAAACAGATCGCAGCCGAAGACACATTTCGACGAAAAAACTCTCGAGGCTCTCGGGCAGCGCGTAGCGATAGACAAACCTCCCGGAACACCGATTCTTGAAGAAATCGTTCTGAGATGGACGGATTTGTTCAAAGCTGGACTGCCCAAAGAGGAAAGATCCACGCTTCTGAAAAAATACGAAATACCGGAAAACTGCGTAATGATTAAACCGCCAAAAATAAACCCCGAAGTCAAAGCATCTCTCCAAGAGCCGGTCACGAACAGGGATGCTCGGTTATATGCCAAACAAGAAAAAGTGACAAGTTGTCTTGCCGTCCTCGGAACAACTCTGTCAGACCTATTGAGTGGAACGAACATAGAGAGACTAACACTCCTAGAAAGATTGAGTGATATGGGAAGATTACTCGTAGATCTACAACGAGATGAGACTCAGACGAGAAGATCATTGATTCTCCCTAACCTCAATGCGTCTGTCAAGGAAGCCGTTAATGCCACTGTCGTGGACGAGTGGTTGTTCGGAAAACAACTGGACGAAAACCTTAAAACGGCGAAGACCTTGGAGCGAGCATCCAAAGAGCTCAGTAAGATAACACCAAGAATATTGACAAACCGACCGACAAAAAACTTCAAGAGTCCGTACCGTCAACCAAATTACAAGCCTCGACCTATGTTGGGGGGCGGACAGAAAAAATTCTCGGGTCACCGAGGGTCGAACTACCGGAAACCGGACCTAAAGAACGACCAGCACATTCGGAAGAGACGCAATTAGATGACGTAAATATTTTGGCGGGCAGACTCAAGTATTTTTATGAAAAATGGGAAACGATCACCACGGACAAAGTCATTTTAAATTGGATAAACGGAATAACGATCACATTTAAAGAAAAAATCCTACAAAAAACACCTCCAAGAGAACCGGTTTGGTCGGCGGTAGAAATGTTACAAATTTCCCAACAAATTGGTGAGTTACTAAAAAAGGGAGTAATCGAACAATGTGAGCCTTCTCCCAGAGAATTCATATCCCGCATTTTTCTTACTCCAAAATCAGATGGACGTCATCGTCTCATTTTAAACTTAAAAGATTTAAATGAATCAATCGAGACGCAACATTTTAAATTAGAGGATATTCGAACAGCCAGAGGTTTATTACGACAAGATTCGTTTATGGTCACTCTCGATTTAAAAGACGCATACTACGTAGTCCCGGTTAAAGAAGCAGACCGAAAATATTTACGGTTCTTATATGAAAACAAACTTTTTCAATTTTGCTGCTTACCATTTGGACTAAATATAGCTCCTTACATTTTTACAAAAATTATGCGAACCGTAGTAAGCCACTTGAGAGAGTTAGGATATATCTCAGTAATATACCTAGATGATCTTCTGTTGATCGGCAACTCTTACCAAGAATGTATAGAGAATCGAGACAAGACCTGGTCTCTTTTAGAAGAGTTGGGTTTTATTATCAACAAAGAAAAAAGCCAATGGCAACCATCAAGAACTCAACGATTTCTCGGATTTGAATTAAATTCAGAAAAGATGATTATTGAGCTTCCCATCACAAAGAAACGCGAAATATTTCACAAAATTAAAAAAATGCGAGAACTGCATTCGTGTACAATACGAGAGTTTGCGTCATTCGTTGGAACGTTAGGTGCATGTTGTCGAGCAGTACGTTATGGTTGGGTATATATGAAGGATCTTGAAAGAGAAAAGACATTGGCACTAATAGTGGAAAACGGAAATTTTGAAAATACGATGATTTTGTCAAGAGATATTCGACAAGATCTGTCTTGGTGGAAATCCAATATCATGTCTGCAAACAACCCGATAGTGACAGACAATTATGAGATCGAAATATTTTCAGACGCGTCTCAGTCAGGCTGGGGAGCCTCCTGTAAAGGACAAAAATCACACGGTCATTGGGATACAACAGAGCGAGAACACCACATCAACTATCTAGAGCTTCTAGCTGCATTCTTTGCTCTTAAATGTTTTGCAAGAGACCTCAGGGATTGTAGTGTCTTAATGAGGATTGATAACACAACAGCAATTGCATATATAAATCGTATGGGTGGAACGCGGTACAAAAAACTTAATAAACTCGCGAAAGATATTTGGATCTGGTGCGAAAAAAGAAACCTCTGGATCTTTGCATCATATATCCCATCAACGGAAAACACGGTAGCTGACGCGGAGTCTAGAAAACTGGAGGTAGAAACAGAATTTGGACTGTCAAGTTACGCGTTCAAAAGAATATGCCAATCTTTTAATACCCCGGAAATTGACCTGTTTGCTAGTAGATCAAATACCAAATGCGAACGTTATATATCCTGGCAAAAAGATCCTCATTCGATGGCTATCGATGCTTTTACAATAGACTGGAGTGGGTATCACTTTTATGCATTTCCTCCATTTGCACTAATTCTCAAAATGTTGAAGAAGATACAATCCGAAAGAGCTCGAGGCGTGGTGGTCGTACCTCATTGGACAAGTCAAGCCTGGTTCCCACTTTTTATGGCCATGCTTGATTCAAAACCTATCTATTTCAAGCCGGACATTACTCTTACTTGCTCTTCAAACAGGGAACCACATCCCTTATGGAGACGTCTTACCCTGGTAGCCGCAGTCTTATCAGGCAAGCTTTCGCAAAAAAGGGTATGCCAGAAGAAACAATAGATGTTGCAATTTCATCCTTGAGCGAATCCTCTTTACGCCAATATACAACGGCTTACAAAAAATGGTGGTCATATTGTAAAGAGGGAAAAATCGAGATTCTTTCAATTTCAATAACGGAAATCTTAAAATTTCTGGCAAGAGAATTCCAAAACGGTGCATCGTATGGAACAATAAACAGTTACCGATCGGCTATAGCCTTTATACTAGGGCCAGAGATCGGTCAAGATGACAGAATAAAGAAATATGTTAGAGGCATCGGAAAATGTCGACCTCCTCTACCCAAATATAACTCAACTTGGGACCCGAAGGTTGTTCTCGACTTTTTTGCACAAGGACCACCAAACGAAGATTTGTGCCTGGAAAAACTTACTCTCAAACTTGTCACTCTTCTTGCGTTAATAACCGGTCATAGACCACAGACTCTAGCGCTTATAGATATACGTAATGTGGAGAAAACAAAGAAGTGGATCGAGATAAAGATTCCAGAGAGAATCAAAACGTCAGGACCAAAAAGAAAACAACCTACGTTAATAATACCGTTCTATCCGGAAAACAATAAATTGTGCGTGGCGTCCATACTTGATATATACGGCATACGCACACGAGAGCTACGAAAAAACCGGTCAACACTGTTCATCTCATTTAAAAAACCACACAAGACTGCTTCAACACAGACCTTAAGCCGTTGGATAAAATCAACACTAACCCATGCGGGCGTGGATACAAGATGTTTTTCGGCGTACAGTACGCGACACGCTTCGACATCTGCAGTAAAGAGAAACGGAGTCAACATCGAGACTATTCAACGGACTGCAGGATGGACCGAATCTTCACAAACGTTTGCCAAATATTATAATCTGAGAATAGCGGAAGAAAAAGATGTATTCGCACGGTCTATTCTAGAACTACAAGGTGAATGAAAAGGTAGTAAAAAAAAAAAAAAAAAAAAAAAACCTTCTGCCGTATTATGCTATAAACATCTACCATGTGATCTCGAGGAAGAGGCGCGAAATATAATTAAACGATTAAACGAACTTACCTGTAAGTGAAGTTCTATCGTAATTGTATGCAGCGCCTCTTCCGAAGAGATCACTTCCCACCCAAATACCCAATACTAAGAAATCTTAGCCCCAAGAATTACGGCAGTGCTTTAAAGGAATGAAGTGAACATCGGACCATGAGGGCCTCAGGGGGTGGGGAAAAGGTTTTGTTTTACTATAAACCTGTGGCGACATCGGCATGGGGAGGGGATACTACCATGTGATCTCTTCGGAAGAGGCGCTGCATACAATTACGATAGAACTTCACTTACAGGTAAGTTCGTTTAATCGTTTAATTTTTGCACAATATTTATTGCAATTTAAACCTAAGACCCTAGTCTACAAAAATACGAAATACAAAAAATCATATTCTCGAAATGTCAAGCTTACTCAGGCCCCTCAAGCTATGCAGAAAACGCGTTGCTTCGTAGTAGATAGAAACCGTTTCCTTCAAAATATCCTTGGCATACAACCCTCAAAATGATACGACCCTAAAGTCCATTCCCGATATAAATATGAACTAAATTCCCGGCATGCACGCGACTGAACCTACGGCCAAATGCTAGTATGTATATGTAAATATATATGTACAACTATAGCTGGCCCTTGTGGATAAAAATAATTAGTAAATCGATTGACGAGGTATTTACAAGAAAATGCATGACGTTTCCAGTTGCAGCAAAGTGCAGCTCGAGGCACACTTTTGTTCACCCTTTAATTTCTCTTTTTTCCAATAGTTTTTTCATGTCTTCAATATTCACGAGGAATTAATCAATAATCTGTCGTGGTCCGATTCGTTATCGATTCATCGGAACGATGAAATGCGGGGCGAAAAAAAAACGAAATCCACCGTAGAAATCGACACAGCGTGCAATTGAACCAGGTTTTGTTTTGTTTATTTTTTTTCTTTTCCCCCGTTTCTTTTTTTCATTCGGTCCAACAAAATACGCGAAAGCGTATTTCCGTGGTATTCTCATTTTGCCACGGCTCCATATAGCAGGGAGAGCGATTATTTAAATCGTTGAGTCGCCCGACAGCGTGTGCCGTTGAAGCTCTCTGGCGCCCATTCCGGCACGCGGTAACGACTTTCCAGATGAACGCACGTGTCGACGATACCCAAACCCGCGCCCATATACTCCCTGTGCAGATTGTAATTTAATTGATAAATTCGAAGGAAATTGAAGTTCGAGCCGGGAACTATATGTACCCGCGTTTGCGCATCTAGGACCTCAATGAAAATTGATATTATATTGCATTTCGTCGTGTATACCAGTCGTTTGTGATATCGGTAGCCGTCTCCCTCCCATACATAGGCCCGCACTCGAGGCAAGAGCTTGGCAATCGAGTCGATCAAATTATTCACGTAATAATTCGACGATGCTGCACTTACTTTTTATTCCGACAAGGAACAGCACTTTAATGACCTTCGATTTAGTTGAAAGTCACATATTTGATGAAGCATTGCAAAACTACCGTAATGTTTGAGATACGTGACTTTTCCGAAAAATGAGGCTAATTTTTTTTCGGCTATTTTCTCATTTACTGGGTTATAAATTATATAAATCATATAAATGTTATAAATGATGAGGGTAAAATTTTTCATTCGAACATTTTTACGACCAAAAAATCGTTAAAAATATTTACGAATCTTTCAAAAACTGCCGTATTAGAACTCAAATGTGGGGGGTTTTATAAAAGAAGCCTTCCTGAATACAAACAAACCCGAGCAAACCTAACCAAAACCAACGCCTTCACGCCCGAGGAGGTTTGGTTTGTTTGGGTTTGTTTGTATTCAGAAAGGCTTCTTTCATAAATCCCCCTCACCCTCCACCACCAATATAAGCTTCGGAATGTTCAAAAGTGCCCTATTTTATCATGTGTTTCCGCGAACTTCAAAACCCCATCACTTTTTGGGGGGAGGGTGAATTTCTACCACCCCCGACTGAAACCATTTTAGACTCATTTTTCGGAAACGTCATTTAGCTAAAGTTTTGAAGCTAAATTACCAAACTATTGGACACTTGCTTTTATTTTATCGGCGGAAAAAAAGTTTTGAGGGCCGCCCCTCAAAAAAAGGCTTGTCGCGGGATGATATTGCAGTTTCGACCACGAGCAGTCCACCGATCTGAAAAAACGAATACCAAAATTCGTCTGATGTAAAGCGATGAAAAATCCACTATAGAAGTATTGAAAAAATGTTGATCGAGAGGGGTGACACGCCTTTTTGAGGCGTTGCCCATTTATCCGCGGATGTAAAAAATACGTGTCTAATAGTTTTCAATGCTCCATCGCATATATGAGTTTCAAAAAAATTGAAGTTGGACACACAGGTGATGTTCCTTGTAAGTATCGGGGAATACTACGAATGATTACGAGGATAAGCCAGTTTTGGAAATTTGTAGAAACATTTACAAATCCAGATAAACGTCCGAAAAATTGAGACTGGCCTGAAAAATGATTTTCGAAAGGGAGATCTAGATGCCCCGATTACCTATCCGAAACACCTCATGTATGTTCCACGGCTTTTTTTTTGAGTTTTCGATAAAAAATAATTGTTTCACTTTTTTTGATTTTTCCCCTAGCTCACGTTTTCATTTTTTTTTTACATGTTTTACGTATGTGCGAGGCTCTCAGAAGTTTTCAAATGCAACCAACTTAAGTTATGACTAGTATGAGTATTGTTTTTCATCTGAACTTTAATGACTCATCCTCTCAAACTGATTTTTTAACTTTTCATCAAAGTCTAAGGTATTTGCGTTAGTGTTCGGTGGGCCATTTTTTTATTACCTTACAGTCCACTGGAGGGGAAAAGCCAGTCCAGCTATTCAAAGAAGCCTAATTTTAAGAACATCATCAAGTCGTAGAATAAAAGGAGTAAAGAAATAACTGGAAAAATTTTATACATTAACAATAACTATAAAACTTATACATAATGTATACGTTTTACACATTAAGTGTACAAAAATCTAATTTTTCCAATTCTTCACTTGAAAATGAAAACATCAAAGTCCAAGACCGCGAAGAAACTCTGTGCATAGTGTTCCGCGACCGGAAAGATTTCTCTTGTAGTTATCAACCTAGAGCGAGAAACCAAAAAAATCTTTAAAACAAAGACCAAAACCTATGCAACTGCGTACGCAAATCAGAAAATACAACTTTTAACGAACTTGCCTACCTCTCACATTAAGAAAAATAATAATAATAATAATATCTCGAAAGTGGTCCCGTTTTGCATAAAGCCTTACTGGGTAATTTGACAGCGGAAAATATGTCCTAAACCCTTTCACCGGATCATGAGCAATGACCAGTAACCATGTATAGACATATCTATTATGTTTTGTCTGAAATGTTCAACACGTTTTTTTTAATTCAATATGTAATCATCCGCCTCTGTCTATTTGCTCATCCGGTAACCACCTAGCCCCTCCGCGTAGATAATTCCGCCCCGTTTGTTTTTTCGCTTCTACATTTCGTGTTGTCAAATATTTGGAGACAGAATGAAGAATCGCTGTTTCTCTCGCTCTTTGATTCCCACGAGTCGATCCCTCGCCAAGGTCCTCTTACACGCGCGCGATTGTGAGAATGTGTATTCGCGATAATGATTTCCCACGCTTCTCTAAATTCTATTCGGGTCCTACGGGGTGCGCAGCCTTAAGGTGCGAGAGCACCCTTGTATTCTCGAAGCCTCTTTATCGCTGGCACTGTCGCTGTGTATGCACCTCGTCCCTCTGATGCCAGGCCCTCTTGTCGATTGTTCTGGTTGGCACGTCCCCCGAAAAACTCATTAACGTGTCTCTTGGCTTTCTCTTTGCCGTTTCCCTTTCTCTCGCAGCCCTTTTCTCTCTCTCTCCCTCCCTCTCTCTCTTTCTCTCTCTCTCTCTCCCTCTATGCCTTTCTACCCATTTCGATGCTCCACATCTCCGGCCCTTTGCGATAAATCCGGTTCGGAATTCGAAGCTCCTTCTTCCCTCGCTATAGGGAAACGAAGTCCTTATTCACAGGGTTATCTCTGAGAAACGAAGTACGGCTTGGAAAGTAACTAGCAAAGCGCGTTCTCAAGAAAGAGATAGCAGAAAAGAGAGAAAGGGATGACGACTGGAGGCGAAAAATATATATACGTGAACACGTGCTTAGCTATACGGAGTTCGGGAATGAACACGCGACTTACTGCATTTCTTTCGTGATGTTTTCCTTTCCCTCGAATTTGAGAGAGAGAGAGAGAGAGAGAGAGAGAGGGGCAGAGGAAGTGCACGAAGAACGAAAGCGGTAGGAGAGTCTGTGACTCACCAAAAAGTCCTTTGGTAAAATGAAACGCTCACCCATACACCACGAATACTATATCCGCCGTCTCTCATCCTTTCTCTTTCTCCCTGCTCCTCTATCTCTTTCTTTCGTTTTCTTTCTCTTGCCCTCTGTATTCCGCGCGCATACCGGGCAAAGTTCACGACCTCGCAATTAAGCTCGCAGTGATGCAGACGGTTTCCTTGGTTTCAAAGTTAGCTTTCCCCAGCGAAAACTATTCGGTTATCTCCGTATTTCTATCTATGTACAAATGTACATGACGTACGTGATATATATATATATATCTTTGTGTGTGAATGTATATAAACAGAATTATACTATATTGCTTTGTTTCAAAAAAGATATGACTTCCAGCGACGGAGCGAATAATCGCAAAAAGCAAAATGTATATATATATATGGAGTCTTTTGAAAGGCAAACAATACAGTTTTCTTATACGTTCAAGAGTCCCGTACGAGTCAGATAAGATACATCTTGACTAACACAAGAAACTTGTCGCACCCGCATCTAATTATAGCTTTATTAGACTTCAGTTAGTGTCTTGCCAGTTATTGCTGTAAGATACTTAATTAAGGATGTAATTATTGCTGTATTGGACTCAAGTTATGCTGTTGAAGTTTGCATCGTTGGCATGCAACGGAAATTCTTTTTTATTTCCTTTTTTTCTATTTTTTTTGTTATCCAAAATATTGGGCGATAGAATTAGGCTGTAGGTCTCTAATGAGAATCTTAAGAAAAGTTAATTGTAGCTTTGATCCAGCAAAAAAATTCCAATCATAAAAAGAAAACTTCGGTGCATTCCAACGATGCAAACTTCAAGGTCTTCTTACGTTACTGTCTGGTTAGTTATTTTTGTAATAGACTCAAATTAATGTTGAGTTGTTTGTTGCTGAATTGGACGCAAGTTAGCGTGTAGTTACTTCTTGCTGTATCAGACTAAAGTTAGTGTCTAGTTAATCATTGCTGCATTACATTGAAATTACTATCTTGTTACTTATTGCTGTATGAAACTGAAGATAGTATCTCGTCAGTCGTTGCTTCATTAGACTCAAGTTAGTATCTAGTTAGCTTTTTCCGAATTGGACTGAAGTTCGTATTTGGCTAGCTATTGTTATAATGGACTCAAGTTAAAGTCTAATTAGTCGTTGTTGAATTAGACTCAAGTTAGTTCCTAGCTAGATCTTCCTGCATTAGACTGGACTTCCTGTCTAATTAGGTGTTATTGAATTAGACTCAAGTTGTTATCTACTTAGTTATTGCTGTACTAGACTCTAGTTAGTGTCTGGTTAGTTATTGGACTCAAGTTAGTGTCTAATTAGTTTTTGTTGAATTAGACTCAAGTTAGGTGTCGCTATAATAGACTCAAGTTAGTGTCTACTTAGTTCGTTCTGAATTAGACTGAAGTTAGCGTCTAGCTAGTTATCGGTAATTTAGACTCAAGTAAGAATCTGTTTGGATACAGCTAGATTAGCTTCAAGTTGACGTCTACTCAGTTATTATTGTATTATAAATATAGGAGTCACGACTAACGTTAAAAAATGATATATCGTCGTTGTACGATACGAGCTTCCAATTCCCAGGCCAACAATGTTCCCTTTTGCGATTGGTCCCACAAGTGCATCGATTCTTTTTCATCGAGCTTATCGAAGTATTTTTTGGCACGAGTGTCTCGGGATTACCGGTAAAACGCCTCGTTAGCGCGGTCTGATTAAATACGAAGCTTTTCTCCTTAACAAGTGTAAAATTCCCCATTAAAACAGCCAATCAAGCGACCTTTGCAAACTTCCGGAGATTCGCCAGTCATGACGAACGCATCGCACGGAGTGGCGATTTTTTTCGCTGTCCTTCACTCTGTCCCGGACACCATGAGAATACACGCCATGAAACTTTCATAAACGAGTACCGCGAGCTGTTCGCGGTAAGATATTGGCTCGATCTATGCGTCTCCTCTCCCTTCGGGCGAAGCTCGTCGTCGCCGACGTGCAGCATGTTTATAAACCACGACAAAATCCTTCCTTCGGTCTGTCGGAGAGGAAGAGAGAAAGAGAGAGAGAGAGAGAGGGAGAGAGAGAGAAAGAGAGAGGATGGAAAAGAAAAGACCGGTCGCACCCCACGAGTAAATCCTCGATACCCCAACCGCGACGTCTTCCAACGCTTCCAAGCCATAAGTTAGAGCACTCCAGCGCCCTCTGTCTTGGCCCCCATTCACCATCCTCGCACTCTACATCTCCCTTACTCGCGATATCGCGTTCTCCACTGTAGCACTACACGATGACGCTGCACTATATCGCGAGGAGTCCGCTAACAGTGCATAAAGTATCGTACAGAGGGATTTCCGCGTCGAACCGCGATTTTCTTCCGACGCAGCCCCGAATTTATCGTCTCGCCTTTTTCTCCGCGCGTGTATCCACCGAAGATGACACGAACAATCATCATTTCCCCTCCGAACTCATTTTCAAATAAACCCTCGTATGCCCTTGCGGACCTTTGCGATCCCATCCTTCCTACTTGTACCCCACTTGTCACTTCACTGTTGCCGGATCCTCACATGTGCCTCCCCGGAGTATTGCCCATCACCCGGGTTTGCACGAGGGCACAGGGAAACTGACAAGGAACATCCCTCAGGTGTCCGCCTCCGATTTTGTTGAAACTCATATATGTGATAGAGCATCAAAAATTTTGAGACACGTATTTTTTTTTATCGGCGGAAAAACGGTTTTGAGGGGTGAAACGCACCCTCGAAAATGGGGATGTTTTTTCGTTTTTCGTCGATAACGTTTTAACGGTATGAGATATAAAAAAAATTCAAATTGCAACAATGTTTATTTTTTCATGTACTATACATTGGAGATGAGAACGATACCATTATCGACGAAAAACGAAAAACACCCCTATTTTCGACGGCGCGTTTCACCCCTTAAAACCGTTTTTCCGCCGATAAAAAAAATACGTATCGCTTACTTTTCGATGCTTTATAACATATCCAAATTTCAACAAAATCGAAGGGTGTCACCTGAGGGATGTTCCTTGTGAGAAAAACCTGTCCCAGCTATTATCCATGATTCAGCTTTCTATAGAACTTTTTGATTCTTTCATCCGTCGATTGCTTTCCGTCACGACGAATAGTGACGAAAGAAAAAGCGAGCTCACCGCCTCCTCGGTAATGAGCAAAAATTCCCCCGGCGTGCGTATTTTCAGCACTGATTCATCGGGCGACGAGACTTCGTGGCAATGCATAGTCCCCGGGAACTCGCGGTCCTACTGTATTTATCGAGCAATTCAAAAGAGTCTCCTCCGAATTACGACGCGGAAAACACCGTCGTATACAACAAGGGGTACAAGCGTACCACCACCGTTATGCATATAAGACCAACACGAAACGAAGATTAAACGGAGTAGCCGAAGAAGAAAAAAACGCGTTTTCCAGACCCTCAGAGGTGAACGTACACGAGGCGAAATAACGAATGTGTCTTCTTTGTGGACGTGCGTGCGACGAAGAACACGTGCACCGAGTACTCCGCGCTAGATTCGTCGCAGTTAATCATTCGCACACACGTACACACGCACAGACACGTACACGCGGGAGAAAGATAAAAATACATTGCTCGGACGAGAATGAGAGGATGTCCCAGCCTTCATTCCCCGAAGGCAAAAGCCATCCTAACTGCTCGGGCATATTCATCCACCGCTGATCTTATATCGTCGTTAAATCTATAGCGAGCTGGGACGAGACGAGAAAAAGGGGTTAAAAAATGAAAAAAAAAGCGGGTAAACGAGATTCAACGATGCCGGAGGATGCATCTCCTGTGGCACGCGAGAACTTTGCATTCCACGCATACGCCAGCGAGCTCGTATTCAGGGGAGAGAGAGAGAGAGAGAGAGAGAGAGAGAGAGAGAGAGAGAGAGAAAGGAGGGATGGAGGAATGGAAAGAGAGAGAGCCAGGGAAAGAGACGGAGACCCCACAGCAACAAACGCCCACGTAATACACAATATATGTACATCAATGCATCTAGCGCTATATTTGTAGTCCCTGTATACACAGTGTCCCAAAAGTCATCCAACCGCCATTGAAAAACTTGACGGAATACATTGTACGAAAGTTAAAATGAAAACTCGAATCAACGGATCCTCACAAAGCACACATCACAACCAATGTGCTAAAAAAACGAATAACGATATAAAGAAATGACCGAGAAAAAAATTCGTAAAAAAAACGACACATTCTTTTCAACGTTCCAGAAAAAGAAGACGTCAGAAATTGAGAAGAAAAATCCATTTGATCGAACGTTTTGACTCAAACGAGGCTTTCTCTGTGAGACAGCAACGAGGGTAATAATTAAAACGTGAATCAATGGAGCCTCACAAAGTACACATGAAAACCAGTATGCGAAAGAAACGCATAAAAAATAAAGAAATAACCGAGAAACAAATACGTAAAAAAACAAAAGACACAATTTTTTCAACGTTCCAGAAAAACCAAGCGTCAGACAATTGCACGAAAAATCCATTTCGTTGAACCTTTTTACTTGAACGAGGCTTCTTCTGTCATATAGCAGAAAAATCATTAATTGAATTGAAAAATACAACCAAACACACATAAATGAATACAAAAGTGACAACTCGTACGAGTTGTCCGTCGGGTCCAATTTGTCAAGAAGGAGGATTGCGAACACTTCGACATTCAGCAAAATTGTTCACCCTTTTTCGAGCGATAAACAATGTAGCTGTATATCGCAAAACTTGCTGAAGGTCAATTACAAGTCCCATTATTCGATAACGTGAATTTATTTCCGTACACCCTGTATGGAGGATGCAGAGAACGAGAGCGAAACGTTCAACGCCTCTCGGCTCACGAGGCGTTTCTAAGTAGTGTTGGCGTTTCACAAAGCAAGTAGTAACGGTCGCGCTATAGTCAGACAGCCCCATCCGACTCTCACGCCAGCGTTTGTGTGCGTGTTCTCTCGGCTCGCACATGTAGTTCGCGATTTTAGATACAAACACACACACACACACTCACACACACACACACACACACACACACACGCACACACACACACACACACACACACACACACGCACACACACACACACACACACACACACACACACACACACACACACACACACACACACACACACACACACACACACACACACACACACACACACACACACACACACACACACACACACACACACACACACACACACACACACACACACACACACACACACACACACACACACACACACACACACACACACACACACACACACACACACACACACACACACACACACACACACACACACACACACACACACACACACACACACACACACACACACACACACACACACACACACACACACACACACACACACACACACACACACACACACACACACACACACACACACACACACACACACACACACACACACACACACACACACACACACACACACACACACACACACACACACACACACACACACACACATACACACACACACACACATATGTATATATTTAAAATGTGACTCTACGAGGGGGTTTACGACGGTATGCTTTTGTTTTCCCTTTTAAAAGCGTCGTCCGACGACGTGTATGTATTTCGAGAGGCGCTGAATGTTTATGAGTACCCGTAACGCAAATTACCTAGCAGTGCTTCGAATATGTACGTATGCATGTTACACATTTAATTACGCATATACATATGTGAATGTATGTATGTATGGGGAAAGGCCACTTTTATACCATTATGTTTATAAGGGCTATCGATACATCTCGCTGTTTTTAAAACGGTCCTCGGACTTGAATTTCTTTCTATATTTATTTTTTTTTCTTTATATATAAATATATATATATATATATATATATATATATATATATATATATATATATATATATATATACAGGGTGTCCTGTTATGAACGGATAATCTCGCAACTGTCGATAGGTCAGATACGCTGGAATTCTATTGTAGTAATAGTGCCACGGTTTTGGAGATAAAAATCATCTGCTTTCGATTTTTCGCATGCCATTTCTACAAATGAAAACTTTGCTTACTCAGTTCTTTAAAAAATACTCTTGGTTATTTGTTTTCGTTAGAAAAACCTTCGTGTTAACCTTACATATTAAGGAAACTTTATGAAAAAAGATCTCATGCTAAAGTATTATACAAACCAATTCGAACATCTGACTTTGATAGTCTGCGGTGTCAAAAAAATGTACTACGCATATCGTGCTAATTACTTTGAAGAGTTGCTTAGTTACTGTCGATTCATATCATTTATGGAAATGGCATGCAAAAAACCACGAGATGATTTTTTTTTTAATACCATAAAGCCTCGAAAACCGTGGAACTTTTACTAAACAAAAATTCCAGCATATAGTAGGACGTGATCTGACCTATCGATAGTTGCAGGATTATCTATGCATACCAGAGCACCCTGCATATATATACATGGGTGATGAAAAAAAATCGACTACTTTTTTTTCAAACTTCCCCCTTCAGTAGTTGCAGTAAGGTATAATGAGACGCCTGTTGAGAAATGAGCCTTTTATATTAATATTTGGGGGCTACACATCGCAATTTTTCATTTCCCATCCTAATACGGTGGAAAGAATTTTGCTTATTACTTTTGAATTTTATCACTCGCGCCCGGTTAAACGTACAATAATGCCCAATATATATTCTTGTGGGCAATTAAACGCTCTATAAAAAAGGTCTCTTATTGTTTCAAGATAAACCTACTTTTTCGAAAGTTATTCAAGGTCACAGTGGAATTTATAGTAAATTAAATTTTTTTTTACTTTTTCGGCGTAACTATTAGATTTATTATAAAATTTCATAGGACCTTTTTCGTAGATCATTCCATTTTTATGAAATAATGTTACTGTGGTCTAATCACAAAAGGGATAAAGATGATTTGGAATGTTTCAAAAATATGCGAGTAATAAATGACGTTGCAAAATGTGGTATTGAGTGAATAGAAGAATATAATAATTGTTTAACGCTGAACGAGGAATAACTGCAATATCTTTTACAAGTTGTATAAGAAAATCGTCGACGTTTTCCGGATTGTACAAAAAAAATCTTAAATTATCATCAATTTGTAAAATACCTTCTACGTTAAAATTTCACAAATTTATTGTGTTTGGAAAAATTATAAACCGAACGGAGAAAATGCTCATGTGGTTTACAATTGTAATCAACAGTAAGCACTGAAAAGTTACCTTGCAAAAACGAGCGTCGTTTCATTTGTATTTTTGGTTAATATAACAATTCATTTCACGGAAAAAGCAAACTTTCTCCTAAAAAATGAATTTGTAAAGCGGTTAATTATTAAACCATCAAATTTTTAAATTACTTAATCACACGATTTTATAGAAAATTTAATGATCTGCAAAAAAGTTCCATAACATTTTGTGATAAATCTGTTAGTTTCGGCGAAAAAATGAAAAAAAAATCTTGAAATTTTCCATAAATTCAACTTTGACCTTGAATAACTTTCGAAAAAGTAGATCTATCATAAAACGATAAGAGCCCTTTTTCAGAGCGGTCAATTTCCTACAAAATTGTGTATTGGGCATTGTTGTACAATTCTCCATTGGCGAGTTATAAAATTCAAAAAATAGCAAGCAAAGTTTTCTTCGTGTTATTAGCATAGCAAATAGAAACTCGCGATGAGGATCGTCCAAATATTAATATTGAGAGGTCATACTTAAATAGGCGTCTTATTTTACTTTTCTACAACTACTGTATAGAAGAATTTAAAATGAAAATAGTCGACTTTTTTAATCGCCCTAATATATATAGATATATATTAGGGCCTTTCATATACGACGAAATACAATGCACGAACTTGAAGGAGCAATGCCCGAGCATAAGCTTCAACTTGCAACTCGTGCATAATCCAAATAAAACTAATCGCAGACGAAAAATACGACAACACGAATGAACCTCAACCGAAAGTTTGATAAATTCTATCGATCGTTTGATAGTTTATAAGAATTTTATAAAATCCTATCTACCTATAAGAACAAAATTTCCAAAAAAAAGTTTGACTACCCAATAATCGTTCCTTCCGTACGTGTTGGGATAACCAAACAATAAATTATCGTTTTTTTACGCGAGAAGCTTGTTTGAAAAAGTTAAATCGCTTGTTTTTTTACAAGTAAATTCAAGCTTATTTTATTTTAGGGAACAATCCAAACGAATATGTTCGAAAGCTAGCAAGTGTGGTAATTCGTTGCTTCTTTTTCCATCGATCCTATCTTTTTTGGAGATTTTAATTGCGAAGTAGCGTCGTCCACTTGTCTGGTTTTTCCTGCACCCTCTTTCTTGGCCGTTGCATATGTACGTTTACGAGCGCAAGACTCGTAAATCATAAGTATCGACTGACTGAGCCACACGGCCAAAGGAGAATATTCAGGGCACAGATAGAGAGAGAGGGGCGGTGGGGGGGGGGGGGAGAACAGACAAACACAGAGGAGGAATGACAGAGAGGAAAAGATGGTGAGCGAGAGAGGGAGAGGGAGAGAGGGAAAAGGAGAGGGAGAGGGAGAGAGAGAGGAAGAGAGAGAGAGAGAGAGAGAGAGAGAGAGAGAGAGAGAGAGAGAGAGAGAGAGAGAAACGTACAACGTCGCGAACCATCGGGTTATCTCTCACATGCCCGCGACGAGAGCGTGTTCTCTCGTGACTAGCTCAAGTTTTACTAGGTCGTGCTCTACTGCGATTTTGTCGCAGACGTGGTATATGACGTGCGGCAAATACAGCGGAGCAAGAGAAAGAAGGTGGAAGCGAGAGAAAGGCGAATGAGAAAGAGGAAAGAGAGAGAAAGAGTATCAGGGATAAAAGCGGCGTGCTGGCTCGCAGCCAAGCTCGGAGAGTTCGGCGCGTGAAAAGTCCATTCGACGCCAAAGATTATGAGAGTCGATGATCGAATGAGCGTTAAAATCCATCAAGAAATACGGTCGTGATACGCAAAAGGAGAAATTTACTTTCGACAGGACAAAACAAAATTTTGTCAATTTTCATCATAGAGCCTTCGCGAAAGGCACTGCGCGTGGATAGAAATATGAACTTGGCGCGGGGTCGATGAATTTAAGGGGTTACGTGGATTTCGAAGCCAAAAAAAGCATATTTTCTCTATTAAAAAAAAAATATAATATATAAATTATTTTATTCAAAATGTTGAGCACATAAAGAAGCAACGTGTCAACAATTTCTACAAAAAAGTTCATCCAAAAATTTGGGAAATTCAGCGGGTGGGGCCTGGTTCCCTGAGACCCCTGAAAAAAGTGTCCTGGTGGTCAGGATAACGCGTAATAGCTTCATCTGAAATTAAAAAGGCATTTTTTTCTGTTAGTAGATAAGTATAGCTCGTTATTGAACGAAGGTTTTTTTTAAATTGAAATTTGAGTGTTAGCAGAGTTGTATGCAAAATAGTTCAATGTTCGGTACAATTTACACTACGTATAACCTTATAAGATTAGCTGTTATCGAAAAAAATCCTTTGTTCAATCACTAGTCAATGCTATGCGAAGAAGTGTGCAAAATTTTCGATAAGATCGGTGGATTAGTTTTTGAGAAATCGTGTCCACCGACTTGTTAAGGGGTCTCCGGAAACCAGGTCCCCCGTCTAAATTTCCCTAACTTTTGGACGAAATTTTTATTTCCATATTGTTGAAATGTTGTTTTTTATGGGCTTAAAGTTTTGAACAAAATAATTTATATATTATATTTGTTTTAACTAGAGAAAATCTGCTTTTCATTGGCTTCGAAACCCACGTAACCCCTTAAGACTGATCTTTACGGACCGATGATAGAAATGATACAAGTGTAAAATAAAACCTTCGAGCCCCGAAAAATGAATACTGTTCGCATAAGGATCGATAGACGACCCATTCGTGTGAAAGTTAAGGATGTTGAGTCCCTATGAAACATGTTAATGTTAATGGTTCAATAAATAGCTTCTTAATCGTCATGAAATTTTTACAAGACCTCCTGAATACTTCATGTAAAAACAAACCAAATTTTCAGAATTCTATCATCATTACTTCAACCTCCTTAAGGGTTGAAATAAAAAATGATAAGAAAATTCTGCAAATTTGGTATGTTTTTGTATGAAGTATTTAAGAGGTCGTGTTAAAATTTCACGACGATTAGGAAGCTCGTTATTAAAAAATTAACATTTTGTTAAGAACAATTTGTAAAAGAAATTTAAAAAAAATTTATCAATAAACTTCGTTTTGTTTCCGTTGCTTTCAGTATATTGTAGATATTATAAAATTGAGAGGTCAAAAAAAAAACTTATTGCAAAGTTACATCAGTTTCCATAAAACAACATTTAATCTGTGAATGTTAATTGTTCAATAACGAGCTTCCTAATTGTCGTGAAATTTTTACGCGATCTCTGAAATACTCCATACAAAAACATACCAAATTTTCAGAACTTTATCATCGTTTGCGATTTGGGACTCAACATCCTTAATTAGATATATTCGTTAGGTAGCGGGATTAAGACTCGAAAGAAGACCTTGATTCGATGGTAGTTGACGGGAGACTGCTTCGACTTTTTGCACACTGACCCTAGGTTCGCATGCGATTTTTCGAGAGAGTTCGCTATAGCGCGGCGACCGTTTGATACGGACAGCCCAGTTGTTTTCATACTCCGCTCTGGTTACTGGTTCGAATCATGCAGATGGGCCAGCGTAAGGTTTTCAGAGTCTGTTGATCGAGTTGCTGATTGGTTTTTGTTCGACGGCTCTTCGTGAAATATTCGTCTAAGATCATGTTCTTAGCCTTATCATCAAAGCCAAGATGATAGGAAAAATCGATGGCTGAAGATGCTGCTATTATCTAGGTATACATCACTGTGGTTTGAATATGCGTGTGAAACGTACGCACAACGTTCTCCCTTGTGTCTTATCCTTAGATTTATGCATATAATAGAATTGCGACAAAGGAGGATACTAGAAACAACCGAGAGTCTCTCCTGTACATTCACTAGGATGTCACATGCAATCACTCAATATATCAACTCGAATGCTAACATTTGTTTCTTCGCGGCTGGCCCATCGTGAATTATGGAAACTTTCATTAATTTTTACTACAACAAAAAAAAGAAAAATGATTATAACTTTATAATAAATTATACCAAGAGACAAGAAAGCAGACAGTCCATCTCTCCAGGGCTACACATCTTACCGTGTCTTACGAACCGCGCACCACGAGACACTCACCCGCGGACTTGCCCATTTCCACCAAGCAGCAGGCGCAACCAGCAGGGTGTAAATTGGCCGTGTTTTTTTGCCTTCTTCGCGCCCGTTCCAGTCTCGCATCAAGAGACTCTCGCCAAAGGGGTTTGCGGGAGCGTGTAAAAGAGCGGTTCCGTAGTGGCAGCTCGCCGCGAGAGAGAAAAAGAAAGAGCCGAGCAGCAGAAGATCACAGGACTCGTTTTATCGCGGCGTTAACCCTTTGACAACACTTCTCCTTACGTGCGTAATTGTTTTATCTGCCTACGGGTAGTTCCGTCCGAGCCACGCAGTGGAACTCATCTATTGAAGGGCTTGATGGAGATCCACCATAATGGGTTTGATGGACATCCACTTTCGTGGGTTTGATGAAGGTCCACCACGATGGGTTTTATGGACATCCACCATAACGGGTTTGATAGAGATCTGCCATCATGGGTTTAATGGAGATCCACCATCATGAGTATCATGGAGGTCCACCATCACAAATTTGATGGAGATCTACCATGATGGGTTTGATGGAGATCCGCCATGATGGGTTTGATGGAGATCCGCCATGATGGGTTTGATGGAGATCCACCATCCTGAGTTTGATGAAGATCCACTATGATGAGGTTCATGAAAATCCACCATAATGAGTTCCATAAAGGTCGTGGAGTTGATTGAGATCCACCATCGTTTGATGGAGATTCACTATCAGAAGTTTAATGGAGATCCACCATCCAGGCAGTGCTCTCTACAAACTGCCCTGCCCTACGGTCACCCATCCAATCAACAACCGGGACCGAAACGGGACTGGGTGACCACTCGGGCGCGCCAGGAAATTCCTAAATTAACCTTCGCCAAACTTGACCTCCGTCAATAAGAAAAGAAGAGCCAGAAATAGGGGTGGCAAGCCTACTCGAATGTCGTCTGCGGTAAGGATCTATTCATCCACCGGGCATCCGGTATCCTCCAGCATGTACCAGGCAGTTTAGGTATTTCGGAATGTGCCTGGGTCGCGTTCGGTACAGGATCAAGCTCATTTATAGGGTTGCGCATAAACCGAGTAGAGGTCCATGTGGTAACCCGTACATTTTGCTATCTGGTCCCGGATTACACTGTGCTACTCATCCAAGTCCCGCCCGTTCATACGTCCTCGTCGACTCGCCCGACCCTCGTTGCCCCATCTTTCAGGGTAAACACGTGAAAACATTATAGGGAGGCATATCGGATATTGTGGAGCGGACATACGCATTGCTCCTTGGCATGACGCATTGCCTCATCCGCGCTGGTGTACATTTGTGACTACAAGCTTGCAACCGGACCGGGTCTGAAGCCTCTCACTCTCTTCCTCTCTCAATGCTCTGTATCGTCGCGTAATAATCATGTCGCAACACGATCCATTCCGGCGAATGTAATATTCTAGCATTTGTGGGTGTGTGTGTGTGTGTGTGTGTGTGTGTGTGTGTGTGGGTGGGTGTGTGTTTTAGCGGCCCATTCAATCCTTTTGGTCTCTCTCCCTCTCTGCACATTTCCGTGTGCTCCCTCCCTCTTTCTCTCTCTCATACACACACACACACACCCTCGCTCCAGCCCTCTAACTCTCAATAGGTGGGCTTAGGTATCAACTGCGATTTCTCCATCTCGCCGCTTTCAGCCGCACGTCCCGATGAGGAAGAGGTGGGGTTGGATCCGAGGGGGTTCAGTAATTGTGGGTGAGGTTGCATTTGCAACACGCTTGAACACACCCCTGACTTCAACGTCATTATTATACACGAAGAGGAACCTTTACATTGAACTCGACCCCGGGGCTTTCTCTCTCTTTTTTTCTCTCTTGCTTTTCCTTCCCTCCGCCCAGCCAATATTCTTCATCCCCATATTCTGTTCTATGTCTGTATTTCCCGTCCTCCCTCTCCCTCTCTCTTTCTCTCTCTCTCTCTCTCACTCTGTCTCTCTCTCTCTCTCTTTCACTCTCTCAGCCTCGGGCAAAGCGCAGAGCAAGCCCAGCTGTGAAACAGCATCATCACAGAGGTCGCTTTCGCCAGGCTAAAGCCCCCCCCCCTCTCTCTATACGCCGCTAATTCCCCGTTAATCCTGAAGGGACCCTGCCCCGAGTAGCGAGTATTACTCGTCTGTGCTTGCATCACCGTATCCCCTACGTACCAAAAAGGCTGATCATGTATGTGCTTGTGCGTGCGTTCATGTCTATTGCAGCGTGGGTGTGTGTGAGAATGGTTGAATACACGAGGGCGAGATATGCTCATCTCTAACGGGTTACAACGTCACCGATGTGCGCTTCTCCGCTACACAGCACTTCCTCTCGAGGGAAACCCCTCACCACCCCTATCGCCATTAGCCTTATTGTTCTTATTGCAAGCCTCGCGAAAAGTTCCTCTCCGGCTCTTTCTCTCTCGCACATCTGGTCCGGGTCTCGTCCCAACTATGGTGGAATGACATTCCCTTCAACGTGCACCCTTTTTCGTCATTTTAGAACCATTTTTTAATCCGGCCATCATGCTGCTCCACCGGTCTGCATAAGCTTGGGGCCCAAAAAACAGGTCGATTTTGCAGTAGTTTTTTGTGACAAGGATATTGGGCTGACGAGGTCGGGATTGCACAGACCATCAATGCGTATTCTTTCCAAGTGCGAATTTTTTTGTTGAAAAACATCAAGAATCAATGCAGTTATTATTATTTGAAAGAAGTGTCGTCCTTGCTGCAGCGTCAATTGCAGTAGGTGGTTTTGGCGACTGGGGTGAACGGAAATGAAAAATGTAATTTTAGTGTTTTAGTTTTAGTTTTAGTTTTTTGACATTTTGGTAACTACAAATTTGGCGAGATGTAGAAAAGACAAGTTTGCTTTTCGTTTGAAAAAAAAAACAACTTTGATCGTTTGTTATCACGGACGAGTAAACGGTTTAAACAATGATCCAGTCATACGATGGATAATCTTCTCAACTGTACTCTCTCCGAATTTAACGTGAATCGGACGAATAGATTTTAAGAATGATGTTGAAGTTTGCATCGTTTGAATGTAACGAAAATTGATTTTTCTTCTATTGTCCACGTTTTTTTTTTCATCAATTTAGGGTACGAAACACAGTCAATCTGATTTTTCTTAGCCTCATGGAAGATCCACGATCTTAATTATTTTATAAATTATAGCTTGTAATACAAATGTGGAAAAAAAATTGAAAAGATCTTTCGTAGCATCTCAACGATGCAAATCTCGTCGTCATTTTTAACATACAACACCTTTTCACAAAAACCGTAAGAACTCGGTTGATTTTTCAAATTTTACAAAATTCTTATTGCACATCAAAGGTCAATCTTGGCCCTTTCGAATCCGTTCAAATACATTTCTGCCGCCATACCCAAAAACTTTTTGGAAAGAGAAATTGCAACTTTTGAAAAAAATTTCAGAAATTGCTCAAAAAAACAGCTACGTTCAAGCTCACATATTGAGCAAAAAACATACTACGAAATTGGAGAAAAAAAATCATCGTATCGTGTCTTTCTTTCAAAAACCTTCACATCTCTTTCCCCCTTTTCTGCCCGAGGTCTGTAACGCCTCGTCCCGATCGACGCATGTCAAAGTGTACTCATACTTTTCTACGGTTCACAGCACCGACCAAGCGCGTTTCAAGTCCTTCAAAACGATGCCCCCGTACAATTCGGAAAAAATTTCCTCGCTGGCGCGTATCCAAAAAGTTATTACGTGCACGTAATCGCGAGCGGGATCTTTCTCTAAGTTTTTTTTTCACCGCTACCCTGTTTGCAGCCTTCTCTTTCGCCATCTTGCCTCGCGTCTCGTTTTCCTTCTCTTTTCGTCCTTTTATTTTCTGGACGGAGCGTGGCTTCACCCCCTGGCCCACCTCGCGGCCAACCCCAGGATGATCCACAGTTGTGCGTCATGCATATACATACGTCTCTGCACAGCGAATAGGTGTATCTACGTTGCTCTCTCACTCTTTCACGACGAAAAAAGGGAGAAAGGGAGAGTTTAAGAGAGGGAGAGAGAAGGAGAGGGAGAGAGTGAGAGAGAGAGAGAGAGAGAGAGAGAGAGAGAGAGAGAGAGAGAGAGAGAGAGAGAGAGAGCGAAGGAGAGAAAAAGAGAGGGAGATGAGGTTCTTCGGGCTTACCAGCATGTTAACCGGTGAAACGCCCCGGTGGATGATGCCTCGGCTTCTCGTGCTGTAGTGTTGCCCCGAGGCGATCCTTGCTTATCCCTCCATCTTCTCTCTCTCTCTCTCTCACTCTCTCTCTCTCTCTCTCTCTCTCTCTCTCTCTCTCTCTCTCTCTCTCTCTCTCTCTCTCTCTCTCTCTCTCTCTCTCTCTCTCTCTCTCTCCCTCTCTCTCTCTCTCTCTCTCTCTCTGGCCCACTCATCCCCGCATAATCTTTCGCTCGCCACCACTCTCTCGAGCCCGTTTGCATTTTTTTTGCTCCTCTTTTTCGTTGGCCCTTCTGAATGAGGAACATCGGTTAACCCGAGGGAAAAAGATCGCGAGAGCAGCGTGGAAAATTACCGTGTTCCATATGTGCAAGCTAGGAGAAAAAGACAGTACGCATACGCGTATAGCATCATTTCTGAGGTATCATCATCATCATCATCATCATCATCGTATATATTACGTATAAGGCGGAAGGGTTGCACAGAAAGGACTCGAGAAGCGCAGCCAGAAGCAAGATCATATCGCTGGGGTAACTGACGCATGCCCTGCGAAAGAAGAAGTCTTTCACAAACTGCAATGCGTTTTGTAATGCGCTTATACGCGAGCCTTGCATAGAAAGCCGCATCTCGAGCTTCACCCTCTCCACCTTCTTCTTCGCTCTTCACAGTGTTTTTTTCCTACTTATTTCACATTTCCCTCTTTCGCACTTTTTTCGCATTTTTCTCCGGGGCTCGTATCTCCGTCCGCGGACGTTTTGTTCTTTATCATTTTTGCACTTTTTCCCACTCCCTGGCGCGCACCCTCCGACCTCCGTTGCGTGCTCCTTTTTCCGTTCATTTCAGGCTGACTGACAGAATAATCTGCTGCGACGCAGCGGGCAGAGGCAGAGCGAGAGGGACGCTGCGCGTCAGGGAGGAAAATATAATTCAACGCCCTGCGGATGAACGCGGAAAGTATTTCTGCGGCATTGTGTTATAGAAATATGTATACGATACGTATACATATATATATATATATATATATATATATATATATATATATATATATATATATATATATATATATATATATATATACACGCGATACGTGGATAGTTACCCAACAAAGTAGAAAAGCGCGAAATGAGTCTCGACACGGTTCCCATTGCCACAGTAATCTCCATTCTTATCATTACGCATTCTCTCCGAGGCCAATTTACATAAAAGGATCTCCAATCTCCGGGCCCTATACCGGGCCCTGGAATCAACGGATGCCGTTCGGCAGCCAATAAATAAATAATCATTTTTTTATGGCTCTAGCTGATTATCGATTACTGGGCTCTTTAATGACCAGACACCAATCGGGAGCTAACAAATGGACAACCATTTGATGATCTTGTAATTTTTGGAGCATGCGAATTCAAGGACCGTTTTCGATAACCCTGTCGCCATACTCATCATTGAGCAATCTGGAATGTCTTGAAATTTTATTCATTACAGAGACCACCCACAAAACCAATCGCGAAGTGGTCAAATGAAAACAGTGTAAATAAAAAGTAAGCAGACTACGAGCATCCAGAACGGAAATAAACTAACACAGTGGTGATGATAGGACCGTCATGATGGTGCAAACATTAACACGACTGTGACGGGCTGAAAGAAGGTCGTTTTCTAGATTTTTCATCTGGTAGTTTGTGTATTTGGGATTTGGATAAAAGTATGTTGATAAGCATGCATTGAACCTAGTGCGTGTAAATTTTGGTTTAAAAACATTGAAAATTAACAACGTTTTAGAGGTATAATAGAGCCTCAGTACAAGAAACGTGGACAATGATTGGTCTGAAAGATAAAAATAAAAGTTTTATAATCTCTAGAAATATAGTTGTCGTTGTGCGTAGCTATATTTCAAGAAAAAACTTGACAAAATGACCGGTTAAAAAAAAAAGTGTTATTTTCGCGAAATTGTTACTTATTTTCGAGGGGATGAAAAAATGATATTTTTTTTTTAAATATGGCTACGTACAACGATAGCTACTGGAATTATGGGAATTTTGGTATTTTTTCAATTCGAAAATCGGACAATTATAGCTAGAGTTATGATACCGGCCAGGTCGCGAAAAGTCGTTTCGAGAAAAACGCGATTAACAGTTTTAGTATACTCAAATCGTTGCGTTAAGGCCTTAGGCCACAGTAACGGGTATAAAATCATGTGCGAATTTAACAATTTTTTTTTCGTATGAAAAAGTGATTCACTCATAAAATTAATTACACATCTATTTAATATAAATATCAAGCTATGAGAATTTTTATTTTTTTTTCGATGTACAATATGGCCGACTACTCGCAACTTCTCGAAACACCTTTTTTCCAATTGGCGTGACAAATAACTTCAACAATTTTCACTCGAATTACTTCAAATTTGAAAGTTATGTTCCTAATTTCATTTCGCAGAGAAGTACGTATACGGTATTTCTGATGATTCGAAAACTTTTCATTTTATGAGCAGTTATAACGAAATTTTCCACTAAAAATTCATTTTTCAAGTTCAAATACCTACAACTTTTGAATAAAACAATATTTTTTAAATTCCGTACGTACTTCTCTAGGTATTCTAATGTAGATTGAAGAGAATTTTTGTTTTTTGTTCTAGGTTAAAAATTGTGGATGCTAAATGTCACGCCGCGGAGGGCCTGAAAAAAGATAAAAGAAAATATTACTAGACGGCCATTCTATACACCGAAACAAAAAATATATATTCTAACAGCTTGATATTCATACCAAATAGATGTGTAATTAATTTGATGAGTGAATCAATTTTTCATACGAAAAAAAATTGTTAAATTCGCACATGATTTTATACCCGTTACTGTGGCCTAAGGCCTAAACTGCTCTCACTGAATGTTCTGTAACTTGGTCACTTTTCAATATTTCAACTTGAAATTTTTTCCACATATTCTCCATTGTGTATAATTTGCGATTTTTTTCGAATTCGATTTTTGTTAAACGTCACAGTGGTGTCCCGCCTTAAAATATATGGACATGACGAGTGAAAATAAATGTATATGAAACATAGTCACTATACTTCCGCAACTAGAATTTTTCATTCGCAAATCTGAAGATACCCTCGCGGATAACGAGTCCGACTCGGATGGACCCCTATTTCGACCTCTCCTCGAATAACCGGTGCACGTTTCGGGAATTCTTTCATAGAATTGGTTCGAAATGGATACGCGAGATTCTTGACTCGACGGAAGAAAAGAAGCAATGAGGATGCGGAGCGAGTCTCAACTCTGCCATAAAAGAAAAACATATCGAGAGGGATGAAGAAAGAGAGTAAAAAAAGCAGCACATATCGCGGAGATTTTGGAGGGCATATCCAATTTGCGTTCTTCGTTGCCTCGGAGATTGCTCGCTCAATCTTGTGCCAGAAAAACGCTGCAGTGGAAGGTCGGATGTGTCGTATGGAGGAGACGGATGTATCAAGAGGGATATAAAATCAAAGCGATCGGACTGAGTGTCAGGACATGATGAATAATTATTAAGAGGATATATTCCTGTAGGCGAGGAAAAAATTATTGATTTTCAAGATTTTTTTTTAAATATAATATTTCTTCACTATTTTTTAGACTCAGGATTTCTTTTATTACTACTTTTGGCTGTTACATGGTAATTTTTAATGAATCTTCAAAAATGCGGGGCGAATGTCGTCAAACGACGTGATAAGTAGCGTCGGCGGGATTGATTTGAAATAAAAAAAACAAACGAAGATTTTTCTTTATTGAACACTACTACGCAACATATGAACCAAGAAAAAGTAAAACCAAAGATTTTGAAACAAAGAGATTGAATTTTCCGAAAAAAAGTGGTTACACTTTTCAACCAACAGATACTTAAAAAAAAAATTCAGAAACATTGAGGATTATGTTTTGGTCAATAAGGTTGAAAACATTTGTACCAAATTTCTTCAGAATCGGTTTGAGAATGCACTATAGCAGACCGTGCGATATCTCCGCCGTGTTTAAAGGTTACTAAAATAATACCACGTAGCAGCCAAAAGTAGTAATAAAGCATACCCTGAGTCCAAAAAATGGTGAAGAAATATTTCCTTAAAAAAAATCATGAAAATCGGCAAATTTTTTCCTCGCCTAAGGGTATCGCCCTCCTCGAACAAAAGGTGACTGTAAAATTTATTGAATTTTTTCCCGGCTGCAGAAAATTCTCAGCACTTTGTGTAAAGGGGTTTTTTTCCTTTTTTCCCCTTCTCTTTTCACGTTGCCTCGGAGGCTCGTTCTGCTGAGAATTTCATTCGGAAAATGAGGCAAAAATGGGGAAAAAAGTGTCGGAACGAGGAGTATCACGATGCAATCACCTTTTGTGTGAATTTGAATGCGATTCATTGCCAGAAATGGCGAATGCCCATCTGTCTCTCTCTCTCTCTCTCTCTCTCTCTCTCTCTCTCTCTCTCACTCTCCCTCTCTCAATTCTTACACCCTCTTGGTGAGCGATGAAATCTCGTAGAGCTCTCGGCCGTAGCTTGTAGCGCACGAAGACTGCGCGTGCCTGCTTTCATCCGGCAAGCTACGTCGCCTTCGCGAGCGGCACTGCGTGGCGCCTAATCCAAGCAAGATGTTGCGCGACCGTGGAGAAACGACGACGGTAGACTCGCGAGTGTAAGAGTAACGAGACTTATGCGTAGCAGTTCGAGGGATGGAGAAAAGGGATGGCGAGCACTGCGTGGGTGTAATTGCTTACGGTTGAAACGAGCACCCTTTTCTCTCTCTCTCTCTCTCTCTCTCTCTCTCTCTCTCTCTCTCTCTCTCTCTCTCTCTCTCTCTCTCTCTCTCTCTCTCTCTCTCTCTCTCTCACCCCCCTTTTTCTCAGCCTCACCCTATGTGCCAATTCGTCTCTCTCACATTTGCATGCTTGCAGGAGCAAGCTTCCTTTGTCCAAAAACCACCAAAGTGTCGTCATACCAAGCGTATGCTCATCTCGCCCCCCAGTAATTATCCAACACACGCGCCCACCGGAAATGCTGGCAAAGCAGCTCATGAAACACGAATTTTGAGGTCTCGCGCTTCACAAGTTGCCGCATATATATATATATATATATATATATATATATATATATATATATATATATAGACAAAAGACATAAGATAATTGATAGAGACAATAGAGATAAAGACAAAAGATAATTGAATTCGTTTCATTTTACATGACCGTTACATCCACAATCCTTTAAAGGGCGCTTCAGACCGATTTCAATTCAGCGATGCGATCGGGGGAAATTGCAACTTCACAGTTTCGCAATTTTCCTCAACGTTTCTGGTTTTTTGTTTTTTGCCTCGTTTCATTCTCTGACGCACCGGGTAAATTATTTTTTCGATCGATCCTTCCCGCAGTGTCTTTTCAGGCGAACCCCATCCGCTGCCCTTCGACCGCACCCTTTTTCCGATTGTGTGCAATTTGCTGAAAAGCTTTGAGTCTTATTTTTTTTATTCAAAATTTTATTGAGAGCAGGCAAGTGGGGGAAGGGAATGAGGGAAATGGGTCAAATGGAGGCTCAACGAATTTGACATGAAATAGAAATACGTGATGTGAATATTAAGGGCGTGGAAAGCGAGTTCCGATGGAGACACGATTCAAACTTGATGAAAATACAATTATGTAGTTCAAAATATTTTTTGACATATACGGATTAAGCATTATCCATTTCGAATGAAGTATTCAACATATAAAAATATACAACATGTATATATATATACATATCGTAATAATAAAAAATACAAATTATATATTTGGGAAAATATATACATTAACTGCGACCCATGACAATACTCAATGGGCAGGAAAAATTCCACGTTCATGAAATTGCCTCCAGCGGGGAGTACATTCGAGTCTCTAGCATGGCCGAGGAAACGGCCTGAGCGGTACCCGCGATCTCTCACCTCCAAAGACCCGGAGGTGAGGTCACGTGCGTCAGTGAAAAATGTCACTCATATCACGGCGTAAAGTAGATATAGAGGGAGCGAGAGTTGTGGGAAATAAATGGAGCAAAAGAGCCAAAGGAAAGAGAATTAGCGGGGAAGTACGAGAACGTAGAAGAGAGAGAGAGAGAGAGAGAGAGAGAGAGAGAGAGAGAGAGAGAGAGAAAGAGAGAGAGAGAGAGAGAAAGAAAGAGAGAGAGAGAGAGAGAGAGAGAGAGAGCCAGAAAGGGGAAGAGAGAAAGGACGAAGGAAGGAACGATATCGCGACATGAAACCTGCGATAATTTAATGCTCGAATTTGTCTTCGTGTTACTCCCGTTCCATCGCTCTCATGCTTTTCCTCTCTCTTTCTCTCTCTATCTCTCTCTACTTTTTTTACCATCAGCTTTTCTCTTCCTGTTCTATACTCCGGCTCATAAAATTTCTGTTCGCTTTCCAGTGACAATTGAGCCGGATCCGTGTGAGTAAAACACTTCGGAAAAGTATATATATATATATATATATATATATATATATATATATATATGCGTGTGTCTGCGTATGGGTTGATTAACGAATCGGCACGTATGGGCGTTCAATAATTCAATACGTATAACTTTTGACGGGTTACACCTAGCTCGTGGCCGAAAAAAGAAGCATTTTCGTGAATTTTTTTGGGAAAACGGTGAACGGATTCAATCGTTTTTGTTTACATTAAAGAGTATGGTTTTAAGTATCTTTCGAGATTTTTGTATGAAAAAATATTGATAAACGTGGTAGATACAATGGATTGAGCCGACTGCTGAAACAAATCATTCGGAACAAAATAATCAAACGTATTCAGTTTTTGCATGAAATGATCTAGTGCTTGGACGGAGGATTTAACGAAATATTGGTTTTTGACCAAATTACCGCAGTCCAAAGTGAAAGTATCGATTTTAGGTGAGAAAGACGCTCTATTTTCATCAATAAAAAGAAACTCATCAAAGAAACATCAAAGAAAAGAAAAAATGCCTTCGTTCAAGCACTGCTTGATATGTAAAAGAAGCTTATAAAACTTTGTAAATGCCTTAGATTTTGATTAAAAATTGAAAAAATATATTTGCGACGATCAGTTACTAACGTTCAGGTGACAAAGAAGTCTTATGGTAGCCTAAATGACTTCCAATTACTTTCGACAACTTGTAAGAGAAAACCACACACACACACAAAAGAGAAACAAGATAACACCTATAGAAAAAATTTGCAGAAAGCGTTGACAAATGCTTTTTTTTCGACAACTAAAGAAGGTCGTGGAACATGCATGGAGGTGACTCGGAAAGGTATTGATTCGAGGCATCTAGATTTTCCTTTCACTTCTTGAGCCACCCTGGAGCCACCCATATATGCAGTGGGCAAACAAGTATTTTTAGACGTAGTCCTTTTCGAATTATCCTACGAAAAAAATAAAACTGTTTATAAAGTTTCTGTGTTCGATAGCTTATTCTAAATCCACGTGATGTCTGTTTGCAAAAATCTTGGGAAAGTACGAACGAACATATAACGCCAATTTAACAACAGTTTCATGTGAGATGTACACATACTTCTCATACCCACTGTATATGAATATTGCAATTTGCTGAAAGGCTTTGTGTGGATATAGACACATTTGCGGATCAGCCATGAGGGATGCGAAAATCTCGATCTCCCAATTTCCGGCTTTTACCTTGCCGCGGTGCGCCTGTCTACCAAATGGCATTTGGTAGAAAGGCCAACATTCGCACATTTCGTCACTGACTCGCATTCCCACAATTACCAATTCTCTCTGCTCCCTTTTTCTCCTTCTCTCTCTCTCTCTCTCTCTCTCTCTCTCTCTCTCTCTCTCTCATTCTCCTGGCTCACAGTTGAATTTTCTATATCGGGTTTACGCGATGGCTGAAAGGCTTCTGTCCCCAAATGATTAACCAGCTACAGGCTTGTTCGCGAACGAGCGCGAGGCTATTTTCGCACTATCGACGAATCTCATTGTCGAAGCTTCGAAGCAAATCGTGATACACTACAGTGCACCTGTTACCGTTTCAGTATGGACTATTCGTATTGTTCGCATTTGGTCCCCAGATATAGATGAAATCAATTATTTTCTTGCCACAAACATCGCGAACTTTTTGTACCCACGATTTTTTTCGCAGCTGCGTCTTACTGCGAAAGCAAAAAAAAAATATCTAATGGAATACTTTGGAAAAAAAACAACAGAAGAGAAGGTGAAGGCTCCGGGCAATATCGTAAACGTACCTAACCGTTTGCAATATATATATATATATAGAGAGAGAGAGAGAGAGAGAGAGAGAGAGAGAGGAGGGGATACAAATGAACAAAAAAGACACTTCCCTTCGCACGGCCGCAGTTTCAATAGCGCCGGAAGAAAGTAAAACGGAAGAAAAAGAGATAAAAACTCAAAAGAACAGTACGATCGAAGATGAGACTCGGCACTGGTCCAGTGGCTCGAGGGGGAACGAAACGGCGATGGACCATGGCCCTCGGTATCGTTAATATTCACAACGCGAAATGGCCCGAGGCCGAGCGTACTTCCAACAACATTCCCGAACTTTTCCAACCCGGAAGTTCTTTTTTCTCGCCCGTTTTCCTCCTCTCGTGCTCTCTCTCCTCCCTTGTCCATCTCGACATCGAACTTGCTTCTTTCTCGTGTACACGTTACATAGATCGACCGTACAAAGCAGCGTGCCACCGTGTATTTTCAATGAGGAGACAGGATTTTCCAGTGTTCGTGAAAAGCACCCAATACCTCAAAGTCGGCTAATTATTTACCCAACCCCATAGGGCTGGAAAAAGTGTTGAGATTTCGAAGGTGAGGACAGTTGTACGAAACTGCGTTGAGGTGTAGCGAGCAACGGAGAAAATTTGGATCGTCGGATCGTTTCAGTGACGAAGGTACCATACGAAGGCTAATGGATGAGATAGAAGACGATTGGAGGCCTGAGCGGGATCAATTTGGCAAGAAATTCCCTGTACATCCCTTTTATGTCCCACGGGGACAAGGAACAGCCCGAGATCGACTGGAGCTAAGGGGAGAGAGTGAAATCCCCCCCCCCCCTGCCGCACTCCTCGCCGAACAACCTTGTAACATCGCGAGGGGGGTAAGTGTATAACCCTAACCAATCCTTCGTACACGGCGGATAAGGGCCCGCGGGAAAGGGAAACCCTCTATAATCAAATCCGACCGTAACCGCTCCGCCATCCGTTCCGCACCCTCTTCACACGAAAGGAATGTTAATGCGACAATGCCTCTGTTCTGACTCACCTCTCTCGGAATCCTCTCCTCCGCGCCTTCACCCTCAACACCACCCACCCGCACACACACCCGGCCCGTCGACAAGTAGATTCGACTCGGTTCAGAGCGATTCTGATGGGTGTACGATGCTCCCGGGCTTGTCTGACGTGCTACACACACACACACACACACACACACACACACACACACACACACACACACACACACACACACACACACACACACACACACACACACACACACACACACACACACACACACACACACACACACACACACACACACACACACACACACACACACACACACACACACACACACACACACACACACACACACACACACACACACACACACACACACACACACACACACACACACACCCATACACACACACACACACACACACACACACACTCACACACACACACAGATACTGCCGCGGTCTTTGGCTTTGGTGGCTTTCCCAAAAGCAGCTAGGAGAGCCAAAACGGTAAGCCTGCCTGATGCGCTCGATCCATACGGGGCACTTAACGCCGAAGGCATCACAACCCCATATTTGCGAATTATTCTTGACAAGATTTTTTTTCCAGTTCGCTCGCGCTTTTACCCTTGTCACTTTTCTTTTTCCCGTTCCTGAGAGACGGATGATCGCCCGTGGCTACTCGTTTAGTCGGGCACTCAGAGTTGGGCGAGGGTAGAGGGAAACTGGAGAACTTGTGCCTGGGCTGTTGTGTTTTCGGTGATTTTCAGTCGCGTTGCCGTTGGCTATCGGTGAGAGCAAAGGCAAGCCATTACGTGGGTAGGCAGTCACCCATCCGAGCACTGGCCCAGGCTGCGTCACATGAGAGGGCAGGGTACCAAACAAATCGAAGCGAACTATAATATTGTTTGGCTAGATGAATTTGGAAGGTCGTCGTCGGCTGGAACGGAAGTTAAGAGGAAGAAGTTTGGGTTTTTTAACTTGATTTTCCGATGATTTTATTTGATTGTTGCAGATGAAGTGAAAGTTGTTGCCTCCGAAGAGGCAAGCAAAATTTTGGTCCACTCTGGTTGTGAATTTTCGGATATACGTGCTCAAACTCTTCAGCTAAGTTTTCGGGACTGCCCCGCTATTCTTTCCCAAGTTTTAATTGGTATTGTCCCAATTTTTTGAAGTCACGTCCGTTAAAAGTTGGCGAGATTCCGGACTTCTTGTATCATGAGAATTTTTCCAAGCTTCTCGAGCGTCTCAACGAAAATCTGCTGGCATTTTTAGCAAACAATTAACTTCGTCCCGAGTAAAGGAAGGAGAGATCTTTTGTGGGGATCCGTTGACGACCTTCACCGCTGTATTTTCTCGTTCGTACGGTATGGTGCATGCTCTTGATAGTTTGTGCAAAAGCTGAGGAAAAAAGAAATCAACGGCCAAATTGGCGTTGAACGTCCTGTGCACGGATATTCGTACACTGTGATGCGCCGTTGGTGAGAATGGAACGCTACAGACGAACAGACGGGAGGAAAGCGTGGAAAAGCCGCCCCAGACCTTGCAGCACCCTCTAAACTGATCGTGTGCGGGAATCCCTCGAGGATTTTCCCGCTCTTTCCTCCTGTAATCATTTCGATAATTCGCCAGACTCCACGCAGTTGCCAATCTAGCCAATTCCGCTCCTTGAAAGTTCTATTAATCCGAAAACGTGATTGTCTGTGAAGAACTTTTATTTGCCGACGAGAGCTCGCTTCTTCTCCAATCATGAGATATTTTGCAAAACGGACAACGCGGTCGATGAGAAATGAACTCCAGTTCCAGTCAGGGCGCAATGAGGAAATACACTTCATTTACTTCAAATATCACGAATTCCATTTATTGATCATTGCCACTCTATTGACCTCTTTCCTTTCTTCCAACTCTCATAAAACGCTTCATTTGATTCGGACAAATGTTCGTATTCACAAGTGCAGAAAGTCTATCGGGGAGTTCCTTTAAATTGGACAATCGACAGTGTACCCATTTGCCAAGGCCGTTCAATTACGAATCCAACGAGACTGGACTTGAATAATTTGCTTTTCGAATAAAACGTACTTTTTCTCCCAATTTTTTTGTGATCTCTATCAGTCGCAGTGCACACGGTAAGACCGAACTTTTGTAAATACAACTTTTGGGTCTTCATGTAACTTCATCGAAATATATTTTTCCATCGAATGCACACGATATTATGAAAATGGAAAAGTGACACGAGAAGGGAAGAGGAAGAGGCAGAGAGAGTGAAAGAGGACTAAAGGTACAGGGATATAAGAAAAGAGATGGGGAGAGGGAGACAGAGAGAGAGATCCATCGGTTACTTTGGAAAGACTTTGAGTTCCGGAGAATCTTGGTTCCTTCTCTCTCCCTCTCTCTCATCCCTCTTTATCTCAATCTCCTCCGGCGACCACTGCATTCTTGTTTTTCCTCCTTCTTTTCATGCTTTTGCCGTATTTCCTTCTTCTATTTTTTCGTCTTGGTTTTTCATTCCTTTTTCTTCGTCCTGTTCCTTTTCTTTTTCAGTTTCCTCGTTCGTTCTGTCGTCTTTTTCTTTTCTCTCTCTCTCTCTCCCTCTCTCTATCTTTCTCCGGGACGCAAAAGATTTTCTGGCCCAGGGCGACCTGGCGCCTGTACAGGCGCTCTTCGGCTCGGCGGGGCTGGGGGAGGGTAAAAGTTTGTTCTTCAACGAATCAAAGCACGAAGTTACGGTTGTGCTACCGTTACGACGAAACGGCCACGACGTTCGTACGCGTTACTTCAATGTCCTAACCGAGAGAGGAACATTTCGCCTTTTCCTCCTCCACATTTTTTTTCTAACCGCTCTCATTCTTCCTACCTCGCCCTCCCGCGATCGCCGTGCCTCCTCGCCACAATATTATGCGGCAAGAGTAACGTCCGCTGGAGCCTATTGCCTTCCCACAAAAGGTGGTCGCGTCATTTCTGCTGAGCCCGCGGACCATCTTTCTTGCCACCCTGCGGCGGCTGAGACCCTACGTAGTGCAGAGAACATCTAACAGTGAGATGCAACCACTTGATACTTTTCCGTTCCTGTATACGTGACGTGCTTGGGGCGCATCTGCGATCCACCTCACGAGGCGAACCTGACCGGTCCGAGAATGAAAATCTTGTAGGGCCGACCCGTTTGCCATCCCCGAGAATGACGACACTCGGACGTGCTGACTTTTTTCAGTTATACCGTCGAGAATGGTCCCTGGAGACGATCGATTGGCCCCTCACTCATCGTTGATATAACCGATCACTTGATCTTCCGAAATAATTAGATATTTGTAAATCCAATTGCGGTAATTGGTACCCCGTCAGTGCTGGCTGAAATTGATGGAAATACGAGACACCGAAATCGATCCTGCGACAAGGACATTTCATGCTTTACCCTCATGCTGTTGCGAAAACAGACAACATATACGGCACTGACGTACAATGCGTACTGCCTCATCTGACACGTTCGAGTGACGCACAAACGCTCTCGCGTGGCGTCATGTGTCAGTTCTAAGATGCGTATCAGAACCTTCGGAGTAATCAAGGATCCCTCACAGAGATCTTCCCGTTATACTCAGCGCGATATACATCAATCCAGATGCTAAAAGAGAAAATGAATCGCCAGTGGAGAAAGAGATTGGAGTGACAGGCTCTGGAAGCCTCCAAGGTCAACCATGTTAATCCTGTACACGAGCCGATACTCTGATAGCTGACCGTGTACACAAATTCTACTATTCACTTGAAAACTACTATCCGAGGTGCATTGTTAGAGTCCAAAAATTCAGCCAGGTAACTCATAACGCCGGTAGTCAATGCAGACAGTTCAACCGTCATTTTTCGATATTTCGAAACATTCTGAATCCATCGTCATTCGAATCTCGAACAATTGGTTTTTACGAAAAAGCTTCCTCAATGAGGAAGCAAACGATACGGCACCTCGACGATATACAATGTTGAAATAATTATCTAAAAACTATTACGTCACCTCAATCAAAAGTCAATCAAAACTTTCGGAGTAGTCTGTAATTGAGTAATGTACCACGAATCTACTGCATTCTGCCACACCGCATTCACATAATAGACTCGCACAAGGTGTTCAATGTGCAGGTCTCCGAGCGTTTTCCAACTTTACACGCGACATTCACGGACTAGCATCCGGGCGTATAGACGACTGCACCCAGAGATTTAACGTGCATGATGCATCATATAAGAACTAGAAACTGGAGGTAGCGAGCTTTTGATATTACCGAGGGAGAAGCTCATCGAACAGGTCGTTCAATGAGAAAGAGTCCTTCAAATGGGTTGCTCACTCAGGCCTCGAACCTCGTTTCGCTTTTGGTAAAGTTGCATATAACATGTACACCAATTAGATATATATTGCAAAAGACAACATTGAAGACATTCATCTTCAAGGATCTAATGACAAAACAGTACCACGTTTGGACCTCAAGGACCTAATGACTAAACTCTGTGTTCGAAATGACCTTTAGCTAAATGCAAACATATTTGTACAAAGCTCAGTTTGAGGACCGCACTGTCCCGGGAATAGACGATTTGTGTGAAAAGAAAATTGAGGCCCATCGCTGAAACAGGTTCAATTTCTCCTTTTCTGATATATATGCATGTGGAACGATCGAAGCACCGTTGGAAGGAAAGCCAAGAGAGAGAGAGAGAGAGAGAGAGAGAGAGAGAGAGAGAGAGATGCGAGTTGAAGGGGCTTTTCGAGGCAGCCACGAACGACTAAAGAGGTCATTATACTTGGATTACGGCTCACTTACAAGTAAAGACACGAGTCGTCGTCCCATCGGCGCCGCTCATCCGTCCTCACCTAATTCCCGACCAGCGAAGACCCATTAGATCATCAGTAAAAAGTGTCGCGAATTTTTCACATCGCTATTTTCGCTTGATAACCTCAATACGAAAAAGCGATTTGACGGTTTCTCAAATACGATTAGGTCACGAGTTCGATAAGGACGTGTATCAGCTAATTCTCAAACGGGTCTTTTTACCAGAACTGGTAATGACTCAAGCATCTTTTCTGCGCCCTATCCGGATCTTCATCAGAAGATTTGGAATGTTCCGGTGGTTGGAAAGGGAGCTGAACATCCTCATGACAGATCGATCTTGCCTATGATTTTTCTACACCGCAATAGAACACAAAGAATGCGCTAACTTATCCGTACCAGTTGTCATTCAGCGTCTCACCATATTTACATGAGCGACGGCGAATCCGTCGGTCTCGAACGTGTTGCAAGTTTGGACGTGATCTACTGTGCAAAGCTCGAACGATACAACACTGAACGACATAATCCAGGTTACAATAGGATCGGATATTATACAAATAGCAGGAAAGCTGTCTGCACCGCCTTCCCAGCACGGCAAGAAATTGCCCGACCGTGTTTACCAGGTGGATTGCCGAAGCAGCTTTAGCGTGTAACGGAACCATAACGCCCGCGGGGATTGCCGTGCATCAACACGAGGTCCGCAGTTTCGCGGCCGAATACATTGGCCCTCGAGCTCCACAACAAAGGAAGCAAAGCATGGAGGTCTCCCTGCTGAAAGGACAAGGTCAACCGGCACAAATTCGAAAAACATCCCAGACTTCACAATTGTGTCAGCCAACCACTCAAGTTGTTGGACCCACACGGAGAAAAAACGTCGCCGAAAAGCTTACAGCTACTCGAAGGCAGCCGAAATGATGAGGAACTTACACAATCCAAAAATGACAGACATGCCAAAAGCAATAAATGCTATTCCGGAAACGTCACTATGCGGAGAACTACGACGGATCATCGTCTAAACAGCTTTTGCTATCAACGGATGACACTAATAACATCCCCTAGTTGAATGACAAATGTCATGTGCCAAATCCGACTTTTTTCAACTTGTTCGTCAATGTAACAAGCGTAACGTCGTCAATGTAACAACAGTGCTGTGCCACATTGACGAACAAGTTGAGAATCGTTGACGAAAAAGCACCCTATATATGGAAATGTATGAACATTAGGCTGATGGCATTTCAATTCAAATGGGAGACGTTGATAGTGCCACATGTTAATAGCAAAATCCGTTTCAACGTCGATGCGCTACAGTTATCGCCAGGTAATATTTCGGGAATGTAACATTTCTGGATCTTGACTTTTCGGAGGCATGTCATTTCTGGAGTACGACATTTCCGGATTCCGACAACCTATCGTCAAGTATGTCGCGTGCTCTTTCGTCACTGTTCACGCGACGCCTTTAGACACTTGATCACGGAGTAAGCGAGGTGATGTGAGTTCATTGCCTCAAAATTGCCAACTGAATGTGGAGGCTCTTGGACACCTCAGATGTGCAGAGAGCCAACATTGCCTAGATGTAACGGCTTCGAAGTTTCTTGTCCGCATACACGTGTGTTCGTATACATACATCTAAGCTTTACAGCACACTCGACGCGTCCAACAAAGCTGGACAAAATATAGCCACGTTCGCGGTTAATAAATCTCTGCAAGGCCGCTCGCGGGTTTCTCAGGTACAGCCAAAGGAATGAGATTAAAATTCCAAGGGAAAGCAAGCGCCGAGGCGAGAGCGGAGGAGGAAGGGGCCAGCGAGACAGGAAACGTTGCACGGTAGCTTGAGCCTCCGAGATGTATACGAAGCTGAAGTTGATGGTGTGCGCCCGGCTAAACGCGCCAAGGAGCGAAGTGAGCGAAGAAGAACTGAATTCAAGATCGTCGCTCGCTCAGTGCACCCTCGCTCGGCCGACCCTCCTCAATGTAGTGGAGAGTACATTATAGAATGATGTAGTGTATTACACCTAGCAGCAATGGTACAGGATGTACCACAGAAATAGGTAGTTCACGTACACGCATATGTAATGGACGTGGGTTCACGTTCGTTGGGTTGTCTTTAACTAATCATCAAGATTGTAGTCAAGCCAATCATCGATTACCAATCATCCCTACGTCGGCGTCCCAATATCTAGACTAGGTCTCAGGATAAATTTCTTTAAAGCTTTGCTTCGAAGCTCTGCAAGCTTTGATATCCCAAAATGCCCATCATCCCTAGCTAGCTAAGCGCGTCCAACAAGAGCAAAAGTTGAGCCTAGCGCATGACCCTTTCAGGTAGTCCAACCTGGCATGCACCCTGTCTGGGGTAAAACCATCAACGTTGTCGTCAAGCCTATCACCAACGACCAACCATCCTGACTTCAGCATCCCAGTATCCAGACTAGATCTCGGGATAACTTTTGACAAAGCTTCGCTTCGAAGCCCGCCGCCATAAGAAATTCGATGTCTCGGCAGGCTCTTCAAGCTTTATTATTCCTAAAGGTAAACACCTGTCGTACCTACCTAACCAAACGTATCCCACAAGAGCGGAAGTTGAGCCTAGCTCATGAAGCGTTCAGATAGCCCAACTTGCCATCCACCCTGTCTGGGCTAAGTTTACTACATCAGGTGGACCGCTGGGTGAAGGCTGTGGCTAGACAAGAACGGCGGAAGCGAGGCAAGAAAGAGCGTTGTTTGTTGAGGCTCGAAGACCAAAAGTGAGAAGAAAGCCTTGGGAATGACTCCCTCCATCTCTGGTCGGATCTACCTTGGTCCATTATTGTTTAACTTCCACCTGAATCTGTTTCCCTTCGACGAGCTACGCTCTCTTTCTCTCCGTTTCTCTCCCACGAAATCCTTATACCCTCGACATTGTTCGTTCGCGCGATCCGGTCGCTTTTGGTTATTCCTCGTTTTCGGGCTCATACCTACATTGCCGTAGGCTGGTAGCGCTACAGCGTCTGCGGTGTGCTCCGACGTTTACATTCTGCCGGTTCCTTCCATGCTAATATTTAAGCCTTTTGCCGGCGGCGAGTGCAGTCTCACCGGAGTCACTCCCAGCCCTTGGTCACCCCACCACCACCCCCGGGGAAACTCCACGGAAACGTGATGTCGTTCAGCGCACAATATAGGTAAGCTCTTCCGTTGTAACTACACAATCTGGTAAATGCCAGTCTCCTACGACACGCGCGTCTACACGCACGCACACCATTGCCCACGTGGCTCTTCGCATGCACACGTGTCCACACAGGTGTATACTCCAGTACAAATGTGGAAGCAAACTGAACCTCCGGCTGGAATTTTTCCCCTACCGATGTGTATATGTAGCCGGAATATGAAAACTTTATCCCAAACGACAGGTCTCTGCTGTCGATTATGTGAGTTCGCCGCCTCTTTCAGCCGCGTACAAAACATATCCCCCCCCCCCCGCTCCCGACCGGAACCTGCGCGTGTCGTGGCAACTTCTTCCTCAAGCTTTTTTCCTCTGTCGTACAATGGCGGGAAAAGTTTTTAGCTCTATAATACGATTCATCAAGCGACCGTCTTTCGGTCCGGGATCAACATCACCATTCTTTTGACTAGGATGATTGGGGGCTCTGATTTTTGTGGCATTTTTACGTGCTTGGGTCTCAACCTATTTGAAGACATTTTTGGACGTTCTTCTTTCCAGCCTTTCCCTTTTTCACACACGGGAAGAACTATGTATTGGCGAGCTTGGGAGCGCGAGAAAGTGGCTAAAATGAATAAAAAAAACGATTACAAAAGAGGTAGGAAGCTTTACCGGGAAAATGCAGTCGCGAGCAGGAAACGGGGGTGCTATACATTGGGGGCTTGCGATTCCAGGGTGCCGGGCCGCTTTTTCCTTTTAGCCCGGAATTAACGACGATCTATCTGTCTTCGAGTGAGGGAGAGAGAGAATGGGTGGAGTATATTAGGGCGTTCTCACGATAGCTTGTCCAGAGCTACCCCTTCTGTCTTCGTATCTTTTCGGTCCCTTTCGCACCAGGCTAAAGAGAGAAAGGTGTACCTGGTGGGGCTCGCCCAGTTACGTGGCAACGGGGATCACTGGAGGTGCAAGAGAGCAAGATAAAAACGAAACGTGAGAGGATCGTGAACCTTCGCCGAAGTAGTCTCCCGTGTCTCTTCCTCCTGCAATATGGACCGAAAGACATGGAGAAGGTCTCTCTCTCTCTCTCTCCCTCTCTCTCTCCCTCTCTTTTTCCCATTTCATTCGGCTGCGCGCCACTCTTGACAAAACTCCCGTCCAGCTCTCCCTCTCTATCTCGGCCGCAATGTTTTGCATTTTAAGAAGCTGCTGAATTCATCCCCCTCGATTTTTCAACCCCTTCCTGCTGTCAACCTTCCACCGTCGTGCCGGCCTGTCTCGTCCGCGCGCCACGAAACTTTTCGAATATATGCGCGCTTCTCGCGATGTTTCACGTGGCACGTGTCCTGCTCGAATACGTCAGATATTCTTCGCGTGAGTGAGCAACGCGCCTTCATTTTATCACAATTATCAGTTTTCGAAAACTTTGTCAGTCATTTTTTAACGCAATGCGATGATTCGAGTGTTGAAATGCGTGCTTCTATCGTGGCTAGGTCGAGCTTCTCTTCGATTTGCGTTGGGGGGAATATACCTTTGTGCAGGGCAAAATCAAGGGTCATTTATAACAATTTATTTGAGAAAAACAAAACAATATTTTTAAATTCGGTTTTTTATACATTTTAGTACTAGAAAACATTTTTTTTAAATTATTTTGAAACAAAATGGTGACGCAGTAGTCGATGAAAGAAAAATCCTTTTTTTCATAGTCCTCTACGGGCGTTTTCGCAGAGGTCATAATTTTCAAGCTAGAACAAAAAACGAAAAATATTTCAAAAGTAGATATAAAAAACTAGTCCAGTACGTAGGGGTTTTTCAAAATATTGATTAAAAAAAAATAGCGTTAATATGAAAAAAAAAAAACAAAAATCGTAAAAGAATCGGTCGAATATCGATCATAAAATTGTTTAATTTCAACTTATCGAAAAAATTACACGTAGTGGACTAGAGAATGTTGTCAAGGAGCTACAGTTAAAATTTCAAGTCAATCGATCAAAAACCCGAGGCGCTACGCATACGCCGGTGTCTAAAAACATAGTTTCGAGGAAAACGCGTTTAAAGGCATTTCATTTTACAATAATTTGAAAAAAAAACATTTTTTTACTTGAAGACTTTACTTACTTTACTTAAAACCATACTTTACTTAATTACTTAGTAAACTTTACTTAGTAAAACTTACTTTACTTAAAACCATACTTTTACTTTTATACATTTTAGTACTAGAAAACATTTTTTTTTAATTATTTTGAAACAAAATGGTGACGCAGTAGTCGATGAAAGAAAAATCCTTTTTTTCATAGTCCTCTACGGGCGTTTTCGCAGAGGTCATAATTTTCAAGCTAGAACAAAAAACGAAAAATATTTCAAAAGTAGATATAAAAAACTAGTTCAGTACGTAGGGGTTTTTCGAAATATTGATTAAAAAAAAAAAGCGTTAATATGGAAAAAAAAAAAAAACAAAAATCGTAAAAGAATCGGTCGAATATCGATCATAAAATTGTTTAATTTCAACTTATCGAAAAAATTACACGTAGTGGACTAGAGAATGTTGTCAAGGAGCTGCAGTTAAAATTTCGAGTCAATCGATCAAAAACCCGAGGCGCTACACATACGCCGGTGTCTAAAAACATAGTTTCGAGAAAAACGCGTTTAAAGGCATTTCATTTTACAATAATTTGAAAAAAAAACCATTTTTTTACTTTAAGACTTGTACCAACATGTATAAAACAACCGTATTTAAAAATATTGTGTTGTTTTTCTTAAATAAATTGTCAAAAATGACCCTTGATTTTGCCCTCACAAAGGTATATTTCCCCTTAAGCCCAACCAGAAGGCCAAAAATCAAAATGATTGTTAATTATCAATAGTAATTGCAAAATCACATGGATTGAAACATTATTTTACAGCGGTTGGAGCGGTCCAGTTGAGTCAGATGAAGGTTTATCAACTTTTTAAAAAATAAACCTCAAGATAAATGCTTACGAGATGTAGATTTATTCTGTCGACGATAATTTGTCATAAAATATGTAATTAGAGTGCAAAATTATGCGTTTTTTAATTTTTATTATGTAAACAAGAAAAACTTTTGTGTTACTACCAAACTCGAAAAAGTGTAATATTATCAATGTTTATCATGAAAAACCTGCGTCAGCGGATGTTTGATACGACTCAGAATGAAATTTTTAGTCATTTGAAATTATGCCTATTTATATATTTACTCGTATGTCACGAGATTATTTATGATTACCATTAATCAGTATTAAGGATGTTGAGTCCCAAATCGCAAATGATGATAAAATTCTGAAAATTTGGTATGTTTTTGTATGAAGTATTTCAGAGGTCGTGTAAAAATTTCACGACACTTAGGAAGCTCGTTATTGAACAATTAATATTCACATATTAAATGCTGTCTTATGGAAACTGATGTAACTTTGCAATAAGATTTTTTTTTACCTCTCAATTTTGTAATATCTACAATATACTGAAAGCAACGGACACAAAACGAAGTTTATTGATACATTTTTTTTATTTCTTTCAAAAATTGTTCTAAACAAAATGTTAATTTTTTAATAACGAGCTTCCTAATCGTCGTGAAATTTTAACACGACCTCTTAAATACTTTATAGAAAAACATACCAAATTTTCAGAATTATCTCATCATTTTTTATTTCAACCCTTAAGGAGGTTGAATAATGATGATAGAATTCTGAAAATTTTGTATGTTTTTACATGAAGTATTCAGGAGGTCGTGTAAAAATTTCATGACGATTAAGAAGCTATTTATTGAACAATTAATATTAACATGTTTCATAGGGACTCAACATCCTTAAGTGTTGACACAGTGTAGACATTGAGGTCGCCATCAATGCTGCTATTCGCCAGCCAAGATCCGTAATCTTTCATCATACCTTGATGGTTCAAAGTGGAATAAATATTATTTACGATGGACAAGATGTGGTTTTCTTTCTTCTAAATGTTTACAAAAGTTTAGTTTGCGTTAATCCGTTATTAGAAATGGATTTATATTGGTTCTAAATAGCCCACAAAAATGACATCACCCGTCACGAACGTCTTGCCCATCTAATCGCACGTAAAATTACATACATTAAACTAATTTTTATCGCCTGTGCTTTGCGCTGAAATTTTTTTTTAAAAATTCATAATCACTCAATATAGTCTCGACAATAACATATTTTTTTCAAATTCAATCTTAGATAATCGCTAACGCTCCAACGTCCTTAAAGCTCCCTCAATAATCTTCCATCATTTTGCCCCTAAACGAAGCCAAACAAGCCTCGCATCGAATTCGATGTATTTCAAGAGCCACATCGTCGTTCGTGTTGCAGTCTCGCCGATGCTCTCGATACCTCATCAATTGGTTAGCGCCCCGCTGGGCTCATTGGTCACCCTCGAGTGCAAGACGGAGGCCCATCCGACGTCTCTGAATTTCTGGAAGAGAGGCGAGAACGGCCCCATGATCAACGACAACAAAAAGTACAATACTACGCTCACAGTGGGAAAACCATCGTACAAAATTCGCATGACTCTGACCATCTACGACATCACGGTACGTTTCATCAATGAACCGTTTTTTCCCCAGTCCATTTGTACCGTACCCTTTTGACGTTCTCAGCTCATTAGTCTTTTTATCCTTGCCTTGCGACCGTATCACGTTTTTTCTCCTCTTTTTTATTCGTCACTCATAAATCATGATACGTGGATCCGCTTTTTCGAAGCGCGTTCTTTATTCGTAGTCTCATTGATTGTACTGGACGAAAATGGAAAAATCTCGCTGCCTATAGCTACCAAAGATGCGGCGAGGAAATCCTCGTTGAAGCTCGATGTTGATCCTGCGGAATACAAACTACGATAGAATCATTCGACAGCATGCAAAGTGACGTATCGGTTTTTCAAAAATTCATTTCGACAGTCCATCTCGCCTTTTATTCGTTGACCAGCAACTTTTAACGAGCCATTCGTCAGCCTTGTCACTCATTCGACTCCGACACACGTACTTATATATATATATATATATATATATATATATATGTATATATATATATATATATATATCTGCATACGGGACTGTATGATCGTGGCTTTTATCCGTATGTTTCAGATGGAGGATTACGGAAGTTATAAATGCGTCGCGAAAAATCCACGCGGCAATACAGACGGCAGTATTCGACTATACAGTGAGTAAAAAAGTGAATTCGTCTATTTTGCAGTGTACTCCTCTCGAGTCATGAAAAACGAGGGCAAAATTAATTATTTGTGGATTTTCACCCGCTCTTTCGTAACTCACGAAATCCACGATTTTTTCGCCTCCATGGCAAAAAAACACGCGCGATCGAATTGTTGAAAACTAGAAAAATCGGAAAAAAGGAGAGGACGAGAAAAAGAACGAGTGAGAAAAAGACCGAGTACAAATATTGTCAGGCTGGCCTGATGTTTGATCCGGGCGTGATCACGTTTCAGTACGGAGGTCGTAAGGTATGCCTCAATGTGCCTGATCCAGTCGGTGTCAGGTGATAGTCAGGCAACTGGATGTACTGTTTCCTCCAGTTGCCTGATCCACCTAGCTTCAGGCGATGGGCAAGTAAGTGGACTTACGACTTGCATAAATTTAAAAAAAAAATACGACTTGCATTCAATTGAAAAAAAAGTAACTCGACCTATACGCAGTTTGGCGCCTTTTACACGTCTAACCTCTTATCAAACACCGGACGAACTATATATACTCGTATTAGCGCGTCGTCAAAACACCGAGACATATTGTCCACTCTATTCGTACATTTTTTATTATTCCTGATATTTTATTTATTCCTAATTAATCTGTGATTCGGTTTCCTCTGTTCAAAAAACAATTCAGTTGAATGCACTGAATTTATCCATTTAATTTTTTTTTAATTTTAGTTGAATGGAATTTTCGTAGAGACAAACATTTTTCTGCGTGATTGAACGAATGGTCCGTCTCGATTGCAAAGCCCACATCGGCGGGGAGGGGGTAGAGAGGAGCGGGGAGAGAAAGGAGTCAAATATATACACATACATATATACACAACATAATATATATAGGTTATGTTTGAACAATCTATAGCATGATATGCGATGAAACTCTCTAATTATCACAATGATATTACCTGATTGATATAGTTTATGTGATACGACAATTAATTATAGGAATTGATGTGGTCTCTTATGCTACCGAAATGCTACGAACACTCGGTAGCATAGGGGCAGCGTGCGTAACTATATGCAGGTAGGTTCTAGGTTCGATCCCATGTGGATGCAGAAAATTTTCTTCGAAAAAATGCATTCAGAAGGCCGGCAATGACGGATTATAATTTAAAAAATCATTGTGGTAGAATTCTAAATTGAGTAGTTCAATCTATTTTGAATTTATGAAGTAGTATTCTATTGAATATTCTCAAAAATATATTTGAAACAAATAGGATCATAGTAAAAAACCTATTTGATTAAAATAGATCCTTTTTAAATTAAATATTTTTGACAGTGCAACGAGGAATGCGATGAGATGGTGTTTTCCAAAGCAACAGCGAACTTCTTCGGACTGCATGGCAGGCCTTTACTTTTCACCCTGTTCAGGCCTTGACTTTGTACCGTGATCAGACCGAAATCAGAAAAAGTGTCGCAAAAATTATCAGGCCTTGATAAAAAAAAATCCTGATCAAGACATGATAAAAGAAATCAGGATATTTGATCAAGTCTGTTTGTAGCCGGAGCAGGATTTCTACTCGGAGGGTGGGGGGGGGGGGCGAGTGGGTGAAAATTAAAACAAACGAAAGGTTAATACCAACAACGAACAATTTTATTTTTCAACGAACAATTAATATTTTAGATTCCACATACATAAATATTGTTTTCCAATTTTCCGAGTTCTAGCGTATAGCCTTGCGGGTTTTTATGTAGAGGGTGTCCCAAAATGTCGTGACATTTTAATTCATTAGTAAAACGTATTATTTATTTGAAAAGTACGAATATTTGTATTTTAATATTAGGTACAAACATGGAGGTTATGCGTGGAACGCAAAATCCGATAAATTACATAAGCGGCGTGGACTTGGTTTGTTTGGGTTTGGATGTCTCGGGTGAAGACATATTCAACAAAATGACACAACCTGCCACATTGCGGGCGAAACAATGCAGTTATTGCAGACTGAATTGAATAGACCACCAAGATCGTGCGATTTGACGACATTGGACTTCTTTCTTTGGGCTTTTCTGAAAGGATATCCAATGCCAATGATCCACAGACCATTCCGGAGCTCAAGGAAGCAATTGGACGCACCAGTAATGAAATTAGTCTGCAATTATGCCAAAATTTCATTAAAAATTTCGTCAGAAGAGTGAACGTTTGCAAACAGGGACGAGGCGGCCATTTATCGGATATTGTGTTCCAGACATAACCTCCATGTTTGTACCTTATATTAAAATAGAAATATTCGTACTTTTCAAATAAATAATACGTTTTATTAACAAATTAAAATGTCACGTCATTTTCGGCCACCCTATATTACCCTTGCGAATGAAAGCCTTTCCTATCTGCACCGGCGCACTACTAAACGGTCACCGCTCCGAGTATCGGCCTTGTACAACGCTGCTGGATTAGGCTTACTTGTAATAGTCGAAAACGGATTATTTTCGGGATTCTTTTCCGAAACTGGTAAATTTCTACAAAAATTAGGTTTTTGAAAAAGTATCATCTAAAGAACACTCTGTAATTCTTTTTCCGTAAAAATATCCAATTATAATTGATTTCCAGCCGTAGTCCGGGAAGCACCTCTCGAAAACGTCTTTTGCCGTGAGCAATGTCCTGAACCAGGTTATCCAGTATAAACAAATCAAACAGATTTCGTTAGTACATTAGTTTATCCTACGATTAATCGAAGGAATTTCCGGAATATCAAATTTAAAAAAGACGGCGCCTGTTCAAAGTGAGTCTTGATTTTTGTGAAAATAAGATGAGCACTTTTTGTTCGTGGAGTCAAAAATGTACATCGGAAAAAAAATCCTTCGATCAAATACTACATATTTACATCTAGAGGAAGCCCTAAAAATTTCAGATAATCGATGCCATAGCTTTTGAGAAATTTCCCTCGCCGTTTTTGAAAACGTACTTTCGCGGAAAAAAGCGTTTAAAGTTTTGAACGACGCTCGGAGCCTTCCAACGGACGTCGTCATAATAGCCAATAAACGCGCCAATTTTTGCCCGATCGCCTCGAAACTTTTAGATAACATTTATAAGATGATATGCCATCAAAATTTATTGGTTTGTGAAAAACTGATTTTCGGGCCTTTACAACTAGACATAACCGCTCAACTGGCAGTACCGACTGAGCCGAGCCCCGGCTGACCAACCACCAGTCTCTGTAAGATCCCACATACATATATATGTATATACCAGGTATAGAAGTATGAAACCGGAATTTCCCTATAGATGGTGCTAGCCATCAGTTTAGGGACCGTAAGACCGCTTCTGGAGCGCTATCATCTCCCTCTATGAGCTGACGAAGATTTTCAACACACAACAACCCAAGTTCCTTACACCGGTATATTTTTCTATAACCTCAAACATGAAAAACGACCGGAATATGGAAAAAGGCAACACAAAGTCATTTTGCTCCATGATAATGCTCCATCAAACACAGCAAAACAAAAATCAGGGAACCGATCGCGGCGTTCAGTTGGGAAATACTAGCGCATTCGGCTTACTCTCCAGACTTGGCTCCGTCCGACTATCATCTATTCGCATCAATGGGACACGCTCTCGCTAAACAACGCTTCAATTCGTATGAAAATGTACGAAAATGGCTCGACAACTGGTTCGCTTCAAAAGAAGAACTGTTTTTTGGCGTGGCATTCATAAACTGCCGGAGAGGTGGGAAAAATGTATAAATAACAATGGAGATTATTTTGAATAAAATATTTTTCATCATTTTCAAACAACAGACGTGTAATTTTTACAAAAAAATGCCGCTTTCATACACGGAGAGAATTTTTAAGTAATTTTTACTCTGAAATCACAGTAACTCGGTGACAAATGTGCAATTCTTCAGGTTTTTAGGAAATAAATTATAAATTTTCATGGAAATGAATCAAATTTACTCTTGCGTAACAGAAATTTAAAATATTTTCCAGAATTTTTACCGAAATTAATAGTAAAATTTCATGGAACGTAAAGATTACGACAATAAGTTAAAAAAGTGCTAATATAAATGAAATTTTTCAGTGGAACATTGAGAAATTTGCGTGTTTTCCATAAAAATTTAAAAAAGGAAGCCGAAATTTTCCGTGCGTCCACCGGAATTTTACGTTCTTTATAGTAAAATCAGTTAGGGCTAGGTCGCCTGACCGTACGCGTGAGCTCTGTGTGAGAGCGGGCGTATACGTGAACGCAAGCTGTGAGAGTGGGCTTGTGTATGACGCAGTATAACGAGCACGAACGACGCCGACCCGCGTTGCTTAGCAACAGCGGTACCGCGCATGCGCATTATAGTACGAAGCATGGGCCAAGAAAGCCTCGTGGTCTCGTGCAGTCTAACGTGTTCTACGCAGTTCTACGCAAGAAAACAAAGAAACGTGAAAAGAAACTTCGATAAAGGACGTCTACAATGGTACGGAAAGATGATATGCTAAAATAAGTAGCAATCAAGAACACAAATGTTCAGAAATACAGTATATAGAGTATTTATTTAATCATAGGGAATTCATTTTTCGCTAGGGATTTTAGAAATTTCAAGTTTGTCCAGGTTATTTTTACTGTAGAAACTTGGAATTTTTGAGGCAGCCCATTGTTAAAATTCTACATGAGAATGTGTCAGAATTTTCACTGAAAGAAATGTAAAAAATTATGCTACCTGCTTAAATTTTTACATGAATGAAAGCAAAATATTAAAAGCTATTGTCAATTTTTGACTATGTGCACATTTGTCACCGGTTTCAAATTTTTAATGTAATTTTTACGGAGTTTTCACCGTAAAAAATACTTAAAAATTCTCTCCGTGTACTTCTACACCTGGTACATATGAGCAGTAAGGTAAGGTAAAGGCATTCGATTTCAAGGGTCCTGCCCTAAAATCAAAAAGACTTAAAAAATGGACGAACGTACCCCATGTGTTCATTCGCAAAAAAAACAGAGTGTGTCTACGTATATATGTATATATAGGTGTAAAGCAGTCGTCAAAGTCGCCCTCGGTCGTTCTCCATTAGCATGCATCGGTTTTTCGCATTAGCGGCATTCAAATGAAGCGGGCGTTTAGCATAAAAGTTTCGCGAGACGTAGGTGTACGTATATTTAAGGGCGGTAAAGTGAGATAAAAGAGCACGAGAAAAGGAGAGCGATAAATGGAATGAGAGAGAGAGAGAGAAAGCCGAGAAGGGGTTTGGCGTCATTTCCAAATGCCGGAGGGCTTCACATATACGTATACATTCACATGAGTATATAGCGAGAGAGGACCAGCAACACTGAGAGTGATGAAGAGGGAGGATAGCAGACATGCAACAAGAGAGAGAGAGAGAGAGAGAGAGAGAGAGAGAGAGAGAGAGAGAGAGAGAGAAAATGAGAGACAGGGTTAGAGTCCTGGAGAGGCTGACGAGAATCGTTTCCTCTTTATCCCATACGAGACGAAGAACGTTTGGTGTGTACACGCGACGAGCATGTGTGCCCCGTGTGTGCGTGCCACACAGGACGACAAGTGTCGTAAATTCAGAGGGCGATCATCCCCCGATTGGAATTTGAATATAACTCGGCGTGGCTCGCCTACCAGATTTAACGGGAAATCTCACGGAGAGTGGAGGTGCGGAGGGACCGAAGTCTCGTACCGCACGCGAAATCGTTACGCATGCGAATGAGAGAGAGAGAGAGAGAGAGAGAGAGAGAGAGAGAGAGAGAGAACATTTATTTTTCGCAGATATTTCTCGGGATCGTGAAAAATTGTCACCAATCGCGCCACCTATACGCGGGCGTATAATGATTGAGAATATTCGCGATATCGAATGCGATCGCGAAAACGCTGGGGTGGGAAATCACGTGTTCGGCTCATCGCCGAGGGGATGAAAAAATGCGCCTCGAAGTCTCGTGTCGCGCTAATGGATAGAGAACGTAGAGCTATTGTCAGTGCACTGAAGTGATAAATAAACGGATAGTTTTTACGTTTTTGTTGAGCGGTCACCCATCTGGGTATTGGCCTAGGCTGCTCGACGTCGCAGGACCCCGCATATAAGTCTTGACGTCGTTAAAAAAGCTTACACAACCCTCCCGAGGGAAAGCAATATGGCGTAAAAATGTTCACCGTTCTTGCCAAACACCCTCGTCGCGGGAATTCGACGGATGATCCGGTACTTTTACCTTCCGGTGACTTATTGGTGAGAACCT
>OX632358.1:38608814-38633783 GCA_951751655.1 Ophion costatus
TACCAGTCGGTGATGATCGGCGATTTTAAAAATCATTCTTTTTAACAACCTGACGACGAATTGAAATCCGAGTATACAAAATCTGTGAAAAAAACGTTCTTTTTACGTAACTATTAAAAAATGAAGATCGATTTTGAAAAATTGAAATCGTCAACGACCTTTAAATGTTTCTCGTCGTATCTCCTGCAAATTTGGAAACAATCCATCAGGTGCTTCTCGAGATATCATGTCCACCACCTTTAAAAACAGTGTTTCGCGAAAAACGCGTTTAAAGCTTCAAGTATTATAATGCTGCTACCGTTCACCCGTCCGATAGTTAAAATCTGTAGCTCATTCAAATTTAGAAGTATTTCGAGTAAATTTTCAGGGGATATAGCTAAAAGATGATACTATTGAATGAAAATATTTTTGGAAAATGCAATTTTGTTGACCCACCTGGGTAGACGTAGCCGGTTAATTTTCTACATGGATACATGCATTTTTCTAATAATTTCAATTTGTGCAAAATAAGGGATATCGGAATCCCTAAGAAAAAGAGCTTTTTCAAGCCATAACGCTGAGCTCAAAAAATCTTCCTCCCGATTAAAAAAATATTGATTGGCTTTCGAGTGAATCAAGTTCACACGTAAAGTCCGAATTTGGCCCATAAATCAAATAAGGGGAAAAAATCTCCTCCGCTACCGCTTGGGCTTGCGCAATTCTTTTTGTTATGAAACAAAAAATAAACAAAAAAAAATCGATGACGAACTTGCCGAAGCACCGGCAAAGTATCACTCTTTTAATTGGAATTATATTTATTTTTCTCTGTGTGGGTCTATCCGGGAATTTCGTCACGCGAACGACGCCGTTCCCTCTTTCGTTTCGTGGCACACTTTTGGGCGCACTGTCAATTTCGGGCCGAACGACGGAGCCCGTGCAGCGTGAATATAATGATGTCTGAAAAATCAAGTATTCTTTTGCACTCCCTCCCTTTCCGCCTCCCCCACCCCCGCAATACGGGATTGATTTAACGAGCTCTCAGAACGAAGAAAAAAAGTAACGCGATGTACTTTGAATCACAGATATAATTATCTATACCAGAGAGGAGTCTCGGGGAGGAAAATTTATCCTCGCTCTCGTTTCCTTGTTCTCATAAAAACCGCCGAGTAATTATTCGAGGCACAAAAGTGTTAAAAGAATCGCCGAGTGCACTTTGAATTTTTTTTTTTCGTAATTTCGCCTCAAGAGCGTGGCGCACTCGACGGGAATTAATCGAGAGAGGGTAGAAACCGTGGGAGCTTCGAACAGAAAAAATGGAAAATAAGAAAAATTTCGAGAAAATAAAACGTATAAAAAATTACCGAATCTCGTAATCCTTCGAGCAGACGCAAGTGAAACATCGTAACAAGAGATACCAATGGAACGAGAGAGTCTTTTTGTTGGGATTTTTTTACCATTTTCTAAAGCATAGGAAAAAGTAACAGCGAGACAAAACTTGGTAGAATTTCGCGTGCAGCGTAGGGTTGGAGGAAAGTGCAAAAAATTCTTTAGTTTTTCACGTCAGCCCCGGCGTTCGCCAGGTAAATCGACGAATGTGTGCAGTAGATGGTAAAAAGTTTGTCACAATGTTAAAAGTCACGTGAACTTTTGAAGAGTCTTCTATTTCCATGGGATCGCAGCTGCGAGACTATTGAGGGTCGCCTCCCAATAGATACGTATACATGTATATGGCGCAGAGTGAATTCGAAGACCCTCGACTTCGACGACCTCGAAGGAAAACAGTCGTCCCCATATTCAACGTTACTTATACCTCAATGTCTTCAAAATAAACTTTATATAAATGTGGGCGTATTGATGTGGAACTCACTTTAAGGATCGTCGTTTCCCTAAAATCAACGATTCGTTTGGAAAGAATTTGTACGTCCTCAAAACAGCTGTGGGTACTGATGGCCAGCTTGAAACAGGTACAACGGACTCAAAATATCCTCTCCCCATATACATATATGTATACATACATTCTAGGGTGGCACAAATTTGAGCTCTATTTTTTAATTTTCTCACCATCCAATTATCTACTCTAGCGACAAAAAAATCTGTGGCGAAAGCTGTGACGGGTCAAAAATATTAAGAGGTTGCTCGAGCCTACCAAACATTCAAATTTTCATTAAAAAATCGATTTTTCTTTCGTTCACTTTTCACCCATGAATTTTACGCTTTATAATTTTTCAAATGAGCTCGCGAAAGCTCTAGTCGGCCGATGAATATTTAATGTTCGCTCAAGAACTTCGAAATTTGCAGTTGTCCCAAATTTTTTTTCCTCTTCTCACTCATGAGTTTAACACTTTGTAAAATTTTGAAACAACCAATCCTTTTTTCCTTTAGAAACGAATTTTTTTTACCTCACTTCTAACCCGATAAAGCCGGGGACCTATAAGTTTGTTTACAGACAAGAGTTTTAAAGAATTATTTTATGAGAACGCAGTTTATAATTTCTGGGTTAGCAGTGTGAGGTAAACTTGAAAAATCTGTGTTTAAAGAAAAAATTGTTTTGAACATTTTACAAAGCGTTAAATTTACGAGTGAGAAGAGTAAGAAAAACTTGGCGAAAATTGGAAATTTCGAAATTCTTGAGCGACCACTAAATATTCATTGACCGGCTAGAGCTTTCACGAGCTTAATTTAAAAATTTTAAAGCGTGAAATTCATGGGTGAGAAGAGAACGAAAAAAAATCGATTTTTTAATGAAAATTTGAATTATTGGGAGGCTTGAACGACCTCTAAATATTTTTCAACCGCTCGCTGCTTTCGGGACAATTTTTTTTCTCTAAAGTTGATAAGTGGATGGTGTGGAAAAAGAAAAAAAATAGAGCTCAAATTTGTGCCACCCTAATACACGCATACAAGCATACTTACATACATACATACATACATACACTCGCACGCACACACACGCACACACACGCACACACGCATATATGTATATATATATATACAGGGTGTTGTGTTATGAATGGATAATCCTGGAACCGTCGATCGGCTAGATCATGCCCTACTATATGCTGGAATTTCAGTTCAGCAAAAGTTCCCCCCCCCCCCGCCCCGGATTTCGAGTTTTTGGACTTTATGTTATTTAAAAAGGAATTACTTGCTTCTGGTTTTTGCATGCCATTTCTACAAATGATATAAATCGACAATAACTAGGCAACTTTTTAAAGGATTTGACACGATATGCATAGTACATTTTTCTTATACCGCAGGCTGTCAGACCGAGATGTTCTAATTGGTTTATATAAAAAATCTGCATACGATCTTTTTTCATAGTTTCCTTAACATTAAAGGGTAAAAAGACGACTTTTCTAGATGAAACAAGTAAGCGAGAGTTTTTTTTAACCGGGTCAAAAAAGTTATCATTTGTAGAAATGGCATGCGAATACCCAAAGGCAGATGATTTTTATCTCGAAAACCGTGGAACTTTTACTCAACCGAAATTCCAGCATATAGTAGGACATGACCTGACCTGTCGACGGTTGCAGGATTATTCATTCATAACAGGACACCCTGTATATGTACATACATAGATATACATATAAATATATATATCGTCATATTACACGTACCAGCAGCGGTGAGGCAACATGTCGAGGTTAGGTATACAGGAAGCGTATACGGTATAGCGCGAACAGAGCTATTTAACTTTCACAACGTGCAACTACCTTCGTCGCTAGACTACCAATGTGACGGGGTCCTTGCAGCAAAAGCTTGCGGCGCTCGGCGAAAGATCTCTCTCGCGTATCTTGCGACTCTCGTAACGAGATCTTGCTCTCTCTCTCCCTCTCCATCTCCTTCTCGCCCTCTCTCTCTCTCTCTCTCTCTCTCTCTCCCCCCTCTCTCTCCCTTCCTCGCTCTCCCTCTCTCTCTCTCTCCCTCGCTCTCCCTCTCTCCTTTTCGGTCTCTCTCCCTCTCTCCTTCTCTCTCTCTCTCCCTCTCTCTCCCCGCGGAGACCAGGGTAAATTGGGAAGCTCGTCAAAATTCTCATAAAACTCATAGCACCAGCCTCAGAGCGGCGAAACTTAACGAAGTAATTACACTTATCAAATCAGTCGATGTCTAACGACCTAATGGAACTCATTTTTTCCATTGAATTCCAACTGTGGCAAGGTTGGGCCAAGTGTCCGTAAAATTATTGCTCCGCCAATTTTTTGACAAACAGCCAATAAAAATAAATCACTGTGTCAATTTCCTGAATCATTTGCCCGTCAATACTAATTCATTTTCTTTTCCACGGCGAGACATTTTTTCAATACCTCAAATCCTGACGATAGACAAAAGACGAGTATTAATGTTTTTTCTATCTTTTGTTTTATCGTCATTATTATATGGTAAACTTTTAATATTTTAACGATTATTTTTTCCGCTCGGGACTCTTTTGAATTATGAACGAGCAGTCGTCTCATCGTTTTTTTTTCGAAAAATGGTCTAGGTAGTGGAGGGCCTTTTGCGACGCGAAGAGAATAAAAGAAAAATTGCGAAATGTGCAGGCAGACTCGATGTACCATCTACGATACCCCGGGCTCTTTTAATTCATCCCTTTTTTTCATATGTTCTGCTCTATTGCATTTATGTGTATATATATGAAGAAATGTGATTATAGGGAGACTTCGAGCCCGTCCTCACAGTATCTAATTGCCCGCCCATTTACCATTGCCTAAGCCCCAATATTGCCAGCACCAGCTTTAGACAAATGCACCATATTCAAGTAAAGCTCATTTCACGAACCAGCCCGTACCGAAAGTTGAGGATTCGCTTTTAAAAAAATTCAGACCAATTCTGAAAACAATGATGTGTCAACCGCAATGGATTCGTAAAGGTTTCCCCACATACATCTACACATGTGAATAAAAAAAGCTCGAATGCCTTTTGTCGTTCGTTCAAGAGTGCGCAGCAGAGACAGAGAAAATGAAAACCATCAATTTGAAAAGCGAATTGCAAAGATTGGTACAAAGCCCGAAATAGAATTTCCAGAGTCAATGAGTGGTGCGAACGGCTTTTTCATTTGGATAAAGTCTTTTGGAAGTCGTCCTCGCGAAATGCAAGCCACACTTCCATTGGGGTTAACTTTCAACCCTCCCACCCTCGCCTCAGCCTCAGCCTCCGTATCTTTTTACTCCCGCGTCGTCGGGCTCGCTTTAAAAGTACGAAATTATTTTGCAAAGTTTGATACTAATGAAGGCGGGTATTGGGGAGCTCGCGAGGTCTATAGATGTGTAGGGGAAGGTTAGGGGTGACGGGATGCCTACACGTGACTTTTCCAGTGTGACGAAGATCCAGTCGCAACCACGACATTGCTGTTACTTGTATCACTCTCTCCCTCTCTCTCGCGATCTCTCTCTCTCTCGCTCCGTTGCTCCGGCTGCTATCCACCCCTATTCCCTAGTAGCGTTATTCATTAACCCTCACCCCCGGACGTGCTCCCACGCGGCGTTTATATCTATGTACCACTTGAGGGGTCGTTGCGGCTCAAGCCCTCGTCATTCCTGACTCTCTCTCTCTCTCTCTCTCTCTCTCTCTCTCCCCACCCCTCCCTCTCTCCCGTACCCGTGTAAAATTTACCCCATTTGGGGCTAAAAAGAAACAAAAAAAGAAAAGCGCTTTCATCCCTCAAACGACCAACGTTCTTGTCCGTGACACAAATATCCACCGCGGGGGTGATTTTTTTTATATCCCAAAGCGGAGAAACGTGCATCAGGGGGATGTTCCGACGTCGCGCCGAATTCACTTCGAGATACAATACGTCGGTTTCGACGTGTGATTCGAAACTACGGTAAATCGGTGAAGTATTTTATTTCACCAGCCTCGTCGAATATCATGGCGATGATTTTTTTTTCACCACCAAACTACAGCAATAAAAAAGAAAGAACGAACAAGTTTGCCCGAGTGAAAGATGGCGCTGCACGGGCACGCGCATTGCCGATTGCAATAAGAGATTGTTCGGCGACTTTATTGCACCGCAAGTGGTAGAAACCGGTTGAAACGCGAAGGGAGATATGGAAGCGGGCTGAGAGCGAGGATGTATATAGTACATCACATTAATTTACGAGACAGTTCGAAAACGTGGCCGAGGGCGATTTCCGGCTAGATCCACCTAAGAGTATCTTATCGAGCAGGGGCTCATCCTTTCGCCCCCCCCCCTCTCGCCTCGTCCTCCTCCCCGTGCGAGACTCACCCCTTTAACGTATACTCCACGAATTGGACCCTAGCCCCCCCCCCCCCCAACCGAGCAGCCCTTTTCCTCTTGCACAGGCACGCTTGAGGAACGACTTTTAGAATCGACTTTGCTGGCGTGGTTCGAAGAAGTTTGGCAATTTCCTGGGGGCTAATCTGGTGGTCGGTCAGCATTGAGATGCTTCGGGGTCTCGCGAAAGGGGCGAAACCCCCGAGGCAAGTGGAAAAGGCCAATGTCGGGACGAGTTCGGTCTCTATATGCTGCACGATTCTGAGACTTCGTTCTTCCGCTCCTTTTCTTTCTCTTTTTCTTTCTCTCTCTCTCTCTCCCTCTCTCTCTCTCTCTGTCTTTCTTTTCCTCAGTCGGAAGAAACCTCGGATGATCCTATGAATTATACAAGCGACTACTCTCGTTCTTGAGAACTGAGGGGAAAAAAGCGACCAGGGGATAGAAAAAGACTATAATGAAGAACGTGACGCGCGGGTACGAAGGAAAAAAAAGAAGGAAAAAAAAAGTGAAAATTTTATCCGTGCTCTCCCACGTTCGTTATTTATACGCACCTTGAGTATTAATACCTTGAGTATTAATACGAATGTGAAAAGTTTCGTCCCTCGATTGATATAGCACTGCGAGAAGCACGTCGAAATTTTAACGGTAGCTGATACATGGCTATAATTAATTCTAAAGGATTTTATATCGAATTGCTGAACTCCCGTTCCTCGAATCCGAGGCGATTGAGCGTTTTATCAGCTGCTGGAGTCTACTCTGCACCGGGATCCGAGGAACGTCGCAGACGTTCCATCAATTGCTGCACGGCTTTTTTTAGACTCGGATCCGAGAAACGATGGGGGACGATAGACCACCCGCGAAACGGCGGAAGTGTCTCTTTCTTTTGAGAGGAATCGTGGCTATCGCCGAAGACGTTTTTAGAAGTTTTAATCAGTTCCACTACGTTTTCGGAATAGGAATTGAAAAATTAAGATTTGACACTTTAGAACGGGTTTTTTTATTGGAGATCGTGAATTTAGGGGCAGTTGATATCGCTGGGTGAAATATTCCCTGCACTCGTTGACAGTGAAATTCTTGAATTGTTTAGATTCATTTTTTTGTCTCTGAAACGTCCTTTGTGGAAGACATTTTTGAAGATCAATCTTTCCTGGACGTATCCGAGTCTGAAAAATCGCTATTTTTGAATACTCAACAGATTACCTCATTTATCAGTCATTAAGTAAACTGGCCTTAACAGGTTGCCTAACCCCCTAGCTCGTCGCCGGAAAAAAGAGGATTTTTCGGGATTTTTTCTGGGCAAACATGTGCAGGTTTTGAGGTTGTTTTTTTTATATTAAAAAATATGATTTGTGGTATCTGTTACAATTTTTGTTAGGAACAAAAATTGATAAATGTGGTAGATAGAATGATTTATGCAGAGCGCTGTTTGAGAAAAGTCCCTCGCCGTGACCACTGTTGCTCGGGAACAAATCATCTTAGTTCACAAATGATCCTAATAAATTATCTAGTGCTTGGATAAAAAATTTAATAAAATATTGATTTTTTTTTAAATGCCCGCGGTCAAAAATGAAAAGATCGATCCTCGCTTACAAAAAGCTCTATTTCCATTGATAAAAAAAAAACTATACGTGGAAAGAACATTTTTTTCGTTTAAACGCTACGTTTTGATATTTTCAAGAAGCTTGAAAAATTTGAAGTTGTTTTGAGATTGAAATTCATATTGAGAAAAAGGCGTTTAAAGTTCGTCGGTTTGCGGAACCTGCATATAAAGGCCTATATAAATCCCTCAATCTTGAACGGAGGGACTTGAAATTGTGAGACGATATTTTTGAATGTCTATATTTTGCGTATCCGTTGAAAACAAAAAATCGATGTTTTCAAATTTTTCAACTAGGTGTAACCCCTCAAGATTTGAGAAAGGGCCTCTTGATTGAAAATTCGAAAAGAGAGAACGAAACGTACACAATGAGGTGCGGGGAACTTCAGCATCCCCGAATCATACATGCATCTTGAGCGGGAAAAGAAAAACTCGGCGGGTAAACTGACAGACACATATATACGCGTTTAGAGACCTTTAATTAATACCGTGCAAGCATCCGGGCGAATATCGCTCTGTGGTAATTGAGAGACCAGAGAGAGAGAGAGAGAGAGAGAGAGAGAGAGAGAGACCCAAGAGTGAAAGAGACTGAACGAGACTGAAGCTCTTGTCAAGACCACGAAACGCTGCGTGTTGATATTCCATTCCACAGTCCCTCATCATTTCCATCTAATACCGAGTACCCATGAATATACAAGCCCTTTCGAGTCAAATATTTATTCTCTATTTATCCCAAAACACATGGCACCTTCCATTCTCCGTATTTCAAATTTTGCATCTAGACCTGCAATTCTTGCTTTTTTCAATTTCTTAATTAGCCATTCTCATTTTTTCCAAGTTTGCCACTTTTCATTCCCGAAATTGTACTGCAGAATGCCAATGAAATGTCGATGATTTTCAAAAGCGATGCATCCAGCAATGTCACGAATATTAGATTAATTTTCAAAACTAATTCGCTCGCTCATTACACTTTGGATTTCATTTTTTCAGTCTCCTAGCGATGCGTGTTGCTGTATTGAGTCTGCATGATTATGCGGGTTATGATTTTTTTCGTGCAGTTCGCATCAAAAGGAATGGAGAATTTGGCGAGAGTCTCAGCCAGAACGATTTAGCACTGAAAGACTCGTGCGCGTCCCATGCATATGCGAAATCTACCCCCTCGATACTTTACTCCCCGATACACTTTAGCATTAGAACTGAATCTGCAGATACCTCAATGAGTGCTTCTGCATACAGAGTCTGCAATTCTATATCTTGTGGGGCTTCATGTTTCTTCAATTTAACATGCAATATTATTTATCTGTAATTGGAAATGGAAAATTATTCGGAGAAATATCATGCCGAAGATTCGCTGATTTTTGTTTTTAAAGGTCGTCCTCAAAAGACTTTCGTACTGTCGGTCAACATTATGAAAACGGGTTCAGAATGCCTTTTTCCTGTATATGTACAAGAGCGGTCACCCTAATGCATATTAGGACAACTGAGTTTGTTTCTTTTTTCAACGATCCCAAAGGGAAACTTGACCCCCCCCCCCCCTCCAAATCGATACTCATTGGGCACAGCTTTCAACGAGATCCACTTGGCCAAGCTCGTTGAAGCGGCCAACGAATGCGAGCTGGAAACACAAGTAAGCATTGACTTTCCAGTAGAATTCCAAAACGAAACAGCAATGAGCTGAAATTCCGAGGAATTAGGCCTCATATCTGCGGGGCTGAAAAGTTCGAAGCCTCGATCGATACGCCAAAAAAAAACTATGGAAAAACCACCAACATAAATCTGGACAAATGTTTCCAAAGTGCCAGTTCCCAAATGCCGGATCCAAATGTTTCCAAAGTCTTTCTTTCATTATTGGCGTCTGGTATTGTTTTCAGGTTTTGTTTTCTTTTCGCCACGCGTAAAAGGGTGATCAATAATTTCGAAATGTATAGACGTGAAAGGCTCCGGTTCTATTAGAGTTACCCAAGCGCAGGGACACAAGGGCAAGAGATTCTCCCCGTGTTTACCCTTAAAGGTATAATAATTGTAGGCAAATATTGATACGAATCCCAAGAGAATTAATCGAAAGATAGAATCTTAAATCTCAAATCTTAAAGATGTTGAGTCCCTATGAAACATGTTAATGTTAATTGTTCAATAAATAGCTTCTTAATCGTCATGGCATTTTTACACGACCTCCTGAATACTTCATGTAAAAACATACCAAATTTTCAGAATTCTATCATGATTACTTCAACCTCCTTAAGGGTTGAAATAAAAAATGATAAGAAAATTCGGAAAATTTGGTATGTTTTTGTATGAAGTATTTAAGAGGTCGTGTTAAAATTTCACGACGATTAGGAAGCTCGTTATTAAAAAATTAACATTTTGTTAAGAACAATTTTTAAAAGAAACAAACAAAAATGTATCTATAAACTTCGTTTTGTTTCCGTTGCTTTCAGTATATTGTAGATATTATAAAATTGAGAGGTCAAAAAAAAAACTTATTGCAAAGTTACATCAGTTTCCATAAAACAACATTTAATTTGTGAATGTTAATTGTTCAATAACGAGCTTTCTAATTGTCGTGAAATTTTTACACGACCTCTGAAATACTTCATACAAAAACATACGAAATTTTCAGAATTTTATCATCATTTGCGATTTGGGACTCAACATCCTTAAGATTCCAAAGGAGATTGAAAGAAGGATGACGGATGATCGCGTTCATGTGTTCGGTTTTACGGTTGTCCGCAAAAGGTATAGGGATCGCCCTTTCCGAAGCAAAGAGAGGAGTCATTGGTGCGTGTCTGCGAGCCGGTGTGTGTGTGTGTGTGTGTCGTCGACAGAAGGAAGGATCCTTCCGCAAAGCCCTCTCACACCGGAAGTTGAAGCAAGAGAGCCATTATTAGAGGAAAGATTGACATGTGACTGCAATATCCTCAGAATTCAGATTAGCCTTCCGGCTGGCGCTGTTCCTGGCACTCCACACCGTGTAACGCTCACACATGTGCACGCCTACACACACGCGCGCACACGTGAACGGGCGGCGCTTTCGACCGGCGTATATTAGCTTTCGATTTTTCATTAAACTTCCAGAGGTTGCCAACTCACGCGCTCGGCTTACCATCAAGCCTCTTTCTATCCTGCGCGCGTGTTCTCGTTTTTCTTTCTCGTGTCTGTTCGATCAAGAGAGAACAGGGGAGAGATTGCGAGCCAGGGAGGAGGGAGCTTCGGGGCCTTCATGAGATCACAAGCCAGAAACCAAACAAGCGAACGCCCTTTGCCTCAAAGTCGCTTTGCGGCCAACCATCGGCTCTTTTGATTATCGAGTATTGGATCGAAAGAAACTTTTCAAGATTATCCATATTCGTTTGATCATCAGACGGTTTTTGGCGGAAACGTTTAACGAACTCGCCGTTATCATCGATGATGCACTTATATCTTTAATGGTCCTTTGAATATGGAGACACCTGAGGAAAGGCCTGACGGGATGAAGGCATCAGGGATGCCGATCCAGTTTGTAGAGAATTTCGCAGACATTTGGGGGCCTAAGGTATCTTGGACTTGTCAAATTGTGGGTTGACGTATGAATGTGCAGTGGGGAAACAAGTTGTTTAGGCCCTGAAGCTGCTGTCTGGAACAGCAACGAACCCCTTTTCATTCTATCATCCCTTGCAGCCATCCCTTGCAGCATCCCTTTTCCCTTGTATTCATTATTGTTATTGTTGTTCTGTTCTATCGAGGTTTTCACAGAAACATGATAAACCCAATCAATCAGTGTATTTCTCTCTCTCTCTCTTTTAGGGAGGGAGAGAGAGGTGAGGCTCTGATCAGGGAGTTTCTGAGCACCATATGGTCCTTAAAAAAGTTACCCATACAAACGTGGCCTGTAAAGCTGTACAGCTGTTACTTACTTTGATGTCATTGAATCTTTAAATATATCTTTGAATATATATATCTCTCCCTCCTTGCGCATGTTTTTAAGCATGGTGTGTCCAGCTGCTGAGCCCCTACTTCACTCTCTATTTCACTTTAAAATTGTCGATTTATATTGATCTTCTGCGTATGCTTTGCTATGTTATTGTTTGATTCTTAATGATATAACTTTGGTGCTTATGGTTCGTGATGCCATTTTTTTACTTTTGATTTTATATAGCTTTTTTCTCCATGCTTGTTGCCCATTCGTATTTTCTTCTATAAACTGATGTTGTTTTTTACACTTTCATTCTTGTTCCTTATATGTATCTTGTTGCCCAAAGGTTTATGCCAAGGCATATGATAAACCATCAATCAATCAATCTCTTTAGCTCCCGCATACGATGATACACTGAATAAAAAACAAAGCTCCAATTATGTCAAGCAAATGTAGTTGACTGAGTTCACTTTTCTTCGAGGCTACAAAATTGCCATCTGAATCCTCCAAAACGTTTGTCAGTCTCCACACATTTGATTCGGGGCTCCCTCGTGAAACGAACGTCTCTTCAATTTCTACCTCTAATGAAACGCTTGACTTGATCGAAACAAGTGTAATCCTGGCTCTCGTAGGTTCCCTGGAAAAGTTCATTGTGGACTTTCATTACATCGGATATATGGAATGGTGCGCAGCGTACACGTGGCAACTAAATCCTCTTCAATCCTAAATCAAATGGCACCCCATTAGCCCGAGACCAAAATCTTTTTTTCATCAAACCAACATTTCTTACCGACCTACAAATTCGTAGATTCATCAACAAATCGGCCAGAAAGCACATTTTTAGTTTCATAAAAATTTTTTCATCGAAAGCGATCTCGCACGATATTGGGAAAGCTCTCTCGAACTCTTCTATGTTGTCGTGATGCGACGCGAGGGAGGTCTCGCTGACAAGCTTGTCAGATCGTTAGTCATTCGGGACCCGGCCAAGTAGGCACGTGGAGTGGTTTTTTTAAATATTTTTTTCATTGCGGTGCAAAGCTATTCGAACGATTGTCAACAGCTCACCCAAGGCACACACGTAACTTGTGTGCGTATGAATATATAGCAGTATTTCTTTACCGACCGAGCGAGCGTAGCGCGGCTCACCTTGGAATAACGAATTTTCACGGATCGACGAAAAGAATTGCGCTAATAAATAATGGAGAGGGCGCGAAAAATTTAGGCGAGTCGAAGGGAGGAGAGTGTTTAAGGCTCGCACGCAGAATGAATCATGTACATCGCTTGCCGTCTCTCGGCTCGCCGTGACACACGGAGCCCGGAGCGTTGAGCGGCGCGCGAGTACGTGCGGAAGCAGCATGTGGAGGGCGAAACGAGGGAGGTGAAGGGCCCCGGATGGCAAAGGGGAGTGGGGCAGGGGGTCGACGAGCCACTGACGGCCTTGCAAGATTGATTGGAGTCACGAGATGGAAAATTAACGGTCTGGCTCGGCTCGTGTTTTCCGAAAGGAAGAATGAGACGAAAAGGCGGGGGCGGAGAAGACGACTGGCAGGGGTGGGTGGGCGAATCGGGGCGAAAGATGCTGGGTGCGGGGGAGAAACTGGGGTGTGTGTGAACGTGTACGAGAGAGAGGAGAAGGAAGAGAAAGACAGAAAGAGAGGGGGAGGGGGAGGGAGAGGAAGAAACGTAGGGAGAGAAAAAGAGGGGGTGGGAAAGAGGAGAGATTGAACAGGGGGATGAAACGTGAGAAGGGAGAAGACGTGTGACAACCACCGCATACTAATCCTCTCTCTCCCTTAACTCTCGTCTTTTTTCACGGCCCAGTGCCTATCACAAAGAGAGAGAGAGAGAGAGAGAGAGAGAGAGAGAGGGGGGAGGTAAAAAGGGAGAAAGGGCAGAGAGAGATGAGGCAAAATACGCGAGAGTTGAACAAAAGTAGTTAAAGCACAGAACACAAAGCCAGCCATCGTATCCGCCATGATACTCTCGACTGATTTCCACCCCTAGAAATCACTACGATTCTCCACTTTTTTACAATAATTCAAGAACCAATCGCTTCGCCCCCAAAAGTTGTAAAAAAAATCCCGTCCTACGAAAGGTCGAGCTTGACCAAAACAAAGTTCAGAATTACAAGCTTACTTTTTGTATCCTATCGTAATAAATTCGGATATTTTTTTATGAAAATACATTGCGTTTGATGGCAGACTGAAGTTCCGCGAGTTTGCTATATACTTGAAAAATTTCCGGGAGAACGAGATATTATTTGACGATCCTGCTGCAATAGGATCCACGAGTTGTCTCTTGTGTACCGTATAAATGTATACTCACTTCTCGACCATCAACCTGCTGGGCTGTTTGCTTCAAAAGGCAAACAAGCGACAGCGCGAGGAAGGTAGACGAGGAGAGCCAGAGAGCGGGAGAGAGAGCGTACAAAACCGATAAACGACGTTACAAACATTACCCGAGGAAGGCCCGGACTTTACTCTCGTCCTACCGGTATTCTAATTAGTACACCCGGCCATGTTTGAATTCTACGTCAAGCTCTTACCCCTCGGAGGGTCCTTACAAACCCGCCATGACTAAACATCTACTGCGAATGAAACGGGCGCCGAGGGAATCTGTTCGATCCGTCCTATCGCAATTTGCCATTTTTTTGTTGCCAATATCAACCGCTGCGTTGACCCGCTCCGATGGAGGACACTCGTATACATAGGACGACAAATGGACAACAAAATTGCAGAACCGTGTTTTCCATGCTTGGAATTCTCGATACACCCCTTTGGGGCATTTTTTTTAGACAATTTGTACCTTGGATGTTTACGAACGAGAAACTATCGAAAAACAGGGCTGGAAAAATATCGTGGGTAGATGAGCTCATTCGAAATTGTAATACTCCGATAAATTCACAGAGCGACAACTTTGAACGGTCTATCTCTCCATATATTTATTTCTCCATATATTATTTTCCATTATAAGTGATGTTTTATAAATGTCCGCCTTCGATTTCGTTGAAACTCATGGATGGGATAAAACATTGAAAACTATTAGACACGTATTTTTTTCATCGGCGAAAAGACGGTTTTAAGGGAAGAAAGGCGTGTCACCCCTTAAATCAATTATTTTTCTATACTTCTTAGTCAATTTTGGTTTTTGTTTCATTCGGATCGGTGGACTACTTGTGGGTGAAACTGCAAAATCACCCCTCAACACGTCTTTCTTTAAGGGGTGGTTTCCCCCCTCAAACCCGTTTTTTCGACGATAAAAAAAATACACGTCTAATAGTTTTCAATGTTTTATCACAAATATGAGTTTCAACGAAATGGAAGGCGGACACTTGAGTGATGCTCTTTGTAAGAAACATTTAAAAAGTTGGACACATCAGAAAAAGAAACTTGACATTTTGCACAAAATTTTCGTTTTTTTTTGCAATAAAAATAAGTACTTTTTCAAAGTGATTTTCAGAAACAAGTACGTACAAGTCCAAGGCACTACTGTTATTGAGTTGTGGGTACCATTTTGACACAATCGGTCAAATCTTTTAAAAATGAAGTTTCCGAGAAACTTAAAAAATGTTGTTTTGAGAAAAACGTTTTTAAAGTTTGCGACGGGCTCCGGCTAAGCAGACACGTGAGTCACGCTACAAGCAATAAGTTCGGAACGCCTCAGTATTTCGGTTTAAAACTTTACCACCGTATTCTTAAGATGTTTAACTAGCATTTTAAGTTAGAAAAATCGATTTTTTCAGCCGCTAGATCCATTTTCCCTCCTTAAGGGGTTATGCCTAGTTGTAAAAGTTCAAAGATCACTTTTTCGAAAACCAATATATTTTGACAGTAGATCATCTTATAAATGTTGCCTGAAAATTTCAAGGTGATTGGATCAAAGTTCACAGATTTTCAGGCTGTTACGTCGACGCCCGTCGAAACGCTCGGAAGGTCGTTCGAAGCTTTGAGCGCTTTTTTCTTGAAAGTACGTTTTCAAAGTCGATGAGCGAAATATCTCAGAAACGACATCGATCTTTCAGAAAATGTTAGGGCTTTCGCTAGATGTAAAAATATAGTATTTGATCGAAAAATGTTGTCCGATGTATACTTATGATTTGATGAACGAAAAATGCCCATTTTCTTCGTAAACATCAAGACTCACTTTGAACACGCGCCATTTTTTTCCCCTTTGATATTTCGAAAATTCCTTGGATCGATCGTAGGAAAACCTAATATTCTAACGATATCTGTTTGATTTGTTGATATTAGATAACGCGAGTAAGAAGGGCATTGCTCAAATACTTTTTCAAATACCCAATTTTTGTAGCAATTGATAACGGCAATTTTCAAAGAAAAAAAATCCCAAAAATGAGCTGTTTTCGACTGATACAACTAGGCATAACCCGCGTTAACTTCAAGTACCTACCGCCGCAGTCAAGCCCCGACCGCTTGTCCACCAGTATCGGTCTCTTTCTCTGTATATTAGTCCAGTAAAAAAGACGTAGCACTTTTTAGCGTAGAACATGAATTTTTGACTGAAGGTAGATAGCTGCATACTGAAAGTAACCCCAATAAAATGTTGTCCCTCAACTCGCCCCGACCCTAAGAAATAGGGGTTGAAAACTCAAAAATCGCCGTATCTCGGTAATTAATAGCCCGATGGAAAAAGGTTTCAAACAAAAGTCATTTGGAATAATAAAATTCGAACAAAGTTATCTGACGTTCGACCCCCTATCTTCGAAAATAGGAGCACAAAAACGATTCGAAAATTCGGGGTTGATGCGTGTGCGAGCGTAGTAGCGTGTTCTGTTATGAATGGATAATCCTGCAACTGTCGGTAGGTCGGAACATGTCCTGCTATATGCTAGAATCAGATCAGTAAAAGTTCCACGGTTTTCGAGATTTTGGGCTTTATGTTATTTTTGGTAAGAAATCATTTGCTTTTGGTTTGTCCCATGCCATTTCTGCACATGATATGAATCGACAATAACTAAGCAACTTTTTAAAGTAATTGGCATGATATGCGTAGTATGATTTTTACACCGTAGGCTATCAAAGTCAGATGCTCGAATCAGCTTGTATGAAAATTCTGCATAAGACTTTTTTTATAAATTTAAGGTTGAAAACAAGGCTTTTCTAGATAAAACAAATTACCAATTGTATTTTTTTTAACCGGGTGCAAAAACGTTGTCATCTGTAGAAATGGCATACGGAAAACGAAAAGCCGATCATTTTTGTCTCGAAAACCGTGGGACTTTTACAAAACTGAAATTCCAGCTTATAGTAAGTCATGATCTGACCTACTGACAGTGGCAGGATTATACATTCATAACAGCACACCCTGTAAATACACACACACACACACACACACACACACACACGTGCGCGCGCGCGTACATACATACATATTTATTCGTATGTACGTGTGTGCGTGTATATAAAACAGCCAATCATCAATCAGACAGACTGAAGTTAAATGCCCGGGACAAGGGGTTTTAATATATCCCGAGAGAAATAAAAGTTGGCGCGATAAATCAAAAGTGAAAAGTCGCCAGCTAAACTCCCCTGCGCTGGCTGCCACTCAGTCGAGCCGAACAAAATGGCAACTTTTCTCGATTTCTATCCCCCTCTTTCCCTCTCGTATTCGTACTTCGTTCTCTCTCTCTTTCTCCCCCTCTCTCTCTCTCTTGAGTTTCACTGTCTCTCTCTTCTCAACCCTTCGTGTGCCTCATTCCTCCTCGCCCCTTTGCCATTTTCTCTTTTCACCCTTTCTTTCATTTTGTGCCTATCCTCTTGTCTTTTTTTCCATTTCCCCCTAATTCTTGATTTTCTCCATGGATCGGCATCTTTTCTAACGCAAGTGCAGGCATCTTTTTCTCTCTCTATAGGACTCACGCTCTCTCTCTCTCTCTCTCTCTCTCTCTCTCTCTCTCTCTCTCTCTCTCTCTCTCTCTCTCTCGGTCTCTCCCTCTCTGTCTGTCTCTTTTAGTGTCTGCCTGTCTTCCTCGGGTCCGTGACGGAAAAAGTGATAAATGAATTTCCCGCGCTCGCCTATTTATATCTGTGGGCATCCGCCACGTCCGCGAAACGTCGAGGACGAAATCTTCCGTAAACGGAAAACGTGAAAATCTTGCCGTCTCTGTCCTTCTCTTTACTTCTCCGTTGTACCTCTTCCGCTGCCACCCCCCCCCCCCCCCCCCCCCACTCTCTCTCGCTCTCTCCCTGTCTCACTGCCTCACTCGCTTCTTTCCTTGTGCTTTTTTTGCGAAGTGGAGTGGTAATCTCTCGGTCGACGATTCACTCGATTATAACGTATTTCATCGGTGATAGATTCGAGATCGAGTGATCGGAAAATCAGGAGTTTTTTAAAATAAATTATGTCGACGAACTCGGAGATAAAGAACGAATCATTTTATTTCTGTAAGCAGAGAAACTTTAACAAACTGCTATTTTATGAAAATTTCCTGAGAGTTCGGTGTAGCGTCGATTTTATTCATTTTTAAAGTTTTGTTGTTTTCCTTCTATACTATGACAGACTGTTATCATTTTGCCTTCATGTCTGGTTGATTGCGATTCACTATATGGTGTATTCTATTTCTTCGTGGCGAACGTATAGTCTTTAGAACAGATAGTTCAATCTTTGATAACTGGTATCAGAAAGGATCGAAGTTTAGTCGTGGAGAATTACACGATTGAGCAACGCATAACTATGAAGCAACAACTATGCAGCAACTATGCATCAACTATGCAGCAACTATGCAGCAACTATGCAGCAACTATGCAGCAACTATGCAGCAACTATGCAGCAACTATGCTGCATAGTTATTGTAGACGAAGTTTCTTTGGGTTTGGGTTTGAATTGGCCACCAAGATCGTGCGATCAACAAAGCATGAGGCAGCCATTTATCAGATATTGTGTTCCACACATAACCTCCATGTTTGTACCGTCTATTAAAATAAAAAATATTCGTACTTATCAAACGAATAAAACGTTTTATTAATATATAAAAATTTCAAGTCATTTTGAGACACCCCTTATATATATATGCACACGCACACACACATATGCACATATATGATATTTTTAGTTTACGAGAAAAAAGCATTTTTTCATTCTTCTCCTTTGTGAATGTTCCTTCGTCTCGATTTTTCTACTTGTGCTATCGTTATGAAGTGCGTTATCTAACAATCACTAAGATACCTCCTGACCATTAACGCAAATGCCTTGGGTGTTGATCAAAAGTTTAAAAAATAGGTTTGAGATGATCAGTAACTAAAGTTCAGATGATTAAAAAAAAATACTTATACCGGTCTAAATGACTTTCAATTGCTTTTCGAAACTCTGACGAGGAAAGTACATTCACAAACGAGAAAGAAAATAAATAAGCTGCAGAAAAATTCGAAAAAAAATATAAAACGCTTTTATTTCGAACACTGTAGAAGATCGAAGAACATACATCGGGGGGGGGGGGCGTGATTCGGATAGGTATTGATGCGAGGTATTTAAATTTTTCTTTTGACCTCACTGTTTGGATCATGCTCTGTATATATGTATATATTACGATCCTTAACTTATTTTATACGAACGACCATTTTCGGAGACTGAACTGTCCTCGAAATAACCTTTATGTTTTACGTATTCCAAAGGTCGTTTCGAAAACAGTGAGATTTGTATGATGTTGAGTAAAGCGATAATAGGGTATTAGGAGACTGGTCTTTGACACTCGATGTCCTTAAAATTTCCACTATATATGTATATATATATGTGTGTGTGTGTGTGTGTGTGTGTGCGTGTGTCATCAAGCTAAAGTGGCTTTTAACTTTGAAATTCTGAGCGGACTGATTGGACCATTCAGACGAGACGCGAATGAGTGACGATCAAACCTTATCCCTCGGCGAATCGCTAATTAAACGTTCCCCGTTCGATATATACCTGCAGAGTTCTGACACAGCTGCAAACAGCGTCTAGACATTACGAAGTATACATTAACCATCTAGGCCACAATCTGTATCACTTATTTTCTGTACTCGTATTTCATTTTTGAAAAAATCGATGCTTTTGTTCTCGTGTTTTTTTTTACGCGCGTACACCTCACCGATTGTTCTTTTTTCGGGACGTCGGTCGATGCAAGCTCGTTAATTATTTATAGAAGGTAAATTATTTATCGAACGTAAATTATTCATAGCACAGATTTGCATCGCTGTTGCAATAGTGAACGATCAACATTTTCAAAAATTTATTGCATTTTTTGTCGCTCTCTTTTGACACTATTTTATTCCTGTAAATGTTTTCGAATTTCTGGTGCGGCTTACGCTCGAATTGCGGCGGCACGATGAAAAAACGAGGAGTGTTCTGTCCCGTTATGACAGACCATCGCAACCGAGGAGTCAGCAAGATTGATTGATATTTCATGTAGGAGCTTTTTTGCCACCGTCGTACATACATACATGTATATATGAAACATATATATGGGAAGGGTCGTTTTAAGCCCGTTTTATCTCGCTGTTTTGCGGATGGTTTCTAAATTTTTTCAAAAGACTCGTTGACGTTCGATGAAGGACGGTCGTTGAAATTACTTTCGGATATACTTATGTATGTGAAAGTTGTTTGAAGACATTGTGTTTCGTACGAAGTTGAGTATCGAAATAATCGGTTACCATGAAAATCGCTTTGAAATCGTTTCTGAAAATCGGCTACCATGAAAATCGCTTCGAAATCGGTCTTGAAGATCGGCTACCACGATTCGAGAATCACTTGCAAATCGGATCTGAAGATCGGCTACCATTAAAATGGCTGTGAAATCAGGTCTAAATATCGGCTACCATAAAAATGGCTCTGACATCCGATGCGAATACCTGCCACCATGAAAATCGCTTTAAACCGGCTACCACGAAAACCGCTTCCAAATCGGCTACCATGAAAATCTCTGCGGAATCGGTACTGAATATCGGCTACTATGAAAATCGCTCCAAACTCAGTTAGCGGGAAAATCGCATAGAAATCGATCGTGACAATCAGCTACAATGAAAATCGCCTAGAAATCGGGCACCAAGAAAATCGGTTCAGAATATGAGCTACTATAAAAATCGCCTAGAAATCTATCCTGAAAATCGGCCACCCAAAAAATTGGTTCTGAAAATTAGCTACCATGAAAATCACCTAGAACTCCCTCCTAAGAATCGTCCACTACGAAAATCGCTTTAAAATCAGTTTTTAAGTTCGATCGGCTACGATGAGAATCGCCTTGAAAACGGCCCTGAAGATCGGCTACCAAAAGAATCAACTTGCAATCCGGATCTGAATATCGGCTAGCATAAGAATGCCTTTAAAATTCGTTGTGAATACCGGCTATCATGAAAATCGCTTTAAAATCGGCTAACGTGAAAAACGATTAGGCATCGGCCATGACAATCAGCTACCATAAAAATGGCCTAGACATCGGCCACCAAAAAAATCGTTTCTGAAAATCAGCTACAACAAGAATCACCTACAAATCGATTCTAAAAATCGGCCACCCGGAAGATCGCTTCTAAAAACTAGTTACCATGAGAATCACCTAAAACTTGCCCCTGAAAATCGGCCAGCACGAAAATCGTTTAAAAACCGGCCCTGAAAATAGGCCACCGATAAAATTGCTTTGAATTACTCCCGAAAAATCGCCTTCGAATTCACCTTTCCCCCTTAATATCTGCACTCACATAAATTTCCTCTACTTCGCAGCTTCAGAGTTCTCGCACCTCAAACCCAAACGTACTCGAGTAATTCCGCATCGAAGCACCCAAAACTCCCCATGCACCATGACGAAGTGCCCCTCGTCAGATTTCATTGTGACATTTTTTTCCGAGGTGTTCGGAAAAACGTCAAAATATTGCCGACAAAATGAACCATATGGCTATTCGTTTTTCTTTTTTCACTCGCGTGAGAGAAGGTTCGAAGCTTCCAGATTTATAGTAATGCGTTTGATGGAATAAGTGCCGTCGGGGATTGCAAATGCATATTATATAAGATCGAACCCACAAGCAGTGCAGAGTGTTCCGAGTTGGTTCGCGGCGGATGACGGCTCGTTAAATCCTCGACGAACCGTATGTGCGCGACCGTTCGCCAGTGTCCATCGTGTATTTTATATTATATATATATATACATGCATACACACTCACATACATATTAGATGATGGGCACAAACGGCACACATACATACACAATTAATGCCCTCATATATAGAAGCGACGACATAGGTCTATATATGCAACTACGATTGCTCTTTTTCTATATACTCACTATATATATATATATATATATATATATATATATATATATATATATATATATATATATATATATATAGCGAATCTCATTAAAATTCAAAGTCAAGAGATAAATGAGGGAGTCTGACGACTATTGGGTCAGGCTGTGTAGGGACGAGGGGATGGGAAAAGAGACGAGGATGAAAATCGTACGAAATTTCGTGGCAGGCTCTTTATATACAGAGGCGCCCGTGTGACCGGGCCGTGGACGAATGACGGAATTAGGAATAATTATTCAAGTATATTCGGCGAAAGAGAGACAGGAGAGGAAAAAAGAGGCGGGAAGAGTGAGGTAAAGAGCGAGAGAGAGAGTGAGAGAGAGATAGAGAGAGAGAGATAGAGAGAGAGAGAGAGAGAGAGAGAGAGAGAGAGAGAGAGAGAGAGAGAGAGAGAGACAGAGAGAGAGAGAGAGAGGGAGAGGGAGAGAGAGAGAGAAAGCGAGGTAGACAGAGAAAGTGGTCACGTTACAGGGAATTGCGGTGGAGTGAAAAGGTAGTGCTTTTGGAAAGGGCGGAAGAGGAAGAGAGGGAGAGGGTCGAAGGGGTAGATACGCGTGTACCCTCGGGTAAAATATGATCTGGGAGTTGACTGTGTAGTCGGCCTGGTAGCGGCCTGCTCTTTGGTGATGGTGGTTCACTCTCCCTCTCTCTCTTTTTCTTTCTCTCTTTGTTTCTCTCTCTCCCTCTCTCTCTCTCACTCTCTCTCTCTCACTCTCTCTCTCTCACTCTCTCTCTCTCTCTCTGCCCGCTGCAATCCTCTTCTACCTCATGCCTCCCACTCACTCTTACCCCTTGCACGCTCTGCGGTGGCTAATACGTTTGGGAGCGAAGTTAGTAACAGGTGGCGCGATCCATAACTGACCCTGCTTGCCTTTCAACCCTATATATTTCTCACGTCTATATAGATATATGCAGGCTTGAAACCCTTTTATTACTTCGCAGAATCCGTCGTTTGATTATTCCCTATATATATATAGGGAATAATCAAACGACGGATATATATATATATATATATATCCTCTTTAAATTAAATTAAATATATTCTTTTTTAAAAATATTTACCCTTACGGGCAATTACTCGACATTCTAACGTGCTCTTTTCGGACCGTTGATGAGAAAAACGCTCGATTCCATTCGACAATACGAATCGTCTTGGGCGTTGAAGGAAAATATTGGAGAAAGTAGCTATCAGCCGATGGAACTCGCGATATTTGTTTTCTCGCAAACTTTTTTTTTTTAGGAACTCTGTTCTGTACTTTCGAACATTTCATGAATTGTTCATTCACGTATGTTCTTCGAATTTATGTGAAATTACATTAAACAATCGAAAAATATGTAACGTGAACATAACGAATTTACAACATTACGTTTGCATTTCGTCTTTTTCAGGAACGCCAATGTCAAGCACCAGCCCGAGTCCGGTAACCACCGATCTTGCCGTAAAACGTGAGTTGCATAATCGTTGGTTAACGAAAAAATGAAAATGAATAATTTCTTTTTTTTTGTTTTTTTTTCTTCGTTTCATTTACCAAAAAAATTGGAAGTTCTTTTTGGGGGACCCTCCAAATTTGGTCACCATATTATATAAATATATACAGACAATCTCACTTACTTAGGGACATTACTTACTTACTTACAGACATTACTCACTTACTTAGGGAATCATCACAGTGCAACGAATCGAAAAATGGCAGATTTTCGCGATTTTTTGTCGATAGTTAAAATACGCTAATCAGTCTGTTGTTTTATGTTCAATCAAAGCACTCATAAAGAACAGAAAATGAATTTTTAAACGTTCATTTTTTACTTTCTTTTTAGGGTAAAATTTTTGTGAAAAAAGGAGTCCTCACGGCGTACACGGTTGTGGCCGTAAATATTATCTGAACCAGAATTAGTAAAAAGATTATTAATCAATATGAAAGCCGCTACCTTGCTATGGAAGTTTTTTATAATCAAAATTCACAAGATGGCGGCGCTTTGAAAAAAAGTATCTTATTGAGCATATTTTTTCGTCAGTTTTATTTTTAAAAAATTAAGTTTTAAAAAAGTTTCCATAGCAAGATAAAGAATGGTATGAAGAATGTTCTGTCAAAATTTGTGACGGGTAGCTTGAAAGCTCTCCCTTTGAGAGTGTACACCGTTTTGAAAAACGAGATATCGAGAAAAACGCGTTGCAAGCTTCGAGTGCGAAATTTTCACATAAATTGTCTACTTACGTTTATATAAGTATATGCACAGCATGTTTGTAACCGTCCATTCTATCGGATAATGCCAAAACAAAACAATTTTTTTGAAAATTTTACACTGTGATGATCCCTTTAAAAACCTTAAAATCCTCCATTTTCTCAGTCAACCGTTCAATGGTAATTTACATATATCCATTTTTTTTTCCAGCGTGGGACGATATGTCCGAGATGGACAATTCTGTCGATGGAAATCCCAGCTCGCTGACTTTCCAAAACAGCAAGGGCTCCAAGCAAGGTAATGTGAAAAAACAATACTTTCGTACTATTCCAGAACGATCACTTTTCAATCAACAAAAAGGAGATAACTCACTCGTACCATCGTCGTTGCCCCAATTGTACAAAACGAAGAATAAAAACAGATTCGTGAAAAATCGACTCGCCGAAGAATCCGTGCTCGCAGAAGTGACGAAAGTCGAGGGAAGAAGAATAAGGAGCTGCGATATGAGACACCCCGATGTAGCGACGAATTAAAGAGTGCGGCTCGGAGACAATAGGGTTTCCTCCCTGCTGTTTCATAACGTTCCCACGCACACACCCACCCACCCACACACACACACACACACACACACACACACACACACACACACACACACACACATACACACAGACACACACATACACACAGACACACACACATATGTACCACGTCAGCGCCGCGGGGGTTAACCAAAAGGCACGAAGAGAGAAAGTTCGCACTCGGAGAGAGGAAAGAAGGAGAAGGGTCGCGACTCCTTGGTG
>OX632358.1:38633983-38798479 GCA_951751655.1 Ophion costatus
GGACCTTTCTCAGTATCTTATGCAAAATGTTCCACACTTCTAGCGAAATTTAAAAAAATATTGAATTTAGTAATAACATTATTAACTTACGTTTCATTGAGTTGATCAACATAATTAATATTTTAATGATCAATTATGTTTTTAAATTATTAATTCATTCAATAAACATAATTGATAAAAAGATAATTAATAATAAAGAGCGGTCTGGAAATGACTTTTGTATAAATAGGCTTTGATTAATTCAAAAGTGGTTTTCAAAACGTTGGGGCTTACATAACAATGAGTAATAGACAAATGTGTATGTATATGTAGAGAAAGAGAGAGAGAGAGAGAGAGAGAGAGAGAGAGAGAGAGAGAAAAGAATTGGAACATCGAGTTTTACTTGTATCTATATAAATTATTCTTACTACTCGATATTGGATACTTCGTCGGCGTCGTTCCTCTTTCTGCAATTCTTCGTTCGACGAGCATCGTCGCCGTTTTCCATCTCATATTTATCCCCGGCATCGACTTTGCTCGCGCGATCCCAGGACGAGCGCGTGTCGAGTTACCATGGAAATTTACATAATTGGCAAATTGCACGAATCCCCATATTACCCAAAGGCATTCGCGGAGTCCCAGGTGCCTTCAGGTAATTCGCCTACGGGCGTTCGAAAGATACCAGGAGATAAAAACCAGGGATGAAAGAAAAAATCTTTGGAGGTGACAAGTGAAGCTGAAAACTGCTACACGTTGGTTTTCCTCGTGTACTGTTCTTTACAAAGCCACCGGTGCCACTTTTATTCCGTACCTTGCGCCTTTGCGTTTGTTCATCGTGAAGTTTTTTTTTTCGCTTCTCCCTCGTAAAACCTTCCTTTCTTCGCTGCAAGAGTGTTTTTGAGTTGCGAGGATGCTGCTGACGAACAAGTGGAAAATGGAAAAACATTTTTTCGATAATTTATTGTCTCTTTTCGCCAGTCATGTTAGCAAAGTGTATAAAGGGGGAATGAGAATGTAGAGAACGAAAAAGTTTAATAGGAACTGGTTAAATGGGGTCAAAGCCATATATGTAGATGGTAACTTGGAAAGTGACGTCCAAAAGGAATATCTAGGTGCCTCGTATCGATACTTATCCGAATCACCCCCATCTACAATCTTTTTTAGTTTTCGAGGAAACAGGACTTTTTATTATTTTTTCAAGCTTTCCTGTAGCATAGGTTTTTAGTTTTTTCTCCTTTATGTAGATACTTCCCGCTTGGAACTTTTTAAAAGCAATTGGAAGCCATTTGTACTAGCGCAAATATTTTTTTTTTACTATCTGAACCTTAGTGACTAACCCTCTCAAACCTATTTTTCAAACTCGTTATCGAAATCTAAGGCATTTGCATTAGTGTTCAGCTGGTCATTGATTTATCGTTTAACAGTGCACTTCGTGACAATAACAAAAATTTGAGAAAACCGCGAGGGAAGTACGTACATAAAAGAGAAAAATGAAAAATGCTTTTTTCGCGAAAAGTAAAAAAGATCGTAGATCGCACATGGACATTTGGATTCCCTTACACATTGAGATTTTTCTTTTGGACGTCACTTTTTGAACCCTGTATATGTATATGTACATTAGGGTGGCACAATTTTGAGCTCTCTTTTATCTTTTTCTCATCATCCAATCAAAAAATATGCAGAGGTCGCTCGAGCCTCGCAAAAATGAAAATTTTCGTTAAAAAATCGATTTTTTCGCCCATTACTCAGCCATGAATTTTACGCTTTATAATTTTTTAATTAACCTCACGAAAGCTCTAGCCGACTTAGGGAGACCACGAAATGAATATTTCTTGGTCGCTTAAGAGCTTCGAATTTTCTAATTTTCGCAATTTTTTTTTTTTTTACCCTTCTCACTCATAAATTTGACGCTTTCCAAAATGCTTAAAACAATTTATCCTTTTTTCCCTAGAAGCAGATTTTTCAAACTTACCGCACAGTTCTAACCCAAGAATTATAATCTTTGTTCCCATAAAATAATTCTTTACAGCTATTGCCCGTGAACAAAATTATAGGTCGTTTTATTGGGTTAGGAGTGTGAGGTAAATTTGAAAAATTCGTTTTTAAATAAAATAGATTGATTGTTTTTAACATTTTACAAAGTGTCAACCTCATCAGTAAGAAGAGAAAAGAGAAAAAAATAAAAATTGCGACGATGGGAAATTTCGAAGCTCTTGTGCAATCACTAAATATTCATTGGCCAGCTAAAGCTTCCGCGAGGTTATTTTTTAAATTATAAAGCGCAAAATGCATGGTTGAGAAGTGGACGAAAAAAAAATCGATCTTTTTAAATGAAAATTTGAATTTTTGGGCAGCTTGAGTGACTTTTAAATATTTTTTGACGGCTCGCAGCTTTTGCGATAATTTTTTTTCTTTGAAGAAAATAATTGGATGGTCAGAAAAAGGGGAAAAAATAAAGCTCAAAATTGGGCCATCCTAATGTACATGTTCTTTTCTATTTTTTCTTTTATATATTTATATTTTTACAAACATGCATACGTACGTGCAACCATTAGTATGCTTCTCGATTTACTCAGGTAAATTCGATTTCCAAGACGTCCTCAAAATAGCCAGTTGCGCTATTAGCCAATAGTGCATAGATAGAAGGGATTTAAATCATTACATTCGCATATATATATATATATATATATATATATATATTTTCATATTTATGTACCTTTGAGGAAATTCGTCGTAAAAAGGCTCGATAAATGTGCCATCTTTTATTGCAATGAAAATAGCGCCAATTAAAATCATTTGCGTGAGTAGCTGAGCGGTCGGATGAATGTGGAAAAGGCTCTTTGCGAAACGAGCTTGAATAGAGCCATTTTAACCCCTCTCCCTTCGTACAATTCGAACTCCTTATGTATTTAAATTTATCTACGTATATATAGGAATTTATGAAAATGTACGTGAGTGAATACGCGTGTGCGCGTTCACAAATCATCCATTTGATGCAAAATGGATGGAAGGCTGCGCGGTATGAAAACTGGGGTGAGAAGAAGAGACGGAAACGAATGGTCGGATAAAGGGATGAGAGGAAGCAGGAAAAAGGGAGACAGAGAGAGAGAGAGAGAGAGAGAGAGAGAGAGAGAGAGAGAGAGAGAACGGTTGAACGAACGATACCGAGCCATGGCCAAGTCGAAGAGAACACGACGCTTCGGGGTAATTCGGGTCACCCGCGAATAAACTCGTTTAAATATTGCACAAAGCTCCTCATCGGTACAATTGCAACCCGCGATTCATCTTTAATGCGAACAATTAACACAAAGCGCAATCTGTGGATGGATCTTGCCACAGAGCGCGATCGAGACTCGATTTTGTTTAAATTTTCGATGTAACAAGATCCAGTTTCGAACACGAAACTGTACGAAATTCATGCCGCAGGATGATTGGGACTCTCGCAAAGTGACATCGTGATGTATATATATTTTTTTTCAACGTGACCCAAATCCGTGAATTTTCCCTCGATCGGTCGAGACGATTCGGCGAGTCTTGTTCTCCGGTCTATTATTGTTCACTGAATCGTCGAAATCGCGATAGTGTCGTGTCAAGTGTGTGGGGAAAAAAAATATGATGGAAAAGAGGAGAAAATAAAAATCAGTCGTGTTACCCGACAACCCTTATAGCCCTCGTCATCCTGCGAGAGAGAGAAAGTGCAACGATCCTAAATGGATTGAAAGGAGAATAGAGGGGACAAAAAAGGAAGAGGATGAACGAAAAACGAGGTGGCTACGAGAAAAGAGGCGAAGCCGGGGGTGAAAAGGGGAGCAGATAAAAAAGAAGAAGCGTCTCTCCCTCTCTCTCTCTCTCTCTTTCACCCTCTGGTCTCTCGTTGGGAATATAACTCGAGGGAAAGGGGTCGTAATGCCTCCTCGCTCCAGCGGTGAAGTGGAAACAGCACGGAAGTAGCTATCCTTTGGCGCAGTTGAAGCTGCTAGAGAAAGAGTGAAACTACAAGAGCAAGAAGTAGAAAGAATGGAGAAGAGAAGGAGGGGAAAAGTATAGGATGGAATATATGCTGCGGCGAACCAGAGATGTTTCTGATTCGTAATTAGAGATGAGCGAGGGCAGGGAAGGAGGTAGAGAAAGGAAGAAGGGACGGAGAAATCGAGAGAGAGAGAGAGAGAGAGAGAGAGAGAGAGAGAGAGAGAGAACACGAAAAAAGCGCACATTTCTCCTGGAGTGAGTAATAGACGAACGAGGCAAGAAGTAACGCCCGAAAGAATACATTTTTTTTACGTTTACCAAAAGTAATTCAAATCTATTAGAAAACGAATACTAAATAGTTTTGATGTAAAGAATAACTGGAAGCATAACATTAATATTACTTTTGCATGCACACACAGACGAATGGTAAATAATTTCGATGCAAAGAATGAATGAATCTATACATCAACGTTACGTTTGCATACACAGACCTATGTACACTAGTGGAGTTAACTCTAGAAACTTTTCAATTTTTTTTTATATTGAATTTAGTGGTAGATGTTGTATTTTTATAAAAGTAGGCTTATCAAGGCAAATATTATGGACTGAAACAAAAATATTACAGTACCATTCCGGCGTAGCAGGATATACATTTTTTGCGTAAATAGCAAAAGAACCAAATTTCTATTAAAAGTGTCCAAAATTAATTCGATCAGTTTACATACATAGTTATATATACATATATATATATATATATATATATATATATATATATATATATATATATATATATATATATATGTCGGCTTTTTCTTGACTACTCTCGCCATATCCTAAATTTGGATGTCTGTATGGAAAACTTTCCCTTTTGAATACGTTACATTTAGATGCACACACATGTACGAATATATGTGTGAAACATATTATATGAACCCGTTAAATATTTGCAATGTCAGCTATCAGCACACTCAGCAGTTTTTGAGACAGTCCTCCATTTTTTATCCTGAAGGGTGTGTGATTATGGGGACATCCAATATTTAATTGGGGGGCTTCCGGACGTTAATAAAATGTGGTATAAAAATTGAAGTATTTAATGCCAATTAGAGGAATAAAAGTTTTTCGATCAGTAATTATGTACATTAAGGGGCTACACCAGTGTGAACGCTGAAAATTTGGGTGATTTTCGAGAATTTTTTTGAAGAAAAGTACTCAATTATATGTTTCGGAAAATTAAGAATATATTTGGCTATATTGGACCTATATTTCATAATTTTTTTATAGAACAATATTGGGATCCAAGCGACTTATTCGCTGCCGTCGGAGGCGACGAAAAAAAAACTTCCTTCACTGTTGGCACGATTCCGGCCGATTGAGTAGCCGAAACGAAAAAAGAAAAAATATCGTTAAACTGGAAGGTATTTCCTGTACAATCACGTAGCATTTTCGAAAAATATAAAAATCTAACAAAATGGCGTAGTTATGAAAAAAAAAGTCTGTTTTCTTGCCTATAAAATCGTCGTTCTTTTCCAATGCCAAATCATCAGTTTTCATCCAATCAAAAATATCCTACGTCATTGTATAGTAAATATATTCAAGAGTACTCAGTTCAAATTTCAAGTCAATCGGATAATTGCTCCTTGAGTTACAATGTCAGCAAATTTTAAAAATTTCATTTCGAGAAAACACGTCTAAAGATATAACTGCGGCATTTTATATCTACGAGTGGTTGCGCTTTAGAAGGCTGCCATTCGAGCAGTATTAGAGATACGGGCTTTACATTTTTACAGGATATTCTTGAAAGTACAAACTGTCGCAGAAGGCAAAAAAATCGATTTTTTAAAGTGTCACACTAGTATAGCTCCTTAAGAAAAATATTTCAAAATCGTCATTCACGTGTCTTGAATAATATATTACAATGACGCAACAATTTTTAATCAATAATAGAATATAATTGTGCAATAAGACATATACAATTATGCGATAAAACATATATAATTGTGCGATGATAATTAAAACATGATAATGATTTATATACTTATTATAATAATATTAACAATAATAATAATAGTAATAATATAAATTATATATAGATAATTTACAATATATAAGTTCATAAATTAAAAATACGATATGAAAATTTAAAAAAAACATGTAATTATGCAATGATACATTTTTTATCATGCAATAAAACAATATAATTACGCAATGTTTTCTCGTTTTCGTGCTTTGCAGATACCGCCACGAGACTGACGACGACGACGACGGGGATCCTCATTTCGTTCGGCATCGTCGTAACGTGGATAATCCGATAAGCGAGGGCCTCGTTAATTTTTTTTCTACCCCTTCGACGAGTCACGGACCCCGCAAAATTTGGGCACCCGGGGTGAGCGCGGCGCAAGAGCGAACAGCAAAAAAACCGGAGGGCGGCAAAAAAAAACGATCGAGCAAACGCGTACGGGGGTAAAAACGAAATATACAAAGACTGACCGAGTAAGTAGTTTCGTTGGAGAAAAAAGAAACGGAGGAGAAGCGCCTGAGCGTCGATACAACGAGAAGAGAGGAAGTAAGCCAAAACGAAAAAATACGCCAAATACGTAACGCCTGAGTATAACAGTGACGCAATTCCGCGGGCTTTACACGAGAATATTCGGCGCGATTTTCAAAATGTAACGAAAATCCTTCTGGCGACGACGACGATGAGTCGTCGCGCAAAAACCACGAGACGATAATCGTCGACGTTTTATCGTTGAATCTACGAAATTCAGTCTCGACTATATGCTCGTACGAAAATGTCAAATTTATAAAGAAAAGGGAGAGAGAGAGAGAGAGAGAGAGAGAGAGAGAGAGAGAGAGAGAGAGAGAGAGAGAGAGGGAGAGAGAAAATAAATATTCAGAAAAAATCGAAAAATCCTGGACCGAAGAGTCGTTCACATATTAGTACGAGTTGCTCTGTAACTGGAAAATTTATTGTTGGCGTTTATTCGCGAGTCACGAGCAGGGAGGTTAAGGGGGGATTGTCTTTTTTTTCGCAAAATTTACCGCTTTTTGGGAATTTTTTTGTGAAGAAAGTATACAATGGAAAACTTGTGAAACTTGGCATATAGTTTTATTGATCTGTTTAATACATACAAAAAAAATTTTAAACAATTTCATCAAAAAATCCGCCTCCCACCCCCCTCGACGCGCGATGGTCCTTTTTTGATGGTGTGCACGATTACAGCCTTCACGTTCATCCTGCAACAAAAACCCAAAAAGCATTTTACTTTAGACACATATAGCTATCGTTTGATGAAGCAAAAAAGCAATACGTTTAATAGTTTTTTATTTATAACAAAAAATCGATCATTTTTTTTCGAAAAATCGATACTTCAAGTTCAAAACGTCACCATATCGTCAATTTTTTTTTTTCCCTTCATCGAACGATAGCTATATGTGTCTAAAGTAAAATGCTTTTTGGGTTTTTGTTGCAGGATGAACGTGAAGGCTGTAATCGTGCACACCATCAAAAAAGGACCATCGCGCGTCGAGGGGGGTGGGAGGCGGATTTTTTGATGAAATTGTTTAAAATTTTTTTTGTATGTATTAAACAGATCAATAAACCTATATGCCAAGTTTCACAAGTTTTCCATTGTATACTTTCTTCACAAAAAAATTCCCAAAAAGCGGTAAATTTTGCGAAAAAAAAAGACAATCCCCCCTTAAGACGAATCGATGAAAAATGGCCGCAAAAGCGACACGCTGCTTCGTGAAATAGTCCATAAAAACAAATTGATAAAAATATATTATAATAATGGGAAAGACGCGAAAAAAAATATTAAATACAAAAAAAAAAGACAGAAATAAATGCAGGCAAAGAGATTGCGAGAAATATGAATAAGTGTCACCAAGTGCAACGAGACTATCGCTTTCGGTGTAACAATGTAATAACTTAAGCGTGTGTGTGGACGACCACACACATATACATGTATAAATAAATTACAGCGAAAGGAGTTTCCCATTGGTATATTTTTAGGCAGCCTCCCTATCCTCCCGCCCCCGCCCTAGCCTCTTTTGCAGATTCTTCTTTCCATCCCTGTTGTACCATGGCGGAGCGAAGTTTCTTCCCGTGCCAATGACGAATCACTTACCATAGAATACAATTATATATATATATATAAAGGGTGGCCGAAAATTCACGCGAGAAGTCATTTTGATAAAAGACACAAATTTTTTATTTGAAATTATAAATTTTGCTTGCTCCTGGACTCTAAACAACACTCTTACGAAGTTACAAAACATGCTTCGATGTTTTGCGTTGAACGACTCGGTGAAGGACGGCCAGAGTGTATGAGGTCACTAATCGATTCGGTCTCCCTGAATTTTTTAAGACTGGAGCCTGCATTGAAAGGTCCAAAAAAGCGTCTTTTCGGGATTTTTTGGAAGGGAGAAAAACAAGTGAGCCCAGTAAACATTGAGGTATCATCATGTATATTTGAAATGTGTAAAAAAATGTTCAGCATGGAACAATAAATGACTGTAGATTTATCAGCTTCCATGTGCATCTTGCCACTGCAGTCCCCAATCGGCGGGAAAGATGCAGCTTGTAATTCTCGACTGAAAAAGGAAACTAATAAAATGTTCAATTTTCATATATTTTTACTCTGGGTGAAATAATAAAAAACTGAAAAAATCGTGAAATTATAACTTTTCTCAGGCTTGAAAAAAAGATGGGTTTAAGGCCTTAGGCCACAGTAACGGGTATAAAATCCTGTGCGAATTTAACAATCTTTTTTCGTATGAAAGAGTGATTCACTCATAAAATTAATTACACATCTATTTAGTATGAATATCAAGCTGTTAGAAAATATATATTTTTTTTTTGCGATGTACATAATGGCCAACTACTAATATTTTCTTTTATCTTTTTTTAGGCGCTCCGCGGCATGACATTAGGCATCCACAATTTTTTACCTAGAACAAAAAAAAAACAAAAATTCTCGTCAATCTACATCAAGATACCTAGAGAAGTACGTACGGAATTTAAAAAATCATTGTTTTGTACAAAGGTTGTAGGTATTTGAACTTAAGAAATGAATTTTCAGTGAAAAATTTCGTTATAACTGCTCATAAACTTGTTATAAAATGAAAAGTTTTCCGTTAATCAGATATTCCGTACGTATTTCTCTGCGAAATGCAATTAGGAAAATAACTTTTGAATTTGAAGTAAATCGAGTGAAAATTGTCGAAATTATTTGTCACGCCAATTGGAAGAAAGCTGTTTCGAGAAGTTTCGAATAGTCGGCCATTTTGTACATCGAAAAAAAAGATATATTTTTTCTAACAGTTTGATATTCATACTAAATAGATGTCTAATTAATTTTATGAGTGCATCACTTTTTCATACGAAAGAAAATTGTTAAATTCGCACATGATTTGATACCCGTTACTGTGGCCTAAGGCCTTAAAAAATACCAACGTGGTATGAAAATTATTTGAGAAGACTTTTTCAGCGACTGTTTTAGTTCAGTAGAAGAGATTTTCATACTGAAGAAAATAAGCTTTGGTTTGAGTCATTTATTGTTTCATGTTGAATTTTTTTTTTTATCCATTTCAAATATACATGAAAAGATACCTGGATGTTCACTGGACTTCCTTATCTTTTTCCCTTCTAAAAAAAATCCCGAAAAACGCTTCTTTTTGGACCTTCTGATTCAGGCTCCGGCCTTAATTACTCTCTTTACAGTTGACGAAGTTAAATCACCGATCATATTTTGTACGAAAATTTCGAGCTGTAGCTGCCAAACTTTCGTTATTTTTTAAACATCGCTCAACAATGAAAACGCGTTGTTCTTTCGTGTAGCGATCCATTTTTAATAACCCGGAGCTGTCAGCTGTCAGCTGTCACGCGGTCTTTTTTTTCGTTGGCAACACTTTGCCGCACAAATGGCGCAAAATTCAAATCTTGCGTGAATTTTGGTACACCCTGTATAATGATCCATGACGGCTTTGTGACGGGAGCGTGAGAGAAATTGATGGTCCTTCGGGAACGAAAAACGATGGAGAGACGCGGCGAACCCCAGATCCTGGGAACAAAGAACTCTTCGTCTGACGATCGCGCGATTTTCGAGACTGTCGTCTGCGTTTTTCTTTTCAGTAGGAAGGAGTTCGGGAAAATTCATCGCATTCAGAAAGTATTAGAGGGCATCGAGTTTTTTTTCAAAAGTACGTCTACGTGTTTGGGGGTGTGTGAAAAATTCAACTTTTACGCCTTCAAGCGGTATGATTAAATATAAAAAAAAGTTCACAAATTTGAGTGCTCTGATAGGTCCACGTAATTTGGCTTCGTATTTTTTGTCCCCGTTTGATATAGACGGAAAATCGGGCTACAGGTTTAAACTTGAAGAACTCGACAATTAATGAATATTTAAAAAATCCATTGTTGATTGTTGAAGATTACGTTTGACGCTTTTGAAATTGTTTGTTAATATATGAATCATCGGTTTTTTTAAATTACAGTTACTTGAAACAAGAAGATTTTATTTATTCAATTTTACTCATGTAATTTACATGTAACTCGACAATTTAATTTTACTTATTTATGTACTCGCAAAGAAATAAGCGTTATTTTGTAATTTGTGTATCAAAAATCTCCAAATCATTATTGTTACACAATTGTTATGCCATATATATATATATGGCATAACAATTATGCCATATTATGGCATAACAATGCCATATATATATATATATATATATATATATATATATATATATATATATATATATATATATGCCATATATATATATATATATATGGCATTATCATATATATGCCATATATATATATGGCATTATCATAATGATAAGCAATACTTTTTGAAATTGAATTACTCAAAAATAAAATGTGGTAGTAATACTTATTTTAATTCATTTACTCCAATATAATATCTGATCATAATACTTTTTCAAATTGAATTTCTCGAAAATAAAATATGAACATGATACTTTTTTAATTTACTTACTCAAAAATGAAATATGAGCATGATAGGTTTTTAAATTGAATTTCTTAAAAACGAAATATGATCATGCTTATTTTAATTCAATAACTCGAAAATGAAACAGCATTTCTTCGTAATTTGTGTAACAATAATGATTTTCCAATTTTAAACATTTTTTCAATATATATATATATATAATTTGATGATGATGATGATGAGTACGTGATCATAATACTTTTTTAAATTCGACGACGTTGATTATTTAGCCTGAGGATAGTTTACAAAGCAACAGGTAAAGCACAGGAGCGACCGGACAGGACAGCGGAAAGAAGAAAATCCGTTGATCGGATCGAGGATAAAGGGTTTCACGGGATTTAGAGACAGCGAGCTTAATGCGCATTGAATCTGGGCTCTTAGCTGTGGATATCTCGTGTAATTGAGGGCAATCACACAGGTGCGCTTAGCGGTCCACGGCACTGCAGAGGGGAGATCACGGGGACGAGACAGAGGGTGAACGTGTAATTTATTAGACGTCCCATGAGAAATCCGATAAGGGAACGCGACTCTGTATACCGCTCTGATCCTTTGGCGCAATTGCGCTTTCAATCGCTAATGTTCCCATACACTGGGTGTTTGGCGCATGAACCGGTACAATTTTTTGGGGGGTTGGGCGGGTTGTTTGATACTTCTTCACCCTTAGATCCCATGTCCTAAATGTCACGGTAATTAAGGAAGCTTTCCAGTGTGACAGCCCGAAAAATCGCTGTTTTTCGCGATTTTTTTTTTTAAAGAAAAAATAATCTAATCGGTCTGGTTTTTTTTTGTATATTAATTGGGTATTGAAGAATACAAAACAATTTTTTAAAGATCGATTTATTTATTAATTAATATCTATAAAAATGATGAAACAATTTTTGCAGAAAATGCACTTGGATGTGGTGTCCACGTTGGGGGTCACAATTTTGATCTGAAACAAAAAACACAAAAAGATTATTGATCGGTATATAATTGGCTTTCGTGCTATGGAGGCTTTTTTTTTTTTTTTGCAAAAATGGCGCCGGTTTTAACAAAAAGTATCGATTTTAGCATTTTTTTTGGCAGTTTTTTTTACAAACAAATAGAAAGGTGTCAAAAAAAAAAAAAGCTTCCATAGCACGATAAACAATGACGTTAAGAATATTGTGTAAAAAATTCAACTCGATAGCTTTAAAACTCTGCCCTCCAAGTTGGACACCGTTTTGAAAAATGCTGTTTCGAGAAAAACGCGTTCAAAGTTTCGCTGTAGCTGTAGCGCTCCGTTGCCTTCTTCCAAGAAATGCTGTACAGTAACCGAAATAATCTGAATTTCGGCATGAAAATTTCAGGGAATATTCGGAAGAGTGTATACTATTCGATAAAGCAAAAAAAAATCGATTTTTTGAAAATTTCACACTGGAAAGCTCCCTTAAGGCGGGATTCTACTTTGAAACTATGAAAAAAACGCTATTTTCGTGAATTTTTTCTGAGAATACTATTAAAGATATCGATATGGGGTTTAAACTGTTCAATAAATACACTCTTTAAGTACATAAAAAAAAAAATTTTAATGTATTTTATTCATTTTTTGTACACGTAAAATATGTTTAAAGCCAACGCCTCGAAAAGCAGGTACCGTTGCCGTGGTCGTGAAATCTTCCCGACGGATGGTCTGAAACAAAAAAATCAAATAGTTTCATGTTCAGTATGTCTTCAGGAACCGACCTAACTAGAATATTTTATATACGTGCAAAATTAACAAAATGGCGGCTAAAATACGGAAAAAAAATGCGTTTTTTTTGGGTCTTTTTTTACAATAAAAAAATAGTTCTAATCAAAATTTTAAGTTGATTGTAGTTAGGTCGGTTGGTACACACATATAGAATATGTGTTCCAAATTTCATAAGGATCGGTTCAGTACTTTTTGAGTTATCACGACCACGGTACTTGAAAATGTCGTTTCGAGAAAAACGCGTTTAAAATTTTGGTGAGTGATAAATCGTAGAAAAAATTATCTTACCCTCAATCAGCGATGCCTGGGCTATATAATATGCCTTCGAAGTGTTCCAGGTGGGTGTTTTCATCTAATTTAGCCTTTTCAAAGTTTCAAAGTAGAATCCCGCCTTAAGACATATTTTTTTTCGTTTTTTTTTAATTACGCGAAATTTCGCCTTTAAATTGTCAAAACTTTTTTGTTTGCGGTTGTAATAGCACGAAATAAGTTTTCTTGTTTTCTGCAATGTGTGTTCATGATGAGTAAATCATTATTTGATACAATTGGTTTCGAGAAAGTCACTCATGAGCTTCCAAACGCTTGGAAATGCGTAAATGTATGAAAAATGTCAACTTCTAAATTCATTATTTAAAAAACTAAAAGCTATTATGAACTTAGCTTCGTTTTGAACAGTTCTCTATTTAATATACCCTTTCCGACGGTATGGTACATGTCACAGAAATCATTCATTGTGTAGTAAAAATAATGAGAATAAGTTTTCTATATAATGGATTCAGAAATTGAAATTTTCCATACATTTCTACATTTTTTAGACTGGAACCCCGAGAGTTATTTTCTTGAAACCAATTGTATCAAATAATGATTTATTTATAATAAAATTACATTGCAGAATGCAACAGAAGATATTTCGTGCTGTTCCAACCACAAATAAAAAAGTTATGACGATTTAGAGGCGAAATTACTGGTAATTAAAAAAAAAAAAATCATATGTTAATTACTTTTTCTAAGTAAGTTCTAAGCTAAGTGCTAAGTTCTAAGTTCTAAACTAAGTTCTAAACTAAGTTCTAAGTTCTAAACTAAGTTTCACACTTAAGACATAGTGTCTAAGAGTGAAAAAAGTCGCAAATGAACTCCCCCATCCTCCCAAAAAATGGTTCAGTTCATGCACCAAACACTTTGTATTATATGTATATCCGGATAAATATGTGCATTATCCTCACAATTGACATTCGCTGAAAACTTCAATTCTTGCGAATTCATAGTAAGGGACAAAAAGTAAAAGCAGTAAATTGTTGTTTTATTCCGCCTTCAAATTGACGATTTATAGTCATACGAAGCCAGATCCGAGAATGCGGAATTTCTCAATAAATCATCCCCCCGAGGAGACGTATCATAGCGATCGGGGGTAGTTTTCTTTCCGGTTAAAACCAGCACCAAAAACATGTGCGATATACTTTTTCGTTCGCGTTTTACGAACGCAGTCGTAGCGTTAAGGGGGAGGAGCCGCAAGTAAAGATAAATACATATGTGGGGGACAATGACGGCTAGGGGAAACGTTGTGAATTCGTAACCGTGGCACGAAAAATCACCGCGACGTATGGTAGATAAAAGAAAAAGAGCTTGACGCGAGATGAAAGGAAAAAACATTGACACAATGCACATAAAGCGCCCAAATAAAAATAAGGAGATAGTGAGAGAGAGAGAGAGAGAGAGAGAGAGAGAGAGAGAGAGAGAGAGAGAGAGAGAGAGAGAGAGAGAGAGAGAGAGAGAGAGAGGATTCCATTCTCAAATCGAAAGATCAACATCTGATTCGCTCCATTGAAAATCAATTCGTCAAAAAAGCCAATTGATATGATAAAAAAATAATCAAAATTAGAAATAAACTTGATTGTTTTTTAAATTATTATCCAGTAATTTATTGTTTCTCATTTTATGAACGATAATTATGAGCGAACTTGCATTCCCAAAATGCAACGTCTCATTCGATCCATTGAAAATCAATCCGTAAAAAAGCGGATCGATAAAAAGAATAATACCGATCAAAATTCAAAATAAAATTGATTGTTTTCTTTTATCGTCCAGCAATAGATTGTTTCTCATTTTATTAACGATAATTATGAGCGAGTTATCCACAGAAAAACCGGAAAACGTTTGCAACGGATCTTTTCTCTTCGTACGGCGTGATCCAAAGACACTAAAAACCAAGTCCAAATTCTCGAAGGCCAAGTGGTTAATTCATGACGCGGCATGGCTGAGGGAAAAACGAGAAAAAAAATGGAAAAACACAAAGCAAATTGTGGATCCTGTACATATATATAAACACCCGCACGCGCGGGATGAGCACCGTTCGAAAAGAATTGGCCATGATTTCCTCATAAAATAGTTGAAAAATATTCGCCTCGCCATAATAAAACACGGAAAACTTTCTCCCATTTGTTCACGCAGTTTTTTCGTAACGGGCATTAAAATCCCCCACAGCCTATAATTATTCGTATTAAATTTCGTTCACTAATGTATACGGTTTTTTTTCCGAATAGTGCCCATCTCCATTATGAAATAAATAATTCATAAATTCGCGTCGTTGATTAAAAAATAAAGGAGCAACGACGAGAAAAAATTAGCCTCAGTATGCGCGAAGAGATTCGCAAGATAGTCGAGTAATTATTCGCGAAACGAGCCCCGTACTTTCCTTCCCTTCCCCGCGAAAAGGTGTGCTTCGGAAAGAAGCGGCGAAAAAAGGGTAAACCTTAGTTAAGATATTTTGACCTTAGCTTTATTCATACACGTACATACTATATATATATATATATTTGCAGGGCTACTGGTTTCTTGGTCACGATCCCGTGAAAGGATTGTAGGGCATGTCTTCTGCTATCCAATAATCCAATAATCCAATAACGCTTCATGCAAAAGTAAACCATTTTTTATATATTATTGTGTTCATTTTTTTCGGGTGAAGGGTAGGCAGCTTTAAAAGTTAATTACGAAAAAAAATTGTTGTATGGAATCGACCTTTTTTATTATTTGTAACTTGAGGACACGGCGGCAAGGAATTATCTACAATGAAATTAGAATAACTGTTAGACTTGCAGAGTTTTGGACCCCCAGTTCAAAAATGTATGTACATTATTTTTATTTTATTGTTGATAATTCTTTGTTACTGGGCTCTCAAACTGCGAATAAGAAAAAAAAAATTGTTTCCATACAATTTTTTTTTATTTCATTTTCAAAGCTGCCTACCGCGCACTTAAAAAAGATAATGAAATTAATAATATCTCGAAAATGGTTCACTTTTGCGTAGAGCATAACTGGATCATTTGATAGAGGAAAACATATCCCACAATCCTTTCATGGGATCGTGATCAATAAACAGTAGCCCCTAGGTATATATGTTATATATATATAGGATGCAAAAAAAACAAGAACGAAGAAAAAAAACACCGACGGATGTATATCAAGTACACAGAAGAAACCGAAAGGAAAAAGGAAGTACATAGAACGTAATTAAAAACGTACGTGTGTGATCGTTAACGCGTACGCGCGATGATTAAACGCGAGTATTGTATGTATACATATAAATATATAATATAAGTTATGTATTATATATATAATTATTATACGACGTAAACGATAAGTGGGTGAAAAAAGGCTATTGGAATAATGATATCATTATATTGTATGTTATACAACATTATATTAATATTATTATGCTTTGCGTCGTTGAGTTGAATGTTGTTATCTGCTAGGGTGAGAGGAGGCAAGACGAAGTCGGGACAGAGATGGAAGAAAGATTCTTATAATTACATTCGACGTGTGTAATAAATATGGGCGAAACGATTGCGAGTCTTAGAAAACAGTTTTGTCTCAATTGATCGTGCTCCGTTAACTTCACTCCTTGCTCCGTTAACGATAAAATCGCAGGTAAGTACGTGTCATATTTATTTACAAAAAATCGAATGAAAAAAAAGGACTGATTGAAAAAATCAGTCAAAAAATCAAAAAATCAAAATTATCAACGTAAAATCGGATGGAAAAAGTAGGAGTTAAAAAAGTTTTATTAACGAATTAGCTTGTGGCCCGAAGAAAAAAGGATTTTCCAGATTTTTTCTGCGTTAATTTGGGCAGATTTTCAATTTTTTCACATTGGGTTACTTCACAAGAGTATGGGTTTGCGTATCTTTTACAACTTTTGTATTGATGCCCTTCGCGATGACCACTGCTGCTCGGAAACAAATCATGTGAAATAAAAAAAAAAGCATTTAGTTGTTGCATGAAATTATCTAGTGATTGGACGAAGGATTTAACAAAATATTGATTTTTGAAAAAATGGCCGCAGTCCAAAATGAGGGTATCAATTTTCGGTGAAAAAAAACTATGCATAAAAAAAAATTCCTTCCTTCAAGCATTGCTTTTCGGTATGTGAAAGAATCTTATTAAATTTGAAGTCGATCGATGCAGGCATTCTTACCCCTTCGACTGCACACTTCCGAACTTCTGACTGCATATGGGGTCGATCGGACCCCAGACGTATGCCAGATCGTTGTACTTCGGTAAATATGCATTCCTTTTTTAGAAACGTTTTTTGTACTCATTGGTCCTTATTTTATGGCCCACAATTTATTTTTTAAGAAAAATAAAAATGAAGGCCGACACAGTCGTTCAAAGCGGGAGACGCGTTGAAAAATACGTACTTGCACGAAAAAGATAATAATTTTTTTTTAATATAAAAAAAATCCTTCGAGGTTTACAGGGGAAGGTTTGTATACGAAAAAAAATTTCATTTGGAGGTTTCATTCATTTGGTCCAAGTTCATTTGGAGGTCCAAATTTGAGCATTTTCGGGATAGTGAAAAATGGAAAAAATCGACTCATTCGGCAGATTAATTGTTGAAAACGTGTATTTTCCCATTTTTTTACTTCAATGACTTATTATTATTAACATTTACCGCAATCGACGCATAAGTGAATTCGGTGCTCGTTGCACCTGGCCTTCCTGCATAACGGACACTTGCTTCTAGTTTTATGATCGACATTCTAAATGCATCAGCCGCTATAGTAGCGCAAAATAGAAAATATCTATGAACATTTTCTATCGTAACTCACTCACATGTAGTAATAAAACATCAAATTTCACCCGAAAAAAATGTTTTCACTTTTCCCGCACTCCTGCATAAACGGGGTCGACCTGACCCCAGGTCTTTTTTCGACAGCTGTCCCCAGTACACAGGCAAGATGTAGGATGGGGGCCGAGTGTCCTCCTATAGAAAAAAAATGTTGAAAAAAATGGGGTCACAACGACCCAGTGTGCAGTCGAAAGGTTAAGATCATTTCAGTCATCTTGAAAAAAAAAAACGCGTTTACAGTTCGCAGAGCCTACCTGTAAACGCTCATAACTCTCTCAACTTTGAGCGTATCGGTCCCAAATTTTCGTAGAATATTTTCGATATCATATTTGAAGAATCCGTCGAAAAAAATCGATATTTTCTAAAGTGCCCTCTTGGTATGCCCATGACGAAAAATTTAATGAAAAAAAAACTAGTTAAAAAAGGATTATCAACGAAAAATCGAATGAAAAAAAGTTCTTAATTGTGGGAATTCAGTATCCTGTATCTGAGTGTCAGAAATGGTTTCAAAAGCTCGGAAACGCGCTGCTATCTTTAATCGCCGGATTAAACGCGTCAGCGCCGTTGAGTGACGTTAGACGAATCTGATTTCTTGGCCTCGACGGAACTTACCGCGTATACGCATGACGCATCCTGCTGGAGAGACTTGATCGTTATGCTAAATTTAATGCCCTGGCCACATACACTCGCGACTGTAATTGGACGCACATCGTACACGGATTAATGACCCTCACCATTGCGGTATCAAACAATTTACCTCAGCAATATACATACATATGAATTCGGGGCTATCGCAAAGGAACTCTCAACGACCAGCCATCCAGAAGAGCTTATCAAATATTTATCGAACAAAGTTAAACAGATTTCCTGACGGTTTGCGCTAAATTGCCGAAGTACATATTCCGATTCGACGGCACGCCCGATTAAATTATTATGCTATCGAGTTTGTTAGTTTCATTATCATTCGCGTCGCAGATTGATTGCGAGGAACGAGTAGGTCCATTTTTATCATGCCAAGTATCATTCGAATCATATTTCGATATTCGAATTTTCTAAAATTCATTGATTTTCATCATAAACCAAACGACTTTCAATAAAACAACTCGCGATACGTTGAGGATGATTGCCCGTACATTCCCTACCAAAAGTGAGTTCCGGTGAGAATTTTGAGTACTTTGCGATAAGATTAAAATCTGAAAAAAATCATCCGTATTGAAGATACTGAGAACATTGGTTTTGAATAATAAGAATGCCAATAATACATAAGTAAATTGTTCAAACAAAAATTTGTTTAAAAAATCTCCGGTAGACTTGATTTTTTGTAACATTAAATGAATTATGATATTTTTCTGAATACATACGATTTTTTAAAGAATTTTCTCTATATTTCGATAATCCCGTTTTTTGGAATTTTTCAGAGGCTGTACCTATGACAAAGTTCTTTCAATACGCCGGACACTTCTTGAATTAAATATGGAAAATTGCTCCGAAAACATATTGAAAATTTGTGACTCTTCATCAATTTTTTTTAATTAAAAAAAATTACAATGAATAATGAAAGAAAATTCTCGAAAGATTCATACCTATTCATAAAAATCTACGAATTTAGTTTATAATATAAAAAAGGTAGCTCACAGGACATGTGTTGAACAATTTTTTTCTTTCAATAATTTACTTATCACTTTTTTGCATTATTATTACCGGAAATTAATGTTTTAGCATCTGCATTGTGGTTGATTTTTTAAAAATCTTTATCTCATTGCATAGTACTCAAAATTCTCGCTGAAACGCACTTTTGGTAGGAATTTACGGGCAGTACATCCTTAAGGGAGGCTATATACCTGCCTAGAGCTCAGAAAAAAGGTCAATTTAGACAATTTTTTATGAAGACCCATTTGATGAAATGAAAATTCCATTCGATAGCTTTTAATCTACACAACTTGAAGTAGCTTTACAAATTTTACAAAACGGACGCAGTGAGACTGATAGTTCCCTACGACCGACAACATTACATCGCCAATTCCTCACCGATAGACTTGAAATTTTGTTTGGAACCTCATAAAAACAGTTTATTCCGAAGCAGCCAGGGGATTTTTAATATGTTGGAAACTTTTTCCCAAAATCATTATTTTCGGCGATTTTTTTTCCGAAATAAATTATTTTCAACGATTTTTTTTTCACCGAAAATAGCTTTGTACGACCATGCACAATTTGATCAAAAATCGACATTTTTCGATTACCCTACGTACTTCGAAAGCAAATCTTATCTAGAACTCCAATTACTTTTAATTTTCGTTCCGGGTAAAAAATTGAAGGATTGCTCTTGCCGGTCACAGAATACTGACAGTCAAGCTGACTCGCTTCATCCAGCTTCAGCGCCGTCGTTTTGTTACACAATCTTGAAGATACTTAAAGATACTTGAAGATGTGGAATAAAGGCCAGCGAACGGAATTTCCATTCTATCAACTGGGTATCCGTAAAAAATTGTCAAAAATCACCTTTCTAAACCGCTCTAAATTGGTAAGCTTCCTAAACCAAATTATGTCGACGATCAGTAAGCTGCGGTATCATTATCGTTCGCATCACATTTGAGGACCAAATACATTTTATTTATACCAACTATGACTCAAAAGGAAATTCGTTAAGGAGGAGACACCTTTAGGCGAGGAAAAAATGGCTGATTTTCATGATATTTTATTAAATGGAAAGATTTCTACACCATTTTTGAAACTTAGGGTATGTTTTATTATTATTTTCGACTGTTACATGGTGTTTTTCAAATTCATGTTTAAAAATGGCGGTGGTATGGCACGGTCTTCTAACCGGCTTGAAAAGAGTTGGAAAAAGAACCAACAAAGATTTTTCTTTCATAACACTTATACGCAGAATATGAATCAAGAAAAAGTGCGAAATGTTGAAAATCGATGAAATGGTACGCCTTGAAACAAGAAGATTGAATTTTCCGTTAAAATATGATTACATTTTGCGACAAAAAAATCCTTTTTTTTAACCATCAATTCGTGAAGGTATTTGAGGCACCTTAATCCCGTAAACGTGGGTCGTTTTTGTTTTTGCACTACCAAACCAACAATTGTCAATGAAAAAAATCTGGAAAAATTAAAGATCGATCTTCGGGCTGTACTTCTCAAGGAAAAATAGGGTTTTTTTTCTTTTTTATTTTTGATATATTTTTTTCCATTAAATATTGAGCAACCTGCGAAGAAAATGATTTTGGGCAGGACGAAAACGATCAATGTTCACGGATAGAGGGTTAATTTTCAGAAACATTTGGGATCGTGTTATAAACAATAAGGTAAGAAAGATTTATACCAAACTTTATCAGCATGAGTCGGATAGTTCTTTAGCTATACGTCACGCCACTTTTGATAATGCATTTTTAAGGATTAAAAAAAAATACCACATAACAACCAAAAGTAATAATAAAACATACCCTGAGTCTCAAAAAAGGGAAGAAATCTTTTCTCTAAATAAAATCATGAAAATCGGCAAATTTTTTCCTAGCCTAAAGTCATCTCCACCTTAATTCTCATTAAAAATCAGACAAATTTGAACGAGGCATCGTAAGGTTCGGCCTATGGCTAAAATCCCGCGACGATTACTCCAATCACAAACCCAAACAAATTCAACCGTGAGTCCCGAATGAAAACCATGCAGCTTCAACGGATATCGACAAAAAGTGTTCCCAGTGTTCTTTCCTTATCCACGAGGAAACGAAAAATGAAGCAATCGGGAGGTTTCGGCTCAAATACGAATGAGCCACGAAGCAACTATGGGAGGGAAAAGCAATTTTCTTTCTTTTTGTACGTATGCAGCGAAGTAAAAAATAATGCAGCGATGAGAGAACATCGGGCGAGGGAAGGGAAAAGAAATAAAACGGGGAAGGAATATTCGAACGTTTCGTAGCCAATAAATGAGGGAATATTTTACTTTTTCAATTTTGACGTACCGCGTATATATTTCTAACCAGCGTAGCTCGCGTCCACTCCTTCCACTTATTCTACCTCTACTGCTGCTACAATATCACAATGGATTCGAAAAACGAGCAGGGATACCCGTAGAAAAAGGATGATCCTCGGAGCAAAAGAGTGAGATGGAGAGAGAGAGAGAGAGGGAGAGAGAGATAGAGATAGAGAGAGAGAGAGAGAGAGAGAGAGAGAGAGAGAGAGAGAGAGAGAGAGAGAGAGAGAGAGAGAGGGAATCGCGATTACCTTCCGCATTTCGTCGGTTCGTCGAACCTCTTTGGCCAGTACCGACTCTGTGCTTGATGAAAGATCGACGGAGCGTAAGCTTCGACCGTGATTGCAATCGTCATTTTTCTTTTTTCCCTTCTTTTCTGGCCATACGCGCTGCGGCAATGCAACGGAATTACAATATGGTCGTGCATACGCGAAAATAATTCAATTCCCAATGAATGCCACATGAAAAGAAAGGGACACTCGTGCGTTTGAGACTTTTTCTTCTAGTTTAATCAAAAATAATCCGCCGACGTAGTTTCTGACGTGTATTATGCATTTTTCCCTTTTACTCTGAACGACTATTTTGCCCCGGAAATCGCCAAGGGAATGGCGGAAAAAATTAATCCTTTTTTGCCTATACCCGTGCAGAAATTGTGGTAGGGATCAAATTGGATTGGCACACTTGTCCCTACTTCCTGACAGGGATCCAATGGGTCATCGCATTGGATCCCTATACTAAAACGTCATAGTATTGGCATCGTTGGAATACGACGAAAATTTAATTTTTTTTACTAGCCAAAGTTACCCTCGCTTCGTTCGGCAAAAGCCAGCCAGCTCCTATAAAATGTGAATTAATTCAAAGAATGAAAAATGAACAGGAAATCCCTCTGAAGGTCCAGAACCGTCTGGAACATTTTAAAACATTCTCGAACATTCCGAAACCGGAGTTCTCTTCGAAGGTCCAGAACCTACTGAGACATTCTAGAACATTCCCGAACATTCTGGACGATTCTAGAACATTCTGGACGATTCTAGAACATTTTGGACAATTCTAGAACATTCTGGACAATTCTAGAACATTCTGGACAATTCTAGAACCTTCTGGACAATTCTAGAACATTCTGGACGATTCTAGAACATTCTGGACGATTCTAGAACATTCTGGACGATTCTAGAACATTCTGGACGATTCTAGAACATTCTGGACAATTCTAGAACATTCTGGACGATTCTAGAACATTCTGGACAATTCTAGAACATTCTGGACAATTCTAGAACATTCTGGACAATTCTAGAACATTCTGGACAATTCTAAAACCATCTGGACAATTCTAAAACATTCTGGAATATTCTATAGCATTCGCGAACCTTCTGGAAGATTCTATAACATTCTGGAACATTCTAGTACATTCACGAACATTCTGGAACATTCTAGAGCATTCTCGAATATTCTCGAAGCTTCTGGAAGTTTCTATACCATTCGGGAACGGCACGCACGGACAAACCACACTGACATTTATTATATATATTTCAATTTCTTTAGTTTCTTCACCATCGAATGTCTTATCGTGCAAATTTGTAATACAGATGACAGATGACTCTCCCAAAAACGGTTAGGTGACTTTTGTGGCCAGAATTTGTCAAAGAAGTTCGTGCTTCTAAACTTTCGTTGAGTTCCTACGATGCCAACTTAGCATACAACTTCCTGCACATTGGATTCTATCGGTATTTCCCATTGGAATCCAATGTAAAAATCCAAAAGATTGCAACATTATCGAACAGAATCCGATGGGATTCTTGATGTACATCTGATGTATGATGATGATGATACATCTCAAAAAAGTAAAGATCTTGTCTTAAAAAAGTATAAATGACTTAAAATAACTACTTCTCAAAAATCGATTAGAATCACATCAATGAAAATCCACTGTAATTATCGTTTGTTATTCATTTCACTGCACTTTGACATAATATCACCACACACGTGCCCATTCACGAAGCGTGGAGGTTATGTATCAACACACCGAGTTTTTTCTCGCAACTTTTCACATGTTTTGCGTTTTGCCACATATACGTGGAAAGAATTCTCAAACGGCGTTCACGGGAAAAGTGCAGAATCCAATTGAATCCCAATGAGGACTCCCCATGTGCGATGTCCCCAACAAATCCCTATAGAGATGTGGGTGCATTTTGAGACTCCCCAACAAATTTGTGCACGGGATCGCGAAAGGATATTTTTCGTTAGGAAATCCAACAAATTTCAGTTGAGAATTTCGGATAAAAAATGTTCAACCAACGCAAATCGGGAAGTAGCGCAAAGTCCACTTGGATTCCAAAGTGGACTCCCTACGTGCGACGCCCCTACCAGATCCCTATGGGTGTATGGTAGGAGCTGGGGACTCCCCAACAAATTTCTGTACAGTTAGTTGGATTGGTGACCGTTCCCAAAGGAATGGACGCAATATGAAGAAAAACAAAAATATTTTATAAACTTTGCTCTTTACTCAAACAAACTCATGAATTCGGATAACTTCGTTCCGTCGATCGTCAGCATGCCTTCGGCATCTATTACCCTCGAGTACACGAACGTTCGCAATTTTTCGCGCCATTTCAAACGTCGCAAAGTGCACGCAAATGAAAAAAAAAAAACATTTTCGAAATGTATGGGAAAAAATTTAAGTATGGAATACATATATATTGAGGTACCAAAAGTTGCGGTCTCGCTGGAGGCGTGAGACTTCCGGGCATATGTGATCGGATGGCTGCCGTTCGGGCATACCAAAATGGCTCGTAATGCATTTCTTCTTCTGCTTCTTCTTCGGGTCGCGACAAATGTTGATGATTATAGATTCGGCGTTCGTGTGCAATACGAGAGTCTGTCGTTCTCTAGACGAGAACTATATCGATAAGATAGTGCGATCGAATATATTGATATGCGCGATAACGCCACCGGACTGCCTCATCGGCACGTTCCATATTATTACCTCCTCGTACCTGTCGTCGTGAACGAGACACATTGGCGATCGAGTAGAGAAGAACCGAAAGGTAACTATATATATATATATATAAATTATGCATGATAGATTCAGGTAAAAGACAACCCGCGGCTTTTCAAATTTTCAACGAGCTACCCATTCCTACGCTACCCTGTACTTGTCGGACCAATCGGTCACGCTGTAACGTTGTGAATTTTGCATAAGTCTTCATTCTTACGAATCGTCGGCACGTTTCCATCACGATGAATAATGACACACACACACACACACACACATATATGTATTTATGTATGTGTGTGTGTATGTATGTAGGTAGGTATGTATGTATATGTGTATATAGAGTGACATTTATAAGCTTTTTAAGGATCTGGCTCGGAGATTTTGCTACCGAGAAAAACATGATATTAATGGTCTTTCGAGTCCTCTTTTAAAAAATATATAGGGTATTTTTATGATACATTGACTACAAAAAAATTGAGCCATCGGAAAAAAATCCACACCCCACTTTGAATTTTTGGCAAAATGAAGATAATTGAATTTTGAATACGAAAGACTCGTGAAAGACGTATTTTTTTTAATGCAATTAAATTCCGCTCATCCACTTTGCAATGAATCTTTAATAAACTCTTTTCTCGATGACAGAAAGGGTAAATCATGTTTTTCAGGATTGTTTCGTATTCTGAATTCAATTATCTTCATTCTTATGTACTTAAAACGGAATATTATTTTTTTTTCGTATGCTCAATTTGTTCTGGCTAATACTACTCGTCAGAAAAATACGCAATATTGTTTATTCGAGGAGGACCTCAAAAAGCCATTGAAAATCATATTTCCTCAGGTGCAAAATCTCCGCGCGAGCCTCTTAAAAAACACTTGGCCACCTTATAATCCTCACTTTGTATGTACACAGACACAAATATCCATTTATATCAATATATAATATAATTATACAAATAGGCTAGGTACTATATATATATATATATACACACAAATATATATATATATATATATATATATATATATTTATATATATATATTTGTGTGTGTGTATGTATAGGGGTAGGACCGGGGGGTTTACATAGGCTTATACATGTATCGATACGAAAGGGTAGCAGTACATCGTGAATTGTTACGGCAGCTATACGTTATGATTGAAGAAGACCATTATGTCGGGTATGTCAATTAAAAAGTTGAACATACACGGAAAAGCAATTCGTGCAGTATGCATATGAGAATGCACATACACGTACACACACAGACACATACTCCGAGGCCTGATCCGTATTCAGAGACAACTTCGTTCAACTACTCCGGCCCCGAGCCCCAATTGAATATGTAAGCATACACCGTATGAAATAAAAAATATTCGTGTCTCTCTGTCGCTCATGCGTCCTTTGCTTTGATTGAGAGCAGCTCACTTCGATGCAAATGCCATTGCTATATTTACTACTTTATTTTTCTTTTTAATGTTTTTTTTCTATTGTAAACATTATTATTCTTTGTTTTTTATTTACCATTTATTTATATATTTTTATCATCAATTCTACGTATTTTTTCATTTATTGTTAATCACTTTTAAGATTTACGTATTACGAGTCTATCCCGGCTTATATCCTTGTGGCGGTTGTTTAGTTTCATTATTATTTTCAATATCATTTTTATTTTATTACAAATTATTTATGGAAATTAATGTAAGGCGTTTCTTCACCACCTCACGTAAAATTGCCCCATAGCGTGTTAGGGCGTAAATAAATTGTCATTTCATTTTCTCTCTCTCTCTCTCTCTCTCTCTCTCTCTCTCTCTCTCTCTCTCGTCGTCCATCTCTCTCCCTCCCTCATGTGCTCCTTGGTTTCATTTAGGATTGAGAGCTTCTCACTATAATGCAAATTCCATTGCTACATTTACTATTTTTCTTTTTCATTTTACCTTCTTTGTTTTTCAAATACTACTCTTCTTTTCCTCCTATTTTTAATTTTAAATTCCGTTATTTTTGTTATTACTTCTACGTATTTCTTTATTACCACGATTATTATTTTATTTGTTCTTAATTAGTTTTAACATTCATATATAATATCTCTGTTACTTTATTTTTACTTTCCCTTTCGTCTTTACTTTTATTTTATTTTTATTTGAATTCCATTATGTAAATCAATGTAAGTCGTCTCTTCACGACCTCTGGTAAAAAAGTGCCATAGCGTGTTAGGGCATAAATAAATTTTCATTTCATTTCTCTCTCCCTCTTTCCCCGATAACACGACTGCACATCGCGATGGCAAATAGAAAAGTTTTTTTTACGAGGATCGCATTTCCCGTTACAATCATTCCGAGGACGATCGATACCAATAGAAAATTCAGCCGGAAGTACTTGAAAGTCCCGTCGATCTCGTCGTCTCTGGACGATTTATCGTACGGAATGCTCGTGAGCTTTTTTATTTTTCGCCGACAGCGCGTTTTCACGAATCAGCGAGTGAGGTGATGTTTCATTGAAGATTTACGTAAGGTTCCACTCCCCCCTGATCTGGCTGAAATTTTGCACAAATCTTCCTTTTAATATTTTAAAATAACCCCGAAAGGGATTTTTGGCAGCGCCCAATAGTTTTCGGGTTTGTTTGTTTTTGTTTGGATAAAGCAGAGAGCGCGATAACTGATATAGATATGAACGGAGCCGCAGCAGATATACAGGGTGTCCCAGAACTGATGGTAGTCCCTGAAATGGGGGCTCGGGGGTACAATTCTCATTCGATTGACATAAGCATGTATGGGTCTCAGATCAAGCCCTGAATTATTATGAATTTTTTAAGGCGGGCCAATCAGGTGAGCCCTACGAGCCAGCACCTGATTGGCCCGCTTTAAAAAATGTATAATAATTCAGGGGTTGATCTGAGACCCATACATGCTTATATCAATCGACTCAGAATTTCACCCCCAATCCCCCATTTCAGGGGTTACCATCAGTTCCGAGACACCCTGTAGATATATTCGACGCGCGTTAAAAAAAAAATTAAAAATTCAATATCTCGAAAACTATTGCGCGACGCCAAAAATCTCATTAGGGGTTGTTTTAATACATCAAAAGAAAGGTTTGTGCAAAATTTCAGCTCCATCGGAGCAGGCGAGGGTCGGGAGTTTAAGCTTAAAAAAAAAATAAAAAATACAATATCTCGAAAACTATTGCGAGTCGCCAAAAATGCCTTTAGGGGTTGTTTCGAAATATTAAAAGGATGGTTTCTGCGAAATTTTCGCGGAGCGGGGATTTCAGAACCGTATCCAAGGATTCAATGCTGAGGACGTCGAGCTAACGGGGTTTCAAAGGTATTACAACGTGCCACTGAGGCACATTTTGCACCGGGGCTCGATGTATACCTAATGTACAATCTCGCGAAATACAGGGAACAAAGTGTACATGTACATTAGAGGGGTGTGTATGGGAGCGGAGCTTGAGCTTTCGCCTGGCTTTGACTCACTTTACTTTGTAATTCGGTCGACATTAGCCCGAGGGGCCGGGGCTCTTTTACGCGCCATTCCTCGGTGCGAAGCCGCACACCGAGAAGAAAAAACGAGAAGGCGTTCAGCCGCGCTGATCTCCCAGGGGAAACGCGCTCTGCAAAGGCAAACCGTTACGCGACTTTTTCCCCTTTCGCTTTTGCAGATTCGCGCGTGTGGTAGCGAATCGACAAAAGCTAAGAATTCTCGTTTTCCGGGCACACTGCAGAACGTTATCCGCAATTTCCATCGAAGAGATCTTGGGGGTGATCACCAGTGGAGGGGCCGGAAATGGTGATTTTCGGCAATTTTTTAAAGGTTAACCAGTTGGTGGAATGAAATTTCCATTTGGTGGAATTTATTCTACATATGTTTGAGTATGTTTACAATTTTTTCACATTTTGCAAAAGAAAATGGCGGCGTTGAAACTAGATGAAGCAAGAGTCCTCGTCAAATTTTTTTTAGCTTGAACGAAAATTCGAATAATTTGAGTTCAGGATAATATTTGCCTTCGAAGTACGCAGGGAAATCGAAAAATAGAGATTTTTGATGAAACGGTGCAGGTTTGAGAAAAAAATTTGTTTTGGGTTAAAAACAGTCGCCAATAATAATATTTTTCGGAAAACGTTTTTAACGTATCGCTCATTCACTAAAAAACTGTCGTAATACAAAAATGCTGTTCCGAGAAAAACACATTTTAATTTTTGTTCACACTCGTGAGGCCACTGGAACATCAATATTTATCTAAATTACCCTGTAAAGATTTTGTTTATTGTGAAATTTATTAACCTTTTTTTATTTTATAGCGTACTTATCTTGAATCAGCATTTTTTGTTGGCAGTTTTTTAGTGGATGAGCGATATCAAAAATTCCCTAGATAATTCGACGTAAAATCTTGTTACAAGGTTCGATAAAAAAGTTCAAGTCAATCGTTGAAGAACTGGCGACGTAATGTTGCCAGCTGCTTCATCCAGCTTCAGCGCCGCCATTTGGTTACAAAATCTTGTGAAAAAATGTGTAAAGATACTCGAAGATACGTACAATAAACACCACTAAACGGAATTTTCATTCTATGAACTAGGTATTCATTAAAAATTGTCACAATTCACCATCTACCCGAGTTCTAGTCTGGTGGACCCCCTTAAGGCGGGACACCACTGTGACGGTTTAAAAAAAGATCTTTTTGCATTTTCGCAAAATATACATATTTAAAAACGTGTGAAAAAAATTCAAGTTAGAATATTGAAAATTAACAAAGTTGCAGGCGATTTAGCGAGAGGAGGTATAGCCCAACAATTTTCGTATACTAAAACTGTCAATAGCATTTTTCTCAAAACAACTTTTCTCAACCTGGCCGAAATCATAATTCTAGCTATAATGATCCGATTTTCACCAGAAAAAAAAACAAAATTTCCTTAATTGCAGTAGATCCGTTGTACGAGACCGTTTTTTTTTTAGTATTTTTTTAGCCCCCGATTATAAGTAAAAAATGTCGACAATTATTTTGTGAGTTTTTTTCTTGCTTCTTTTATTTTTGTTTTTCAGACCAACCACTGTCAAGTTTATACATTTTTTATACAGAGCCATTATCTCAATAACGTTGTTAATTTTGATTTACTTTGTTTTCAATTAAATTTACGCGAAACCATTTAAGTGTATGCTTCATTACGTACTGTTTTTTTCTCGAATCCCAAATGAGTAATCTAGTAGACAAAAGAAAGTGGAAAAAACGACCTTTTCGGCCCGCCACATTGGTGTCCTCCCTCAATGACCGAACATTTTCTGAAACGGAGTGACTCCCCGTCCGGTTATCGGACGCAGTTATTCGTCCGGATAGCAGCTCAGTTCACGCCGTATATCCAGTAGGCGTACATATTATTGTGATTCGTGTAAATTAGTATCCGGACGAATAACATATATATATAATTGTCCGGATAGAATGTGTTGAATTGGAACAATAACTTACACGTAGTCATCCGAATAAAATCTTTATAATTTTGTTTAGGTTTGTTTGGTTGGGTTTGGGTTTGTTTGGGGTTGTTTGTTTGGTTGGGTTTGGGTTTGTTTAGTTTGGGTTGTTTGGTAGTGTTTGGGTTTGTTTGGTTTCGGTTGGTTGGTTTTCTTTCGGTTTGGGTTTTCTTTTTGGGTTTGTTTATTTGGGTTTGTGTTGTTTGGGTGTGTTTGTTTGCGTTTGGGTTTAGTTTGTTTGCGTTTGGGCTTGGGTTTGGATTGTTTGGGTTTGTTTGGGTTCGTTTGTTTGTATGCTTGGGTTTGTTTGTTGTTGGTTTGTTTGGGTGTGTTTGTTTGCTATTGGGTTTGCGTTGTTTTGGTGTATCTGTTTGCGTTTGGGTTTGTGTTGTTTGGGTGTGTTTGTTTGCGTTTGGGTTTGTTTACGTTTGTTATTTTGACTTTGTTTTTTGGGTTGATTTGTTTGGGTGTGTTTGTTTGCGTTTGTTATTTTGACTTTGTTTTTTGGGTTGATTTGTTTGGGTATGTTTGTTTGGGTTTATGTTGTTTGGGTGTGTTTGTTTGCGTTTGGGTTTGTTTACGGTTGTTATTTTGACTTTGTTTTTTGGGTTGATTTGTTTGGGTATGTTTGTTTGGGTTTATGTTGTTTGGGTGTGTTTATTTGCATTTGGATTTGTGTTCTTTGGGTTTGTTTGCATTTGTTATTTTGAGTTTGTTCTTTGGGTTGATTTGTTTGGGTGTGCTTTTTTGGGCTTGTTTGTTTGGGATTGTTTGTTTGGGGCGTTGTACAGCGTGAACCGCATGAACTGAGCTGCTATGCGGAAGAATAACATACGCTTATTCGTCCGATAACCGAACGGCTAGACGCAGCGTTTCTGAAATCAATAACGTGGCGATATTTTTGCCCAAATTGCGAATGGAATTGCGATTGATCGTCGAATCCTCCATACGTACAGTCGTCCGTTCCTGGAATACACTGCCAACAAAACGGCAACGAAATCCATCCGGATACCGATCCGCGAATCGACGATATTCCGGCCAAGTATTTCGGCCGAAATACCACGACGATATACGCACCGTAATGGTGGCGCCTATATACGCAAACGACACGAAAACGGGCGTCGTTGGTGCGCGCGGGCCGACGAAGGAAAACGATGGTGGTGTACCGCTCGCGCTCATCTCGGTGAATCCGTACACGGTTAATCGTGGAAATTAATTAAAATGGAATTTCGCCATAGAGTGCATGCATACCGCGTTCGGCGTAGCCGAGAACGGGGCGAGATTCGCGGTTGTACATATACACGCACGTGTGTGTATACAGGGTGACCCGTTTATCGTGAGACATCGAAATAACTCGAGAAGAGCGGAGTATAGGATGCCCCAAAATGATCTGACATTTTTATTTAATAATTTATTAATAAAACGTTTTATTTGTTTGAAAAGTCCGAATATTTTTATTTCAATATAAGGTACAGACATGGAGGTTATGTGTGGAATGTCCGATAAATGGCCGCCTCGTCCCTGTTTGCAAACGTTCACTCTTTTGACAAAACTTTCAATAACATTTTGGCATAATTGCGGACTAATTTCATTAATGGTGCATTAATGCTCATTAATGAGCTCCGGAATGGTCTGTGGATCATTGACATACACTTTTCCTTTCAGAAAAGTCCAATGGCGTCAAATCGCACAATCTTGGTTGCCAATTCACATCGCCGCGGGGCGAGATAACACGATCATGAAACTTCGTCTGCAATGACTATGCAGTGACAATGCAGAAAATAACAATTTCTATGCGTTGCTCAATCGTGTAACTCTCCATGACTATACCTCAATACTTCATGATGCCAGCTGTCAAAAATTCGTACTCTATGTTGGCCACAAAAAGAATGGCGCGCGATTTACATTGTCAGGTCATTTTGAGACACCCTTTATATCGACGAATCCTGAAACACGTATCACGTACATTCAAGCCAGGAGTAAATTGGCAAAATCACTTTTATTATCTAGTTGGAATTTTCATGGTAATTTCGAAGTTGACTTTTTTAAGGGTCTGCATAAGCTTGAAATTTGCAAAAGACGATTTTTTGCATATTTTTATAGCCTGGGCTCTCAACTTTCGTTTGCGATAAAGATTTTGTCAAGGGTCCAAAAATTGATCGATGACGATTTTTGTGAAGGGCCAAACCGCCCCGCTGCGATTGACTCTTTTTATCTGCGGCTTTCTTAAAATTATTTTCCTAAACGGTGTAAGTCGTATCTCAAAATTTTCTCGTCCGATTCATGTTAAATTCGGACAGAGCATAGTTCATAACATTTCCTATCCGTACGCCTGGACGATTTTTTCACATGTCTATCCATTTGAGAACAATAAATTATCAAATTCATTCCTGCGCTTAAAAAAGACAACTTTTTTCCACAATACGCGATTTGCATACTTTTCTACATTACAAAAAAGCATCAAATTAAAGGTTCGTTATCATACTAAAAGTACACATTTTTATTTTTCCGTTCACATGGCAGTTGCCAGAACTGCCTCCACCGATTGGCCATGCAACAACGGCAGCACTTCGTATAAACAATAACCTCAACATTTATCAATATTTCTGCATTTAAAAAAACCCAAACTTGCCAAGACTATGTCTTAATTGCCGGTAAAATCCCGAACTCTCCATCCCAATACTCTCATCACAGAAAAATATTGAAAACGGTCCTGTTTTTGGCGTGCCAAACTTATACAGACCCGTCCAATAAAAACCTACATGTTTCACAAACCCATCTTATTCTCCATAAAGAAAAAGCATCAAACTTCCGTCCAAAAAGTGTCCTCGCCTCATTGCATTCCTCGTCTGAATCTACTCCATACCTGTCTCGGTACCGTCCAATCCACTCCCAATCTCTTCACGATCTATTTCGACATGCCAACGTAAACGGTACACCTCAGATACACGAAGAACGGCCATTCTCAAGACATCCAACTTCGCGGACGGTCGCCGAAACCTCCAAACGTCCCATAGCCAACATGACATAAATATATACAAAATACATACCAACGTCTGCACATATGACATAGTATGAGGGAAGGTTGAAGGGAATAAGAAGTGGGGAGAGTGGCAAAAGCCGGCTCGAAGGTGATGGGTGGTGGTTTTGCAATGGTGAAGACGGTGCAGGCTGTAGCCAAAGGATAGAGACTGATAAAGCGCACAGACATGGAGAAGCTGCGAAGAGAGAAAACCGGGCGCGCGTGTGTACACGCCAACGCGGTTGGAGAAGCGATTACAATTCCAGAATGCCAAATGGTCGAAGCTCTCTGCACGAGCGCACGGAATCGGACCCGTGGGTCAACTGCTGCACTTTCCCCGTGCCCGGACCTCCCTTCTACCCCCCTCCAGCCCACCCCCAGCCCACCCCACCCCACCCGCACTCGGCTCGCCGTTACTGCCAGCCCTGTGGAATTCGAATCGTAATTTCTAACCGCGTGACTCTGTTCCGTTCGGGCCATTACACCCACCAACCCCACCCCCACCCCCAACCCACCCCTTACCAGCGCAGCCACCCTCAAGCCACCTGCGTTCGTATACAACCCGTTGGAAATTCACGAGGCGAACGTCCCGCGTATTCGCATTTCCGATCATTCTCGTGTGTACGAATAACTATGATGTGATGCTGGGTGGGATGTAGCCCACCGCGCTCATCCACGTTCGCGGCGGCGCAATGCCCTCGGCTGCGATCTATCCGAACCATTGGCGGCCCGTCAGCCTTCTCGCAATCTCCGTGAAATTCCGACCTGATACATCCCCGATCATTGACCGACGTAATACATCGGCTAATGCCGATCCTCCCCAATCTACCGGATAAGTTCATCAACGCACCCCCTCAGCCGCAGCCCGGCCGTCCGTCTGGGTGTATCGCGATGGAGCGCGAATTACGCTTTCAATTGCAGGCGGGAACTCCATTCGAGTTTTAGGTGGCTCGGTAATGGGTGTCCAATGTGGCGAACGCAGGGCTGGATTAGACGGCAGGTCGGAATTCATCCGGTATTTTTATGAAGTATGGAGGGATGGAAGAATTTCGTTGTATATGGCGGAGAACGGTGGGGGGGATGGATGACCGCTTAGTCGCAAAGGTAGGCGCCGATCATTTTATTATAGTTTCCGGTAGCGAACATAGATGGAATGAGGTGAACGAGCCGGGATCGACAGGGGTTTCACGCAGTTTCCCTGTACCCTCGTGCTGAGGCGACACAGCTGTGATGTGGGAAACGAGTGGCTGTGGGTTGCTCAGGAGGGTGTATGGGGTACTGGGAACGGTGGAGGGGGAAGTGTGGCGAGAGTGACCGGGATTATGAAAGCTAGAGAGGTCGTACGAGAAACTGAAAGTAAAGGAGAGAGTACGAAGAATGGAAAAAGACTGGTCCGCAAACTTCAGTATTCTATGTCAAAACCGGAAGATCGGCATTGGAAACCTGGAGGAGCCCACTGTGACGGGACGAAAAAAGGTCGTTTTTTTGGCATTTTTTTTGTCTACTGGATTATTTATTTGAGATTTGGAAAAAGGTATGTTATTACGCATACGTTGAACTTGTTTCGTGTGAATTTGTATTTTTGAAAATTGGGAATTAAATTGGAATTATTTTTTTTTTAATTTAATTTAATTTGAAAAAATTGGTTATGAAAGATTAAAAACTTTAATTAATTTCAATTTTTTTTTAATTAAATTTCCGATTTTAATTTTACAATAGGACCTCCCAACAGTTGGGTCAAAAATAAAAATAAAAAAGTCTTGTAATATATATAAATGTATCTCGCGTTGTACGTAGCCATTTTCGAAAAAAAACATCACAAAACGGCGGGTCTTCAAAAAAAAGTGTATATTTTAGCGACATTTTTACTTGTATTTGGGGGGTTGGAAAATACTAAAGGAAAGAAAAAAACGGCTGCATACAACGATAGCTACTGCAATTACGGAAATTTTGTTTTTTATTAAATTGAAAATTGGACAATCATAGCTGGTTATGATTTCGGCCAGGTCGAGAAAGGTCGTTTTGAGAAAAACGCGAGCGAAATGTTTAGTATACGTAAATCGTTGCGCTACCTGCTCTCACTAAAACGTTTGTAACTTGGTCAATTTTCAATATCTCAACTTGAACATTTTTTCACATATTCTTGAATATGTATACTTTGAGAGAATGCAAAAGCATCGATTTTTTGACCCGACAATGTGCGCAAGTTTTCAATGTTTTTTTGAGATCAACGAATATGGTTTTAAGTGTCTTTTACGATTTTTGTATCGAAAAATATTTATAAATGTGGTAGATACAATGGTGGGTACAGACCGCTGTTCGAAAAACGTCCTTCGCGGTGACCACTGCCGCTCGGAAACAAATCTAGAAATCTAGAAAGTCCTTGGACAAAGGACAAAATCAAATATTGATTTTCGAAAAATGACCGCGGTCCAAAGTAAAAGTTTTTATTTTCGCTGCTTTCCTGCTATGCAAAAATTACGAATTTCGAAACTTTACCATTTCGAAAACCCGCCATTCGAAATTTTCGGTTTTTTAAGCACCCGCTATCTTCATTGATAAAACAAAAACTATGCATCGAAAAAAAAAAAAAATTCGCGTTCAAACACTGCTTTTTGAAATGTAAATGAAACTTGTAAAATTTGAAGTTGATCGGTGCAGCGATTTTTGAGATATTGTACTCACCGATTTAAAAAAATAATTTTATGGTAAACTCGTCGGAAGTCTGCTGGTTCGCGGAACCTATCAATGAACGTCCGCAACTCCCTCAATTTATAAATGCTGGACGTGACATTTTCAAAGAACATTTTCGAAACGCCTTATTTTGCGAAACCGTCGAAAAACGAAAATCGATATTTAAAAAAATTTCAACTAGTTAGCGCTGCGAATTTCCGATCTGCGACACGGTACACGAAATTTCGCCCAATCGCGAGGACGAAAAAATACACGAAACGAATATTTAAGAAACATTCTCCGAGAGGCAAAGTCGTCATTTCTGAACTTCAAAAGATGGTACACACGCTCGCTATATCGAGTGGAACATTTCGGTTTCGCTGGATGGATGAAGGGAGGGGGAAAAGATTTACGTGTAATTATGAAGGGTACACAGCCCTGAGGGGTTTACGCAACGAAGTGGGTACGGAAATTCTTGATACCTGCAGTGTAAGAGACGTGGGTTTCGATTAAAATGAGAAGTTGACAGGTATATAGCGCATACGATAACTTTTCCTTGAACTTAGACTGCCAAGGAACACTTTTCAAAAGTATATATGGCAATCGCGTGGCACGACCAAAAGTAATATGCTGGCTGCAACACCCACCGCCACCCTTCTTTACACTCTAATCAATGATGACTCCCACAAAAGATAATCACACATTCGTTTCAAACGTAGCTCGGTTATTGAAAGAAAAAAAGAAAAAAAAACGAAAATCAATCGGTGATTCGATCGCCAAGTGTCATTTCAGCAAATAAAGCGTCCAAAAATATCGCTCGGGGTGCATTTGGCCTGTCGATATTTCGGGCTCCCATGATCAACCGTACGTCAATCACGAAACAACGGAGAAAGCGTGTGTGCGGAGCACACTGAGCATATTCAACGATATCAACAAAAAACGTACATAACCTATACGTAGCCAGCAAATTGTGCACGATTATTTTACTGATATTAAAAAATCCTGGTGTCTGTCCATTAGTTTTTTTTTTCTTCAGACTGAAATCAAGCGATTGGGCTAGAATACTACGACGATGTCTATCAGTTAGGAATTTGATTTTTGGATGGAAAAAATGGAGCTTTCTTCCTGACGCTTTGACACAGGCTTTCGAGGACAGAGAAATTCCAAAAGTGTTTATTTTCGAACGACGCAACACTGGCAGCGGGGAGCGGGGTATCGCGCCTCCGCAAACTTATAGGGACATATTCGTTGCAACAGGCGGCCGTGAGTATGGCCTTGATCGTGAGCGGTTATTTTTAATACGATTTTCGTTACTTAGGCCTCATTAGCCGACAGGCCTTATTACCCGCAGGTACCTTATACAAAAACCGTGTTTTTCAAAATATATAAAAAATTCCTGTATCAAAAACATAATACTATACGTTACATAAAAAACCATAAGGTTCCTAATAACCCAGGGACTTCAAATTTACTTTTCCTCAACTAAATAACTAAATAAAAAACCATAAGGTTCCTAATAACCCAGGCACTTCACAGTCACTTTTCCTAAACTAAATAACCCGGTTGGTCCAATTCACCGAAATGTCCTCGCTTCTCCCTGAGCCTCGAAAAAAAAAATCCCTGATAAAAAACAACCGCCGGTACCTTTGAGGCCGGCTCCTCGAGTGCGCAAATATTCGCTCGTTAAACAGTCATCATTCTCATATTCAACCACGGAATCAACGATAGTGCTCGGGTAGGATATTTATTCGACTTCGTATTGACTCTATCGTCGAACAATATGTGCCTTTCGTAATTGAACATCCCGAGATTGTCCGTCCCGTTCCCGCGCACAATCGAAGTACCCTGACGATTAATAATTTCGAAGCCATGTTGATCAATGCGCGGTATTGACACAATCGTTTGGTATAGTGCTATTAACGTTCGCGCAATGTCCATGGAACGACGAACCGGGCTCATAATCGGCGACTTTATGTTTGTAAGCTCCGTGACGAGGGTTGAAGAGACAAAACAATCACTGCTACAATCGGAGTCCACCAGTCGTAATTGCGATCGGATTACTTAAGCCCGCACATATAGATATGACGATAGCAATTACTTTGACGATTGCTTCACCGACGCATTGTTAAGGGGTAAGGCCACTGTAAATTTTTTGAAAAATCGATTTTTTTTTATTGGCTATAAAAAACTATTCGCAAAACTTTAAACGCGTTTTTCTCGAAACATGGTTTTTCAAAATGGCACGCAGCATAACTCGAACAATTTTCATTTTTTTTACTTGAAATTTTAACCAGATGTGAACATTTACATTATCTTGAGAATGTCGATCGGAATTTTCAAGAACTTTATTTATTGATTTTTTATTAACAAAAAACTTGCCGTTTTTTTCGTCAAAAATCAATTTTTTTTTTCAAACGCACGCCAAATCCACAAAAATTGATACTTTTTAAAATCCGATCGACATTCTCTAGCTATAGCCCTCTAGATTAATGGTTTTTTTTTTTTTGTTCTAGATTCAAAAGTGCACCAGTGGTGCTGCGTGCCGCGGAGCCCTGGAAGCAAAACATGTCCCGGGAAGATAGCTGTGGAACCGCCATTTTGTTTTTTTTTTACTGTAAAAAAATTTTATAATAAAGTTTAATGTATGCCCGATAACACCATTAAAAGTTTTTTTTCAAATACCTTCAATTTCGGGAGCAAAAAATTAGTGAAAAAACCTTTTTTTTGGGCCGTTACAGTGGCCTTACCCCTTAATAGAACGATGCAGAAGCGATAAATTATTCACAAAGTCATAAAGCCTTGGCGTATTGTCGTCGTATCGAATTCGGGGGATATGACTTTATCTGAAAATGGAGTCGGGGTCAACCGAGCGACGGACGTGCAATTGGATAATTAGGAAACGAATATGAACATGTCGCGGGCCCAGAATTGAGTGAATTGGAGCAGCTATTTCGAAGATCATTTGATTCGCGATGTGGATAAGCATTATTTCCAGACTGTGACGAAATTTCCGGTAAATTTTCAATGGAAATTTGGATACCCGTGCAGAAGTTTATTGAGGCGTCCGCAGATTCTTCCACATCCTTAGGGGAGGTGTGCTTAAGATGACATACTTTGTCTTTACGATAAATATTTGAATTAATGACATCGTATGAACACAAAGTCAAGCGTATGTGCATAAAGGTTTATTGTTGGAATGAAATAGAGTCAGATTCAAGACATTTGCTACTTGAATAAAAAATGGAAAAATTAAAAACCACACGAAGATTGCCGTGTGTAGGACGACATACTTCAGACTGTCAAAGAGCATCACTTAAGGCGTTAGGCCACAGTAATGGGTATAAAATTATGTGCAAATTTAACCATTTTTTTCGTATGAAAAAGTGATTCACTCATAAAATTATTTACACATCTATTTTGTGTGAAGATCAGGCTGTTGGAAAATATTAGTGCGGATTTAATGCTGTTAGAAAATATATATTGATATAAGGTACAAAATGGCCGTCTACTAATATTTTCTTTTGTTATCTTTGTTCCAATTGGCGTGACAAATAACTTCACCAATTTTCACTCGATTTACTTCAAAAGTTATGTTCCTAATTGCATTACGCAGAGAAATACGTACGGAATTTCTGATTAATCGAAAACTTTTCATTTGATGAGCAGTTTTATACGAAATTTTCCACTGAAAATTCATTTCTTAAGTTCAATAACCTACAACTTTTGAATAAAACAATATTTTTTTAATTCCGTACGTGCTTCTCTAGGTATTCGAATGTAGATTAACGAGGATTTTTGTTTTTTGTTCTAAGTAAAAAATTGTGGATGCGAAATGTAACGCCGCGGAGCGCCTAAAAAAAAGATAATAAAAGAAAATATTATTATCGGCCATTTTGTACATCGAAAAAATATATATATTTTTTCTAACAGCTTGATATTCATACTAAATAGATGTGTAATGAATTTTATGAGTGGATCGCTTTTTCATACGAAAAAAAATTGTTAAATTTGCCCATGATTTTATACCCGTTACTGTGGCCTAACCCCTTAAGTGTCCGCCTCCGACTTTGTTGAAACTCATATATGTGATGAAGCATTGAAAACTGTTATACGCATATTTTCTTATCTGCGGAAAAACGTTTTAAAGGGGGAAACGACCCTTCAAAAAAGGGGTGTCACCCCTTAATTTCAGTTTTTTTTCAATTATTCCATAGTGGATTTTTCCTCGCTTTACATTAGAAGAACGTTGATCGTTGTTTCATTCAAATCGATGGACTGCTTGTGGGTGAAACTGTAAAACCACCCCTCGACGAGCCTTTCTTTGAGGGGTGGTTTCCCCCCTCGGACTGTTTTTCCGCAGATAAAAAAAAACACGTGTCTAATAGTTTCCAATGCTCTATCACACACACGAGTTTCAACAAAATCGGAGGTGGACACTGAAATAATGTTTCTTGTCACCTCAAGTTATTTTCTTCCCGTGTATATAGAACCTGCACATTTTCCGCAGCCCCATAAAAAAAAAAAGAAGACAAAAAAGGAACCCGGCCTGGCTATCGTGTAAGTTTGCCGTCAAAGGGTGCTAATTTCAACCGAATTATACCCCCAACACCCCGAACTGCGATCGAAACAACCCCTTCAGCTCGGTTCCCGCAAACGAGGCAAAAACACGTCGAGCCAGAGGCTAAAATTATCCAAGATGACTTTTCACAACTATCCGAGACGTCAGCGCGTTTCGAATGGAATCTACCTCGTCGCATGCATATTCACGTATCCGTGGAATCTCGGAGGCTTGACGAGGCGAAAAGCAAACGAGGAAGCAAGAAGAACGAAGCAAAAAAATGAAGAAAAAAAAGTCATCGAATATTCGAAAGATATCCGAAAGGGTGGTGGAAGGGACTAGGAGCTTTGGTCACATTTATACACGGAAAATTTGTCTGCGCGATGACGCTCGGTGTGTTGAGCGCGTCCGCGTTTTCCCAAAGTCAAGTCCGTTAAGTATGCCGACGGTCGTGGCTTATCGGAGACACGGGGTTCGCTTCGATCTCTCTTTCTCTCTCCCTCTCTCTTTCTCTCTCCCTCTCTCTTTCTCTCACCCTCTCTCTCTTTCTCTCCCCCCCACCCCTCACTCTCACCGTGCTCAGGCATAACAATTACCCTATTACGTACTCCGCTAACCCTCGTCCCAACCCCCGAAGGGCGGGGGTGAGACGAAGCGGTATAGAGGGGTTGAAATACGGGGGAGAGCGCGGTGCTGCAAATTCGAGAGCAGGGCTCCAAAGAGGGGAGGCATGCGAACTAGGGGTGAGAAGCCCTAAAAAGCTTGCAAAAGACTATACCAACCGGGGCTGAAGATCATGAAGGTAAGCATCTCGCGTATACACCGGCCCGCTCGTGTACAAATCTCATCCCCCTTGAAATCTTCGCAGAAAGGGCGGCGGTGAAACAGGGGTTGAGAATTGGGGAAGTGTGTCTGCGCCATTATTGGGCGGCTCATCTTTCTCATCTCTACGAGAACACGATAATATCCCCTTATACATGCAAATATCGCGGTTGGTGCGAATATGGACCCCGCTTTTTTAATTTCCGTCTGCTACTTGAGCCGGAACGATTTTTAAAGATGTTGAGTCCCTATGAAACATGTTAATGTTAATTGTTCAATGAATAGCTTCTTAATCGTCATGACATTTTTACACGATCTCCTGAATACTTCATGTAAAAACATACCAAATTTTCAGAATTCTATCATTACTTCAACCTCCTTAAGGGTTGAAATACAAAATGATAAGAAAATTCTGAAAATTTGGTATGTTTTTGTATGAAGTATTTAAGAGGTCGTGTTAAAATTTCACGACGATTAGGAAGCTCGTTATTAAAAAATTAATATTTTGTTAAGAACAATTTTTAAAAGAAATAAAAAAAAAATTTATCAATAAACTTCGTTTTGTTTCCGTTGCTTTCAGTATATTGTAGATATTATAAAATTGAGAGGTCAAAAAAAAAAACTTATTGCAAAGTTACATCAGTTTCCATAAAACAACATTGAATTTGTGAATGTTAATTGTTCAATAATGAGCTTCCTAATTGTCGTGAAATTTTTACACGACCTCTGAAATACTTCATACAAAAACATACCAAATTTTCAGAATTGTATCATCATTGGCGATTTGGGACTCAACATCCTTAAAGCGCCCCTCGTCTTGCTTCTCGGGAGCAAGTGTCGGGCTTTGAGAAAGGGCTTTGAGAAAGATTGAATTGTTAAGTGTGCAAATAAGTCCTCGGTCGGAAAATAAAAGCGGCTGTATTGAATATATGGACGAAAAAAAACCTTCCCTCCTTCTTCCCTGTCGTACGATACCAAATTAGTGAACCATTTTTCTGGACCAACGGATTAACGTAACCTCGAAATATACATCGTGAGCGAAGTGAGGAAAATGAGCTGCAATAACGCGAATATCAGGTACTGCTTTCCACATTGAAAAAAATATCTTCCAGGCTAAGATGATTTGTCAGCGTTGGGGAAAGATGCCGTATGGTGTGAAGAGGTGCTTTCAAAGTTTCCGAAGTGGCATTTCGACCTCGAGGATGACGAAAGAGGAGGACGACCAAGAAAATTTGAAGACCTATGTGAACTTGGCACCCGAGTATCTCCGATCTGAATTTTTTTTGGTGATTTCGGAAGGTTTCCGTTTGTAGTTGATTGTAGTAAACTTAATTTCGTTTGTAGTAGCCCAGAAAAAAAATTACGACCACCAAAAAAAAAACGGCATCCCCCGAAATAAAAATAAAAAACTTTGAGCAATTTATTTTCATTCAAAATCGTTTGTAGTTGATTGTAGTAAACTTTTTTTCGTTTGGAGTTGAAGGGTTTTTTTTATGTTCCAAAAAAACGGACTCCAAAAAATGAAACGACCTGTCACAATTTTTGGAGTGTATCCTAAATGCTAATTAACACATATCTGACATAAAAGAAAAAAATTAAAACGAAGCCATTACGGAAATGCAATATTTCACGATTTATCTCAGCAGCTTATCCGTTGCATACACCGCAGAAGCAGGAAAACGATATATCCTATCGTACGGTAGGATAGATCATTTGTAGTAGTAAACTAGATAACTACAAACGAGGCCCGCCCTTCTAAAACGTTTGTAGTTGTTTGTAGTTCCGTCTTAATCGTTTGTAGTTGCAGAGAAAGTTACTACAAACGAGGAAATCACCTGTAAGTGATTTTTCAATTATTTTAGAAGGATATGTTGGCTTGTAGTAGTAAACTAGGTAACTACAAACGACGGCGGCGGTTTTTAAACGTTTGTAGTAGTTCGTAGTTTCGTATTTATCGTTTGTAGTTGCAGAGAAACTAACTACAAATGATGAAATCACCTGAAAATGTTTTCACGATTTTTGAAGGAAATGTTCGTTTGTAGTAATGGAGTAAGTAACTACAAACGCTGCCCGCGCTTCTAAAACGTTTGTAGGTGTTCGTAGTTCCGTATTTATCGTTTGTAGTTATAGAGAAAGTAACTACAAACGAGCTAATCACCTGAAACTGATTTTTCCACGGATTTGGAAGGATATGTTCGTTTGTAGTAAAGGAGCAAGTAACTACAAACGACGCACGCGCTTCTAAAACGTTTGCAGTTGTTTGTAGTTCCATATTTATCGTTTGTAGTAACAGAGAAAGTAACTACAACCGAGCTAATCACCTGAAAATGATTTTTCCACGATTTTGGAAGGATATGTTCGTTTGGAGTAATAAATTAGGCTACTACAAACGACGCCCGCGATTCTAAATCGTTTGCAGTTGTTTGTAGTTCTGTATTTATCGTTTGTAGTAGTACTACAAACGACGCCGGTGGTTTTAAAACGTTTGTAGTAGTTCGTAGTTTCGTATTTATCGTTTGTAGTTGCAGAGAAAGTAACTACAAACGAGGAAATCACCTGAAACTGATTTTTCCACGGATTTGACTGATTTGAAGACGAGGATTTGGAGTCGTTGCTGGACGAAGATGCTTACTAAACACAATCTTGCTACTACATTATGAGTTATCACCATCTTTGTACCGCCAAGAAATTCGCAACCTGCCTGACAGGTGGGGCAAATGTGCGGAAGAAGACGGAGATTACTTTCCCGATTAAAACGTACCTTGATTTTAAGTATATAAATCATAATTTTCAGAGAAAAGAAGGAGAACTTATTTGTACACAATAGCAACGAGATCAACGTCCATTTGAAATGGCACGCGATTTCGTCAGATGAGAAGTCCATGTTTCCGAAACTGTGCGGAAAAACGACCATAATAGCGACGATAGAGACACGCATTTTGCCACTCTAATAATAGCATTCTGTAAAAAAAATAACTGCGAAAAGTTGCAAAAACCTATCCCGTTGGTAATTGTTGATAATTGTGGTAAAAGGAACAAAAAAAGACGCGCGGCGTCGAAATTTCTCACAATGTGTAATTTCCTCTCTAGGTGTCTTCAAAACCCGATCAAAGTAACCTGTTCTTGAGGTGGTCCATATTACCACCAATTCCTGTATACAGCTCGAGACATCGAGAGCCGACCCTTCGCCATGTCGATTTTCGCGAAAGATAACCCGCGCTTGTACATTCAAATTTCGTTCTGGAATAGTATCTGATGCCGGAACGAGAAAGACGAGACTTATTTGGCACCGGAAGTTGTCGTTTACTGCGCAGGGTGGAGCGGGCATGCGCACGCGGTAAATGTAATTCTCGAATGTGTGTGTATATGTGACGCTATTGTAGATGGATATGCGGGAATCCACGTATATATAATGACTTTGCAATCGCTCAAAATTTTTTCGCAATCGACGATAAATTATATGAACTCGTTGAAATCGTGGAATCGCGAATAATTGTCAATTATATTGACAATTTTATCGATAACTGACGACTGCCTCTAGGCTCGTTATAAAAATAATGAGACGATGGTCGCCATTAGCCATTAAAAATTCGAATAAGTAGCGCGCGTTATCCAACCATTATTCCATTATTAAAATAACGAGAAAAATATATATTTCTGAATTCCTATTTTTTGGCATTTTAAAATAAATTTGTTGAAGTCGTGGAATCGCGAATTATTGTCATTGATATTCATCAATCAACCGATAACTGACGAATGTCTCGAGGCTCGATAAGAAAATAATGGCACACAGGTTAGCAACCTCGTGCCATTCAGTTATTAATAAGTCGAATAATTAGCCCCTAACAGCCATTGATAAAATAGCGAAAAAAAGGTAAATATTCCGAAGTCGGGCTCCTGCTAGACTCGGGCTAATTTTTGTTTGGGTTTGGTTGGAGTTGTTTGGGGTTGTTTGAGGTCGTTTAGGTTTGTTTGGGTTTGTTTGAACCCTTGAAGAAAATTAGCCTGATTCTAGCAGGAGCCCTACTTCCGAATATTTACCATTATTTGAACGAAGTGGCAACCAGGATGATGCGAAATAATTTTTCTCTTAAATGTACTTTTAGTATAGTAATAATACTTCCCTATGACTCGATACTTTTATGAAAATAAAGAAACGGTGAAAATAAAAATTCAATTTTGAGGCAAAAAAAACAACTTCTATAATTTGCTATTAACGCATGGATAAAAAATCGTGTTCTTGAAATTTCAAGTATTAGCAGACGTCTTAAAGTAAATTAGTTGAAACCCTAAAATTCCATCATTATTGCCATTGATAAATTGACGAATAAATCAGATCTTCACAAAAGCCACGATATTTCGCTCAATTTTTGGAAATTCCACAAACCTTCATTGAAAATTAAAGCCAATAGCCCTGGGCTACATAATTGTGCAAAAAAAATCGTATTTTCAAATTTCAAGCTTATGCGCGCCCCTCAAAAATAAATCCCTAAAAATGATTAAATTACAATCGTCATTGGCATTGATAAATTAATTAAAAAATATAATCCTTCACGAGAATCGTTACAAATTGCTCATTTTTTCATTTTCTTTCAACTTTCAACTTTTATTGGAAATTTGGAAGACCCTACCAAACGATGCAATACAAAATCGTATTTCCCAATTTCCAGCTTATGCGAACACCTCAAAGTAAATCCGTTCAAATGATGGAAATAACAAAGTACCATCATTGCCCGTATGTGTGTCCGTACAAAAGTACAGCCCAAAGCGTGCCGTTATTCATTAACCATTCGATCAATTAGCCACAATTATTCATTGCCGGAATAACGAACGAAAAATCAATCGTGGATTGTCCCGTGTACCCCACACACCCGTAGATTTCGTTGACCCAGTCCTGGCGCGATCACACGTGAGCCTGCGTAACGGGAAGATTTTTTAATTTTTTGCCGACTCGATATATCTACACCCCGTGCATAAATCAGCGTTGCGTAGTTACATACGCGAGAGTGTCGCACTTGTACATTACGCGGGCACACGCGAAATGCAAAAAACGAGCAATATACGAGGACAAACTCGAGCTTGCGATACGCCCAAATTTAGGCGGATAAATAACCCGGATTAAAAAAACCCTCCACCGCGTGTATAAGCATTTTTATGCGGAATTTTTCCGCAAACGTCGCAGAGGTAATTTAAGCATCGTATAGTAAAAACACGCCCGGAGTGGAGACAATACCCAGATGGGTGACCACGACTAAAACATAGTGAAAATAGAGGCACCGGTCTCTGAGAGGTTTCAACAGTTTCCCTGGACCCTCGTGCGAATGTGGTCCAGCAGTGTATTGGGTAATTAACAATCGCGGGGGGGGGGGCAACACTTTCGCATCATGAGGTTGAAGTTTGCATCGTTGGATGCAACAAAAATTAATATTTTTTTAATTCCTTTAATATCTTTTGGCAGATTCTGTATACAAAAATCCTTCAGTCATTTTTCAAAGAAATTTATTTTTCGATCTACTAAATAAATCTGTAAAAAAACTTCCATGATAATAAAAAGTATGAAAAATAAAATGTTAAAGAGAACTTTCGTTGCGTTCCAACGATGCAAACTTCAACGCCACTTCGCATCTGAAAGTGTAATAACGATATAAAATATCGAAAGGAAACTGGAAAAATCGACAAGTGTTGCTCGAAGACATCAAAACTTACGAAAGCCCTTAAGGAATCATCACAGTTTAGCGGGTCGAAAAACAGCTGATTTTCGCGATTTTTTTTACGACGGTTAAAATACGCGAATCAGTCTGACTTTTTTATGCCAAAGTGAAGAAGAGAAAATAATTTTTTCAACGTTTATTTTTATTTTTTTACATTGTTGTAGCCGTAAATATTATCCGAACCAAAATTTGTAAAAAGATCATTAATCACTATGAAAACTGCTATCCTGCTATGGGGTTTTTAAAAAACAAAATTGACAAAACGGTGGCGTTTTGAAAAAAAAAAAAGTATCGAACTTAGCCCATTTTTTCGTTATAGTTTTTCGTTAAAAAATATGAAGATTTCAAAAATAGCTTCCATAGCAAGATAAAGAATAGCGTGAAGAATATTACAATATTCTTGAAAACTCTTCCCTTGAGAGTGTACACCGTTTCGAACAACGACATTTCGAGAAAAACGCGTTTAAAGGTTCGAGTGCGAAATTTTCATATAAATTGTCTACTTACGATCAATCGGCGATGCCAGGTCCCCGTTTATAATCGTCTATACTATCTGATAATGCAAAAAAAAATCGATTTTCTGAAAATTTCACTCGGTTTTATTAAATTTTATTTTATCACCGCGATGATTGTTTAACCCCTTCGTTGGCAGAAATATTTCCACAAAAAGGCCCAAAATGGCAGGAAACATTTTTTATCTCGAAAACTTGTACCCTGGGGTTTTCGAGGGTGCTGATTACGAATCTGAACTGAAAATTCAGGAAATCACAATGACGAACAAATATGGCAAATGAAAATACAAATAATACAGATTGATTTCGATGAAACTCGATACTCAAGCTTCATATATTTCCACCTGTTTATTGTATTATGCTTCATTATATTGAATTCACCATGAAAAATTCCTTCATTTTCAGTTCAGCATCACACTCAGCGTCTCCGAAAACCCCCGAGTACCAAGATTGATCCAAATCGAGCTGTTTTCTGCATTTTCGTCCGCCATATTAGATCCGCCATTAAACATTTTTGAATTTTACACGCGAACAAACGTGGAAATAATTAATAAAAATTAATAAAAAATTAATAAAAATTAATAAAAATTAATAAAGGTTAATAAAAATGAATAAAAATGAATAAAAATTTATAAAAATTAATAAAAACGCAAGAAATATTCAAAAGAACGAAGAGTTGCGGAAGTGAATAATGCCACTGCGTCAGTACACGGGGGCGATTCGCTTCTTGAGCAACATAATATATTAACGCAACGAGTGCTGAGCGTAAAATTTCGCGACGTATATACTCGCGAGGAGTAGGTACAGCCCATCGGGAAATCCCTCCGGAAGGCTGTGGAAGCGAGTTTAATTTAGCAATATTAAGAGTAAGTAGACGAGAAGAGCCGAGCAGGGTTGAGCAACAAGGGGGATGAAATTAAGAAAGGGGGACGAACGTATGGTCCCGGGGGGGGGGGACGCAGAGAGACCGAAAAACTCACGGAAAAATCTCAAGGGTCTCGAGAGAAGACGAAAAAAAAAGGAAACAAAAAAGTCCTCACGTAAGATGAGAGGTGGATGCTGGAGTATGAGAGAACTCGATGTAGAGGGTGAGCGGAAGTTGCGAGTGAACGGTTCTTCAACTAACCCCGAATTTGGCCATCTTCCATGCGACTCGAGCTCCAAGAGTATCGAAAGCTCGCAAAAGGCTCGCGGGGACAAGGGTCGGAGGGGTGAACGCCGTTGGGAATACGACCAAGATCAAACGGGGTCAACTCTCGCGCTATCTTACCACTGGATGCTACTTCGGGGGACGAATTTTTTTGGTAGCGTCTTATTTGTGAGAATTGGATCGTCACTTCCGGCCAATTGGGCGAATTATATCAATGACCCGTGATGCTGGCGCCGCGTGGTAAGTATTCGCGCAGCCATTCTCTTCGATTTTCATTGTGCGTTAGGAAGGGGGGTCAATACTCGGAGGGTGACTGCTTGGTCACTCATTGACTTACGGAGCTTCCAAGGGTAAACGCAACTAAGATTTAAATTCATATGTATACATTTTTTGTAAATAAAAAACAATCTTTTATTTAATGTACTAAAAAAGTAGAAAATCCTTTTTTTACCAAATCACCTATATGTGACTATAAATAAAAACTTGGGGCACTCAACTTTTTAAATGCTTAACCAATTTGATCAATTCAGTTTCATTAGCCGTATTTAATTTGGCAGAATAGTAATTAGAGAAATTATTGTCAGACGTTTATCACTCAGTTTGTGGATTTTTATTTAAGAAATCTAAGGGTTGTTTTACGGTAAATTAAATACAGTTGAGATGTTAAGGGATTTATGGAAATTGGCGATTATATGTCTAAATTTTGAGCACCCCAAGCTCCTATTTATAGTCAGATATAGGTGACTTCGTACAAAAAACTATTTTTTAAGTTTTACTATATTAAATAAAAGCTTGACTTGAAAAAATATTTTTTGACATATTAATTATTTTCACTTTTTAGTCTTTAATTGATTTTCGTAATTAGTCGTTAATAGTAGTTTCCTAGTCTACGAGTTTGTACGTTAGGAACATGGAATGCTCATAGAAAGTAACAAAGACTGTAATTGGGATTGAAGTTACGACTAATTGCCGAATATAAACTTTTCACATACAAACAAAGTCGGCTACGAATTTTTTTGTATGTGTCAGTGAGATTTTATATGGATGATTAGATGTCTCTAATTTTACATGAAAAGTTGAAAATTTTATGGATATGTTTTTTTTAAGTTGAATCTTGCACTGTCACCTTTAGATGCATATTTGGAAAATTTTAGTGCTCTAAGTAGTCGGGAAGCGGGTGAAATTTCGATTTTCCATTTTGCATCTCACAGAAAGTCAGGTTAAATAAAAGCTTGTAAAAAAAGAGATGGCCTATACGGGTACGAGCTTTCGGCGGTTTCCCAGTGCCCTCGTGCTAGTTCGATAGAAGAGTGAAACGGCTCGTGCAAAATGTACGGAGTCCACATTGGAATTTAAGCGGATTCCGCGCTAAATCCCGATTCACGTAGTTTGAGATTTTTTTATTTGAAATTCTCAATTCGACATTTTTTAAACTCCCGAAATAAATATCGTGGTGGTGATATTGTGTCAAAGTGCAGTAAACTAAATAACGAACGATAATTACAGAGGATTTTCAGTGACGTGATTCAAATAGAATTTCCATATGTACTTTTTTAAGCGTTTTATACTTTTTGTAAGGAGGTTGGAGCGGACCAGTTAAGTCAAATGACGATTTGTGAATTGTTTTTTTCAATGAACCTCAAAAAAATGCATACGTAGTATAGATTCATTTTGTAGATGCTAACTTTTCATTAAATGTTTAATTGAAGAGCAAAATTAAAATTTTTTATATTTATATTACGTGAATATAAAAAAACGTTTGTGTTCCTACCAACTTGAAAAAGTACAACATAATCGATGAACATTATGATAAAAAAACTGCGTCAGCGAATGTTTTATAGAACTCGAAATGAAATCCTTGAGTAATTTATAATTATGCCTATTCATATTACTATGCTTATTATTATGCTTATTATTATCATATTATGCTTATTATGCATATTATTATCAAAAATTAATATTAAGTGTTGCCGAAATACAGCAACAACAAGGACATTGAGATTGGCAGCAATGCACTTCATTCGTCAGCCAAGGTTCGTAATCTTTTGCGAAACCTTGATGGTTCAATGTTGAATATATATGGTATACGATGGGCAAGACGGGTTCTTTTTCCGAAATGTTTACAAACGTTTAGTTTGCGTTATTCCGTTGCTAGAAATGGTTTATTTTGGAACTAAATAAATTACATACACTAAACTACTTTTCATCTCTGGTGTTTTGTGGTAAAAAAAATCGTCCAATCTCAGTACAGTCTAGACTATAACAATGCGTGCGTGCGTGCGTGCGTGTGTGTGTGTGTGTATTTTTTTTATCTTAAATTGTGGCTAACGCTCCAAACTCCTTAAGGTAAGATTTTTAAAATCTTTAAAAATGATAAAATATAAATAAATAAATTTTATAAAGTGTATAATATTTATTTAATAATAAAAAATAATATACATTTTATAATATTTAAAGAAAACTTGTTATTATTATTTTTCTGATTCACTCACTTTGGATATCTATCTACTTTCTTTCGAAGAAAACGTACAGAATGCGATGGGATCCATCAAGAATCGTATCGGAATCTGTTCGATGATGTAGGAATCCTTTAGGATTGAAATTGGATTCGTACATTGGATTTCAATGGGGAATCCCTATTAGAATTCAATGAACGAGCCTGGCGTTTTATTATAGGGATCCAATACGATGACCCATTCGATCCCCATCCGGAAGTGGAAACACGTATAGGAATCGAATTGGATCCCTAGTCAATTTCTGTACGGGGAAGAATATGGGCTAATAGTAGCAGAATGTAATGCTAAAAGTGCGCACAGGGACATACGAAGGACCGTGGGCAATAATTATACAAATTAATGATCAATTTGATTCGGAGAATATTGTTATTATCATTTGAAAAGATTGACTGCGAGAAACGTCTAGTCGCGGTTCTCGTAATCTCGGCGAATCGCTACTTTTCGCAAGTCCGAGAGTCTCGGTTAAATGACGGATGAGAGTATTCGGGAACAATGCGAAATTGATTATAATTAGTCGGCTATTCATGAGTACGCCGGGGAAGTTTGCCCGGTGGTATTTTCCATCCGGCCAATTAGCTCGAAATTCGCCCCTTGGATTCGCGGTTATCGTTATTCCCGTATGGACCTACGCTCGTTGTAGAAAATGTCAATATACCGCGCAGTGGCTTTCCACACACGCACACACCTACGGACACTTCCGGGTCAAAAAGATCGAGGCGTTTTTTGTTTCGAGACATCTTTCGCAATAGAATCATAAGGTATCCGCAATCACTTGAAACTCTTGTAATTTTGACAGATCCGTCTTAGCGAAGAGTTTCACCCTTCACTCCCCATGTTTCGTTACCCTTTGATTGAAAAATCCGAAACAATTCATGACGATAGCGTCGAGCGAATATTTTGAAGTAAAACTATTGCGGCCACTGTGAAATAACTATTTTCGGACATTTTTCAACTGTTGGTAATATGACGAGGGTCCGTCGATATGACTAAATATAACAATTACTCACATAGGTATATATAAGGTAGGGGAGACCGGGGCAAAACGGCACTGGGGCATAATGGGATCGGGGCAAAATGGGACAGAGAGGAGTGGAATATCACATTGGGGCAAAATGGGACACACAAAAATGAAGGGTCGCAGCCCGCTGAATTTGGGGCAAAATGGGATGACAGGAAAATTCATGCTTCGGCTCTATGAAAGAGCTGTTGAAACATAATCTAATCTAAATGGTGCTTGTGGTTCATTTCAGTCCACATATACGCAGATAATACGGACTGACCGATATATTTGTCGACACATATCCGTCGATTTCATGGGGAGCGGCGGTCCTAGTTTCATAAAACAATTTACGTAAAAATTGACAAAAGTTAGATTTTCATCAATGGCTTGAAAATCAGTAGCAGTAACGTGCAGTTGGCATAAAATAAATTTAAAAAAAAACAAAGAAAGATAAAAACAAAAAAAACAAAAAAATTGCACGCGTCAGATTATAAAAATTACGAGTACGTTTGCGACAATTGTGCCGATAAAAATTAGCTTAGTTAAACAAGCAATAAAAATTAAACATTGCCACCGTTAAATTATAGTATCGTAAGTAGAGTGTGACCCAAATATCGTGTAACATTCAATAAAACCTGTTTTCACTCATTTATTACCCCTCGTTTTTTACCCCTGCATTTCTTTCGTTTCTGCATCGAATTATTCCACTGTCCCATTTTGCCCCAATCTCGTGAAATTCGTGGTCTCCGATTTTTCCTGTCCCATTTTGCCCTAGTCCCGTTTTGCCCCAATGACGTATTTTCCAGCAGTGTTGATTTTCACTATTCCATTTTGCCCCAAACCCGTTTTGCCGGAAAATGAAAAGGAAAGGAAAATGAAAAGATGTACTTTTAGTATAGTGTTAAAACTGTCGTACAGCCGAATACTTTTATGAAATTTTGAAAATTACGGAAATGGCAAGCTGTAGAATAAAAAAAAGTTCGATTTTCGAGCAAAAAAGACAACTTTAATCATTTTTTATTAGCAAATGGATAAACATATGAAAAAATAATTTGGTCATACGATAGAAAATGTTTACAACTATGCTCTGCTTGAATTTTAAGTAAACCCGACGAATAAATTTTGACATGCAACTTATACCGATCCATGAAACAGTTTCCAGACAAATGGAAACGAAAAAATGGTAAATCGCAGGTCCCTCACAAAAATCGCCCTGACGTGCTGAATTTTGGAAATTTCATGTAATCTTCGTTGCAAATTGAGGCGGGACACCACTATGACGGGCCGGAAAAATCGTTTTTTTTGCATTTTCTAAAAGTATTCATATTCAAGGACATGTGCAAAAAAATTGAAGTTAAAAATTGAAAATTGATCGAGTTACAGTTTACCACCTGGCCGGAATTATAACTCTAGCTATAATTGACGAATTTCCAATGAAAAAGTAAGCTAAAATTTCCGTAATTGCAGTAGCTATCGTTGTACGTAGCTTTTGTTCACTCAGTATTTTTAAAGCCCCCAAATATATGTAAAAATTTCGCCAAAATGACACTTTTTTGACCACCCGCTATTTTGTGATTTTTCTCTCGAAAAACGGCTACAGACAACGAGAACTACATTTATATAGAATATCAAAAAATGTTTCCTTTTTAAGACCAACCATTGTCAATTTATCAAGCCGCTGGACCACACTTTTCATACAGAGCCTATTATACCTCAATAACGTTGTTAACATATATATTTTTTTATAAAAATGTACACGAAGCAAGTTCAATGTATGCACGATAACACACCTTTTTCCGAATTCGAGATAAATAATCTGGTAGACAAAAAATCGGAAAAAACGACCTCTTTTAAGGCCCCTTAAGTGAACATTCTAGGCTATGAAACTAGGCAAAAACATAGTAATTCTTTAGATAAGTGGCTTTTCCGAAAAATGAATTTGTTTGGCTTTATTTGTTTGCGTTCCATACAAACAAACCTAAACAGACTGATTTTTCGAAAAAGTCATTACCAAAAACCAATTTTCAAAAAGAATTACCAAAAACGTATTTTTGAAATTCCAAGTTTATGCAGACCCCCAATCGTTTTGCCGTAACCATACGATTAGTGCACGATCATTGCAGCGATAACATTTAATATCTCGAAGGATAAGGATAACGAAAGCTTTCGCTACGACGTCCAAAATCAATCACTCGCGTTGACGCGCTGACAAGACATTGGATCATTATCGATGTGGAGCTATTATTATATAGGTACATTTATGATTGACCAAAGCCTAATAATAGTGGTTATTAGATATTATACGCACGCAACCAGAGGAGGCTGGCCCGCGAGATATTGAGATTCCTATGGTGCACGATGCAATGCAACAGGGGAGAATGGCCCAAATCTTCGTGCTATTACGTATCCGGAAATACGATATACCTCATAGCCTGATATCTCGCTCGTTATATCTCTTCGCATTAATTGGAATCGTTTATTAAGGGGTTAGGCAACGGGTATAAGATCATGGGTTAGGCATAGGTAACGGGTATAAGATCATGTGTGAATTTATTATTTCTTTTTCGGATGTAAAAGTGATTCACTCATAAAATGAATTACACATCTATTTAGTATGAATGTCAGGGTGTTAGAATTTTTTTTTTTTCGATGTCCAAAATGGCCAACTACTAATATTTTCTTTTATCTTTTTTTTAGGCGCTCCGCGGCGTAACATTTAGCGTCCACAATTTTTTACCTCGAACAAAAAACAAAAATTCTCGTCAATCTACATTAGAATACCCAGAGAAGTACTTACGGAATTTAAAAAATATTGTTTTATTCAAAAGTTGTAGGTATTTGAACTTAAGAAATGAATCTTCAGTGAAAAATTTCGTATAAAACTGCTCATAAAATAAAAAGTTTTCGATTAATCAGAAATTCCGTACGTACTTCTCTGCAAAATGCAATTAGGAACGCCTCAACGCTCTACAGAAATTATACACAAAGATTCTTCGTCATCAACGACTCGAATAATTAACCATAATTATTCGTGTCCAAAATAACACAAAAATCCTACTACTTTATTATTTTTAATACTATTAACACTATTTTTTATCATTTCAAAACCCAACTGATAAAATTAGCAAGCTGCGATTATCTGTCATTGATTTTGATAATTGGCCATGTCGCTAAGGCGTGTCTCGCAGCTCGTTGCAAAATTCATGAACAAAGCTGATGATCAGCCATTAACGGGTTACCCCCACTTGCGATTTTGAAAAAATCGATTTTTTTTTATTGCATTTTTTTGAAGTATAAGTATCTGAGAATATGTCCTGAAAATTTCAAGTCGATCCGAACAAAATTGACTGAGATATGAGCGTTGAAAGAGAAGAATCAGTGAATTGAAGAACTGAAATTGAAACTTTGAACGCGTTTTTCTCAAAATCGCATTTCTGAAGTCGATGACCAAGATTACTCGAACACTAATGAACCGATCTTCTTGAAATTTTGCAGGCTTATTTAATACATAAAAATGTAGTCTTTAATCGTTCGATTTTTTTTTTCGAAAAAAAATGGCCGTTTTATAGCCAAAAAACGGCCGTTTTTTTTCGTTAAAATCGAACCATTAACTTTGACTGTCCGCCATTTTGTGAAAAATGAATATTTTTTAAAATCCTTCGATTAAAGACTAGTTTATACTTATATTTGACTAAATCCATCCGCATTTTTTTTTCCGATGATCCACTTCGCCGCAATGTTGGTCACCGCAAACCGTGTATATAAAAACATTATTTCATTGACGGCCATTTGCCACTAAACAATGTAATATTTTTCAATAAAAAAATTACTGAAAGTTCTTCGAGATGTGTTCTTTAAGATGGTATATTGATCGATTAAAAAAGTTTTGTAGTTTTCTTTAAAAAAATTTATGAAAAAGGCCTTTTTTTGCGCTGCAAGTGGGGGTAACCCGTTAAGAAATCAAACATTTAGCCAACCTTTTTCCATGCGAAAACAACAAAAAAAAACATACCTAAAATCCATTACTCCGAATCTTCAGAAAAAAAAGGTACAATTAGCATAAATATTTAAAATCACTTCTATCGACGCCCCTACTGAAAAAAAATGACAATGCAATTATTTTCCACCTCGCTCATAATTAGCGAAGGAACTTGTCGTTTTCTTTTTCTTCCCACTTTCATCCACCTCGCGCTACTTTTTATCCCAATTCGTCATGCCAATCCTATTCTTCGGCATCGGCCATAAATTATTCGACTGCAAAACGTGAAAATATAGGTGCTGCTTCGTTCTCGCGAGACGAAGACATCGGAGCTTTCTGCAGTTCGCGATAACGAAGTTACGAATCGTAGGGATCCGACGATAATACGCGGACTCGTGATAAATCGGCGGCACCGAAGCCTTTGCAAGGAACGCGAAGATTGCGTCGGAATCCGTGGGTCTCGCGAGTTATGCCGGCGTATACCCCATGGTATGTAGTAATTAGTAATATTGTTGAATAGTATTCGATTCTGCTGTCGGCACAGCCGGGTCAAATTCTTCCCCAACACAATTTTCGTGTTGATACATCGGCCGATCGTTATTGTATCAAATTAATATACGAATTATAAAGAATAAGCTTCATTAAATGAAGAAAATAGTAAATCAACTATTTGGCCACGCTCGACTCGAAATATTAATAAAGTTTGTCCCATCTGTTTCTGAATTATGACCAAAGTTTCTATACTTCTCGTACCGAGATACAAAAACGTTCACGCCCTGCTAACGGAGAGCCATACTTCTACGATCTGTACGGGGCGTTCCAAGTCAATTTCGAACATTTTTGGAGCTCGTTTCGGCCTCGAAAAGGACTCAAAATAGAGAATTGAAGGTCAACCGTCTAGAATGTTTTTAGGATCGTCATTCGGGGTCGTTATTTTATTCTTATTATTTCCATTATTATTATTAATTAACGTTTATTGTATGGCTTTTATTTTTTATAAATTTTAGGGACGATAAGCCTAGTATTATTTTTATTATTGTTGTTGTTGTTCTTGTTGCTGTTGCTAGTTTTGTTATTGCTGTTGTTGTTGTTGTTCCGTTCGCTATTGTTGTCATTTTTATTGTTGTTGTTGCCGCTACGGCTGCTGCTGCTGTTGTTGTTATTATTATTACTGTTGTAGTTGTTGTTTTTGCTGTTGTTATTATTGGTATTGTTATTGCTGATACTATTGTTGTAAGTATTGTTATATCTACTGTTGTTGTTGTTGTTGCTGTTGTTTATATTATTATTATTGTCGTTGTTATTTTTTTGCTGCTGTTATTGTTATTATTGTTGTTGTTGTTTATATTATTATTATTGTCGTTGTTATTTTTTTGCTGCTGTTATTGTTATTATTATATTTTTCGTTGCTGTTGGTATTGTTGGCATTTTATCGTTGTAATTATTGTTGTCGTTTTTCTTACTGTCGTTGTTGTCATTTTTATTATTTTAATTTTTGTTATCATCGTTGTTGTTGTTGTTGTTGTTGTTGTTGTTGTTGTTGTTGTTGTTGTCGGTGTTGTCGTTGCTGTTGTTGTTGTTGTCGTTGTCGTTGCGGTTATTATTATTATTACTGTTGCAGTTGCTGTTTTTGCTGTTGTTATTATTGTTATTGTTATTGCTGATACTATTGTTGTAAGTATTGTTATATCTACTGTTGTTGTTGTTGTTGCTGTTGTTTATATTATTATTATTGTCGTTGTTATTTTTTTGCTGCTGTTATTGTTATTATTATATTTTTCGTTGCTGTTGGTATTGTTGGCATTTTATCGTTGTAATTATTGTTGTCGTTTTTCTTATTGTCGTTGTTGTCATTTTTATTATTTTAATTTTTGTTATCGTCGTCGTCGTTGTTGTTGTTGTTGTTGTTGTTGTTGTTGTTGTTGTTGTTGTTGTTGTTGTTGTTGTTGTTGTCGGTGTTGTCGTTGCTGTTGTTGTTGTCGTTGTCGTTGCGGTTATTGTTATTAGTACTGTTATTTCTAGACTACGTGACGTTATTAGTACTTTTATGTTATTAACGTTATCATTATGTATTATACATAGTAAAATAATTAAAGATTTAAAAATAAACGGCGCTCGCTTAAAGCCATTCCGTAATGACCTCGACTAAGGATCGTTCCATTTTGATCCGAATAGCCCTTATATAAAGCTCTGCTAATTGGCGCATACAAATTGCAATATCACCAACTCGCAACTTGCAAAAGAACACGTAAAAACATAATCGCGAACGAAAATTTCCGTAACTACATACTGAAGATGGAGCGAGAACAATAGACCGACCCGTTTTACGTCAGATCCCAAATCGCAAACGAAAAACAGCATCAGACCATATGTACTAAGATAAATGATAAAGTGTCGTCGGGCTTATGAGTCGATCCGATGTCGAAAAAAATTCGAGAGTCACGATCGACAAACATACTTGTAAAATTCACGATATCAAACCGACAAAAATAAAGGAACGGAACGCACTTTTTGTTTTATTTTTTCATCGAAGTATGCAACGACTGATAATGTTCTATATTGAGGGCAAAAATGTACGGCTTCTGACCTTGTTTGTCACGATAAAAACTATCGCACCGCGGATTTGCGGAGCAATCCCGAGATAACTTCGGTCGTTTGATCGCGTCGCGTGACGAGGAGGAATTACACATAGTTCCGAACAAATATTTGCCGAAGTCTTCGCGTTAGCTGTCGCGCCATCAAGCTTTTTTTACATTCGACACTATATTACGCTAGAAAAACAACCCACCTATGTACAAGCGCGCATTTTCTTTATCGCACTGTCGTCTGCTGGCGCTGCTGTTCGTCAATGTCACGTCGGTCAACGGTGCTAATGAAAATAACGATAAAATGTCACACTTGAACAGCACCACGGACATAAAAGGATTACGCGATATCGCCGCACCATACGGCGTACATCTTTCGGGAATTTATAAAAAGTATCGTACCCAAAGTCGTCGCGAAAAGATTTATTACTCTAATGATCCGCGAGCGCACACCTAACCTCCAAACTTGACCGTCGTCTGCTTTCTTTCTCGCTATCTTTCCAGGAGTTTTGCCTATGTGACCTTGAAGGACAGACTTCCCGTGATATTGACCGGCGTCATCGACACGATGAGCCGGGACAAGGAAAAAATTATTCGCAAATTCGGAGCAGTGAGTGTAAAATAGCGAGGAGGAACATAACCTCAAAAATTGCTTGCTCATGGCGCTAACGCGATGCTAAAATGTCGTTACTACCCTCGCAGGGATCCGTCGAGGAGCTGAAACACGTCATAGGCGATCTCAGCAGACTGAGGAGCGAGCTCATGACCAACAAACCGCTCACGCTCCTCGACTCGCCCAACAGCGAGGCGGACGGAGACGCAGCGGCCTGGAACGATTATCTGACGGAGAGGCGAGAGATAGAGGGTTCCGCCTTGACGTGGTACAATACCGTCTGGCTGTTGAGCGAAACTTACATGTATCGAAGGATCAACCAGGCACTGTCCCTGACGTAGGTCTGAGGAAGCCCACGAGTTATTGGCAACTCTCGTTAACTGCAAATAAAAAACTTTCCACATCTTTTTCTGAACCCACCTTTGCTCGCTCGTTCCACAGACAAACGCTGCGAGCGTACGATCCGTTTGAGAACCAGAAGAGAAACGCGTTCGAAAAATCTTTGAACAGTATCAGACTTCTGGCGAGGCACGTGATGAACGTCCTCAGGAAAACGGATGTCTCGACGGCGGAGCAAAGGGACCACTTCGTAAAGCTGCTGAAGCTCGAGTTGTGGGGCAACAGATGCGACCTGTCGCTGAGCGCAGGTGCCGAAAGTAACTCGGTGGGTGATCCGGTCGAGCTATTAGACTCCTTCGAGAGCGACCTGCTGATCGACGACACGACCGTCGTGTGGGACTTGCTGAACGAGGTCAAAGGCTCGCAGAGACCGAGAATCGTCGACATTGTATTGGACAACGCCGGATACGAACTTTTCACCGATTTGTGCCTGGCGAGCTTTCTCGTTGCTCACGATCTCGCTGACAAAGTTCGCTTTTACGTAAAACGTATACCCTGGTACGTGAGCGACGTGAATCTTCACGATTTCGAGTGGCTCGTCGAGAGCATGGTGAAATCGGAGGACGCCGATCTGAGAGCTCTCGGCGAGACGTGCGCCCGACACTTGAAGACCGATAAATGGACCGTCGAGGTAGGAGAATGTTTTGGGCCTTTCTTTTCTGTGAAACTGGTAAAATGAAATTGTTCCCTAGCCCATTCCTTCATTAGATATGATCTTGAAGTTTGCATCGTTGGAAAGCGACGGAAATTAATTCTTTTTTATCGATAGGATTTCTTTTTGGCCGATTTAGACTATGAAAATCTTTCGAACGTTTTTACTTTTCTTTCATTCCAGATTTCCCAATTTGCACAAAAAGGGTTTCGAATTATAGTAAAAATGAAGAAATATGAAAAAATCGTTGCGTTCCAGCGATGCAAACTTCAGCGTTATCGTCAGATAGGCGAAAAAATGTCTGCTTTTTTCTTATTCAATTTTGATGGGAGGCTTAACGGACTACATCTACCTAGTTGGGTCAAAACGTGGCACTTTCCAAAAATATTTTTATTCGATAGTATCACCCTTTAGCTTATTCCCTGAAAATGTCATGAAAATATTCCTAAAATTGAATAAGTTACAGCTCTTAACAGTCGGCCAGGCGAGCGGTAGCAGGACCGTACTGCAAATTTTAAACGCGTTTTTCTCGAAACACTGTTTTTAAAGTCGGTGGACATATCTCGAGAACCACTTGATGGATGGTTTCCAAATTTACAGGAGATACGATGAGAAACATTCGAAGGTCTTTTTTTTAATCACTTTTTTTATTAAAATGATTAAATTTTTTCATAGATTTTGATGGTCTTGAAGTTTGCATCCTCGAAATTCAACGAAAATTCTTATTTATATTTTTATTTCTTCACTTTGATCATTCTACAATATTGTTTACGCATATTTAAATTCTAGCTCTTTAAATTAAATAAGCGAATCGAAGAACGGTTGAGGAGTTTCGTAACGAACGTTCAGTGGGAGAAATTCGATAACTTGCAAAATAATCATTTTCGTTACATTCCAATGATGCAAACTTCAATCTCGTAGATTATTCATGCTCCAATTTCAATTCATCGCCGCGTTGTTAAAAAAAAATGCTTTAAAAAATCGACGATAGTCAACGACTCGTATTTATTGATAACCCGTTTGGTTTTTAGATTTCGTATGAACCGTTTAAGCTAGTGTGCACCGCCAAAGACGCAAAAAAAAATTCATCAACCGGTGGCCATGTTCCTATTGTTTTTCTTAATTTTTTATTGATTTTTTTCAAGGCTCTCAATGTACGTTCCATTGTGTCAAAAAAATTCGTTTCTTTTTCACCGAGCGTTTTTCAGGATAAAACTTCGGAATTTGGCCATTTTCATTCCACCTTTGGGTAGACGTAGCCCCTTAGAGAAAATAAACAAATCAGCGTTTTTGCTCTTGTTTCCGTGTCAGGTCGAGCCGTTCTGGACGGGACCATACGACTTCGGTCATATGAAGGACAAAGCACCGGGGCTCTACGACAAGCTGAGCGAGTCGGTGCTCGTCGTCTTCAAAGGAGACTTGAACTACCGGAAGTTGTTGGGCGACGTAAATTGGCAGCACACCACGACACTGGACAGGGTATTGTCCGTCAGTGGTTTTCGGCCGACCAACCTCGTCACGTTGCGCACCGTCAAAGCCGATCTTTGCGTCGGCCTGACGAGCCGCAAAGTCGAAGAATTGAACGAAAAGGACCCAAGTTGGATGACCACGGGGAAGTACGGGCTCATCCACGCGACCGGCGACAGCAAAGGCGTTTGCGCCAATAATACGGAATTTTGAAAAAAAAATAGGAATTATTTCGCTCCGGGAGAATCATCGAATGTTTTCTTTCTCCCATAAATGTTTTATATTCGATTTTTCCTGCCACGTGTGTCTTCTTCGCGTCACAAGGTCAACTACCGACTCTTTGGGAGCAATCTTTATCACTTTTCGGGATTAAGCAACGTTTTTTCCTTCTCGTCGACTGCGAGACTTAAAATAAATTGTACATAAAGCATTGTTGCTTTTTCGCCAGGACTAATCCTCGCACCATCACGAGACGAATCGACCAGAGGCGCAAAGAAAAATGGCCAAAGCTTTCTGGTCGTTCTCCTTTCGGAGCGGTGCTTTCTTTCTCCAGACTTACAGTGTATTCGCCAATTCGAATGTCTCAGAGCCATACGTTCATTCGCAAAAGACGGTAAATGCCTCTCTTTGCGTATCTATTCCGAATAATATTCACTTTTTATTATACTTATATTAATACAGTACCTAATAATAATGATATTAAGTATACTTGTAAATACATGATAATATTCAATCTGATCTGTAAAGGTTTTCTTTTTGTACAATTACCTATTATAATTTATATCAAACAATGCATAGTAATCGTTGAAACGAAAGTCAATCCTCCCCGAATCATCAAGATCTCGAAATAATCATTTATCGTTAATGATGATGATGAAGTACGACCTAAGTAACCATCAGATTCAAATTTATAATAATCACGAGGCGTCAGACAATCGCAAGATTACAACGAGATGTCTTTTTTTCATTCTCAGGAGTCGCCTCACCTCGAGTGTCTTTTTTTTTACAATAATTCGATAAAGTTATTCGCGTTCCTAGCCCTATTACACATGATCCGCCACTTTGCAATGAGGCAGACGGAAAACGCGGGTGAACGTTTCACGAGAATTTCGACAAATTTTCTAATGTCCCGGCGATTGAAACCAAGGAAAAAAGCGTCGTCTACAAAATAAGGAAGTCAGAAATATAAAGTTTTGGGTTTAAAAAATAATACACATGAGAATGTGACCGGAGGGGTCGAAAAAAAAATCCATTTTTTTCACGGACAAGGTACGATGGTAATTGGGAAAAATGGGACAACGTCCATTCGTCATTGATAAATCTATAGAAGGCCGTTAGAGGGAGCGAGAGGTCTTTGAAGGATCTTGAAAGATCGGCAACGCGCGTCCGATTTGTCTAAACTTGAGGAAAGGGGAACATTGAGGGGGATAACGATAATAAAACCTCGTCGAGCGTGTAAATATGGAATGATCTCGAGGTTTGTAAAAAATATTTATCACGAGAGACCTCTGACGCGAAGGCGAATTGAGAAAGCACGAAAAAAGTGGAAAAAAAATGTGAAAGGATCCTCGTCTTATTTGCTGGTCGTAAGCGATTTTTTCTTCTAGATTCGTAGTCAACTCCCGAACGATCCTGCGGAATCGTCGCCTACCGATATCTGACAAAATTTTCGCGAATTTTCTCGAGTCATTTACGAACAATTTGATACAATCTCGCAACTTCAATGGCATTGTTTCAGTCACGCGATTCGAGTTCTTTCTTTTCAATTCAACGAATTTCACTCGCCGTTTCAATATTGCCGAGTGCGGTAAAATGAAATTTATGCGATGTCGACGAAACGTGACGAGGCAGTGCAATTAGATCCAAAATGGATGGATGAGATGTATGTCTTTAAACATTCTGCATAAATGGGGATGAATGTAGCCTTGAGAAAGCGTTATCATCGTATCGACGACTTTTGCATCGTTGGCATGCAACGCTTTTTATTCGTCACTTTTCATTCGTCCATTTTTATCGCTATCGAAAGTCTTTATTCATGACTTTCGAGACAAAATGAGGTCGCAAATTTCCATTTGGAATACGTCAAAACATTCGAGTGATTTTCGCAGCCCAAATCGGCCAAATTAAAGTTGTGCAATTGAACAGAAAATATTAATTTTCGTTGCCTTCCAACGATGCACGCTTCGACGTCATTCGCATTGGCGTAAACCTCTCCAGAGCAATGTCAACAATCGGACGGTGTAGGGAAAAAAAGAGAACTTTTGCGATAACGCGGCAATCTCAGGAATGCGGCGAATCGTTTCAGGAGAGAAACGATTCGTCGCCTGCGTTTACTGCGATATGGGAATACTTTCCAAACTTACGAATGAATTGAAATCTTTATTTTTTATGCTTGTTTATATATATATATATATGTATATATAATGAATTTCTAGCGGTCGCTTATAATATGTATGCCAGTAAAAATGTTTCGAGATGCATGACCAAGTATCGTTTGAAGAGACTTTCTCGGTGACAAAATGACCGGAATGGATGCGAAAATGTGCTCGACCAGCGAGCGCCATCAAATCAGCACTCGTGTACATTTTTTTCCCCTCTCATTCGCAATTAGTAAACCGAGTAGCACAATGCGCGTATCCGCGTGACTTTCATTCGCCTACATTGCTTGAATTTCCGTTGAAAACGAAATTTAACAAGACTACAAAAGAATAATAAAACAAAATTGACTTGGCATTGCGTCCGAAGGACTCGACAAAACTCTCCGGCTGTCCGTAGCTTTCGCGACAGAAGCGAACGAACCGAATCAAAAGTGCCAAGAGTCGTGAAGAATCGAAGTGGGCGGGCCGAACGAGACGTTCGGATTATCGAATTGGACGAACTGTGCTTTTTCGAGATTGACCGACAAGCGTACTTTCCTCTCCCAGCGAACCCGAAAAAACCGAAACGAGCTCAACTTCGTTCTCGCAACCGGCGTTTCTCAATCTCGACTTGCGCGTTTTACGGATCAAATGGTGGTTTTTTTTTTTGGTTGCGAACTCGCTTGTTCGTTACGAGGGAAAATACTTTCAGCGAACTGCATCTGCCTCATTGCCAAGTAGCGAGTAGTGTGTCGACGCGTGTACTCAAGACTCGTTATGAAAAGACTCGCGAGAGATTCCCCCCTCTGTTCACCCCTTCACCCGCCTCGCCGGGCAGACTTCGCGCGTTTTGCTCGTCCGCGAGCCCCGAATTCACGATCTCGCGATCGTTTATTCGCGGAACAATACAACCACGAACGATCGCCGCACTCTCGTGAACTTTTTCAAGCTATTTTTTGTTACGGTGTACGATATCTTCGTACCTCGTCGTGCATCCGTGTATTCGTGTCTGTGTGTGTTTTCGTTTGTTTGTTGTTGCTTTTCTTCGTCTTTCTTTTTCGTACTTCGTCGTCTGCGATAACTCGTTGCGTGTTCGTTTACTTCGTAAATGCGGCGAACACCGCCCACAACACGGGATTCGCGTTGGACTTTGCGGCCTCCGCCTCGAAATCCAGATCCAGGAGGGTTCTCACGCGTCTCATCGCCACTTCGTAATCGTCGTCCGAGAGAGGTGCGAATGCATTTTCCAACACGTCTGCCGCGTGGGCGAGTATCACCAGCGCGAGAGTTCGCCGGTCCATGCGGCCGGCGTCGTTCACCCAACGACAGAGTACGGCTTCCTGGATCTGAGGAGAGACCAAAATGCATTAATCAAACGGGTGGAGAGACGGGTTGCTTGTTGGGGACTTGGGACAATTTGAACTACGACTTCGCAACACGAACATTCTTAAGGGGGCGGAGGGATTCGCACTTTTGAAAAATCGATTTTTTTTTTTGTCTTTTCTTATAGGTAAACATTTCAAGAATATAATCCAAAAATTTCAAGGCAATCAGAGCGAAACTCTCGAAGTTATTGACTATTTAGTCCCGCTCCTCTAACACTGTAGATCGCGTTTCAAACTGTAGCTAACACTTCGAACGCGTTTTTTCTCGAAACCACTTTTTCAAAGTCCGTGTTCACTGCCATTTGAAAACTACATGACCGATTTATTTCAAACTTGGTACACAATTTCTACATATAAAATACCTCCCCCCAACGGCTAGTTTGAATTTTTCTTTTACATTGAGGGGGTTTTCCATCCCCAAAATGGCGGAATTTTTCGTGAAAAATAGCACTTTTCACTTTACATGACCACCAAAAATTTAGCAATGAAAAAAAAATTTATCAAAGACCGTTGGGGGAGGGTTTGATGGTACTTTGACAAAATTTTTATCGTACTTTATTTCAGATAATTTCTAGCTGAGATACAGTGAACACCGCAAATCGTGTTTTTCCAAAGGCGTTCTTGGAAAGCTTTGTCACCGGCTTGTTTGTGGATATTTTCGCGTACAAATTTCACGGAATGTTCTTGAAATGACACTTAACAATGTATAAAAGGTTTCAATACATTTACCCTATCCATATAGATGAAAAAAAATCGCAAAAAAGTGTTTTTTTCACGCTGAAACCCCTACCCTTCCCTTAAGGAATTGTCAGTGTATTTTTTTTGCATTTTCCGACAGTATAGACGGTTATAAACATGGGCCTGGCATTGCCGATTGGTTGGAAGTAGACAATTTATATGAAAATTCCACACTCGAAACTTTAAGACCTTAGGTCACAGTAACGGGTATAAAATCAGGTGCGAATTTAACAATTTTTTTTTTCGTATGAACTTTTTCATACGAAAAAAAAATTTGATTCACTCATAAAATTAATTACACATCTATTTAGTACGAATATCAAGCTGTTAGAAAATATACAATATTTTTTTTCGATGTACAAAATGGTCGAGTACTAATATTTTCTTTTGTTATCTTTTTTTTAGGCGCTCTGCGGCTTGACAGCATCAGCAATTTTTTACTCAGAACAAAAAAACGAAAATTCTCGTCAATCTACATTAGAATACCTAGAGAAGTACGTACGGAATTTAAAAAATCATTGTTTTGTACAAAGGTTGTAGGTATTTGAACTTAAGAAATGAATTTTCGGTGAAAAGAATTCGTTATAACTGCTCATAAACTGCTCATAAAATGAAAAGTTTTCGATTAATCAGAAATTCCGTACGTACTTCACTGCGAAATGCAATTAGGAACATAACTTTTAAATTCGAAGTAAATCGAGTGAAATTGTTGAAGTTATTTGTCACGCCAATCGGAAAAAAGCTGTTTCGAGAAGTTTCGAGTAGTCGGCCATTTTGTGCATCGAAAAGAAAAATATTTTCTAACAGCTTCATATTCATACTAAATAGATGTGTAATTAATTTTATGAGTGAATGACTTTTTCATGCGAAAAAAATGGTTAAATTCGCACATGATTTTATACCCGTTACTGTGGCCTAAAGCCTTAACCGCCTTTTTCTCGAAGTTTCGTTTTTCTAAACGGTACAGACTCTCAAAGTAAGAGTTTTCAAGCTATCCGTCTCAACTTTTAACACAACATTCTTCATCTTGCTATGGAAGCTTTTTTTAAGGGATAACACTACACCAGGATTTTGGAAAAATCATTTTTTTTTTGCTTCAAAAATACTTTAAACTATAATCCATAAACGTAGATGGACAAATGTATGGTGCAGGCATCGCGGAATAAAGGTAAACAAAAATTTCAAGGATTTAAGTGCTCGTAGAACTTTAAACGCGTTTTTCTCGAAACCTTTTTTTTCAAAGTGGGAGGACGGATTACGCGAACACCTTTGCACCGATCGATTTGAAATTTTGATAGTAGGTTGCACAATTACATTCTCTATGGGAGTACGTAGCCGTTTTTTTAAATTAAATGTGAACTTTTGTTTTATAAACAATTTACTGCATATTTTTTGGGCAAGAAATCGATATATTTCTTTCATTCTTTGAACATAAATAGTGATTTTTGGGCCAAAAATTAGTTATTATTTTGCCTATAAAACAAAAACTAAGTAACGGAAAAAAAATCCTATGACAAGTACTAGATAATGGTGTATAGAATAACCACAAAAAACCTCAAGGCAATCGGTTCGTTGGTTTTCGAGAAATTTTGGGTACCGATTTTTTTACGACGCTCCAAGGATCATACAATATCCTTGTATATTTTTGATATTTTTCAATGACGAAAATTAAACATATTTTTGAATGTATATACTTTTAGATAATTAAAACCCCAATCCGAAATGTCAAATAGTTTTCCTTGAAAAAATTCACAAAAATGACCGTTTTTCCGGCTCCTAGGTGCACATCTCCCGTTAACACAGTATGGTTTTAGAGACGTAGTACAGAGACGCGTTGCACGTACACATATAGACGTTTCGAACGAACGTAAAGTGTACGCTGTAGAAGACTTTTGGACAGATGTTAGTACGGCGGACTAAGATAGTGTTATTTGACCAGATGTTTTTATATACGTAAATAGAATATGTGTGAATTCACGCATGAAAAACTATACCGGCTGAGGCAGTAACTATCAGCGGTAGAAACATTTTTTTACCTATCAGACTTGGGTGTAAACTTTTTCCTACAAAAGTTGCATAGCTCGAAGGGGGTCACCGGAAGGCGGCTACGACGTTCATCCAGGTGGAGGCACTTTGGATATTTCAAGCTCACCTCCATTTTTAACAATGGGAATACCATTTTTAGCGGATTTTATCAATGAACCGAAAATAAGTTTACAAACCAAACTTCGAGACGATCGGTTAAGATCAAATATTGAAAAAATCGATAAAAAAAAGAAATTTCCGTTTTAACCTAGACTCAATTCTTAAAAAACCATGCAAACACTACGGTGCTGAAGTTTGCTCCGTTGGAATGCAACGAAAAATTCGTTTTTTATATTATTTGCTCCTTTCCATTATTCCGTAAACTCTTTTCTTTTTGCAAACTCAGATTATAGATCTCTGATCAAGCAAATTAAAAAATTATTGAGATTTTCCTCGCTAAGATCGTAAATTTTCTTAAACTGTAAATTTTCGATCGCAACGAAAAGATACAGTTTCGAAAGATGAAAAATGAAACTCCATTTTTTTATGGTTTTGAAGTTTTTGCATCGTTGAAATGCAACGAAAATTGCGTTTTTCAAACGGTCGAAATTTTTTTCGGCTCTGAAAATCACTCGCGCGTTTTTACGTAGTCTTATTATAGGTTCACGACCTCAATTTGCATTCGATATGCATGAAGAAAAAAAGAAATAAAAAATAAGCGAAAGAATCGTAGCATCCCAACGATGCAAACTTCAACGTCATTTGTTTTCTCGAAAACTCGCTTTACTTAAGGTAGTCCTATCGCTTCACACTAGTCATACCACTGATCGTACTTGAGATCTGTACAATTTATATTTTTTACACATACAAAGAAAATAATTTGTAATAAGTAAAATTTTCCATTTGTAAACTGTTTAATGAATGTTCACATTTAATTAGAAAAGTGAAGAAACACCTGTTCCAATGATTCGCGTAGTATTTCTAGGTTTGAGATTTGGCAACATTGGTTCCATCTCCGTCTTTTTAAGCTTGATGTTACATGAAAATTAGGTCAATAAGCGTATATTTTTTTTCGGAGAGCATTGGATTACAAGAAGTGATTTAAGAATACTTGAGTATGCAAATCTGATTATTTTTAAGAATATGTCGGATTCCCACTATTGTATACACTTCTGTAGCGACCGGAAATTGGGTTTTGGTATGTCGAAATTTTACAAAGACGATTATTAATATATTTATTGAAGCTCAAGAAAAAAAATTATGAAATTCCTATGAATTGAAGCCTATCGATGACACTACCTTGAAGAACTATGTGGTTTAAAATTAAATATCGAAAAGAGAACGATTTTGATTGAGAAGAAATTCCCTAGATTAGTCTCGGTGGAAAATTGTATAAATATTTCGTTGTCACGACCACTCCCGGTTGAAAATCCTCAAAAAGTGTTTCACGCACGCTTATAAATATGCACCTGCACTCGAAAGCTACGCAGAGTCAGCTTGATCTCTTCGAATCGCGACACAAGACCGGGCCGCGGATTTTATCGGCCTCCCGAGCGACGTGCCAGTAATTCTGCTTCAATTATCTTCGTATAACAAATCGCGGTATTGCTTAATCCTACTGGTTCGCTTATCTTCTCATTGTTCGAGCGCGCCACTGTGCGGTCGAGCGTTGGTGACTATCAGCCGAACCGTTTCAACGGTTTTGACGTCAGTGCTTTTTTTTTCAATGGACGACTGAATTATCGAGAATTGATAGGCGTTTGGTAATTGATGGTGTCTCAGCAATTACCAGTCTGGAGTGCAAGTTAACGATCGGCACGTTGTAGTCTACTCATCCCTCGCGTACAAACTTGCCTCGTGATACAACGTATGCAAATGTTTGCTTTATCTGCAACACGACTGAAACACGGAACGTACACATTTCCGTCCGCAGATACCGTCTTATCTTCGCTGCAATGAATCCCAAAATATTTTTCGCGTCGAAAACGATTATGGACGAACAATTGCGCGTATTTACGATAGTAGAGAGTTACTGAAATTTGCATCGTTGGAATACAACGAATTTTTTTTCCCACGCATTTTTTTTTGGACAGATCGAAGCTACAAAAACTTTCTTTTAAGATGCTTATTGGAGACCTGGGACGAAACGATCGAAAAATATTTTGGATAACGATGACAATGAAGGAAAGGGAAATGAAAAAGAATTTCCGTTGCATTCCAACTATGCAAACTTCAACAACGCGTCAATAGCTCAACCCGATGTACGTATCATTGTTTTATTTTGTTTCAGTAATTTGAATTCAGAAAATATGAATGTACAATCGACTGTGCAAATAGGAGAGTATTTGTGGAGAAAACGACAGAGGAATATAGCTGGTGCAATAGAGAAGTAGCGAGTTTTCGTGTAGTAGATAAGATACTGTCGTTCTTGATTAAAGAGACCTCGTTCGGACGTTTGTGACTAATCATAGGAAACACTGCATTCCTGCTACGAATCCATTCGACGACGATTTCACACTACATTCCTGGCTACGTGGACTGGCTTCCGATACCATTGTTATTCCATCGTACTTACTGCTCAATGCCTCATTTTTTTCGTGATTTCAAATGGGAAATTTCGACATCCGGGAAATTCCGAATTTGTCTGGTAAAAGAATTCTTCAACGAATTCCGTGCAGATTCTAAACTCGCATGAACAAATAGTAAAAATGTTGCGTCGATTAGGAACTCGCAAATAGCTTTCTCGTCATTTAACTTCGCTCGCAAAGCTTCCAACAAGTGCAAGTCTGTTCATTAACATTGGCTTCGTCACAGAGGAAGCTTTCCGGACGAAATCAAATGAACAAGCAACGCGCAAGCATCTAACTTGCACATTTTTGTTTCGAAAACTGTATCTTAATCATGCTATATCAAGCATTGTTCGCTATCGTTATTGCGCAATGTAAACTTTATATCAAAGCTCTCTGTTTACAGAAATTTATCCGGACATAGTAGATTTTGAGGAAGTATTATGGAAAGTTGGTTTTCTAAAAATTCAAACACCCTCAAAATCTAAAATGTTTCACTGATTTCTGCAAAATTCAAGACGAACATTCCCTGAGTAATATTCCGAATTTCTGAAAATTCAAGCTCCTGCTGAATCTAAGGCCTTTCGTCGATTTTCCCAAAACGTAATCCAAAAACACGGAGTCTTTTTTCCAGAGTGATAAAAATCGAGATTCGACTCTTAAGGGGGTGAAAGGGGATTTTAAAGTTTATATGCGACAAGATTTTTTGGTCACGTTTGCTTGAAAGTCGGTATAAATACACTCCGATACATGTAATTAAACATATATTTGTTTGGGTTTGTTCGATGTATTTATGCCAACCCAAACAAACACAGTAAAGGGGTTAAAAGTACTACTTGACTGTCTGGACGCACCAAACAGCGAGGATAACATATAGTGTTATATAAAAAATCAATTTGGTAAGTTTTAAGTAAATCTGGACAAAAAATAGGTTGTCTCATACAAACTTTAAAACCCCTGTTTCACCCCCTTAAAGGTCAAATTTCGATTTTTACCGCTCTTGAAAAGTCTTATTTTGGGTCAGATCTGAAGGCTGCGTGGTCAGAATTAGGGGCTACATATATCGTAATATTCCCTAGAATCCAGTATCCTGAACATTTTTTTTTTTTCGAAAATTGGAACTCATCCGAAATCGAAAGCGTCTCGCCGATTTTCATGAAATGCACTCAGAACATACATACTCTATAATTGGGCACTATAATTGGGCAAAAATTCAGGCAGCATTTTAGGCTATTCACATATGCAAAAAAAAAACTAAAAACGCACAGCCGTTACTTTCCAAATATAATTCTCCGACTTTTCGTAAAACTCTGACCACGTTTCTATTACGACAAAACATTTTCGTATCTCGGAGAAAACTTTGAACCCAAGCGTCGAGACCAAACTCACCTTTTTGACGAGGCGCGTTTTGGCTAAGTTGTCGGTGAGCGGATGAGTCGTCATGTCGAACAGAAGAAAGTTTTGCTTCTCTGTTGTGAGGACGCCCTTCTCGACAAGATTCTTGGCTAGTCTTTCCCTAACGTTTTTCAACTGGTAGCGTAATTTCAGAGGGTTCCACGTCTCGCCTGCAACAACGAAATACATTTATACCTCGAGTTTCGGGCAAAGAAGCTCGCCTTCTCTTTCCGAACGTTGCACAGAGCGAAACGTTATTCGCCTGTTTCCAAAGATCCAATTGGACTGACCGCTCAGGTACTCTATCCAACTTTGCACAGGCTCGGGCGGATCGTACTCTTTGAGTCGTTTGATGGCCTCGTCCAGCAATACGTCGCCCGTGGGAGCGTCGTTCTTCAGCAGAAGCTTCCTCGACAGTAGTCCTCTCTTACGCATGCCTGCTTTCTCGAGTTCCACTCGCCCCCGCAGACCCAGCTCTGCGAGTATGCAGCCGCGCAGGCCCGAACTTATACAATCGTTCCAAAATGACGTGTAGCCCTGAAATCCGTCGAGAGGGGAGCAATGACGGAGTATCCTCGAGCGAAAGTGGCCAAAAGCACCTAAGGTAACCCAAACAATCGTCGATCGAATGGGCTCCGTTTCGACGACCTAACCTCAAAATCGGAACTTTTCCGAATGACATCAGAACGGTCCGTCAAGATTGCAAAATAATAATTGCCTGAACGATGGTCTGACTTCGGGTGAAAAATTGCCAAGTGCTAGATTGTCTACCAGGGGATTGTTTGGATTTATGGGCCGCCATGAGTATGTCGAAATTGGTAGAAAAATCGAAATCTATCTTTTTTCCCGTGTCTCGCTAAAACATCTGTGGCAATATCTAATTACAAAAGAATGACGATAGAGTTGGAGAAAGAAAGAGAGAGCGTGAGGGAGGGATAGACGGAGAGAGAGGGAGACGGAGAGAGAGAGAAGTACCTCTTTATCTTTGAGGCCGAGGAGCAAAACCTCCTCCATGAGTGTGAGTCTCGTAGCTTTGTCCGAGTCCTCGTCGACGGTTGGATTCGAATTGAGATCCTTTTGTGAATTGTTGTCGGAGTCTTGTTGATTGCCGGACGATTGTTCGGTCTGACCAGCCTGTTCGTGGATTCCATCCTGACCGAGGCCGCTGCTGCTGCTACTGCTGTTTACCACTCGTCTCCTCTGCACCAGACCATCCGTACGGTTCATCCTTCGCGCACTCCGATATTTATTCTATTTTATTTTTCTTTCGTTCGTTTTTTCTCGTGTTTTTTTTCACGCGCGTATTCCTTTTTTTCCTACCGCGATACTCAACGTTGCAACGTCCACGTGTCGGTCACGTTACTCGATAACTAAAGTACGAATGCCCACGCGCGGAACTGCTGCAACTGTGCTTTATTTACGCGAGTTTGCAATGTGTCAAATTGAGGTAACGATAAACACGATACTGTTGACGCTCGATGCTCCGATACGACATTTCACTATTTCCAAAATGGCCAGTGGGAGAGTTCTCATCTCAATGTTCGGCCGCGACGTGAGCGCCACGGACGTACGCTCGTGCCGACTGAAATCAACCACTGTGAACCCGCGACCCCGCGGCTATCCGCTGAAACCAACACGTTTCCCAACCTCCGCGAACGAAAGATCCCCAAAGTAGTTCCACGACCGCCGCGCGTGGCGCTACTCCAGAATCTACGTTACCACCTAAAGGGGATAGCGTTCGAAAGATGCGCCCATCCCCATCTATCGGGTCTCTGGATACTCGGGAAGATACGAGGCTCGAATAATTCGTCGTTTATTGATAAACCCAAACAAAGACGGTTTACAAAGTCCATTCGCTATGAGATTTTTTCACATAGATCGCGGTACTTTACCTCACTCGCGTCAACTTTCAAACTAGTTTATTCGAGGGAGCTCTTCATCCGAAATTTGACTACCTTGAGGGGCAAGGAAAGACATGGCCGAACATAAACTCCACGAGGAAGCTGAGGGCGTTCATTTAGTCACAAAATGTAATTTAGTCACAAAATGTCCTTTGGCCACAAAATGTCCTTAGTCACATGTCATTTTGCCACGAAATGTAGTTTAGTCACAAAATGTAATATAGTCACAAAATGTCATTCGACACAAAATATTTGAGTTTCGAAGCTTCAGACGCGTTTTTCTTAAAACCACTTTTTCGTGAACCTCGTTCAAGATAACTCAAAAACTATCCAATCGATTATTTTGACATTTTACACGCTTTTTAGATAACTTAATTAGCACCGATGTGAACCTAAAGTTCTTCGAAAATTATTGACCAAAACTACGCTTACGTTGGCAAATACTGTAGTAATAAATTCATGAAAAGTAGAACATTTTTTCAAATACGTATAATTTTTCGAATTTTCAATTTTGTTTGAATTTTTCTTAGAAAAATCTTGACACCGACAAGGTATTAAGATGGTTCAAATGAATGCGGCAAACGCTAGGTGTACGCCGTGGATCGACTCACAGCATAAGTGTCATACAGCCGCTATATTTAAATGTAAAAAAACTATTAAAAGGTGTAATAACTTGACATAACATTATCATTATCTAGAATAAAGTGTCAACACGAAAAATTTTGAATATTCGCTTATTTTCGGCTCCCAAAGGGATCCCCCCATAAGCTCGACATAACCTCACAAACTCAGACGATCTTTTTTGCCTTGAATATAATTAGTCTCGGAAAAAGCTCTTCGGAAACTTTAGCTGTCACTCGCACTCATACAGCACGTGGTACAACTTTTGCTTCGCATGTCATTTCATTCGTTTCCAAAATGATTATCATTATTTTCATGATTACGAGTGCTGCACATGCGACACCAGTGGAATTTCGTCACCAATAAGAGAAAGATTCACACTTCACGACTCAGAAGACGAATTTTCAACGCGTGAAAAATCCCGTCGGACCTTTCGTTACTCTCCCAAAACATTTTGACATATCTTCGCGTCGAATTGAGATCACCGTCATGATCAGCTGTTGTGCGCAGCAAATGCTTCTTCGAGGCATCAACGCGAGTGCATTTGCATCGAAGCTCCACCGGGGACGATCTGAAGTTGGGGATTAGGGCATGCGTACTGTAGCCCCAGGATTATCTAGTAACCTTCGCTACATCGTGGGTGCGCGCGCGCAAGTGTGTGTCGCAAATAAAAGAAATTATACAAAGGTCAATATTGTTGGTGAACAACAAAGTCCGTAGGATCCCGTCCCAGGCTCGTATTTTTTCTTCACCGCGAGAAAACAAAAGACCGCGAAATAGAACGTTCGTAGAAACGAGAATGTAATTCCACGCGCCGATTGTTATTTTACGAAACGAGAACAAAATAGAAAAATAATGTACAATTCCGCGAAATTCGTCGATCGTTCGACGGGACGAAATTAATCGCCGTGAAGTGATTGAGACGAGCGTATAGATATATTTCGTTCGATAAAGTGCTAGAGATCATCGTGAGATATCACGTATATCGTTAATCGTTATCGGGCAAAGAGCGAGCCTTCGCAGAAATGTTTTCGACGCGCGATATCCGAAACTCGATTACTTAGGCGCGTGTGCTCGCTGCTATTTCTACGTTCCGTGTATACAAAAGGAATTAGTTGTAATACCGGATTATTGGGCGGCGAAAGAAAAATCGGTTGCAAGAGACGCGCAGAGTCTTCGCGACGTTCGACATTTGCGTGCCGAACAACAGACGTATGACGTTCCTTATGTCCGAGTGCATAAATTACGCGATAGTTTAGTGCGGCCGGCACCGGGGAGGGGGGGATAAAAGGGAAATTAAACGGCCGAGAGCTCGTGCGTCGCTTTGAATCACCGGGAAAACGAGATGGCATCGAGAAGTAGTCCGGCCAAAATGACACTGGCCATGATGAAAGGTAGATTTTTCACAATTTATAATAATGATAACAATTTCGATAATAATAATTATCAAATTTCCGTATCCCTGGCGAATATCGATTGTTTCTCGCTCTGTCATGCGAAACGAACGTATCCTTGAATGATTCATCAGACATTAATTCACAACGCGCAACTGTATCTTATTTTCTCGAGCATTGGACGCTAAACAATAATTTCCCACTCATATGCGAGACGGTTCCTTTCCTCGAGCATCGTAGGTAGTAAAAAAATTATGCAATTTCTCGGTAACCGCCGAGCACTAGTCGCAGTCGAAACCACCGTTGATGCTTTTGACGTTGACATCCCGTCCGAGTGTACGTTACCATTTTCCATTGTTTGCAACCAGGAAAGCCGATAACGACGTCGGTGCCGTCGATTCGCTACCACGCAAGCGACGACGAGTTGGAGGAACTCTATCCCAGCAGCGAAGAGGAGAAGCAAACGCCGGAGTCGGAGAAGGATTCGCCCAAGTCGAGTCCCAGCAAGACGAAGGATCAGAGCGACAAGAACGGCAGCGGCGAGGAGACTTTGGAGAAGCGTTCCACGAGCATAGACGGCAGTCTTTCCGAAGGAACGCCGCCCAACGATCCCTGGAAGATGTTCGCCGACTTCAAGGGCAAACTGACGAAAACGCTGGAGGAGAAGCTTTCGGAGATCAAGAACGACAAGAGGAATAAGCTGAAGAGACGCAGTCGCGACAATTCGAGTTTCAGCGACTCGGAGGACTTGGGAGATGTGACACCGACGGAGGATTTTACGCCGGAGAAGCAGGAGAGCGGGCCGTCTACATCTGCGAGAAATCGTCGCAGATCGAGTTCTTCGAGATTCGGAGGTTTTTCGAACATAAAAACGGGCCTGAAAGCGAAGAATTCGGAGGACGAGAACAGTGTCGAGAGCGGTATAGAAGCGGCCGAGTTGGCGGACGAGACTGTTGTCGACGAGCCGGGGCTTTCCAGGGACGAGACCGGAGTCGAGTCTCCCAGGCCCGTTGGTACGAGACCCGCCGTCCGGGGCCTGCCGAGAAACGAAATCGCATCACCGAGTCTCGGGAATCCGAAGGAAATTTTGTCGCAATTGAAGCGACAATTGTTCATTCAATTAGCGATAACGCCGATCGTACTGTTCTCCCTGTATCACGTACTTCCCCTGCCCGATTATCTGATCGGCTGCCTCGCCGGAGTCTTCGTCGTACTGACCGTGCAGAATCTGATCCAACGGATCAAACGAGTGCTCAGCGCGCCCGTCCACGTACGAACAGCCGACGAGACACCCGACCACTGTCCCATCGTCGAGATGATACCCGCGGCCGAGGAACACGCCGTCTTCGAAAAATTCGAGGGATGGCTCAACGAACTACCGTACGACTACGATCCCGACAATTATCACGTCGCTCGCACCAATTCCGTCATGTTCAAACTCGAGGCTGACAACCTTCGTATCATGGAAACCAGAACGCGAATACCCAAACGCGCCGTCTGGAACGAACCACAACACTTGCCCAAGTTCACGAGAAAACGTGTTTACTCGCTGATTGGCGCCAACGTCGAGTTACTCCCGGAAGGACTGACAAGAAGGAGGTGGGACCATTCGTTGCCTCGAATTATTAACGTAGAATTGCCGATGCAGTGAAACTTCCTGAAATTCCCAAGTTGAACTTTTGCTGAACGCATTTACGATTGACAAACAGATTAATATCCCTCATGACGTTGAAGTTTGGCATCGTTCGAATGCAACGAACATTAATTACTTTTTGATCGTTCAATTTTTTCGACTGTTAAAATCATCCAAACGTTTTCGGTATTCTTATTAGACATTTATGACCTAAGTTCCAAAAACAAAGGCCTCGGATAATGATAAAAGTAAAGAAATAAAAACGAAGACAAAAAAATCGTTGTACTTCAACGATGCAAAGGCAAGAGTACGATTTCCATGGCGCCACAATTTGAGGTGAATTTCGGGTTATCAAGAGATATCAACCTATTTTTTCGAATTTGAAAATGTTGTTTCTACTCATTGCGAAGATACCTTTATTTTATTAACAATAATGAAAGTCAAGCAAGGTAACTTGGAAATATATAGTTTAAGCAGTGTCTCAAAAGCCAAAAATGCCTTTTATATACCACTACCGTGTTTCCATCGCTTACGGCGCGTCTAGACAGAGGCCAAAGTAGTCCTCTCAATCGCCAGGCGTAGGTAGAGGGATTGAAAGTATACTGTTCATCCCTCTTCGAACGGAAGCCACAGTCGATCGAAATTGTAAATTATTTTTCTCTCTCCGTTCGCCAGACGTTGGAGCAAGAAATATCCGATCTGCGTTACTTTCCGGAAGGAAGGGATCATCGAAAGTGCCGACTTGAAGGTGGGATCGGACGACGAGACCCAGAAGGCCGAGGATGAAAAAGACAAGATGATATTCGAGGAGGGTGAAGATGAGGACGACGAGGACGAGGAAGAATCGTCACTGCAGTACCGAGATAGGAAGGATGTTTTTGCCGATTGTCGCGACGCCGACGACGATGACGACGAAGGAGAAACGAAATTGAAGATATACGTTTTCGCCCGTACCGATCGACAGAAAGAGGATTGGTAGAGCCTTATTTTACTGTATAGCTCGTTTGAAATGTGGAGGGTGTTAATCTGCCCTTCGATATCTTGACCTATTTTTCGCCCCGACCTAGCTACATATATATATATATATATATATATATATATATATGCGTACGTATAATTATGTAAAACGATACAATTTCCAGGTATAGACGCTTAACACGAGCGACCGGCTGTAGCAGCAAACGTAACTCGATATCTTCACAAAAGGACATTACTCCGTCCTCGAGTCCGCCCCCGATCGCACACACTAGCCTCGATACGAAAAATTCAAACCTCGCTACGGGCGCTCACGAAACCACGTCCGAACTTTCGTACAACGTTTACATGTCGCGTTACACTGATGTGAGTAACCACGCGTCAAACGATCGATCAACGTCTATCGCACGGAGCTCTTGTTTCGTTTATAGCGCGATGGGAAATCACCTAGCTCGTAGCCGGAAAAAGAGGAATTTTCTGGGAAAACGTGTGCAGGTTATCTATTTTTTTTACATCGAGGAGTATGGTTTTAAGTATCTTTTACAACTTGTGTATTGAAAAATATTGATTAACGCGTTAGATACAATGGTTACAATACAATACAATGGAAAAACGTTCTTCACGGTGACCACTGCTGCACCGAAACAAGAAATTTAAGAAATCAAACCAAGTTTTTCCACGAAATTATTCATTTAGGGCTTGGACAACGGATTTGGTAAAACATTGGTTTTTCAAAATCCGTTTCAGCTGCGTTTTTTTCGAATGAAAACAGAAAAGTGCGTTTCGTTGGCACAAAAGTCGACGCAGTTGAAGTTGAAAAAACTGTCGTTTACACTTCGACAAAATGAGACGTAATGAAAACTAAAGCCTAATAATGACACTTTAAAGAGGTACGATCATTACTACGAATCCAACTTTCGGATTTGAAATTTTTCTATGATCTTGACGAATACTTTATGCGCCTATTGCCAAAATTTGAGCTATTTTGACCGTTTAGTTGTTTCGCAATGGAACTGCAAAGTCGAGCATTTTGAGTTACCGAAGCACGTCGTCTTGGGAAGACGGTCAACCGGAAGTGCGGTAATCGCGGTTTTTTTGCCACAACATTTGGCGCACTGTAATCGATAGTACGAATAATCAACATAAGTAAACATCAATCAGAGCAGCTTTGGGTAAAATAAATTTACACTCTTTTTGAGCCCGTGGAAGTGATCGTACCTCCTTAACACGAAGGTGGTTAGGTTATGGTTGCAGCCTCGACGTGTTTCCATCCGGTCACCATGAAAATTGAATGTAAACGGTTGTGCTTTGCAGGCGCAAACGTCACCAACGAGCGAAGCAGTTGGTGGTTCGTTAGCCGAGAACGACGTGGTCTGGCTGAACGCACTGCTCGGCCGCGTGCTCTTCGACATGCACAAGTCACCGGAGACGATAAATTTGATCCAGGAGAAGATACAGCGCAAACTGTCCAACATAAAATTGCCGTACTTCATGGAGAGCCTGTTGATATCGGAGCTGGTGATCGGCCAGGGCGCACCGGTTATTCACAAAGCGAGCAAACCGATTCTCGACGAGCACGGCCTGTCGGTCGATCTCGACATAACGTACGAGGGCTGTTTCACCATGACGATCGAGACGAAATTAAATCTGATGAAGCTGACGAGAGCTGGCTCCGTCAGTGGCAACAACGCGAACGACCTACTGAGCAACGAGAAACCAACGAAACCCGCGCGATCTCCGATGTTCGATAGCGACGTGGAGGACAGTCCTGAGACCTCTACCGAGGAAGAGGACAACACGACTTTGCCCTGTAACTCGGGATCCCGAGAATCCACGTGAGTTCGCCCACACGTCGCAGTGACGAAAAGAACGCCGTTGAAATTTGCATTGCAATTCTTCTCGCCGAATCAAAGCTAGGATAAGCTTTTTCGAGATCCTCGTTAGATCCTCGTCAGACCCACGACCTAGCTGGAAAAATACTTTGGATAATAATAAAAATGGGGCAAAAAGGAATAAAAAGAATTTCCGTCGCGTTCCCACGATGCAAACTTCAATAGCATGAAAAAGATACGGTTGAGAGACATATCGCGGTAACGACGAATCGTCTGCCTTTTTTTTCAGTCCAACTCAATCGTCCGGGCGAAAGTTTCTCAGCATGGTCGACAAGCTCGCCGCTAATAGATATTTCCAATCCGTAAGTTGGAAACTTTCATTCACCGTACCAACGACGTATCGCTCCTGATATCAGATGCGAAGGAATTGCAACAGAGTTCACTTGCCCTTAGTACCTAGAACGCAGTCTCAGCTGTGAAGGACTATGAAAGGACTCTGACTTCATAAGCATGGAATCGCAGCCCTCTAGTACATTGCTACAGTCGGGCTGGTAATTCAAAACTAGGGCCATAAAAAAACGCTTATCTTTACCCCTTCGCGTAATATTATACTGCAAGAAAAGTTCATACTAAATTTGAGCCATCTAACTCAGTCGTACGGCCCAATATTTGTACTTTTCACTTGATTGGTACGGAAATTTCGTTCTTTAGTTTCAAGCCTCAATAACTCACTAACCAATCAATATTAGCCAAACGCAGCTGATCTTATTGTTGACGCGTACATCTTTAAGGGGTTAGGCTACTGTGGCAACCCGAAAATCAGGTTTGTTCGAAAAAATCATTTCTCAACGAAGGGATGAAACGATTGAAAAATCGTTTAGGCATTTATTGGTTTGTACATTAACAAAGTTGTGTACCAAATTTCATTGAAAATATTAATAATTAAAGAAAGTTTAAACAATGGCCGCTCGGTTGAGCTGAAACAAAAAAAAAACAAGTTTTATTTCTCTTGAAATAGATACTATTGGCTTCGACTAGACCGAGCTTTTTTTGTTATCATGTTTCAATCAATGAATTTTAAAAAGAAATGTTTTCTTCGATTTTCCGAGAATAAATAATATCATTATTGTTAATCGTTGATGAAAGAAAAATGTTAAGATTAAAAACGTCGATCAAGGCTAAAGTACATGTCGAGAAATCGTGAACATCGTGAAAAACGCGTTTAAAGTTTTACTGGTAGCTCCATCATTGCAGTCGTAAGTTCGCCTTCAATGTACGATTCCTGCACCATATATTGGACCTTCCTTTTCAATTTGAATTGCTTCAAGCGACGAACGAGTCTTCGTCGTTTCCACAGTAGCCTAGCCCCCTAAAATGGTTTTTCATAAATCGATATCATTATTTTAATAAGGAACAATCGTATCAAGATTCTAAGTTAGACTGACCTCCAAGAATCTAGAACTGAATTCGAGTACTTTTAACTAGTCGCCAAGGGGAGAGATACCTTTAGGCGAGGAAAAACTGCTCATTTTCGCGATGTTTTGTTAAAGGGAAAGAGTTCTTTACCATTTTTGAGATTTAGGGTATGTTTTATTACTACTTTTGACTGTGACATTGTATTTTTTAAATTTTTTATTAATCTTCACTAATTTCGTACGTATTCGTAACGCCGTCGGGTTGAATCTGAAAAAAAACCAACAGATTTTTCTTTCACTTCCACAAGGAAAAGTGAGTAATGTTCAAAATCGATAAAATGGTACGCTTTGAAACAAAAGCATTGAATTTTCCGAAAAAAATAGTTACACTTTGCAATAAAAAGTATTACTTTTAAAAATTTTCACAAACATTTAGGGCCATGTTTTATACAATAAGATTAGAAAGTTTTATACCAAATTTCATGAGAATCGGTCGATTAGTTTTTTAGCTATAGGTCACGCCAGTTTTGAAAATGCAGTTGAAAAGACCGTACCTCCGCCATTTTTGAAAATCGATAAAATTTAAAAAATACCATGTAACAGCCGAAGGTAGTAAAACCAAAAAATTAAGTCTTGTCCTTAAAAAAAAATCATAAAAATCAGCAAATGTTTTCCTCGGCTAAAGGTATCTCCCCCCTTAAAGTATTCAAGTATAAAGGTAAAAAGCAAATTTCCCATGCAAATCGAATAGAGAGAAAAAGGATCGAGCACCATTTTAGTAATTGATTATTATCGATTTGACAATTGAACAGGCCATTGTTCCAACGCTAGTAACGACTAGTAAGTACTAGGAACACTGTATTTTCATTCTGCCTATGAAACGTTACATACAGATATTCAGAAAGCTCTAAAAGGTGAAACTTCTCGCAATGTACCCTTCACTTTGTGTAGTTTTTCTTCAAGGGTTCAAACAAACCCAAACAACCCTAAACAACCTCAAACAATCTCAAACAAACCCAAACAAAAATGAGTCTGATTCTAGCAGGAGCCCGACTTCCGAATATTTACCGTCGCCAGGATCGCAGCGATCTTTTCTGTCATTGATGGCTCAATTACCCCCACCACTTGGGTCCGAGGGACTTTCCAGACCCATGTGTACGATGGCAATCTAGGTCGACGGCGTGGCTATCTGAATTTGCCACAATGACTGTCCTCCCCCTTTGAACCTCTTTCGTCTCGTGCCCTTGGGGATTCGTAGTAACAGCTATACGTTATTTTTTTACGCTCTCCTCCGACTGCCTACGACGGTCGTGCGAGAGTGGCCGCGAAATTAGAGCCGGGCGCCAGCTTCCATCCAGATGTCGGTTTTGTTCGGGCCTCCAGAAGGCAAAATAGTAAAAATGTATATATATATATATATATATATATATATATATATATATATATATATATATATATATATATATATATATATATATATATACATATATATGTACAGGAAAAAAAACAAAGATTAACTGTCTTGTCGCGCCGTAACGAGGCGGCGTACGAGAGACAACGATGCAATATTCCCATCGAGAATCGTACCAAATTCCTCTACGTATTTTTGTTTGCCCCTTTTTACCAGGCTGCCGAACTGTCGTACGTTAGAAGAGCAATGGAGGGACTCTCGAACACCGAGATACGTCTCATGGTCAACGTTTCGAGTATAAAGGGCTGCCTGACCGTCAACATTCCTCCACCACCGTCCGATCGTATATGGTACGGCTTCAAGCCCGTGCCGCGAATCATTTTAACCACGAAGCCCGCGGTCGGCGAGCGAGCCGTCAACATTGGTTACGTCACAAAGTGGATAGAGACGAAATTGTTAAAGGAATTCGAGCGGGTCGTTGTGCTACCGAACATGGACGACCTCATGATATATCTCTGCCCGAATTATCCTTTTCACAATGCGTAGTACGAATTCTTTGGATAGCAAGGTGATTCTTTCCAAAGGATTTACTCCGTCAATCGAATTGATGACACAACGTAACGTCACTGTCAAAATGTCATCCGGCTGGCGCGAACTGATCACTTGATTAAATCACCCAATGGCGAACAAATCACACCGATGAAATATCACAATGACAAATTACGATCACCGTCAGATATCGCACGGACACTTGAGTATGTGATTTTTTCGTGCGGGTACTTTCGTGTCGGATCGATATACGATGTGTATGCGCGTTGAGTCACATTTGATATTGATGACAAAACGTTCATTTCGAAAATTAGCTACCCCGTTCGGTTTCCACGTCCTTGACTTGGGCTCGGCATTCTTATCGTCCTCACACTTGCACAAGCATTCTTGAAAGCCCTTTTATTTTATTTTCGCCAAGTTATTCAGTAAATATAGATGGCGATTATATTTTATCGAGTGATTAGTACGTGATATTTCGTCGTGTGATTCGTCCGTGATACTTTTTTCGTGTGACTTTCGTCCGTGATAAATTGATCAGTGTGTTGCTGTCTTCTGACGATAGGTCATCGAGGGAGAAAATTTACTCAGCGTGATCGACGAACACTGCTACGTGTACATATTTATTTTTCACTCGCAACTTTACTCGTTGTGGCGCGTTGCGGCGGTGAATTTTGCATCGTTGCAACGCAACGAAGCTTCTTTTTTACATTTTATTTTCCATATTTACGTCATTACAGAGTATCCTTTTTACCTTTTTTTTTAAATTTTTTTAACGCAAAGTCTGCCAAACGAATTAAAGGAATTCAGAGATATCAATTTTCGTTGCATTCCAACGAAGCAAACTTCAACCTCGTGCCGCGTCGCACTGTTGTTTTCTTTCAAAATGTGATAAAATAGTGAATTTGGAAATGTCGCTAGAATATTATGTAAATACGAAGGGTGTATCGTTGGGTGCGTCATTGCCAAACGGGGATGACCAATGAGTGAAGGGATACAGAAAGGAATGTCGCGAGATTAGCGACTCGAATCGCGTCCGTCGTGTTGCAACGATTATCCTCGGTTCAATTGTGTATAACTGGGCATATTGTGATTATCGTTTTCGGAGCCATCGAAACGTACAAGCAGATTGCAACGAATCCTCGTTTCCATCACCCTGCGCCACTTCCGGTTGCCAAACTCGCGGACGCTTAAACCACCCGGTTACTTTTGTTCCGGCTATTCTTTTTTTTTACGAACGTACCCCCACTTCACTGTACACTATTTTTCTAACGCGTTTTTTTGTTCCTCGTCGCGGACACGTGCTTCTTTTCTACGATGTGTGTGTGTGTGTGTGTGTGTTGCGCGCGTGGTGCCAACGGCTTCTGTGCGTCTCTCGTATTTTTTCGAATCTTCACTCCGACCCTGGACGAGGGCGGTGAACGCGGAGCATCGACGGAGGGAGGTGGGAAGATTCTACGCCGAAAAATCGACGAAGACCTTGAGACTCGGACGTTTGAGGAAAGTGATTGCTTTTCCACGTAAATGTGTCCAAAAAAAGAATTGCCAAACGAGCTAGAATTTCATTGTCAATTCAAACTTCAAACTTTGACTTTTACTCGACGTAACTGCTCTAAAAAAAAATCGCATTTGGCATTGGCAGCTCCACTTGATTGGGAAAATTCAAATTTAAGTATTCGTCCGTCCGGTCAATTGAGAACGGCGTAGAGATTTCCTTCCAGCCCTTCGGTCGCGGCTGCTCTGACGAAGTAGCTTATTTTTTTTTCGTGCCGCGCGTTTCGTGCGACAAGAGATATTGTACGAGAAAACGATAAGTGCAACGTGAAACCAAAGCTAACGTTAAGATCGAAGGCACGTGAAACTACGGTCCTTCGAAAGAAAAATGAAAGCACGAAAAAAGGATTTCCGAGATACGTTGGTTGCTTGCAAAATCAAATGAGAATAACAACGACGAGATTGTCATCTCGAAACGTTGAAGAATAATCATTGGGTACATCGAAGATGCGAAAGTGCAAGAAAAAGAAACCAAGTATAACTTTGTGGCCAAGACTATTTCGACAAGAAAAATGGTAGCTGTTTTTTTACGAATGTGCGCCTCGATGTACAGGCTTATTTCTGTGTGTTTTCCATGTCTTTGTTATATAAAAAAAAAAGAGAAACACGAAAACGAAAAGAAAAAAACAATGAGAATGAGATGGAGTGAAGAAAAAAGAATAAAAGACTATATATCTTTGTTGAGAAACACGTATGCTGCATCGATAGATCCCTCCCCCCTGTCTATCTCTCAGATCCGGGATATGTCGGTCCAACGGAGTCAATCAGGCGGAACAATGGTTGTAAGGAGTGAAACCAGCGATCGAATAGGGGTGATCCCTTAAGGAGGTACGGTACACTTCCATGGGGTCAAGAAGAGTCTAAATTAATTTTACCCACAGCTGCTCTGATTGATGTTTACTTATGTTGATTATTCGCATTATCGATTATAGTGTGCCAAATGTTGTGGTAAATGATGAATTTGTTGCACGTGAACAAAAAAACTTAAAAATTAGATTGTCGACGACTCGGTAGTAATCTTCGTAATAATATTAACGTAATAAAATTCAAGCCTATTAAAATAGGCTTGAATTACCTCAGCGGAATTAACACGATAGGCAGAATATAATTATACATATTATTGGTACGTGATAAATGATAAAACTCCATAAATTGTTGTCTGCATATTTGGTGGCGGCTTCTATTCAAATTAATTTCAAAACAAAGCTGGGTTATGTTCGCCAAACGCATCAGCTGTTACTCGCGACGTTGCTAAGTCTGTGGCAGCTGTTTCGTCGTTCTGACCATTTTCAACCGGAAATTGAAACTTTCTTGTAATGTAGTGCTTTGACTACACGGTGAAGATTGATTTTCTTACTTTGTACAATATCTATTATATCTAATCTATCGAATTTTACTTTTCCAACGGGTTTAGTTGAATACGTGAGCAGAAAAACCGCGATCACCGCACTTCCGGTTGACCGTCTCCAAAAGACGACGTGCTTCGGCAACTCAAAGTACCCGACTTTGCACTTTTATTGCGAAAAAACTAAACGATCGAAATAGCTCAAATTTTGGCAATCGGCGCATAAAGTATTCATCGAAATCATATAAAAATTTCAAATCCAAAAGTTGGATATGTAGTAATGATCGTACCTCCTTAATTCTTTTTTTTTTACCATAACTCTAGTGGGTTTTTCGTCGCTTCGGATCTGAAGAATTTTCGTTTTTGTTTCATCGTGAACGTTCGACTGGTTGTGGGTGAAACTGCAATGTTACCCCTTGACATGCCTTTCTTCGAAGACTCTTCTTCGATGAAGAAAAATACGTGTCGCTTAGTTTTCAATGCTTCAAATCATATATATGAGTTTCAACAAAATCGAAGGAAGACACATGAGGGATGTTCCTTGCCAGAGGCACAATGCTTCAGGAACGATTCTCTCATATGTCCACTGCTGACCACAGAGAATGACCCTGTTAAAAAAAACATTCCTTCTAAAAAAAGTGTTGGGCCCATTTGACCGAAAAAAAATAGAAAACCAAGACTTATTTAATTGAATAGCTACTGGAAGTAAAGTCTGACTGGTAACTGGATTGAAGAACCACGAAAAAAAATTCCTAATTATTTTTTCAAGTACTGCAAGGGTATGATATCAATGTTAACGTGATCGTGTGATTATCGAGCTTCATATTCTACGCGTGTTGCGTGATTATCGACTATTATGTAAATTTAATTTTAAAAGAGATAATTGTGAACAAACCCGCTTGGTAGGTCGGGCCCCTCTAGCCCCCCCCCCCCCCCCCCCAAGCTGGCTACACCAATGCAATCAGGCTGGAAAAGAAAACCAAAAAATATCAGCAAACGTTTCCGATTATCTCCAAAATGGGTTAATTTCCAGTCGAGGATGGCTACAAAAAATCAACACTTCTGCGCATTTTTATCGTATTTAATTGTTTTATTTCACTCGCGTCGCCGACGCACTCGAAGAAAAATAGTAAGAAAAAAGCAGAAACGCCATGTTTCACATTGAACCTCTTATAAAAAAATAATATCACAGTTCGGAGATCGGTATCTTACACTCGAAGTACGCGCTCTATGTACAGATATAACCAATATATATATATATATATATATATATATATATATATATATATATATATATATATATATATATATATATATATATATATATATATATACACACACACATATATATATATATATGTGTGTGTGTGTGTGTGTGTTTTTATCTCTATATATATATTCCTATGTTGTATACGTATTTACAATGTGCCGGTTCTTCTTTCATTTATCCGGCATCGGATGAGCGCTAACTTCGCAAAAAGCACGGTGCGCTCTTGAGTTCACGGACGGCCTCGGCCCACGCCTCGAGCCTCGGGGCGCACGCCAACGTAAGATCGCCGAGTTTCTTTCTCGCCATTATCACAAATTCGCCCTGACCGTGTCGGGCATCACAGGCAGTTGGTACGCGCACGCGAATGACCCTCTGGTACCGCAGATCGGCAGAGTCCACCTCGTTGTCCTTGAATAATGCGTGAGAAGAGAAAAAAAAACACAGTTAGAACGCGAGGGCACAAACAACACGGCAGACGAGTTAATCGATCGATACAGGCACGCGGAACAGATCAGAGAGCAATTGAACATTCGATGCGAAATGAGAAAATTCGTACGAAAAAATTAATGAAAATAAAACGGTTGTATGTGTGGGAAGAAAATATTTTCGTGATTGGAAAATGTAATGTCTGTAATTGATTAAGTGCAATGATAATAATAATTAATAAACGGTCCTATCCTGTACTACGAAACTAGCGATTCTCGTGCTATTTTCTTTTTCGATGAAAATCGTTATGAGGGTTGAGCACTTCGTCGATGTATGTTCTGGGTACTGATTTCTTTTTTGGACGTACTTTTTTATATTTTTTAAAACAGAGAGAAAACATGTTTTTTGTCGTTTAAAACCCACGTGAGGCGTTAATCGATTTTCAACATTTCACACTTTGCTCGGTTCATATTCTGGGTATGAGTGTTGATGATGGAAAAATCCTCGCTCGTTTTTTTTCGTTCAGATTAATCCCGGCGGCGCTACGTGTCACGCCATCTGACAACATCCGCCGCCGATCGTTTAGAAGATCGTGCCATACGTCTGCCATTTTAAAATATTACCGAATAAGAAAAGGTACCATGTAACAGCCAAAAGTAGTAACGAAACATGCCCCAAGTCTCGAAAATGGCGAAAAAAATCTTCCCTTTTAAAAGGAAATCATAAACATCGGCAATTTTTCTCTCGTCTAAAGACATCTGCCCGTTTAAGGGGTTTCGGGATAAATGACGAAATCTTACCATTTGCTTAACATTTGTCAAGCACTAAATATTTTTCAGAGCCCTAAAATAAGCAAAACCTGGCATTATGTTGATTTCTTAAGGGGTTACCCCCACTTGCGATTTTGAAAAAAAAACGATTTTTTTATTGCATTTTTTTGAAGTATAAGTATCTGAGAATATTTCCTGAAAACTTCAAGTCGATCCGAACAAAATTGACTGAGGTATGAGCGTTGAAAGAGAAAAATCCGTGAATTGAAGAACTGAAATTGAAACTTTAAACGTGTTTTTCTCAAAATGGCATTTCTGAAGTCGGTGACCAAGATTACTCGAACACTAATGAACCGATCTTGAAATTTTGCAGGCTTATTTAATACATAAAAATGTAGTCTTTAATCGTTCGATTTTTTTTTTCGAAACAAAATGGCCGTTTTATAGCCAAAAAACGGCTGTTTTTTTCGTTAAATCGAATCATTAACTTTGACTGTCCGCCATTTTGTGAAAAATGAATATTTTTTAAAATCCTTCGATTGAAGACTAGTTTATACTTATATTTGACTAAATCCATCCGCATTTTTTTTTCAGATGATCCACTTCGCCGCAATGTTGGTCACCGCAAACCGTGTATATAAAAACATTATTTCATTGACGGCCATTTGCCACTAAACAATGTAATATTTTTCAATAAAAAAATTACTGAAAGTTCTTCAAGATGTGTTCTTTAAGATGGTATATTGATCGATTAAGAAAGTTTTGTAGTTTTCTTTAAAAAAATTCATGAAAAAGGCCCTTTTTGCGCTACAAGTGGGGGTAACGCCTTAATGAAAACCGTACAAAAATAGGTATCAGGAACACAAATAAGTCTCCGCCGTTTTTTTTAATAAAAAAATTGGGCATTTACTATTAAAGAACAGTACTTTATGTCTTATTCGAATTGAAATTGCTTGAATTGAATTGAAATTGCTTGTTGAGTCACTCCTGATGTAAATGCAAGTTTTTCTTGCGTTTGGCACGAATATCCCTCCAATAATGCTTCCAATTCCTCGTCTTCGTACACTCTCGACCTTCCGCTACGTTCATTGTCAACGACGTCAACCTCACCGTTCCTAAACTTTTCAAACCACTCACAACTTCTCTTACTTGAGGAGGTACGATAACTTCCCCGTTGTCAAAAACGAGTCTAAATTTATCGCACCCACAGCTGCTCTGATTTACGTTCACCCATGTTGATTATTCGTACTATCGATTATAACGTGCCAAATGTTGTAAATGATGAATTTATCGCAAATGAACAAATAAAAATTGAAAAATTAGGTTGTCAGTGACTCGCTAGTAGTCTTCGTAATGATAATATTAACATGTCTACCTCAAAAGCGGACTAAAAAGACATATCGAAATATCAGCCGGAAACCTATTAAAATAGGCTTGAATTACCTCAGCTCAACACGATAGGCAGAATATGATTATACATATTATCGATACGTGACAAATGATAAAACTCCATCAATAATTATACATATTATTGATATTGATATTGATAATACAATTATACATATTATTGATACGCGACAAATGATAAAACTTCATGAATTATTTGCACATTTCGTGGCGGCTTCTATTCAAAATGATTGCAACACATAGCTAGGTTATGTTCGCCAAACGTCAAACATCGCCTGTTACTCGCGACGTTGCTAGTCGATCTGACAATTTTCAACCGGAAATGGAAACTCTCTTGTACTGCACTTTTTTAAGGGGCCGTAGCAGCGGCCTGGCCCCTTTGAGTATTGCTTTCTCGTAGCCATCGATTTAAACTTTGGATCGTAAATTCAGCAGAGGACAAAGAATTTTCCTGTCTAAATTTAAATCAAATGGGCAACATTTTGTCAATCGTCACGAGACTCCTAAACTCCTGAGAGATCTCCGTTCGAAAGTTTCGGCTATCTCGCGTTCCGAGAGTGATCCAAGGAGGGGGGTGTATATAAGGGGGCCTGTATCGCGAAGGCGTGTAATCACCTCGTTCTCCTCGACTCGTCGGAGCGTTTTGGTGACTCTGAGGACGAGTTCGGCTGCTTCGAGGTTGGGTCGTCTCTCGACCGCGCTCACGGTCCCTCTCGCGACGAGGTCGCTCTTGCAATAAGCCTCGGCGAGTTCCTCCTTCGAGCATGGTCTGCACTCGGCTTCCTCGTCGCGTTCCACGTAGCTCTCTCTCGTCCCGACGTTCGCCCCGTTGTTGTTGTTGTTGTTGTTGTTGTTGTTGCCATCGCTGGGTCGCGTAGCAAGCTCGAGATCGTATCGCAGTTTGACCGTTGAACGAGGACCACCGACGGCGCGGTTGGTCTCGTCCGCCTCGACGTAAAGGGCGGCCAGTTGTCCTCTCGAGCGGAAGCAACGATGAAGCGCCTCGTGTTTACCGTCACCGGGCGAATAGATCGGCCGTAGCGTCCCCTTGCCCTCGAGATAGACACGCGCCGGGCCGGAAATTTTCACGCAGCCGCGGAAACTTCGTCCCTCGCTGCCGCCCGAAAGTACGACGCGCAGGGCACCCCGAGGATATCGCCAGGCCACCGTGCCCCGCGAACATCGTAGATACACCGGTCTCACGCCCCTGCCGCCGCCGCCACTGGAAATACAACAATTGTCATGAGTACCTCATACAAACAACTTTTTTTATTGCATTTTTTTGAAGTATAAGTATCTGAGAATATGTCCTGAAAATTGCAAGTCGATCCGAACAAAATTGACTGAGATATGTGCGTTGAAAGAGAGGAATCCGTGAATTGAAGAACTGAAATTGAAACTTTAAACGCGTTTTTCTCAAAATGGCATTTCTGAAGTCGGAGACCAAGATTACTCGAACACTAATGAACCGATCTTCTTGAAATTTTGCAGGCTTATTTAATACATAAAAATGTAGTCTTTAATCGTTCGATTTTTTTTTTCGAAAAAAAAATGGCCGTTTTATAGCCAAAAAACGGCCGTTTTTTTCGTTAAAATCGAACCATTAACTTTGACTGTCCGCCATTTTGTGAAAAATGAATATTTTTTAAAATCCTTCGATTAAAGACTAGTTTATACTTATATTTGACTAAATCCATCCGCATTTTTTTTTCAGATGATCCACTTCGCCGCAATGTTGGTCACCGCAAATCGTGTATATAAAAACATTATTTCATTGACGGCCATTTGCCACTAAACGATGTAATATTTTTCAATAAAAAAATTACTGAAAGTTCTTCAAGATGTGTTCTTTAAGATGGTATATTGATCGATTAAAAAAGTTTTGTAGTTTTCTTTAAAAAAATTCATGAAAAAGGCCTTTTTTTGCGCTACAAGTGGGGGTTACGCGTTAAGGATGTTGAATCCCAAATCGCAAATGATGATAAAATTCGGAAAATTTGGTATGTTTTTGTGTGAAGTATTTCAGAGGTCGTGTAAAAATTTCACGGCAATTAGGAAGCTCGTTATTGAACAATTAACATTCACAAATTAAATGTTGTTTTATGGAAATTGATGTAACTTTGCAATAAGTTTTTTTTTGACCTCTCAATTTTATAATATCTACAATATACTGAAAGCAACGGAAACAAAATGAAGTTTATTGATACATTTTTTTTTATTTCTTTTAAAAATTGTTCTTAACAAAATGTTAATTTTTTAATAACAAGCTTCCTAATCGTCGTAAAATTTTAACACGACCTCTTAAATACTTCATACAAAAGCATACCAAATTTTTAGATAATTTCTAGCTGAGATACAGTCAACACCGCAAATCGTGTTTTTCCAAAGGCGTTCTTGGAAAAGCTTTGTCGCCGGATTGTTTGTGGATATTTTCACGTACAAATTTCACGGAATGTTCTTAAAATGACACTTAAGGATGTTGTGTCCAAAATTGAGAATGGTAACAAAATTTTTTTAATTTGATACGTCGTTATGTAAAACATTTGAAAGGTTGTGTATAAATTTCACGACGATTCGGAAGTTGGCTACTGAGAAATAAAAATTCACAAATTGCACGCAGCCTTATGGAAACTGAAGTAACTTTGCAATTATATCGGCAAATAGCAAACTTTGCTATTTTTTTTATCAAGAAATAGAAGAAATATTTATGAATGATCGTTTTTTTATTTCACATATGTGAAAAACAAAAGTGGCTTTATGTTGCGAGAAACGACGTCGTCCGTGAACGAAAATGAGTATTTAACGGGAGATATACACCTAGGAGCCGGAAAAAGGTCATTTTTGTGCATTTTTTCAAGGAAAACTATTTGAAATTTCGGATTGGGGTTTTAGTTATCTAAAAGTATATACATTCAAAAATATGTTTAATTTTCTTTATTTAAATATATAAAAAATATACAAGGATATAGTATGATTCTTGGAGCGTCGTAAAAAGATCGGTACCCAAAATTTCTCGAAAACTAATGAACCGATTGCCTTGAGGTTTTTTGTGGTTATTCTATACACCACTATCTAGTACTTGTCATAGGATTTTTTTTCCGTTACTTAGTTTTTGTTTCATAGGCAACATAATAACTAATTTTTGGCCCAAAAATCACTATTTATGTTCAAACGTTCGCCATTTTGTCATAAATCGATATTTTCAAAATCGGCTATGACAAGTTAAATTCGCACATGATTTTATACCCGTTACTGTGGCCTAAGGCCTTAAAAGGTTCCTCAATTATCCAAAAATGATATTCAAAAGGTTTTATCGTATGGTCCAGGCATCGCCGATCAAAGGTAAACACGAAATTTCCATGATTTTACAGTACTTAAAACTTTAAACGCGTTTTTCTCGAAACTATGTTTTTAGACACGGGCGTATGCGTAGCGCCTCGAGTTTTCAATCGATTGACTTGAAATTTTAACTGTAGCTTCTTGACAACATTTTCTAGTCCAGTACGTAGGATTTTTTCGATAGGTTGAAACAAAAAAATTACATGATCGATATTCGACGGATTTTTTTACGATTTTTTCAAATCAATATTTTTTAAAACCCCTAGTCCTGGACTAGCTTTTTATATCTACTTTCAAAATATTTTTCGTTTTTTGTTCTAGCTTGAAAATTGTGACCTGTGAAAATACGCCCGTAGAGGACTATGAAAAAAGGAGTTTTCTTCTTTTACTTTAAGACTTGTACTAACATGTATAAACAACCGAATTCAAAAATATTGTTTTGTTTTTCTTCACTACATTGTCAAAAGTGACCCTTGATCTTGCGCTCACGAAGGTATATTCCCCCTTAATTAATTGGGTGAAGGTTTAGGCTACTATGAGTATGATAAATGCCAAATCGTAGCTTGAGACAACTCAAATTGAAGAGGAAAGTTCAACGTATGCCTATGTAGAAATTTGAGTGGAGAAAAAGTCCTGCCTCTGATCTGCCTTCTCTAAATAATATCAGGCCATGGTCAGACCGCCCAGCGTGGATCAGGTTCGCCTGTAAGTCTTAGGCCAGACCCTGGTAGGACGTTCCCCTCTTGGAAACTGATTGGCAACTGATTAGGAACTGTACATGAGACTGATCAAGTGCTGGAAAGGATTTTGGCGATCTACCCGAGTAAACTAGATAGTATCAGGTGGTATACTGATACTTATTATCCCTTTGCACTCAAGAGTTGACTCTCGCTCATGTTGAAGTGTGCATCGTTCGAATGCAACGCAGGTTCTTTTTTACATTTCTTTTCCATATTTTTATCGTTATGGAAGATACTTTTTTAAACATCCATATTGCAGGTCGCAAAATAAATATTTTGAGAAAGGATTGTAGGATTTTCGATAAATTGAAGGAATTCGAAAATATTAATTTTCGTTGCGTTCCAACGCTGCAACCGTTGAGCCCCTCACGTCCAAAGGTCCTTCACGAGATTGTTTATAACTTCTTTGACTATTAGAATTTTTTAATCAATTTATGGTACACAACTTTGTTGATTTACGTACAAATAAATGTCCAACCAATTTTCAATCATCGTACTTATTCCTTCAAAATGATTTTTTCAAATAACCCTGATTTTAGGATCACCACAGTCGCCTAACCCCTTAAGAGCTTAAACCCGTCGGAATTTTTTTTTTGAATATCGATTTTTAGTTTTCGACGGATTCTCAAAATATAACACTTCCGGCGAACTTCAAACGCGTTTTTCTCAAACAGCTTTCTTTTGAATCCGTGCTCGCGATATTTGAAAAAAATCACTGCGTCGATCAACTCCAAATTTTCCAAGCTTCTTTCACACATACAAAAGCAGTGCTTGCAGGAAGGAATTTATTCACGTTTTTTCACCGAAAATCGATGCTTTCACTATGAACTGCAGCCATCCTTTTTTAAATCAATACTTCATCAAATCCGTCGTCCAAGCAGTAGATAAATAATTTTATGCAAAAACTAAATGCGTCTGGTTTTCCATTTCGTATGATTTTTTTCCGGTCAGCAGTGACCACCGCCAAGGACGTTTTTTACGCCGCGGTTTGCACGAACCATTGTATCTACCACATCAATAAATATTTTTCAACGCGAAAATTGTAAAAGATACTTTAAACCAAACTCTTTGATGTAAAAAAAAAAACGCACACAATTTTCCAGAGAAAACCCAAACAAAAATTTCTCTTTTTTCCGGCCTCGAGCTAGGTGTGAACCGATCCAAAAAAAGCCGCGATACAAATTTTTGCAACCAGACGTATTAATGTGAAAAAAAAACAAATTATAGTTGTAATAAGTGGAACGATAATAATTAAGGAAACTATCATAACAATAACAGCAATAATAATAATTATTATTATTCTAGCCATAATATTGATAATAAAAGAATGCCTGATGAGTGATTATTATAATTATTGCCGCTGTTTTCATCATTTTCATTATCATTAACCACATCAGTAATAATAAGATTATATCATCATTGATGACCATAAAACAATACTAACAATTATTGTTTCAGTAACAATAATCATTATTATTGTCACTGTTTCTATTGTTATAAACGATGAGATCATAATTAATTAAATCGTATAAAATTGAACACGTAATGGGCGGAAGGGAAGAAAAAGAACTTTTCGTTCGCCAAAGTCGCAAAAAAAAAGTTAAGGGTCGCAGGGTCGCCCGGCCTCCACGAAACGTCGAGGCTAAATGATGATGTACCGCGTAACACACGGAGGGCGAAGCTACCTGAGAATCCGTTTTTCGCACGTTTCTCCAAGACGACTGTTATTACAGGGAAAAGAAAGAAGTATAATTTTGTGCTCAGTGAGGAAAGGATCAATCTCATTGGTTTAGTCTGTATTTTTTTCTGGGGGGTTAGAGATGGCCGACGAAAAAGTGGTTTGTTCACAACTATCTTTTTTCTTTGAATAAAATTTACGTAATAGTCCATAATCACGTAACACACATAAAATATGAAGTTTCAATCGCGTGTTCATGTTAAAATTAATATCAAACACTTGCAATATGTTAAAAAATAATCAGTCGATTTTTCACAAAATTGAAGTTTGCATGGTTGGAACGCAAAGAAAGTTCTTTCGTACACTTAATTTTCCATATTTTTTAATATTAAGTACAAAGACCTTTTTTAAAATGTAGATTGTAGATCGCTGAGCAAATATCTCGAAAAATGGTTGAAAGATTTTTGTAGGCAAAAATTTACCAAAATAAATCAAAGGAATTGAGAAATATAAATTTTCGTTGTCTTCCAACGATGCAAACGTCAACCTCGTGATTTTTCATCAGTCTTTAATCCAGTTACGGGCTTTAAACTTTACTTTTAGTAGGTACACAATTGAACAAGTCTCAGTTTTCTATTTTTTTCCGCAAATCGGCCCAGCACTTTTTTAGTTGGAATTTTTTTTTGGCAATGTCATTCTCTATGTTCAACGGTGACATATGAGAGAATCATTTAAGCATTGTGCTTCCGAGTCACGTTTTTTAAACGTTACCTCAGTACTTCTTTTTTATGCTTTCTTGAATCTCCAGTATTTATTTCATCATTTTCAAATAAAAGTATGATTTCCATGACCATCCCTTGAGCTTCTAACAAGGAATAGTTGCGAGGTCAATCTCTTCTATTTCGATGAAATTTGACATGCTTGTAGAATGGGTAAAAATAGGCGACACGTATTTTTTTCTTCATATATGTGGAACCCGAATTTTAAGGGGGGAAACGCACCCTCGAAAATGGCGATCCTTTTCATTTTTCGTCGATAACGTTATCGTTCTGATCTCCAATGTAGAATGGGTGAAAATAGGCGACACGTGTTTTTTTATATCCGCGGGATCTGATTTTTAACGGTTGAAACGCACCCTCGAAAGTTGGGGTGTTTTTCGTTTTTCGTTGCTAACGTTTTAACGGTACGAGGTATGAAAAAAACAACTCAAATCGCGACAATGTTTATTTTTCGGGACCCGATTTTTAAGGGTTGAAACGCACCCTCAAAAGTTGGGGTGTTTTTCGTTTTTCGTCGATAACGTTTTAACGGTACGAGATATGAAAAAAAAACAACTCAAATTGCAACGTTGCATCGTTGAAACGCAGCGAAAAATAATTCTTTTTAGAGATTTACGCCCTCAATTTGCAAAAAAAAAAATAGGCTTTCGATAAGCATAGAAATAAATAAATGAAAAATAAACAAACAAAAAATCATTGCATAACCACGATGCAAACTTCAACGTCATGAATATCTTCGTGATGAAGTTACGCAATAAAAAAAGCTATTTTTTCATACAAATTACGAAATTACGACGAAGAAAACAGTTCAAGTTGTGTTAAATGACTCCTCTATGCTTGGGTGAAGATCAAATGAAATGATTCGATTATTTGGATGTAATTATTTTCAATCGTTTTTTTCCCGATGATCAACGGAATTTCCGCATAGGTGCCTACCTCACCCCTTCTACGCCAATGGCGAAACTCTTCTCTTTCCCGAAATCTTAACCCTCTCGAATTCTCGCTTCTCGGGGTATTATCGCTCGAGCGAATCGACGGAGCAAAGACGTCGAGAGGCGCAACTACCAAAGTGATCCGTCCGAGGGCGCGGCTCGAGCCCGCATGTGACACTACCCGCTGTGGTTCTATATTCATTGCGCGCGTCGAACCGGTTTTGCCGCTATACCCGTGGCTTCGACCGGTTCGTATTTTAATAAAACACGATTCTCTCTTTCACTCGGGTGCCATAAAATTATCATACGTTCCATTACACGCTGCTCCCGACGTATACACAACTTCTGACTTTTGTGCGCCGAGGATTCCTCGCGTTCCTCTTTCCCGACTAGCCCACGCAGCACCACACGAAGTGACAATCGTCGGGAATACCTGTTGATCGTGGCGCTGCCCGACGCCAGCACGCGAGCAACGCGTGCTCTACCGCCGAGTAGGGGCGGAAAACGAGACAGTGGTGGGGGAGAGAAGAGAAGGAATTTAGATGATGAAAAAAAACTCGATAATCGCCCGACCTTGCCATTCTTGAATCACATTATGGTTTTTGCGAACGTCAGAGACTGAGGCAATTAGCGATTCAGCGAGAAATACGATACGATCGTGGACATTTATGATGTACGTATGTGTATGTCTTTGACGGTAGCGACGAGAAAATCCGTCGTAAAGAGCGCGGGCGTGTGCCGAGATGGCGTGGGCGGTCGTAGCCGGGAGGATTCGAGCGACAGTTATTCGTTTGTAATATAGGGAAGGTTTAACTCGACAGACGCGCCCCTAGTGGCCAAAATTGAAAGCTTTTGTAGGTGGTGCAAAGCAGCCCTCTGACACTGGCCTACTATTCCTATACGATAAACGAAAACGCCTTTTGTTCCGGATTTTTAGTTCTTGGAATCGCCGCTTCTTAGCGCTGGCTGTTATGTGATAGCCTTCGGCTCTAAATACGCATGCGCAACTCAACAAAATTTCGAAAACAGCCAAAATAAGGACCAACCTAATATATATATATATATTATTATATACGGAAATATTCTAAGTTGAACAATTCAGTTATGATTCAAATCCATCATACACGCGAATAATTGCTTTCGTGACGTTATCTACAATAGACTTTTAATCGTGTAAAATATTCGACACACCGGTGCAACATACATATATATGCATGCCTGTCACTCGTCTACTAGCGCCACAGTGCGGCAAGGCCATTTTCCGAACCGCATTTATCTACCAGTGTCAGCCCCCTGGTGTGAAGTAATCGAAGTATCGAAAGTGTTATTTTCCAATAATAGACGAAAAATTGAATTATAATTTCGTTGTACTTTTTAATTTCTCATCAAATTCAACGGTACTGGTCTACAGCTATCCAAAAAACGTTTATAAAGAATTATTTAGAGTTATAGAATTATATATATCATTCAGAAAAGTAATAACCATGTATTGAGGTTAGCATTTTTTAAATTAATTCGCAGCATTTGGATTATACATATTCATTTGCGTATGAGCGAGTCGAAAATAACATGTTGCATCAGAGGATGCAAAAATAATGGAAAAAGTGCTGGGGCTGGTAAAACAGAAATAATCTTTTATTCTTATATATATATATTCACAAAAAATTGGTAGAAACGGAATTCATATTTCTTGCACTACCACTACACAATATTCACGAAAAAAATATTGAATCATCGTCCCAAAGATAAAAAAAAACCTTAGTAATTCATCATTATCGCTTTTTTTTATTATCGCGCTAGGCGTCGAAGCTTCCACATTTTGCCGCAGAATCAGAGAGACGAACCTCGGCGAGCGCGAAAAGACTAGGGCAGGAAAATAATTCCCTAAAAGAATACTCGAGTTGTTTTCGTCACATTGAAAGATTATGCTTCTCAGCCCAAACAAGATTATCCGATAAAGTTAGGCAACCGATGGTCGCGAGCGGGAAAAAGCATTAATTTTCGATTTTTTGACAACGGCGTCGCGTTTTCAGCGGAGAAACGTCTCGGCACCGGAACTTCCGACTGCCGTGAAATACACGCGTGTTTTCGGCGTGCCGTGATGGAAGTGAGATTATGCTCGCTGTTAAGCGTCGAGGTTTGTGGGTCGTTAAAAACGGGGGGAAAGCGGAATAAATTAAATACGCACCGAAAGGACAAATGTAGAAGATTAAGCGCGCCATTGGCTGCATACCAAATTTTTTTGGAAAACTAGGTAACTTTCTATTCGTTTTCGGAAAAAAGAGATTTTAAGAAAATCAAATTTCCATAATCGTTTCCGAATGCAAATCGATTGTAATAAGAAGTAAAACTAACGGGTTACACCTTGTTCCCGGTCGTGAGAAAAGAGGATTTTTGATGGTGTTGAAGTTTGTATCGTTGGAATGCAACGAAAATTCTTCGTAATTTCTTCATCTCTTCGGTTTCTTCATCACCCAAAGTCTTAACCTACAAATTTGTGTGGCAGGTGTTTGATGACGATCCTAAAAAAGGTTAGGTGATTTTGACGGTAAAAATGAGCCAAAAAAGTTGGCTAATTTCGGTTTGTATAGTGGCGCCACAATTTGTTGGTGAATTTCGGGTTATCACGTAAAAATAAACACCATTTGAAGAGTGGTAAAAATTGATATTTCGATTATTTTGCGTTAAAGTTAGTTTTAACTTTTTTTAGACAAACTTTAAAGGAAAAAAATATTTAACTTTCATTGCGTTCCAACGATGCAATCTCCAATATTGACTCGAAGTTTGCATCGTTGGAATGCAACGATTTCTTCATAAAACTTTTATTTCCATTACTATCGAAAATCATATTTTATAGCCTTGGATTATAGGTCGCTGAATAAGAAGCATAAAAAATGATCGCGTGATCTTTGTAGCTTAAATCTGTCGAAGAATATTTGGTAACTAGAGAAAAAGAATATTTCGTTGCATTCCAACTATGCAAACTTCATTTGATTTGCAACGGAAATTCTTTTTTTAGTGTTTTTTTTTTACATTACTATCGAAAATATTTTCTTGCCAATATAAGTTATAGATTCCAAAATAAGTTATAAGTTATAGGATCGTGAAGAACGTTTTAATGACATTTACACCTCAAATGCGCCGAAAAAATACTTTGGCGGTGTGAAAACATTAATTTTCGTTGCGTGCCAACGACGCAAATTCCTACACGATTAGGTACAATGGTTTGTGCAGAGCGCTGTTTAAAAAACGTCGGGTAAATATTCGGAGGTGGGGCTCCCGCTATAATCAGGTTACTTCAAGGGTTCAAACAAACCCAAACAAAAATTAGCCTCATTCTAGCAGGAGCCCCGCTTCCGAATATTTACCAAATTAACTATTGCTTGGACCAAGGATTTAATAAAATATTGATTTTCGAAAAAATGATCGCATTCCAAGATGAAAGTATCGATTTTCAATGAAAAAAAAAGCTTTATTTACGTTTTTAAAAAAAAAACTATGCATCGGCAAAAAAATCCTGCGTGCAAGCACTGCTGTTTGCTATGCAATGTGATTTTCGAGATATCGTGGTCGCCGATTTCAAAGTCATTTTGAGAAAAACGCGTTTAAAGTACGCCTCAATATTCACCGGATCGACTTGAATTTTGCCGAGAATATTTCCGAAATGTCATATTTTCGGAATCCACCGACACCCAAAAGCCGATATTTTCAAAAATTCCCCTCGCGAATTCAGAGTCGATTGACCGGGTAGCCAAAAAAGTATTTAAAAGAAATGAAATTCGAATAATCCCGCGTGCGAATGGACGGCAATAAAAAACAAAATAAAAGCTCGATTAGAAGCGCGGGAATTTAAAAACGGTCGCGACGCCGAAGTTTCGTGAGATCCCTCGGGCAATTTACGGTTTCTACAATCCTTAATTACGACCGGTCCACCAAGGGGCAATTCAGCGTTCCTAGTCGTACCTAAAGACGCTAGTGTGTACCACACGCAGGGGCTAGCGAACGAGGAAGTGAGACGGAAGATGAGTGAAAGGGACACACATGCTCGCGTATTTGGCGATACGCTAGTGAAACCGTTCCCGTTCTCAAAGCGCCAAAAACGGAACATCGAGCTCGGGATTAGTCCCTTTGCTCGCCAATTACCGCCTCGCTTTCGCGAATGTGAGAAAATCCACCGGAGTCGCGCGAACTTGCGAGAATGAAGCGATAGAACAAAAAAAAATAACCTCGTGCACCGTTAGCGCAATGTCGTAAAAATGAGACCAGTTCTTTTCGCTTGCTCAAGACTCTCCCTCGAAGGAGCACGTACGTAAGCCCCGTGTAAACACATTTACCGTTGCCACAGTTTCGCGGAAACTACTCTAGTATAAACAGACATTGCTCGTTCCAAGGAAAAACAGGAACATAACGTAAACGCTCTTGGTACCAACGTAAGCTTTTCGTATGATGGAGGCAGGAAAATGTATGCCAATATGTCGCAGATAATAATAATTGATCATCGCAGGGTACAATTTCCGTATTCAATTTGATGGTGGATTTTGGGTTGTCAAGTCACAGTAAACACAATTTGAAGAGTGGTGAAAGTCGATATTTTGATTATTTTGCGTTTAAATTAGAATTTTTCGTTAGTTATTAAAAATGACGATTTTTATTAAAATGTAGTTATAAAAGTGACGAATTAATTATTAAAAATGACGAATGTGAACATTTCTTTGCTCATTGCGAAGATGCATTTATATTATCACCAATAATGAAAATCTGACAAGGTAACTTGGAAATATATAGTTTAAGCAGTAACTGAAAAATAAAAAATGTGTTTTGTGTACTACCTGTTTTCCTCGCTAATGCGTCGACAGGAAGTGATTTTAATCGCTAGGAGTCCAAAGAGGGTTAAAAGTATACTGTTCATCCCCCTTCGGACTCATAAGGCCCCTAAGTGACTCCTAGGCCTTGAGAGTGGATCTCTAAACAAACAAGCTCGCCCGGTCGGTTTCCATTATTGCCGATGACATAAAGGTATTCCCACTCATGAGCCCCAAAGAAATCGTTGACCTTCGGCGTATTCCCAATTACCGCTGAAAGCGCTGATATTTCCTTACGGAAGGCGGAACACCAAAAGTGTTCTCGAAATTTTCATTTTGTCGATGGAAATATCAGTAATCAATCGTGCTATCCCCATTGCAAACTTTGTTCGGGTTTCTTTAGTTTGAAAGTTCGAATGGTCGCGAATAGGGTGGCGTGTTTTTGTAAGAATAAAGTAGAGGAACAAACCTTCCGCTCCAATCGCACTGATCCGCGCTCGGAACGTTCGAGTGTGCAGGAGCTCCGTGGGCACTTCCCGCGAGAAACAAAAGGACAATTGTTCCGAGGAAAAGTATCACAGAGCGAACGGAATCACCAGCGGATTTCATCGTCCAGCAGAGCTCGCTATCGTTCAACGAAAGCTCGTTCTTTATGTATATACAAGTATAAATATATACACTCGATTTTTCCCGCCTTGCGAGATCACCACCCCATGACGTTTCTTCCTTTGTCTTCACGTTCCGAAACTCGCGAAAACACCAGCCTCAGCTCTCGCGTGTATCTTTACGATCTACCGCGCCGATGTCCCAAAATCACGCACGGAATTGCACTGTTTTTGTTGCCACAGGTATAGCCGCGCGCGTCACTGTCTTATCGTTCATCGAATTGCGTAGTAGTCTCGATAATCGCCGATTTTGCGTGTCGAGGTTGTTTTGGTTGTTGTGATTAATTCGTCGGGGTGTATCAACGCTCGAATATTGCACGTACGTGGGACGAGTATTGTTGGGGGATCGAGTGATTTCGAGGACTCCTCGTTAGTGTATTCGACATGACGATCCTCCCGAGAACGAGCGGGGAATCGTACTGACGAGCATCGCGCGGCGAGCGTTAACCCAAAGCTCGGTGGCTTTGGGTTAACCCCCCCCCCCCCACACCTCCTTCGTCGCGCGCAGCCACTGCCACCGCGGCTATCGTGCGGTGTCCCCCACCACTCGGACACCGAAGAATCCTAAGAGCGCCCTCAGGGCAAAGGCAGGGCGCTGTACAACGTAGAGCTACACACGAGCTCGTTCTCGTTTTCTCGACGACGTCGTGTGTGCACGTAACGCGTGTGTGCGAGCGCCGAGCCGACCCGAGGGACGGGAGGGGTTGGACATTTACTTTGGTCGTTTCCACACTACGTGTATCTGACGATCGGAACAAAACTCCGGCGCACTGTACCGGACTCGGGCTACTTGCGTCACGCCCGAATAAAAATCGAGAAAATCAATGACCACGAGAAAGAGAGAGAAAGCTTTCACCAGCGCTCGATCCTTTTTTTTCTTTCGGATTACAATTTGGTTTTGTTTTTTTCAAGCTTCCGCCTTACAGATAGGGAACTCGGAATCGGGGAAGTTATGGGGTTGCGCGAATTATCGAAAATAGACGACTGTATGAACTGTCGAAAGGTTGGAAGCAATTTTTTGTGTCAGCGGGCGTGCACAAGCTTGATTTTGATTATTTGTTTTTTATTCTTCTTTTATTGATCGATTTCGATCGGCTTTTATTGATCGAACATGTGTAATAGGGTGTGACAAAATTACATTTTCGAAAAATAGTCTTTATATTTTAATAATAAATATATTTTTATTCGATAGTATCGACCTTTTAGTTATATTCCCTGAAAATTTCACTGAAATATTCCTAAAATTGAATGAGCTGCAGCTTCTAACAGTCGGCCGAGCGAGCGGTAGCAGCACCGTACTTCGAACTTTAAGGGGTCTTCTTACTTTAGACGCAAAAAAACGCTATTTTCCTGGATATTTTTTGGATAGGTTTACATTATAGATATTGATACTAAAGTTGTTACACTTAATAAATAAACTTTCAAAGTACATTTAAAAAAAATGTATTTACTCAAGTCACTATTTATAGAAGAAAATAATAGTTAAAAAAATGTCTTTAAAAAATTGTAGGTCTGCACTGTTGATGAAACCTCGAAGATGGATCACCGAAACAAAAAAATCAAATGGCTATAGCGCATATCATGCGATTTTCGATATATACAAAAATAACAAAAAGGCGGAAAAATTTCGGAAAAAAAATTTAAAACGTGTTTTTCACTGTTTTTGGCAAAAAAATAGTACATGCCAAAATTTATTTTAAAAAATCATTTTATACTCGTTATTGTGGCCTAAGGCCTTAAGCTGGAGAGTGTCCACCGCGAAAAGACGCGAAAACATTTGACCATTGGCCGGCGTCTATCTGTTTTTGTTGTTTTTCTGTATTTTTTGGTGCTTTCTTTAAGGCTCTCGATATATGTAGATTTGGATTTTTAAAAACGCGTTTTTTGTCACCAACCGTTTCCCTGAAAATAAATCGCCATTTATTTGGCCCGTTAATTTTAAAAAATTTCTCTTACGACTATAGTTGGCTTACTTTGTTTGTCGTTCCTGACCGGCACGTGCTTTTTACAGTTCGACGTTTCGCCACTGTCTGCACAAGCCTGGAGCTCGGAAAAGAGGTCGATTTTGATTTTTTTTCTGATGAGAGTATTGAGACGACAAGGTTGGAATTTTACAGAGAATTAATATGTGCCAGGATTGACTTTTTTTTCTTCGAAAAATGCATGGCCAATCAGTGTGGCTTTGTCTACCAGAGTGCTCTGAACCGAAAGTTAAAAAAATGTACTTTTAGCATAGTAGTGAAACTTTCGTATGACCGGATACTTTTGGGAAACTTTGAAAATGCCACAAATGGCAAACTGAAGAAAAAAGGTCGATTTTTTAGGGAAAAACAAATTTGATCGACTGTTATTAACAAATGGATAAACATATTTCAAAAAACGTTCAGTCATACGATAGAAAATCTTACGAACTATGATCTGCTCGAATTTGAAGTGAATCGGACGGATAGATTTTGAGTTCTGATCGAAAAAGGCAGACACGAAAAATCCAGAACATTCCTTCTTTCCCTTTTTGGCCCTTTTTCCCCCGAGATTCGTAACTTTTCGTTCCGATGGACGATCGATAAAAAAAAATGTCCCGATACTTTTGCCGCTGGTGTACTTTTCGTACCAATGGCGTACGAACCAAAAAACTTCGCTATCCAAATTCAACCCAAGAGTCCACAACCTGCCGAGACTTCGGTCAGCAAAATCGAGTCTCCTCGGAATCTCGTTCCTTCCGCGCTGATCCTGAGAATCGAAATAGATGCAAAACGTCGAAAAGCATGGAAGCGGCCCAAGGACAAGAATACACATAACAGCCGAGAGGAACGAGACGGAGAACGCGAGTAAAAAACGAAAAAAAAAAAAAGATAAAAAAAGGGGGAACCGAGAGTAGATCATCAGCGGAGCGGCGAAGGAGAAGGGGCAGGAGGATGGAAATGGAGGACACGAACGAAGAAGACGAACACGCAGGAGAAAGAGCGCGAGATATTTGAAGAACTGTGTGTATTGAGCCAAATACAAGCAAGGTCGCCCAACGGCAATCTGCTCGGGTTACGAGCAACGCGCGTCCGCACAAACCTTTGCCGTTTTCTTATCTACTTTCCTTCTTATCCACTCTTACGGTCATTCGAAAAATGGTATTTTTTTTTAAACCTGTGACCAGACGAATTTTTTTATTCTCCAATTACACATTTTTTTTGGCCAGATTTAAACCGCGATAAACTCTTTTTGAGATCTTCATTGGATAGCGACAATCTAACAGGCGAAAAAGATTTTGCATAAGGATCAAAATGGAGAAAAAGGGAATAAGAAAGAATTTTCGTTGCGTTCCAACGGTGCAAACGTCAACAGCATAGTGCATGCATTTTTTGAATGGGCGGAATTTGTGTTAAGGATGTTGAGTCCCTATGGAACATGTTAATGTTAATTGTTCAATAAATAGCTTCTTAATCGTCATGAAATTTTTACACGACCTCCTGAATACTTCATGTAAAAACATACCAAATTTTCAGAATTCTATCATCATTACTTCAACCTCCTTAAGGGTTGAAATAAAAAATGATAAGAAAATTCGGAAAATTTGGTATGTTTTTGTATGAAGTATTTAAGAGGTCGTGTTAAAATTTCACGACGATTAGGAAGCTCGTTATTAAAAAATTAACATTTTGTTAAGAACAATTTTTAAAAGAAATAAAAAAAAATTTATCAATAAACTTCGTTTTGTTTCCGTTGCTTTCAGTATATTGTAGATATTATAAAATTGAGGGCAAAAAAAAAACGTATTGCAAAGTTCCATCAGTTTCCATAAAACAACATTTAATTTGTGATTGTTAATTGTTCAATAACGAGCTTCCTAATTGTCGTGAAATTTTTACACGACCTCTGAAATACTTCATACAAAAACATACCAAATTTTCAGAATTTTATGATCATTTGCGATTTGGGAATCAACATCCTTAAAACGTCGAGATTTTTATTTAAGGGGTTAGACTACTGTGGAGATGCGAAAATAAGACCTCGAAAAAAAATAATTTTGAAGGAATACGTGAGATGATTGAAAAATCGCTCGGACAGTTATTTGCAAGTGCATTAGCAAAGTTGTGTACCAAATTTCATAAGAATCCATTCGTAATTAAAGAAGTTATACACAATCTCGTGAGGGACCTTTGAAAGTTTGGGCCTGAACAGTGTACTTGATTTTGGCCACCCGGTTCATCGCACACAATAAAATCGATTTTTTTCTCAAAATAGATAACCTCCGCTAAGACTTGACCGAGCATTTTTTTGTCATCGTGATTCAATCATCGAAAAAATAATTTTTTCCCTCGATTTCTCAGGTAAAAATGATATTATTATTGTTAATAACTAGTGAAAAAAACGTTACGAAGCAAAACGTCGGTCAAGACTAAACTACTACTACACCGAACGCGTGCACTAAATTTCAAGTCAATCCGTTTATTAGTTGTCGAGAAAACATGTACACCGTTTTGAAAAACCTAGTTTTTCATACATCTACGCTAGAAAAAAAATCGGTTTCTTTTTTTTCTCTTTAAACGATAGTACTTTATATGTAGCATGTTTCCCGCAAGTACCAAAGCGAAATTCGAAAAACTTCAAACGTTACAGCCCGTTAACGCTGTCAGTCACCGCTCGGATTCGGAGTTGGCGTAAACTTTAGACATTTTTCTCAAAATGGCATTTTCGAAATTGACGTGCAGGTTTACTCGATATGCAGCAGAATTGCTCAATTTAATATTAATTTCAACCAAATTTTATTATTATTTTAATAAAATTTATAAATTAACACTTTAATTAGTTAGTTATTAATTAATTAGTTCTCGATTTATTCAAATTCGAACGTGGAGAGCAAAGTTTCCGTGTAAATCAAATGGGGAAACGAAGATCGCTTTTCGGTCGACAAATTTATATATATATATATATATATATATATATATATATAATAGTACGAGCCGAAGCATCGACATTAGAAAATTTGCGTTATGCTCTATGGTTACGCCTCTATGACTCGAAGCCATTAAACCGCACGTATTGCATATATACATTTCGACCACCGAGTGCGCGCCATGTATATAGTACACAGTTTCGCCACGGTCGCGCTACACACCCGTTAAATCCACTCACGGGCAATGACACACAACATAGTCCGTACGAACGGTCGAATTTCGCGCGCGCACTCACACCCACACAAGCTCACTCACACCTCCCTGTGTATATCCTTTACGGGAGGGCCGTGGTCGAACGTGCTTCGGCTCGTTACACCAACGAACCACACGGCCGCATACAAATATACGGGCTGTTCCGATTCGTCTCAACCCGTTGGCGTTCTCGACAATTTCCTCCGAGAAGGTGTAAGAATTGAAAAATATCGGTATCACTAGTCCGTTGTGAAGCTCATTTTCGATACATTGGTTCAGAAAATTCAGTTGCCGATGCGTGCATTGCTGTGATATTGAGTTGGGACTCACATCAGTGGATTTCGGTGGTAGTTGATTCGTCGAGAAAATTCGCGTGTGTTTTATTATACTGTGAATGTACGGGATGAGGCAACAACTATGGGTGTCCCAAAATGACATGTACATTCGAATTTATTGATAAAACGTATTATTTATTGGAAAAGTAGGAATATTTTTATTTGAATATAAGGTACAAATATGGAGGTTATGTGTGGAAGGCAATATCCGATAAATGGCGTAAACGGCGTGTACTTGGACGACATATTCTTTGGACAAGATGGCGTAACAACGCAGTTATGCATAAAACATAACCTCCATGTTCGTATCTTATATAACCTGCATAACCTCCATGTTTGTACGTCATATTAAAATTAAAATATTCTTACCTTTAAAATAAACAATACAAGACTTTGGACTTTGTTTTATTTTTTGATGAAACAAATCATCTACTTTTGGTTTTTCGCATGCCATTTCTACAAACCATATGAATCGAAAATAAGTGAGCAACTTTTTAAAGTAATTGGCACGATATGCGTAGTACATTATTTTTACAGCTCTGGCTATCAAAGTCAGATGTCCGAATTGGTTTGTATGACAATTCTGCATAAGATCTTTTTTCATAAAGTTTCCTTAACATCTAAGGTTAAAAAGAAGACTTTTGTAGATAAACAAATGACGAAGAGTATTTTTTAAAAAGTGGTTCAAAAAAGTACTCATTTGTAGAAATGGCATTCGAGAAACCAAAAGCAGATAATTTGTGTCTCGAAAACCGTGGGGTTTTTACTAAACTGAAATTCCAGCATATAGTAGGATATGATCTAACCTATCGAAAGTTGCAGGATTATCCATTCAAAACAAGACACCTTGTGTATATATACATTACCGGCCAAAAGTTTCCCGACACTTCAGAAAAATGTAAAATTTTCGATCACTCGATAAGTCCCATATGATGTTAGGATAATACAGTTCATTTCATTTATTATTTCACGAAGATATTATATAGCTCTGTATGATAAATTATATTATATTATATTATATAATTTTAATTATATTATATTATATAATTATATAATATTAATGAATTATATTATATTATATTATATTATACATATTATTCAAATATAATTTTGCTATTATTCAAAGTGATCGAAAGTTTTGCAATTATCTGAAGTGTCCCGAAACTTTTGGCTTATATATATATGTGTATATGCACACACACTAGAAAGCTTTGCATAAGCTTAAAATTTCATAACTACGATTTTTGTATTCCATCTTTCCATAGTGTAAGATCTTAATTCCAATTTGCATAAAAGATTATGTAAACATTAAAAAAATTGACCGAGTTATGACGATTTTTGTACAGGGATGTGCTGCGACGAACCGCCCCACTGCGAATCATCCCTTTTTCGTTTGCGTTTTTTCTTGAAATGATGTATTACGACACCTGTAAGTTGTATTCGTCCGATTCGCTTCAGATTCAGACAGAGCATACTTCATAAAATTTTCTACCGTACGACCGGATGATTTTTAAACGCGTTGATCCATTTATTAAGGGCTTACATACACCTGGATAGGTAAAAAAGATCGATTTTTCAAAAAGGTGCTCATTCGAAAATACTATCCTTCGTGTGTGTACCCTGAAAATGTCACAAGAAAATTCGCAGTTATGACGAAGTTATAGCGTTTTGTAACTGACCGGGTGAGCAGCGACTAACGGTTGGCGCGCAGGTGTAAAGTGTACCCAAAACTTTGAACGCCTCGTTCTTGAAATCCTAAACATAACATAAAGAATGATCAGTCGTTTTTTTGCTCGAAAATCCACGGTTATTTCTACGACTTGCGATTTGCGTAATTTTCGAAATTACAAAAACAATATCCGGTCATACAAGAGCTTCATCGTAATCCTAAAAGTACATGTTTTTATGTATCATTCCGGATCACCTTAGCTGCCAGAACCAGCCACGTCGATTGGCCACGCAGCAACAGCAGCGCTCTGTTCAAACAATAATAACGCCACTGTTTATCAACATTCTGCAATTGAAAAAAAAACTTAACCCTGGCAAGACTACGGATCAATCGTCTGTAAAATACCAACCTCCCCATAGCGATACTTTTTCCAGAAATAAATATAGAAAATCGACCTCTTTTTCGGGCCTCAAATTCTTGCCCAAGACGCTTCTCACTCGCGCGTTTCGATAGGATTCGAGGCGCTCGGTTTACACAGGGCAGCCCGTATGCGTACGCGCACGCGCACGCGCACACGGCCACGCCGCAGTCTCTCTCCGTTCGTTACTGTACATCTCGCTGGGCAATTCGATGCTTTGTTTTGTTTCTCGTTGGGACGAACCGCTCGGCGGAGGGAAGGCTCGGCTGGGAGAGTGGCGGGACGCAAAGTCGACACGGATTGAGAAACGGGAGAACGAATTTGAGACGACGTGTTGTTTGTCGCCGCGCGCGTTCGTCATTACGCGCGGCCGTTGTAAAATACCAAGAATCTCTATTGCACTAAAAACCCACGTATATACACGCGAGGGTATGAATCAGAGCTGTTTAAAATTGCGTCCAATTGAGATAAAATGAAGAAAAAAAAGTGAGAAAAAGCTAGAGACAAAGGAATGCAGATAACATTAGAAGACAAGTTTACTTTTTTAGGTTATAAATGTGCAATCTTTCGATCGAAATTGCAATTCCAAGATATCTGCTGTTTTCCAAGAGAAAAAGTAGAGGAAAGGCTAAGCTTGAAATGAAATGAAAATAAATGAAATGAATACGTCTCTTCTCACCCAACCAAACGAAATTAACCTCCATACTTTTCAACGTCGATCTGTCAAAACAATGTCAGGTGCGGGAAATATAAAGCATTGTATATAATATTTGTGTCGCGGAAATATTTCGGCTGAAAATGAAATATGTGTGGAAATTCGAATGAGTGAGATGAGGTTTGGACTACAGACAGCTGTTGCCTTGCCGTCACGTCTCTTCGTCGTAGCAAGTGGTAATAAAACCCACACCGGAAGTTCTAATTAAACTTGATATTACATAAAAATTAGGTCGATAAGCGTACTTTTTTCCGAGAGCATTAGATTACTACAAGTATCAAGTATGTAAATCCGATTGTTTTTAAGAATCCGACGGATTCTCACCATCATATACACTCTTGTAGCAACCGGAAATTGGGTTCTCGCACGTCGTTTCGCAATTCTTTCACAAAAATGCGCAACTTCAATATTTTTTTTCTCTGTAACAAAGTCGATAACCGACCCTGACATTTTACAGAGACGATTATTAATATATTTAGTGAAGCTGAAAAAAAAATTATGGAAGTCCTATGGATTGAAGCCTGGCGATAGGATTACCTTAACTTGCGCGGTGTCCAAGTACATACCACAAACTAGAGAAATTTCGTGTGGCGTTAATCTTCGATATTAAACTGAGAAATCGGTTTTAACGACACTCGTGATTTTTCTGCTTAAGGATGTTGAGTCCCTATGAAACATGTTAATGTTGATTGTTCAATAAGTAGCTTCTTAATCGTCATGAAATTTTTACACGATCTCCTGAATACTTCATGTAAAAACACACCAAATTTTCCGAATTCTATCATCATTACTTCAACCTCCTTAAGGGTTGAAATAAAAAATGATAAGAAAATTCGGAAAATTTGGTATGTTTTTGTATGAAGTATTTAAGAGGTCGCGTTAAAATTTCACGACGATTAGGAAGCTCGTTATTAAAAAATTAACATTTTGTTAAGAACAATTTTTAAAAGAAATAAAACAAAAATTTATCAATAAACTTCGTTTTGTTTCCGTTGCTTTCAGTATATTGTAGATATTATAAAATTGAGAGGTCAAAAAAAAACTTATTGCAAAGTTACATCAGTATCCATAAAACAACATTTAATTTGTGAATGTTAATTGTTCAATAACGAGCTTCCTAATTGTCGTGAAATTTTTACACGACCTCTGAAATACTTCATACAAGAACATACCAAATTTTCCGAATTTTATCATCATTTGCAATTTGGGACTCAACATCCTTAATTGTAGGGATTGGAGTTTATATCGACAATTCACATTCTTTACTTATTTTAAACATACATCAGCTTTCGTCCATTCGCTGGTCCCCGTTCGTTTACTGGTCGGTTTAGCCTACTCGCTCGTTTTTACTTTCGAAAACTCGATCGTTTCTGAGAGATCTTATGAGAGTAAAAAAATGTGTGTGTGTGTGTGTATGCGCGCGTAATTCACTTATGTGCTGTTCACATAAATAAATTGTACAAAAAAATATGCACAAATTGCTATACTGCCCGATTTTCTAGGCGACTAGTGATATTTTATATATATATATATATATATATATATATATATGACTGAAAAAAAGCTACGGTTGTCGGAGATGTGGGCCGATTCGCAGCGAACCGTGACTGAAACGAGCGAACGAACGAGTGCATACCGAATCGACTGTAACGCATGTATACTTTTACGGGTGGGTGTATAGATATACATATGCCCGTCATTCCAGTTACTTATAATGCAGAGGTGGAGGAATTATCGAGAACGCTCGGCGTGATCGACGAACGTACACTTTTGCACGGCTCCTCGAAGAAGAAAGGAAGAAAGCAAGAGAGAGAGAGAGAGAGAGAGAGAGAGAGAGAGAACAAGCGATCAGCGAAGGCGATCGGATCCATATCCAGTTACTTTCGTATCGGATCTCCCAAGACGCGAATCCCCGATCACGTATGTCCAGAAATCAACCCCTCGTTTGCGCGTACCTCAAATATATCAATTTGTAACCTCTTCCGCGATTAAATAATCAGCGATTACCATTCGACGAGTCTTTATTAATATTCTGATTATATAAAAAATATAATAATAATAATACCAATCATTCTTTATTAATATCATGAGTCTTTGTTAATATTATGATTATATCATCATTATCATAATAACAATGACAAGCATTCTAGTTATTAAATATTAAATTGATTATATATATTGTATAATTATTATCATAATTATCATTATGATAATAAATGTATTGTGGTTTCATTATGATAATAATAAGATCATTGCTGTGATGATAATGAACAAATAATAATAAACGTATCGTTGTTAAATTGTTTTAACGATAATGAGCAAATAATAATAAACGTATCGTTGTTAAATTGTTGTAATGATAATGAAAAAATAATAATAAACGTATCGTTGTTAAACGGGCTGACAAATGAAGTATCAATTCGACGATTATTAACTCGAATATATTATAAGAGGTGAGTACATCGTTGAGATATATTTTTCTTCAATTATTTATCGCCTGATTGATTTTTTCAACATCGATCACATCGGAATACGATCCTCGTGTGAATCGGACTTCTTGATCATTTCCTGGAGGTTTTTCACCAAGCAGCGTTTCCTACAGCGACGGACGATCGATAGAAATGAAAAAGTACATATGTTGGAGAAACGGGCGAAGATACAATTAAGGATGTTGAGTCCCAAATCGCAAACGATGATAAAATTCTGAAAATTTGGTATGTTTTTGTACGAAGTATTTCAGAGATCGTGTTAAAATTTCACGACAATTAGGAAGCTCGTTATTGAACAATTAACATTCACAAATTAAATGTTGTTTTATGGAAACTGATGTAACTTTGCAATAAGTTTTTTTTTGACCTCTCAATTTTATAATATCTACAATATACTGAAAGCAACGGAAACAAAACGAAGTTTATTGATAAATTTTTGTTTTATTTCTTTTAAAAATTGTTCTTAACAAAATGTTAATTTTTTAATAACGAGCTTCCTAATCGTCGTGAAATTTTAACACGACCTCTTAAATACTTCATACAAAAACATACCAAATTTTCCGAATTTTCTTATCATTTTTTATTTCAACCCTTAAGGAGGTTGAAGTAATGATGATAGAATTCTGAAAATTTGGTATGTTTTTACATGAAGTATTCAGGAGGTCGTGTAAAAATTTCATGACGATTAAGAAGCTATTTATTGAACAATTAACATTAACATGTTTCATAGGGACTCAACATCCTTAAGGGAGCTTTCCAGTGTGAAATTTTCAAAAAATCGATTTTTTTTTTTTTTGCTTTATCGAATAGTATACACTCTTCCGAATATTCCCTGAAATTTTCATGCCGAAATTCAGATTATTTCGGTTACTGTACAGCATTTCTTGGAAGAAGGCAACGGAGCGCTACAGCTAAAGCGAAACTTTCGACGCGTTTTTCTCGAAACAGCATTTTTCAAAACGGTGTCCAACTTGGACACCGTTGGCAGAGTTTTAAAGCTATCGAGTTGAATTTTTTACACAATATTCTTAACGTCATTGTTTATCGTGCTATGGAAGCTTTTTTTTTTTTGACATCTTCCTATTTTTTTGTAAAAAAAACTGCCAAAAAAAATGCTAAAATCGATACTTTTTGTTCAAACCGGCGCCATTTTTGCAAAAAAAAAAAAAAAGCCTCCATAGCACGAAAGCCAATTATATACCGATCAATAATCTTTTTGTGTTTTTTGTTTCAGATCAAAATTGTGACCCCCAACGTGGACACCACATCCAAGTGCATTTTCTGCAACAATTGTTTCATCATTTTTATAGATATTAATTAATAAATAAATCGATCTTTAAAAAATTGTTTTGTATTCTTCAATACCCAATTAATATACAAAAAAAAAACCAGACCGATTAGATTATTTTTTCTTTAAAAAAAAAAATCGCGAAAAACAGCGATTTTTCGGGCTGTCACACTGGAAAGCTTCCTTAAACGGTATGCCATTCAGTCGCAAAATTGTTGAGTCTTGAAACTTTACACGCGTTTCCCTGGAAACCATCTTTTCGTAAACCTCGTACAAGATAAATAAAAAAATGTCCGAACCATAATCATGAAATCTTGCACACTTTTAGATAACATAATTACCGCCTATCTCAACCTAAAGTGACTGAAGAATTGTTCAAGAAAACTTTTTTTCGTTAAAAAATAGTTGTAGAAATTTCATAAAAAATAGTACTACAAGCACGTGCTATTTTTCGAATATCTACGTTAACTTGGGTTTTTTAGGTTCACATAGAGTGTGCGTTTCTTAGACCCTAGAACTTCTTGGCTCTCGTGTTTCAGATCAATGCACCAGGCGCTAGGTTGGACGCCGTGAAACAACCCAGGCAACATTGGTCTCCGAACCGAGTCTCTTACAACCATTGAGCAATGTTTTTTTTTTTAATTGGGCAAACTAAAAGATGTAGTAATCTGAACATAAAATTTTAATTATAGAGCATAAATAGTTTCGATACAAAGAAATCTTTAAAATTCGCTTATTTTCGGCTGCCTCAAGGGATTTCCCCTTAATGAATCGTCTGCAGAAAAGCAGATGTGCTGATAGCCAATATTACATAGATATAACCGGTTAAAAATATCCTGTTCCCATGTGTGTGTGTCTTTATATATATATATATGTGTGTATATGTATTAGGGTGGTTAAAAAAAAATTAATTTTTTTTCGCGCTACTCAACGGATAATGTTACTCCATTATGAAAAAGTAATTCACACAAAATTTGAGAGGTCGAAAAGGGTGGGGGGCAAAATGTCGAACGATCGATATGCAGATGGGCCAAAATGTCGAATTCGAAAATGCCGAATGTTCGAATGTCGATGGGTCAATCTTACTAGAGTCTGTAAAGTCGAAAATAACAATTACGAATAGGAACATCTCGGAAGTTGATATATAGCGAAAAACAAAAATCAGATTTAATAAATTAGCGAAAAACACAATATCGATGGACCTGAATGCATAACACCAAATAATTCGAGACGACAATTCTCCGAATTAAAAACATTGCGACGGTTCACAATGCAGAAAATCATTAAAGCGAACGGCCAAAAAGTCGAGTGGTTAAAATCGCGAAGGGTCAAAATGTAGAACGGCCCGGATGGCGAATCGAGCAATACGTTACTTGCGCTTCAGAGTGAAGCTGCGAGATGGCGCTGTCGGTCAGTCGGCTAAAATATCGTAAGGCAGTCATCCCACGTGACGGGCCCCACCACGTTCGTCATTTTGGCCGTTCGACCTTTTGGCCTTCGACATTTCGGGCCATCGACATTTTGCGTTTCGATTTATTGCTTTTCGCCATAGACGATATTACGCATATTAGGCACTCGCTATTTTCTGTTTCGGAAATATGGGTGTTCTACATTTTTCGATTCTGTATTTTTATGTTCCGAATTGCAGACGATCTGAATATTCGTTTTCGAATAAATTAGCTCTCCAATAAATAATGGTTCGATTTATAGTCATTCAATTTTTTTATCAGTCGACAGATAAAATTTCGAATAATTGAACCTTCGTTATTTTGAGAGTTCATAATTCTACCGTTTCGAAATCTTTGTCGTTCTACATTTGGTCATTCGACATTTTTACCCCCACCCGTCGAAAACTTTTTTTAAGTAGTGCTCAAATGACTTAATTTTTTTTTCTTCGTGTTTTCCTCAATTTTTCCTCGTCATTTGTTTTCTTACTCCAAAACAACACATTACTCCAAAAAAAAACGCGCATACTTGTTAGACGTTCAGTGATGTAAGCACCGCGTTCTTGTTCACCAACTGGTTCATATCATTTTCACAACCGAATTACATATATTGATTCTTAATCTGCAAATACGAATTGTTCATGGTAAAAAAAAATATATTTAAATAAAAATTGTGTATTGTCACAGAAAAAATTAAATCAAGACTTACATTCGACCACGCACTGACATTTTCTCCATCGAGATAAAAAAATAATAATACTCCGATAATCACGAAAAAAAAGAAAACACGAAAAAGGCGTTTGAGCAGTAACTAAAACATTGTTCAGACCCCTCAAATTATGCAAAACTTTCTTTTTCTTAACATACTTCAATTTTCCGTCGAGAGCAAAAAAATCGATTTTTTTTAACCACCCTCATATATAAGAATGCATTAAGATTCGTCTGCTAATTCCAAGGCACAGTGCTGTCGTTCATAATCGTGCACGTCTCCCGTTCTCTCTGATGACTCCCACTTGACCCAAAGATGACTGACGTCATTGTCGTCTCGATTCGAACGAGCATACGTACCGAAAGGCCTGCTCATGAAAAAAGACACGTCCTCAAGACGACACGAAAGAAGAAAAAACGAAGAAAAAGGAGAGAGAGAGAGAGAGAGAGAGCGAAAAAGAGAACGAGAAATGCTGCAAGGCAAGATACTATTTACTACTTGCCCTTTAGAGATGCTTTAGAGATGCTCCATATATGTACACACACTCACATATATATATATATATATATATATATATATATATATATATATATATATATATATATATATATATATATATATATATATATATACACACACACACCCACATACATACATACATACACATATATATATATATATATTGGTTGGTAAAAGAGCATATAGAAAAGATGAAAAGGAAGAATTGAGCGGGATGCGAGCGCGAGCCAATTGAACTAAATTACCCGAGAGCACGCGTCTCGTCCGACGCTGCACACTTCAGAAAATCATCGAGTCAATAAAACGAGCCGGAGAGACCCACCGAGATTATGGCCGAGGCGAGAATTCCCCCCCCCCCCCCTTCCGCGTACCACACCGTGCACAAATCGCACGCGTACGTCATTTAAAAGTACGTTTCCCCCTGGTACGTTCTGCACGCGTCGCTAAATTCTCAAAGTCGAATGGTGTTTTTTTTTTGGCAGGCGACAGAGAAGGAAGACCGAGAATGTACGTGGAGACGGGAATGATGAGAAATTTGGGAAGAAACGGGGGACGAGAAACGATGGAATGCAAATAGGATTTGTGATTTAAAAAAATGAGTTTTTGAACTTCCGGTAAAGACGCGCGTGGTTAGGCATGAGAATACTGCACGGGGGCGCGCAAACTGGTCGTTTTCCCGTGTGAACCAAACTGGAGGTCATCGCTTTGACCGGTGGGCACTCGACTTTGAAATTGAATCGGCTCATCTGGGAATTCTTATTTTCCAGACGAGGCGCAACGCGCGGCTGAGTGCGTCACCCCTTGAGGGTTGAGGCTGATTTTTTTCTTTTCTTTTTTTTGCTTATGCGCTGAAGCTTTGAGGTCGGAGCTTTGGTGAGTTGCGATACGGCGGCTTGGAGAAAAAAATGAATCTTCAAGTCTGAGGCATTTAGGACCGTTTGGTATGGGGCGTACATAAATTACGTAACGCAGTTGGGGAGGGGGGCCGGTCTGGCGTTACGGTCTACGTACGTGAGGAGGGGGGGGCCGAGGTTTGCGTTACGTCACGATTTTAGAACTGCCAAAAATAGAGAAATTTCTGTATGTTCAAGTTTTTAAACTTAAAACTCATCGTTCAGAATAGATGAATTGCAAGCTCTTATTATTTTGAGAAATATAATGAAGATGAAAAACCGTCATATCGCCCGCGACTTGATACTTTAATGTAAGTATCAATATTCTAGAAAAAAACATAACTTTACATCAAGAAAAACGGAAAGAAAAGTTTCATCGCGATTTTCTCGAAACTACTTTTTTCGACCTTGTCTCAGCGAATACTCAAAAACTTATCAAGCGATTTTCAATTTTTTAAAAACATTCTTGTAATCGCAGTGACTAAGGTTGTACGTTGCCGATTTTTTTTAATTTTGATCATTACTATTTTTAAAGACCGCTTGAGTAGAAAAAAGGGCCTTGTAGATAGAAAAAAGTGTCCAAACTGTCGGCATTTTGTAAAAAAAACCAAAATAAAAAAACTGCTACGCATAACGATAGCTACATTTGTATAGATATCGATAAATTGTTGACATTTTATTTACAGATAAACTGTCATAAAAATATCGATGGGACAATGAAGAGAATTTTTTTGTCACCAAATCAGGGTTAATTTTTTTTTAATTCATAAAAATTGTTATAAATCTAGATGAATATATACTTCGTAAAATGAGTATAAACCCGATCCTTTCATAATTGGTTATTTCTTTGAAAAAAAACGCAAATATTGACTACAAAGCATCCGATACGTAACGAATAAGGGGGGGTTCAGGCCAAGCGTTACGGTTCGGTAACGGGGGGGGGGGGGGGTCAAAAATATGGAAATTTTGCGTTACGGAATTTATGTGCGCCCGCTATGAACTACTTTGATGAGGAATAAGGAGGGGGCTGGAGAGTCCCTGATGGGGAATGAGGCCGACTCAGAGCGAGGAAAGTGGATACGAGCGGACAATTTATGAGGGCAACGCACATTTTCTTACGTTAAGGGGTTACCCCCACTTGCGATTTTGAAAAAATCGTTTTTTTTATTGCATTTTTTTGAAGTATAATTATCTGAGAATATGTCCTGAAAATTTCAAGTCGATCCGAACAAAATTGACTGAGATATGAGCGTTGAAAAAGGAGAATCCGTTCTTCGTGTAAACTGAAATTGAAACTTTAAACGCATTTTTCTCAAAATGGCATTTCTGAAGTCGGTGACCAAGATTACTCAAACACTAATGAACCGATCTTCTTGAAATTTTGCAAGCTTATTTAATACATAAAAATGTAGTCTTTAATCGTTCAATTTTTTTTTCGAAAAAAATGGCCGTTCTATAGCCAAAAAACGGCCGTTTTTTTTCGTTAAAATCGAACCATTAACTTTGACTGTCCGCCATTTTGTGAAAAATGAATATTTTTTTAAATCCTTGGATTAAAGACTAGTTTATACTTATATTTGACTAAATCCATCCGCATTTTTTTTTCAGATGATCCACTCCGCCGCAATGTTGGTCACCGCAAACCGTGTATATAAAAACATTAATTCATTGACGGCCATTTGCCACTAAACAATGTAATATTTTTCAATAAAAAAATAACTGAAAGCTCGTCAAGATGTGTTTTTTAAGATGGCATATTGATCGATTAAAAAAGTTTTGTAGGTTTCTTTTAAAAAATTCATGAAAAAGGCCTTTTTTGCGCTACAAGTGGGGGTAACGCCTTAAATGGGTAAAATTTACTGAAAAAAGTGAGAACCCCGATATATACAGTATCGATCCAATGTTTTCGGACACTTCAGATAATTGCAAAACTTTCGATCACTTTTGATAATTGCTAAACTTTATTGGAATAATATCATTCATTATATAGACCTATATGGTATCGTCGTAAAATAATCAAATTGAATAAATTATATTATTCTAACATTATTTGGCAATTATCCAGGGATCGAACGTTTTACCATTATCTGAAGTGTTTAAAAACTTTTGGCCGGTAGTGTACATATATATATATTTTTTTTTTTTCAGGTGGAAAGTATGAACATGTTTTCGCAATTTTTTTAAGCTCATGGGAACGGAATTCCGGACATATATTTTTTTCTACCTCCAATCTGTTTAATTTACTACCGAAGGGATTTTTCTCCCTTTAGACATTTTGTTTTGAGGGGTTGGGCTACAGTGAAAACGACGAACGCTGGTTTGTCGCTTGGGGCAAGTTAAATTGAACAGGAAGCTCCAACATATGACGCAGGAATCGTAGATTGAAGGTTAAATGATTACAACGATAGAAATGCTAGTAAAACTTCAAACGCCTTTTTCTCGAAATTATTTTTTTCAAAACGGTGTACACGATTCCTCGACATCTAACAAACGGATTGACTTTCAATTTATTACACTTATTTAGTGTAATAGTAGTTTAGTCTTGACCGACGTTTTTCTTCTTAACATTTCTTTTTTACTCGTTATTAACAATAATAATGTAATTTTTCACGAAAAATCGAAAAAATAATCATTGTTTTTAGATTGAAACACGATAACAAAAAAGCTCGGTCAAGTCTTAGCCAACATTATCTATTTGAAGAAAAAACTCTTTTGTTTCGTTTCAGATCAACCGGGTGGCCGAAATCAAGTACACCGTTGAGCGCCTCACGTTCCTTGATACACTTATATTTGGCCATGCCTTTGACACACTGGATAGTATTTCATCCACCTACCCTTAACAACCCTTCAATCGGTTTTTACTGGAAAAAAATCCGGGATACACTTCAAACATTTCTTAATATGTCTGCATAATTCGAATTTGGAAAGTATGAAATTGAATTGTTGTAAAAAATCATTGAAAACTTTTAGTTTTGTAAAAGTGAGCATTTTATTTCAAATACGCCCGCATCAAAAAGACCCAGTGTGTCAAAGAATCGTTAGTTATTAATAGTTTTTTTTTATGAACCTTGGTATACGGCTTGACACGTACAAATACATATCCAAAAGATTTTTAAATCATCTTGCTTATTCCTTCAAATTTACTCTTTAAAAAATAAACCTGATTTTCGTGTCGTCACAGTAGCCTAACCCCTTAAGCTCCATAGTTCTCGACTCACAGTCTGTTATTGAAAACCGCACCACTTTGCATATAGCTGAATAACCCGGGAGAAAAAATAATCTTAAAACTATTTAATTATTATATTAACTATTAATTATATGCATTGCATCGTTTTAGTTAATATTAGTAGTCATTAATATTTACTAATATTTTAATTAGTTTAATTATATCAATTATATACGATTAATGAAAACTATTAATATAGAATAAAAATCACTGGAATTGGTCCACGCATCCTCATTAGAGATTTACGAGCAAAATTTGCAAAAAAAAATCTTTTTGAACACACAAATTTTTTTAATGCAAAATCAGAGAAGAAAAATTGTTGCATTCCAACGATGGAAATTTCAACGTCATGGAGGAACGAATCGAAGAGGAATTTTTCACAGGCAAATCTCGGCCCTTCGAAGTCCCTCCCCGGGGAAATTACCATTTCCATCTGTCATAAAATGGCACGCGAGTTCACGACAGTAGAAGAATGCAAAGAAAAGAACAACATTGCTCAAGGCTCACTCGGTGAGTCAAAATAGTATCACAGAATAAGAAAAAAAAACGAAAAGAAAAAAAACCAAATCATTGTTTATAACAAAACAAAGCTCTGTATCCGCAAAAAAAAAAATCGGGGGCTATTTTTCGGAAAAGCCGCTAAAGTATAGAATTACCCAAAAAAACAGGATATAGCTTTTAATTTTTCATCGTTCGAGCAGCACACCACTGGCATGGCTCTTTTTGTCCGAGATCTCAATATCGTGATTTTACGAATAAAAAAAAACAAAGAAAAAAAAGATAGAAAAAAACAATTTCGCTGCCACTAAAAAACCTCAAATTTTTTACTGCGTATAAATGACCGGAAACGTTCCAAGCTCGATTATTCCCAAACGCGGGTTGATTCGAGCGACAATAATTACGAAATGGACTCACGCCTCGCTGACAAAAGTTTCCCTGTCTACGCGTCCAGGCTCGGATTCCCTTGGTTCCACATTAAAGGGACAGATGCCCAAAGTGTTCATGCCAATTTTGTACGCGTCCAAAGAAATATGACCGGAAGCGTTGGGATCCAGGCTTCGGAAAACGCTCTCGATGTGTCTTGGCGAAAAAAAAAACAGAACCGAAAAACAACAACAAAACGTAACAAAAACCCCATGCACCTATTAATATTAGATTACAAGACCTCCGGGGGCAACGGAAATGGGAGATGAACGAAAAAAAAGAGTGGGGGAAGGATACGAGAATAAGGAAGGGGGTAAAAATTGCGAAGAAACGACGCGGTTATGGGACTGAGTGAAATGACCGTCGGCCAAGTATCAAATTATTGGCCGTTGTAGCAAGACAAGCCGCAAATTTCTCTCCCTCTCTCTCTCTCTCTCTCGCTCTCTCTTTCGCAGTTCCTTCGTATATCTTCCCTCGTTCTTTCATTCTCTCTGTCCTATGGTAGTTTGGACTTCGAGAGACTCATTTTTTCGTTTGTTTTTTTTTCTTCTTTTTTTCGCGCTTGCGGTATAATCTCCGAACCAATTCCGTTTGTCACGAGACGGGGCGGTAACGACTGCTGCGAATTTCGAGACAACGACACCGAGAGTTTCCTCTTCCTTACGCCGCAAAATTAACCTCCACTGGGCGGGACATCTTCATAGTATTCTCGTCCTCGCCACTCGGAGGAGGCAAAGAAAAAAGGACACACACACACACACATCTATGTGTGTATATATATAAATATAAATATATAAATATATATATATATATATATATATATATATATATATATATATATATATATATATATATATATATATATATATACATATATATATATATATATAGGGGAGGGATGAAGATCGCGGTTAGAATACCGAAGAAATGCGAAACTGCGAGAAAGATGTACGCAATAATAACACTCCCTTGTACCATCCACCAGACTTCCATCCCGATCAGGCAAACAGAGAGGCGCAAGAGAGAGAGCGAGTGAGCGAGAGAGAGAAGAAAGGGACGAAGGGATGGGATTGAGGAAGATCGCGGATGCTCTGTACTTTTCTCTGCATTAGCGAGACCAAGCTCGGAGACGATTCTCAATTCCCTTGATGAACCGTTCCGCGAAATTCTCGGCTTTCATTTCTTTCCTAATCTTCCTTTCTCTCTCGCTTTGATTGGCGGCGAGAGATTGAACGCGTTTTATCCGGTCACGATTGCGCGTCTGTATGCATCTATATATATTATAATACCCCCCCGGCAGGGGGAATATATATATATATATATATATTTCATGCCAATGTATGCCAATATATTTCGTATGCCGTATTTGGGAGAGTGTTCGAGAAATTTGAAGTCTCAAATTTTGATAATTACCGGTGTGGGTAACATTGCCGATACTGATCGGTTATTTTACCGATGCTGATGATCTTCAATTGTGTGAATGACGATCCGGAATTTTACCGATATCGATCGGTAATTTTACCGATTTCGATCGGTAATTTCAACGATACCGAGACCGATTATCACATTAGACAGCGTCGTTCGACGAACGACAAATTGATTGGAAAATTCGTCCGAATTGATAGTTTTCGTTTTCGATTAACGAATCGATAAGATTACCGATCGACATCGGTAAAATTACTAATCGATGCCCTTAATAATCCCGATAATCGGTAAAATTACCGATTATCGGGATTATTAAGGGGTCTTCTCCCTTTAGACGCTAAAAATGCTATTTTCATGGATTTTTTTTGAGAGGTTAATATTATAGATATTGATATAAAAGTTGTTACACTTAATAAAAACACTTTCGAGATACAGTTAAAAAAATGTATTCATTTAAGTCACTATTTGTAGACGAAAATGGTAGTTAAAAAAATGTCCTAAAAAATGGTAGGTCAGCGCTGTTGATGAAATCTCAAAGATGGATCATCCGAAATAGAAAAATCAAACGGTTTTAGATTCAGTATGTTAATGGCTATGGCGCATATCATACGATTTTGGATATATGCAAATATAATAAAAATTTTCGAAAAGAAACAAAAAAAAACTTTTTTCACTGTTTTTGGCAAAAAAAATAGTGGATATAAAAATTGAAAAAATCCTGTTAATGCGCTATAGCTATAGTTGTGAAGAATATGTGGTTAAAATTCTATGAGAATTGGTTCAGTAGTTTCGAAGATTTTATCAACAAGCCGTCGAAAAACGTCGTTTCGACAAAAACGCGTTTAAAATTTGTTTGGGTTACATATATACAAAAAAAAATTCTTATATATTTCGGAAGTGTATTTATTGCGTGAAACAACTTTTCTAACAATATCTATAATATAAACGTATAAAAAAATGCATGAAAGTAGCGTCTAAGGTGAGAAGACCCCTTAATGTGATTATCGAGATAGGTGTCGGTAAAAGTACCGATCGGGATCTGTGTCAGTAAAATTACCGACACCGATCGGTAATGTTACCGATCATCGCCAATTCTGAAAAATCACCGATACCGAATGTTAATATTACCGACACCAATCGCGAAAATTACCGATACCGATCGGTCATTTTACCGTTTATCAGGAACATCGGGATAATAAATGTGATTATCGGGATCGGTGTCGATAAAATTACCGATACCGATCCCGATAACCACATTAGACAGCGTCATTTGACAAACGACAAATTGGTTGGAAAATTCATCGGTATTAATGGAATTTTCGTTCACGATATTGCAATTACTTGCATAACCGACGAGTTACGCGGAAGCTTAAGGTTGTTGAGTCCCAACTCGCAAATGATGATAAAATTCTGAAAATTTGGTATGTTTTTGTATGAAGTATTTCAGAAGTCGTGTAAAAATTTCACGACAATTAGGAAGCTCGTTATTGAACAATTAACATTCACAAATTAAATGTTGTTTTATGGAAACTGATGTAACTTTGCAATAAGTTTTTTTTTTGACCTCTCAATTTTATAATATCTACAATATACTGAAAGCAACGGAAACAAAACGAAGTTCATTGATAAATTTTTTTTTATTTCTTTTAAAAATTGTTCTTAACAAAATGTTAATTTTTTAATAACGAGCTTCCTAATCGTCGTGAAATTTTAACACGATCTCTTAAATACTTCATACAAAAACATACCAAATTTTCCGAATTTTCTTATCATTTTTTATTTCAACCCTTAAGGAGGTTGAAGTAATGATGATAGCATTCTGAAAATTTGGTATGTTTTTAAATGAAGTATTCAGGAGGTCGCGTAAAAATTTCATGACGATTAAGAAGCTATTTATTGAACAATTAACATTAACATGTTTCATAGGGACTAAACGTCCTTAACGCAACATCCTGAACGTCCATTTTCTACAAGAGCGTCACGCTGTAGGCGATTATTCAAATTATTCGGTGATCCTCGAAATAATACCGTTGGTCGAAGAGCAAAGGCGGCTCGACGAGACCCGATCCGAAGAGTATGCATTTGTCCAAAAGATCGTGAAGATAATCGATCGGGTCGTCCGGCTCGTCGACGAGCAAGTGGCCCAGCAGGAAATTAAAGAGATCGGGGATCTTTCGGTCGGCGAGAAAATTGCGCGCTCGGCTCATCTTCGCGCTCGACGATTCCTACACAGCCAACACGGCGAGACAATTTCGAATCAATTTTTGCTATCGATATTGTCAAAAAATCGGACAAAATATACCGATTATTTTTCGATCTCGAACTATGAAGTTGAAGTTTGTTTGGGTTTGATCTTCGTCAACTCTGATTTTGAAGTTTGGATCGTCGGTATATAATTAACGAATATTTAGTCGAATTAACTTTTTTTGTGAACTTGTTTGGGTTACGCGAATAAATAAAAAGTGTTTGGCAAATTTATTTAGAGATCGACAACTCGAATTTAAGAAAAAAAAAACATTTTGAGCAACGATCGAAATAACGAAAATAAATTTTTTAAAAAGATTTCTTGATTCATCGTAACCGTGCAAACTTCAAGGATAATAACAGTTCTCCGATAATGATGCGAACAATACCCATAATAATAGTAATGCTGATGATGATAATAATAATAGTTGCAGAACTCATAATATTAATAATAATGAGTACTATAATTCCAAAAGTTACAGAAATCTTAAAATTAATAATAATCATCGTCATAATAACCATAGCGGTAAAAACCATAATGTTAATAAAAAAAATAATAATCATAATAACAATAACGGCATAAATCGTAATATTAAAAATACTAGCAGCAATAGGCTATGTTTCGAAATTTAATATAGCTCTCACATCCTACTCGAACTTTTGTTCAGGTTAAAAGGGTTTTTTTTTTTTAACCACGAAGACAATAACGATTCTTCGTTTAGGGTACAAAAACAAAAATTCCTTGCAATTTCGGGAATATGGAACACTGTCGAGAATACGTACAATACAGAGTATATAACAAGAAAAAAATTGAATATAATATTCCCCGAAGAATTTCCGGTTCTTTCACGCGCACTGGTACCCATTCTCTACGAAACGACTCTATAGAAAAAACGAACGCGTATACCTTCCAATTTGCATGCATTTTCGTCTGGTATGCGGCACAAATGTTTTTTCTCTCTTCAGCCCGTGAACTGACTCGAGAGAGTAGCACTTTGTCTGCTATTTAGGAAGAAAAAGAAAAAAAAACGAAAACAACGCATCGGCGGAGATTCGCATTCGTTTCTTCGAGCTCTCATTCAGCATCTGCCCATTTACGTGCCCGCACACTTCCATCCAAAAGCTTACGAATCATCGTTCGGCACGGTATCGGCAAAATTTCGCGTTTCTGGATCGCATGTGGCGAGACCGTGGACGCGCGAGCCAAGACCGTACAGGCCCCAGGGCGACGAAAAAAAAATTGAAAAAACAAACCAGAGAAAGAAGACAAAGCGGAGGTATGAAAAAAGTGAGACGCGAAAAAAATTAGAGAAGAATTCGCGATGGCCCTGCGGCACTATGCGGGGGTTGCAGTCACGAACGAGCGCCGAGTCATCGTGAACGATACTGCACGCCGGAGAGAAGCAACGCGTAAACGTTTCTTCCCACTTCGGATACCTTGAAAATTGAGCCGATTCATCGAAATACAGTGTTGAATAGTTATACGGCCCTATTGAACGAACCTGTGCAGGTCGTTCTAAAGGGAAAAAATCGACAATTACAATATTATTAATAGTAGTAATACTAATAGTGTTAAAATTCGTAATAGTAATCGTTATAGTAATAACAATGAAAGTAAACGTAACGGTACCACTTATGGTAATGATAATAGGCATAATGGTAGAAAATAGTAAAAATAGTATTAGGAAATTGTATGGCAATGGTGATAGTAGTAGTAAAAAGGGCAAATAGCGGTGAAACAGTAATAATCATAATAGCAATGCTAGAAATAATGGTAGAAATAGTAATAATGATAGTAAGAGTATAGTAGTATAATAGTATAGTAGTATAGTAGTATAGTAGTATAGTAGTATAGTATAGTAGTATAATTTAGTGGTATAGTATAGTAGTATAGTAGTATAGTAGTATGGTATAGTAGTATAGTTTAGTGGTATAGTATAGTAGTATAGTATAGTAGTATAGTATAGTAGTATAGTTTAGTGGTATAGTATAGTAGTATCGTATAGTAGTATAGTATAGTAGTATAGTTTAGTGGTATAGTATAGTAGTATAGTATAGTAGTATAGTATAGTAGTATAGTTTAGTGGTATAGTATAGTAGTATAGTATAGTAGTATAGTATAGTAGTATAGTTTAGTGGTATAGTATAGTAGTATAGTATAGTAGTATAGTATAGTAGTATAGTCTAGTGGTATAGTATAGTAGTATAGGATAGTAGTATAGTATAGTAGTATAGTATAGCAATATAGTATAGCAGTACAGTATAGTAGTATAGTCTAGTGGTATAGTATAGTAGTATAGTATAGTAGTATAGTATAGTAGTATAGTATAGTAGTATAGTATAGTAGTATAGTATAGTAGTATAGTGGCATAGTATAGTAGTATAGTGGCATAGTATAGTAGTATAGTGGCATAGTATAGTAGTATAGTATAGTATGGTAGTATAGTATATGGTAGTATAGTATAGTGGCATAGTATAGTAGTATAGTATAGTAGTATAGTAGAGTAGTATAGTATAGTAGTATAGTAGAGTAGTATAGTATAGTAGTATAGTTTAGTAGTATAGTATAGTCGTTCAGTATAGTGGTATAGTATAGTAGTATAGTATAGTAGAATAGTATAGTAGTATAGTATAGTAGTATAGTAGAGTGGTATAGTATAGTAGCATAGTATAGTAGTACAGTATAGTAGTGTAGTATAGTAGTATAGTATAGTAGTATAGTATAGTAGTATAGTAGCATACTATAGTAGTATAGTAGTATAGTAGTATAGTATAGTAGTATAGTATAGTAGTATAGTATAGTAGTATAGTATAGTAGTATAGTTTAGTAGTATAGTATAGTAGTATAGTATAGTAGTTTAGTATAGTGGTATAGTATAGTAGTATAGTTTAGTAGTATAGTTTAGTAGTATAGTATAGTAGTGTAGCATAGTAGTATAGTATAGTAGTATAGTATCGTAGTATAGTATAGTGGTATAGTATAGTAGTATAGTATAGTAGTGTAGTATAGTAGTATAGTATAGTAGTATAGTATAGTAGTATAGTATAGTAGTATAGTATAGTAATATAGTATAGTAGTATAGTATAGTAGTATAGTATAGTAGTATAGTATAGTAGTATAGTATAGTGTATAGTATATAGTAGTATAGTTTAGTAGTATGGTATAGTAATAGTATAGTAATAATACAAGAAATAATGGTAAAAATAGTAAGTCTTGTGGAAATACAATAGAGATGAGCATTAAAATGAAGGATGGACAGGTAAAAAGCGGTACCACTATACGATGGAAGACATAAATAAATAAATAATAGTAAGTTTTGTGAAAAACGAAATGTTGTATATAATGTTGATTTTTTTTGTAAATGCGTGCCATTCTATTGGATTCGCATTTTTCTTAATTTTAATTACTGTCGAATAGAAACTATACATCTTCTATCTGAAAGAAATGTTATTTTTTCTGCAAATTAAAGTCTACTGGAAGTTAGACTGCACGCCGGTTTGTAACTTTCTCCGGCAATCATGCTGTAACACTCTGGCACAGCTCCGCCATTTTGATGATAAATGAATTTAAACAAATTGTTTTGTATTATATTAAAATATACTACAACAGTATACCTACAGTTTGGTAAATGTAGAGTAATTATACCTTAGTTTAAAAAATCCATCGAAAATGCTGCATTTTTTTACGTCTAAATGGATATCCCGCCTCAATTAAAAGCGTAAGAAATGGCGTGGAGCGTATAAAAAAAAGAGGCAATGTGCTGCTTCTATTGGACAACACGCCGTCTCACCCAAGTGCCGTCCTACTGAATTCTGCTATTTTTTTTTACTTATTTCATTTTCTTTACTTATTTTAACCCTTCGTTGACACACTTCTGTTTAGCCACGATTTTGACACACTGGGTCACTTTGACCCAGGTAGTACTTCATGCATCTGCCATTAACAACCCTACGGTGGGTTATTATTTGAAAAAATCAGGAGTACACTTTAAACATTTCTTAACATGTCTGCATAATTGAAATTCGGAAAGTATACATTTAAATTGTTGTAAGAAATCATTGAAAACTCTTAATTTTGGGAAAGTGTGTATTATATTTCAAGTTCGTTCGGATCAAAATGACTCAGGGTGTCAACGTAAGGAAATACAAATCCGCTTTTGTCCATTCACTGGTCCCTGTCCATTCTCCGGTCGGTTTACCTTACATTATCGCTTTGGAGAAAACTTGCGGTTTGATTATCCAAACTTTTAATTACCCGGACCAGGTTCAGTCCCAGTTAGTTTGAATAATGAAGGTTCCATTGTACATGGAACGATTTCACATGGAATCGCCTTTGCTACTTTTTTTCATCCTCAAACCCTATGTCCTAATTGTCACGGTAATTAAAATATGATTTTTTTCGTTCTTTTAATTACCCCAGTTTTCGCCTTTAAATCGTCATAACTGTTTTGCTTGTGGTTGTAATAGCACGAAATAACTTTTGTTGTATTCTGCAATGTATGTTCATTATAAATAAATCATTATTTGATACAATTGGTTTCAAGAAAACCACTCATCAGCTTCCAAATTTATAAAAGAGCGTAAATGTATGACAAATGTCAACTTCTAAATTCATTATAAAAAAAACTTATAAGCTATTTTGAACTTATGTTAGCTTTGTTTTAAAAAGTTCTTCAGTTTAAACCCTTTCCAACGGTATGCTACATGTCATATAAATCATTCATTATGTGGTCAAAATAAAGAGAATAAGTTTATTATAATCAATTTAGGAGTCTAAATTTTTCAGACCTTTACACATTTTTAAGACTGGAAGCTCGTGAGTGATTTTCTTGAAACGAATTGTATCAAATAATGATTTATTTATAACAAAAATACATTGCAGAATACAACAAAAGTTATTTCGTGCTATTACAACCACAATTAAAAAAGTTATGACGATTTAAAGGCGAAATTTGGGTTAATTGAAAGAAAAAAATCATATCTCAATTACCGTGACACTTAGGACATAGGGTGAAGAAATTAACAAATGAACCCCCCTTATCCCTAAAAAAATGTGACTGTCACATTTCTTTGAGGGATAAGGGGGAGTCATTTGCTAATTTTATATTTAATAATGTAGTTATGTATATATATTTAGTAATGTAGTTATGTATATGGATATAATTATTATTAAATATAAAATTAGCAAGTGACCCCCCCCCCCCTTATCCCTAAAAATATATACACACACACACACACACACACACACACATATATATATATATATAATTATTATTAAATTTATATTTTATAATATTTTATATTTATTTAAAATACTATAGACATTTATATAAAATTTTATATTTAATAATAATTATATATATATATATTATTAACTTATATATATGTCAATAGAGGGATCAGCTTTCTTCTCTTTTCGCCTTTGTAACGCTCGTTCGTGGCTTCTGCCGCAGTGGCGCTGCTGTTGCTTGTGCAAACGTCGGAAAGAGGGCTCTCGCTCTCTTTCTTTCTCACTCTCTTTATGCCTTGTCTCTGCGGATATATAATCGAAGGCCCTGCGGCCACGAGACCGAGAGGAGAGAAAAAGAGGTTGCAGACCGGAATTTATTTATCGACTGCATTCTTTCGGGCGTGAGAGGTCCTCCCGCCTTCACTCGGCAGCACTCTTCTTGCGCCGAAAAGAATTCCCCTTCGTATTTCTCTCGCGGTCGATTTTTCGCAATTTTTACCGCTCTGAGCAAACTCGACGGAGGATTTTCCTCTAATCAGAGACAAATGCTGCGACGGTTCGTCGATCGATTAACGACGAATGCAGGTTGGTTGTTTTTTACGATTAAGGACTCGAGCGGGGATCGGAAACTGACACATCAAGGGGTTAGACTAATGTGACGACCCAAAAATGAGGGTAATTAAAAGAATGTTTTTTTTACAGAATAGGTAAGTTGGTCGAAAATTTGTTTGGACATTTATTCGTATGTACATTACCAAAGTTGTGTGCCAAATTACATTTAAAAATATTAATAATTAAAGAAGTTATGAACAATTTCGAGAAAGATCTTTGAACGTAAGGAGCTCAACGGTGTACTTCATTTTGGCCACCCAGCTGATCTCAAACAAAAAAACACGCCTTTTTTTTCTCAAAATATATAATATTGGCCAAGACTTGACCGAGCTTTTTTTTGGGTATGGACCTTCAATCATGGAAAAAATACGTGTGAATTTTTTTTTCAATTTTTCGAGAAAAAATCACATCATTATTATTCATGACTAATGAAAAAATTGCAAAGAAGAAAATCGTCAGTCAAGAATAATAAACTACTATTACACTGATTAAGTCTACCAAATTTCAAGTCCATCCGTTCATTAGATGTCGAGAAGTCGTGTACAGCATTTTGAAAAACATAAATATTCAACACACAGACCTTCAGAAAATCAATCTTAAGGGATAGCACCACTCTGGCAGCAGAAAATAAGGCCTTACTTCGACAATTTATCTTGGGAGTATGAAAAAAGCAACAGGATTTCTTTTGAGAGGGTTTATACAACACATATTAAATAATTAAAAAAAGGATTATTATAATTTTTATACAAAATGGCGGCGACACAGCCCATTTTGAAAAACGGGTTGTTTACAAATAGCTTCACGGGAGGACGGTTTTCTCCTAAAGTATAAGACCTGGAACAAAAACCAAAAAAAAATGTATCATCTATATAATATTTAGCTTCGGGACTACGTAGGACTTTTTCTTAATCAAATTTTGAAAGAATAGCGCACTTCGAACAAAATAAATCGATTTTTTGCGGAAAAACTGAGCAGTCAATTGTTTGTAAAGAAAAAGTTTACATTTAATCAAAAAACGGCTACGTACTCCCATAGAGAATGCAATTGTGAAGCTACCATCCAAATTTCAAATCGATCCATGCAAAGAGGTCCGAGTAGTCCGTCCTCTCACTTCGAAAAAAGTTTTGGCGCAGCGCCTCGGACTTGTCGATAATTAACAAATGAACCTTTTTTTGAAAAAATACAGGACCAATAACATATTGTTTTTATGACCCCAAAGTATTTTGTAAGCCAAAATAAAATGATTTTTCCAAAATCCCAGAGTGGTGTTAACTCTCAACGTTTTAAACTATATTTAGAACAATATTGTAAAAAATCGATTTGTTGACATTTTTACTGTAGCCTAACCCTACTCCCTTTAAAACGTAATCGTCCATCTTGATATTTAGTGCGCAATTGTATTTTTAGTTCGTCGATAAAATTAAGGGAAAAAACATATTGGTCTCCTTTTGAAAAATAGCAATGTCCTTGATATCTCCGGAGTGCCTCCACCTGGATGAACCTTGTAACCACCACTCAATGAGCCTCTCTGAACTGTGCAAGTTTTATAGCAGAAGTTTTTTTCTAAGTCTGAGAGGCTTAAAAATATTTCTACTGCTGGTAGTTGTTGCCTCACCCTGTCTGTATGTATATATATATATATATATGTATACATACACAGTCGAACCTCGATATAAGGAACCTCGATATATCGAAGATTTGTCCATTCCCTTCCGATAGACACCCGACACGTTGATACAACAACATAATAATATACATTATGCTCTAATTGCTAATTACTTTTTAAAATTGCTCTATTGAAAACCTTTTTTTTTTCTTAAAAAAATATCCCTATATTTACGGGACTAATATATTTTGGTAAATATTCGGAAGTGGGGTTCCTGCTAGAATCAGGCTAATTTTTCTTCGGGTTTGGTTCGGATTAGTTTTCTTTAGGGTTGTTTGGGTTTGTTTCGGTTTGTTTGAATCCTTCAAGAAAATTAGCCTGATTATAGCAGGAGCCCCACTTCCGAATACTTACCTATATTTGTTTTAAGGCGGGATTCTACTTTGAAACTTTGAAAAGGCTAAATGGATGAAAACACCCACCTGGAACACGTCGAAGGCATATTATATGGCCCAGGCATTGCTGATTGAGGGTAAGATAATTTTTTCTACGATTTATCACTCACCAAAACTTTAAACGCGTTTTTCTCGAAACGACATTTTCAAGTACCGTGGTCGTGATAACTCAAAAAGTACTGAACCGATCCTTATGAAATTTGGAACACACATTCTATATGTGTGTACCAACCGACCTAACTACAATCAACTTAAAATTTTGATTAGAACTATTTTTTTATTGCAAAAAAAGACCCAAAAAAACGCATTTTTTTTCGTATTTTAGCCGCCATTTTGTTAATTTTGCACGTATATAAAATATTCTAGTTAGGTCGGTTCCTGAAGACATACTGAACATGAAACTATTTGATTTTTTTGTTTCAGACCATCCGTCGGGAAGATTTCACGACCACGGCAACGGTACCTGCTTTTCGAGGCGTTGGCTTTAAACATATTTTACGTGTACAAAAAATGAATAAAATACATTAAAATTTTTTTTTATGCACTTAAAGAGTGTATTTATTGAACAGTTTAAACCCCATATCGATATCTTTGATAGTATTCTCAGAAAAAATTCACGAAAATAGCGTTTTTTTCATGGTTTCAAAGTAGAATCCCGCCTTAAAGAACTTTTTAAGATAGTTCTATCCCTTCAGTCATACCACTGATCATACTTGAGACCTGTACAATTTATATTTTTAACTTCTGGAAAAAAAAAAATTTCTAATAACTAAAATTTGCCATTTGTAAACTGTTTAACGAATGCTCACATTTAATTACAAAAATGAAAAAATAGCTATTCCAACGATTCGCGTAGTATTTCTAGGTTTGATATTTGGCAACATTGGTTCTACCTCCGTCTCTTTCTACTCATTCAGGCGAGTTTAACCTCCATGCCTTTCAACGTCGATCTGTCAAAACAATGCGGTAGATGTAAAGCATTGTATTCGGGCCGCGACTGGTAAAAAAGCGTGGAAAATTTGTGTCGGCGAAATATGTCGGTTAAAAATGAAATATGTGTGGAAATTCGAATGAGTGAGATGAAGTTACGGCTACAGTCAGCTTTTGCGTTGCTGGCACGTCTCTTTATCGTAACAAGTGGTATTAAATCCCATACCGGAACTTCAAATTAAACTTGATAATACATGAAAATTAGGTCAGTGAGCGTATTTTTTTTCTGAGAGCATTGGATTGCTACAAGTATGTAAATCTGATTATTTGAAAGAATCTGACGGATTCGCACTATTGTATACACCTTCGTAGCGACCGGAAATTGGGTTTTTGTATTTCGTTTCAGGATTCCTTCACAACAGTATGCAGGTTTTATATTTTTTTCTCTGTAATAAGGTCGATAACCGACCCTGACATTTTACAGAGACGATTATTAATATTTAGTGAAGCTCAAAAAAAAAATTGAAAATACTATGAATTGAAGTCTAGCGATAGGACTAACTTAAGGCCTTAGGCCACAGTAACAGGTATAAAATCATGTGCGAATTTAACAATTTTTTTCGTATGAAATAGAGATTCACTCATAAAATTAATTACACAACTATTTAGTATGAATATCAAGCTGTTAAAAAATAATTTTGTTTTTTTCGATGTACAAAATGGCCGCCTAGTAATATTTTCTTTTGTTATATTTTTTTAGGCGCTCAGCGGCGTGACATTTAGCAATCACAATTTTTTACCTAGAACAAGAAACAAAAATTCTCGTCAATCTACGTTAGAATACCTAGAGAAGTACGTACGGAATTCGAAAAATGTTGTTTTATTCAAAAGTTGTAGGTATTTAAATTTAAGAAATGAATTTTCAGTGAAAAATTTCCTCATAACTGCTCTTAAACTGCTCATAAAATGAAAAGTTTTCGATTAATCAGAAACTCCGTACGTTCTTCTCTGCGAAATTCAATTAGGAACGTAACTAATAAATTCGAAGTGAATCGAGTGAAAATTGTTGAAGTTATTTGTCACGCCAATTGGAAAAAAGCTGTTTCGAGAAGTTTCGAGTAGTCGGCCATGTTGTACATTTAAAAAAAACCTAACAGCCTGATATTCATACTAAATAGATGTGTAATTAATTTTATGAGTGAATCACTTTTTCATACGAAAAAAAAAATTCTTAAATTCGCACTAATATTCGCAATAATTTTATACCCGTTACTTTGGCCTGAGGCCTTAAAGATGTTGAGTCCCAAATCGCAAATAATAATAAAATTCTGAAAATTTGGTACGTTTTTGTATGAAGTGTTTCAGAGGTCGTGTAAAAATTTCACGACAATTAGGAAGCTCGTTATTGAACAATTCACATTCACAAATTAAATGCTGTTTTATGGAAACTGATGTAACTTTGCAATAAATGTTATTTTTGACCTCTCAATTTTGTAGTATCTATAATATACTGAAAGCTACGGAAACAAAACGAAGTTAATCGGTAAATTTTTTTTTAATTCATTTAAATATTGTTCTTAACAAAATGTTCATTTTTTAATAACGAGCTTCCTAATCGTCGTGAAATTTTAACACGACCTCTTAAATACTTCATACAAAAACATACCAAATTTTCAGAACTTTCTTATCATTTTTTATTTCAACCCCTAAGAAGGTTGAAGTAATGATAGAATTCGGAAAATTTGGTATGTTTTTACATGAAGTATTCAGGAGGTCGTGTAAAAATTTCATGACGATTAAGAAGCTATTTATTGAACAATTAACATTGACATGTTTCATAGGGACTCAACATCCTTAAGGAAAACGAACTCGATATAACAAAACCTCAATATAACGAGAACTCGATATAACAAACTTCCCTAGAGATTGGTTATATCGAGGTTCGACTATACGAGAATTATCGCGAGCCATTACTCATAGGGTGAAATAGCCTCTGCAGCGAAGCTTCGCGAATCTCGAAGGGGAATCGATTCTCCGTAATCCGCGAATCATCGTTCTTGCACATCGCGTTCGATTGCCCAGCTTTTGCTTCTTTCTCGCCAGGAATCGGGAGAATTTCTCAGTCCGTATACGCACAGTGAAGCGAAAAGACGCGCATCTTCTTGCGATCGTGCATCGTAGGTACGTGAGCACCGAGGGTGAGGGTCAGGGCGATGGGGCGGGAGGGAAGGCTTGGGTACAGTGCGCGATGCTGTCCCGACGAACGGTACCTACTCGAACGATCAAAATGATTGCTACGGGACGGCGTTCCCTCGAGATATACGGCCTCGTTGGAGATAAACTATTTCGCGAAATTGATTGTGCGCGCGTAATGCATCTTACCGCATAATCCCTGGCGCGAAGCGAGCACAGTCGTGAAAAGCTTTCGCGCAAGTTCCAAGTATCGAGTAAGATTCGATTGTTTTATTGATGAAATATAGCGCCGATGGAAAAAATAGTTTAATGAATAATCGTTGACGAAGTTAGGTTATTATTTTGCAACAATCGGGCATGTTATTTTGTGTTGAAAAGTTATTTTTATTTTATTAATTCGTGTTAGAGAATATTGTTAATTTTGTTAATAATGTATCAATGTTAGTATTTGTGTATTAATATTATTGTACTAATAATATGAAAATTAATATTTCAAATATTCAAAAATAGTCATTATCACATTGTTATGAGAAAAATAGTCCAAACTATTGTTGACGAAGTGGTATTATTATTTTTGAAAAATGCACCTTTTGTTGTATTAGTGTTAAAAAGTTTATTTTATTTTGAGAATTAATATTGAAAAATAATTATTAATTATATTGATAGTATATTAATATTATTATTGTTAATTATATTAGTAATGTATCAATGTTAGTATTTATGTATTAATATTATTGTACTAATAATATGAAAGTTAATATTTAAAATATTGAAAAATGTTGTTTTATTGATAAGTTATAGCGTCGATGTAAGAAATAGTTTAATGAATAATCGTTGACGAAGTTGGGTTATCATTTTGCAATAATCGGGCATGTTATTTTGTGTTGAAAAGTTATTTTTATTTTATTAGTTCGTGTTAGAGAATATTGTTAATTTTGTTAGTAATGTATCAATGTTAGTATTTGTGTATTAATATTATTGTACTAATAATATGAAAATTAATATTTCAAATATTAAAAAATAGTCATTATCACATTGTTATGAGAAAAATAGTCAAAACTATTGTTGACAAAGTGGTATTATTATTTTTGAAAATTGCACCTTTTGTTGTATTAGTGTTAAAAAGTTTATTTTATTTTATGAATTAATATTGAAAAATAATTATTAATTATATTGATACTATATTAATATTATTATTGTTAATTATATTAGTAATGTATCAATGTTAGTATTTATGTATTAATATTATTGTACTAATAATATGAAAGTTAATATTTAAAATATTAAAAAATGTTGTTTTATTGATAAGTTATAGCGTCGATGTAAGAAATAGTTTAATAAATAATCGTTGACGAAGTTGGGTTATCATTTTGCAATAATCGGGCATGTTATTTTGTGTTGAAAAGTTATTTTTATTTTATTAGTTCGTGTTAGAGAATATTGTTAATTTTGTTAGTAATGTATCAATGTTAGTATTTGTGTATTAATATTATTGTACTAATAATATGAAAATTAATATTTCAAATATTAAAAAATAGTTATTATCACATTGTTATGAGAAAAATAGTCAAAACTATTGTTGACAATGTGGTATTATTATTTTTGAAAATTGCACCTTTTGTTGTATTAGTGTTAAAAAGTTTATTTTATTTTATGAATTAATATTGAAAAATAATTATTAATTATATTGATAGTATATTAATATTATTATTGTTAATTATATTAGTAATGTATCAATGTTAGTATTTATGTATTAATATTATTGTACTAATAATATGAAAGTTAATATTTAAAATATTAAAAAATGTTGTTTTATTGATAAGTTATAGCGTCGATGTAAGAAATAGTTTAATAAATAATCGTTGACGAAGTTGGGTTATCATTTTGCAATAATCGGGCATGTTATTTTGTGTTGAAAAGTTATTTTTATTTTATTAGTTCGTGTTAGAGAATATTGTTAATTTTGTTAGTAATGTATCAATGTTAGTATTTGTGTATTAATATTATTGTACTAATAATATGAAAATTAATATTTCAAATATTAAAAAATAGTTATTATCACATTGTTATGAGAAAAATAGTCAAAACTATTGTTGACAATGTGGTATTATTATTTTTGAAAATTGCACCTTTTGTTGTATTAGTGTTAAAAAGTTTATTTTATTTTATGAATTAATATTGAAAAATAATTATTAATTATATTGATAGTATATTAATATTATTATTGTTAATTATATTAGTAATGTATCAATGTTAGTATTTATGTATTAATATTATTGTACTAATAATATGAAAGTTAATATTTAAAATATTAAAAAATGTTGTTTTATTGATAAGTTATAGCGTCGATGTAAGAAATAGTTTAATAAATAATCGTTGACGAAGTTGGGTTATCATTTTGCAATAATCGGGCATGTTATTTTGTGTTGAAAAGTTATTTTTATTTTATTAGTTCGTGTTAGAGAATATTGTTAATTTTGTTAGTAATGTATCAATGTTAGTATTTGTGTATTAATATTATTGTACTAATAATATGAAAATTAATATTTCAAATATTAAAAAATAGTTATTATCACATTGTTATGAGAAAAATAGTCAAAACTATTGTTGACAATGTGGTATTATTTTTGAAAATTGCACCTTTTGTTGTATTAGTGTTAAAAAGTTTATTTTATTTTATGAATTAATATTCAAAAATAATTATTAATTATATTGATAGTATATTAATATTATTATTGTTAATTATATTAGTAATGTATCAATGTTAGTATTTATGTATTAATATTATTGTACTAATAATATGAAAGTTAATATTTAAAATATTAAAAAATGTTGTTTTATTGATAAGTTATAGCGTCGATGTAAGAAATAGTTTAATAAATAATCGTTGACGAAGTTGGGTTATCATTTTGCAATAATCGGGCATGTTATTTTGTGTTGAAAAGTTATTTTTATTTTATTAGTTCGTGTCAAAGAATATTGTTAATTTTGTTAGTAATGTATCAATGTTAGTATTTGTGTATTAATATTATTGTACTAATAATATGAAAATTAATATTTCAAATATTAAAAAATAGTCATTATCACATTGTTATGAGAAAAACAGTCAAAACTATTGTTGACAAAGTGGTATTATTATTTTTGAAAATTGCACCTTTTGTTGTATTAGTGTTAAAAAGTTTATTTTATTTTATGAATTAATATTGAAAAATAATTATTAATTATATTGATAGTATATTAATATTATTATTGTTAATTATATTAGTAATGTATCAATGTTAGTATTTATGTATTAATATTATTGTACTTATAATATGAAAGTTAATATTTAAAATATTAAAAAATGTTGTTCTATTGATAAGTTATAGCGTCGATGTAAGAAATAGTTTAATGAATAATCGTTGACGAAGTTGGGTTATCATTTTGCAATAATCGGGCATGTTATTTTGTGTTGAAAAGTTATTTTTATTTTATTAGTTCGTGTTAGAGAATATTGTTAATTTGGTTAGTAATGTATCAATGTTAGTATTTATGTATTAATATTATTGTACTAATAATATGAAAATTAATATTTCAAATATTTAAAAATAGTCATTATCACATTGTTATGAGAAAAATAGTCCAAACTATTGTTGACGAAATGGTATTATTATTTTTGAAAAATGCACCTTTTGTTGTATTAGTGTTAAAAAGTTTATTTTATTTTGAGAATTAATATTGAAAAATAATTATTAATTATATTGATAGTATATTAATATTATTATTGTTAATTATATTAGTAATGTATCAATGTTATTATTTATGTATTAATATTATTGTACTAATAATATGAAAATTAATATTTCAAATATTAAAAAATAGTCATTATCACATTGTTATGAGAAAAATAGTCCAAACTATTGTTGACAAAGTGGTATTATTATTTTTGAAAATTGCACCTTTTGTTGTATTAGTGTTAAAAAGTTTATTTTATTTTATGAATTAATATTGAAAAATAATTATTAATTATATTGATAGTATATTAATATTATTATTGTTAATTATATTAGTAATGTATCAATGTTAGTATTTATGTATTAATATTATTGTACTAATAATATGAAAGTTAATATTTAAAATATTAAAAAATGTTGTTTTATTGATAAGTTATAGCGTCGATGTAAGAAATAGTTTAATAAATAATCGTTGACGAAGTTGGGTTATCATTTTGCAATAATCGGGCATGTTATTATGTGTTGAAAAGTTATTTTTATTTTTTTAGTTCGTGTTAGAGAATATTGTTCATTTTGTTAGTAATGTATCAATGTTAGTATTTATGTATTAATATTATTGTACTAATAATATGAAAATTAATATTTCAAATATTAAAGAATAGTCATTATCACATTGTTATGAGAAAAATAGTCCAAACTATTGTTGACGAAGTGGTATTATTATTTTTGAAAATTGCACCTTTTGTTGTATTAGTGTTAAAAAGTTTATTTTATTTTATGAATTAATATTGAAAAATAATTATTAATTATATTGATAGTATATTAATATTATTATTGTGTTATTGCATTAATAATATTTAATAAAGGATTCAAAATATTTAAAAACATTAATTATGATACTGTATATAATTAATTATATTTTTGTTAACGGGTCTGCGTAAAGTTAACATTTTTCCGATACGATTTTTTTATTTCTGAGTTTTATCGTCTTGGGTCTTAATTTCAATTTGCAACAGACATTGTGTAAAAATTGCTTAAATCGGCCGATTTATGGCGATTTATGTGGAGAGTCTGTACGAGTCGTATCTCAAAATCTATTCGTCCGATTCGCTTCCAATTCGGACAGAACATATGGTTTATAACATTTTTTTTCGTATGACTGGATGATTTTCTGATATTTTCATCCATTTGTTAATAACGAATCATTAAAGTTGTTCGTTTAGTCGAAAATCGATTTTTTTCTACACCTAGCCATTTCCCTAATTTTCAAAGTTCAAAAAAGTTCTCGGTCACTCGGAAGTGCTGTTATTATACTGAAAGTACATTTTCCACGAAAAATCATCCAAAGCCGTTGAAGAAGGTAATTGTAAAAAAATTGTACTCACTAAAATGCTATAACATTATCCTAAAAAATAATATAATAAGTAATATTTGCCGTCTTCTTTTCGTTTAAAAAAGAAGCACACTTAAAATTGATTTATTATTTATAAAAACGTACTCATGATGATATTAGTAGAATAAAATTCTTATTATATCTAAAAGAAATATATGTAGTTCCGAAAAGCCCATACTGCCGATTGATTCGGAATTTCGTATACCCATCTATTTTGACTCGCTGATCACGTATATGATTGTGAAAATACTTGCTAATTTGATTTTCAAGGTCAAGAGTCACAAAAACCAATTGTTTAAAAGTTCTGCTATTTTATGTTAGTAAATGTTGATCTTAGAGAAAAATGTTTCCTACTAAAGTTGTAGCCTATACAAAGATTGATCTTTTATGGTCTATGCAGTTTTTGTCCAACACCATTCTGTTGCGAGAAAAATGGGATAATGCTCCAATAAGTACATTTTGCTAAACTCCATTAGTTCCGATATTATCTACGTATGAACTTTATCGCGGAAAGGTTGGAGTTTAGTATTTAAAGTGCATGTTTATTTTTCTTCTTTCACATTAAAAAAAAATATTTTCTTTTATTTTAGGCATTTTTGTATTTTATTTAATTTTTTGTTTTTTTTTTGTCTGGTCTTATTTGTGTTCGTTGGGTGTTATTTTCGTTCAAAGACTAAACTGCACTTTGAAGTCTATACTCCAGGCTTCCCCCGGTAAAGTGCGTAAGTAGATATTATCGAAACTAATGGAGTTTAGCAAAATGTACTTATCGGAGCATTATCCCATTTTTCTCGAAACACAATCGTTTTAGACAAAACCTGTGTAGAACATAAAAGATCGATATTTTCATAGACTACAACTTTTGTAGAAAACATTGTTCTCTAAGATCAACATTTATTAAAATAAAATAGAAAAAGTTTAGAAAAAATCAATTTTTGTCAGTTGTGACCTCGGGAATCAAATTTTCGGGTGTTTTCACTATTATATTCGCGATCAGCGAGTCGAAATACACGGTGACACGAAATTCAAAATTAATCTTCGGTATGGCCTTTTTGAAGCTATCTAAAAAAAATATCATTGTTACTTCACTATTAGAAAAATTATACTTGATCAATCTCGAGGTATCAGTACACCGGAAATATTGATCGAATGACGTGGGATACTGTCGATTAGAGATTAGAGCGAGAACCAAAAAAATGGTCCAGCCGACTTGACATTGGTCGTTCGAACTTTGCTCATTGTTATTACGAATTCAGAGGGGAGTCATGGAAAGCGAGCTTGAGGGGGGGAGGGCCGTGAGAGAGCGAGAGAGTGAAAGGAGGCTTTTGGCCTGTTCAACGGAGCAGGGCGAAGTCGAGGGTCGTTGCACAGCCGGGTACAACGGGTGCACATAACGCACGCCATGAACCTCCCATGCATGCATTTACGATATCTCAAAAGAAAGAAAGAGAGAGAGAGAGAGAGAGCCACGTGTCGTACACGCGAGGGGAACGCTTCGGCCTCCCCCGTTTACACTTTACCCGGGCATACGGGGCCCACCATCAAAGGACTCGTCGGATATGACGCGCCAATAACGTTCCGGGGGCAACCGTGGGAAATCCACGGCGCAGAGGCCTCGAAGCATACGCTCAAATACGCACGATATATACGTACGAGCGCGCACGCGTAATTGTAAACGCGAGCGCGTTCGATCGTGACCCCACAAGGACCACCCCGATGAAATTGGCAAAAAATTCGATTTTCGCGGGTGCGGATCCCCTAACGCAGGGAATACGTGATTTCAAAGCTTGGGTAATGATATGGGTGGATATACACATATACAGGGTGGACCGTTCAACCCCTTAAGCCACAGTAACGGGTATAACATCATGTGCGAGTTTAACAATTTTTTTTCGTATGAAAAAGTGATTCACTCGTTAAATTAATTACACATCTATTTAGTATGAATATCAAACTGTTAGAAAATATATATTTTTTTTTCGGTTTAAAAGTTTTTCGATTTAAAAGTAAAAGTTATGTTCGATTAATCGAAAATTTTTCATTTTACGAGCAGTTTATGAGCAGTTATAACGAAATTTTTCGTTGAAAATTCATTTCTTAAGTTCAAATACCTACAACTTTTGAACAAAACAATGATTTTTTAAATTCCGTACGTACTTCTCTAGGTATTCTAATGTAGATTGACAAGAATTTTTGTTTTTTGTTCTAGATAAAAAATTGTGGATGCTAAATGTCACGCCGCGGAGCGCCAAAAAAAAATAACAAAAGAAAATATTAGTAGTCAGCCATTTTGTACATCGAAAAAAAAAAAAAAAATTCTAACAGCTTGATATTCATACTAAATGGATGTGTAATTAATTTTATGAGTGATCACTTTTGCATACGAAAAAAAATTGTTGAATTCGCACATGATTTTATACCCGTTACTGTGGCCTAAGGTCTTAACGTACGACTCCAAACACGTGGCGACCCCAACCAGACCCAACCAAACCCAAAAAAACCCAAAATGTTTTGGTGAAAAAACATTTCAAGATCATGATACGCTAGGTCGTTGGATTGGTCTGAATATCAGCAACGTCTTAATAAAAGAAAAACATGTTGCCGTTTGAAAAACCATTGATGGCCTTGGGAACGCAAAAACCTTGAAAAAAAATGAATTTTTCACCACCGTATCAGCCCTTCGAAATAAATCACATTACCTCCTGACATTCTTTTCGTCACTCTAGACGCAACGGAGATATTTGGGCTGGTCACGTTAAATGGTCCACCCTATATATATACGAATCGATAATAACTAAGCAATGCAGGATCAAAGTCAGTTGCTCGAATTGGATGGTGTCGAAGTTTGCATCGTTGGAATGCAACGAAAATCCTTGTTGTTTTTTTTTAATTTCTTCATTTCTATATCACTATCTAAACTCTCATTTTCTAAGTTTAGTTTATGGATCTACAATAAGGATTTTCGAAAATATTCGCAGCAAATTTGTCAGTCCAAATGTATCCAAAAAAACGTTAAATATTTTAAACTTTAATATTTAAAACATTAATAAACTTTTATATTTTTAATCTTCAAATAATTTTTATTTGAATTTCATTTAATAAAATTTAATAATTTTAATAAATATTTTGAATTTCGATAAAAAAGAACAATATTTTCGTTGCATTCCAACGATGCAGACTTCAATACCATCGAATCCGTTTGTATGAAAATTCTGCATAAGTCACGCCTATTTGATACATCACAAACCCAAACAAACAACTACTGCCGCAAAACACATCGTCCAAACGTCAATAGCACGTGTACGAACATCCAAAGTAACAGCGTATGGATACAGCGTTTTAGTATATCCTACTGCATCCCATGAGGTAGAAGTTTGCATCGTTGAAACACAAAGAAAATAATGAACTTCTTTTCATTTTTTTTGCCCAAATTTACCTACCAAAGTCGCGTTCTTATATCCAAAGATAATTAATGAAAGATCTATGATGTAAATACGTGAAAAAGAGTGTCGAATAACAATAAAAATAAGGGATCAAAAATACAAGAAGTTTCGTTGCATTCCAAAGATGCAAAATTCAACACCATTATGTCCCACATCCGCAAAGGCTAAAACTGCACGCACCCGAAGGATCAAGCCGCCCAAATAATAAAGTTTTCCAAGTGCGTGGACTCCGCGCGGTATGACGTCTACGCGTGTTTCGTCAACGAGAGCGAATGTGCGTCACCGAATCTGGCGTATCCGACTTTTCGAACGACCCGGCACTATTCCTCGAGTACTCACGCTACACTTCCCAACCCCGCGCGAGAGAACACGTGTTGCGCACTTACTACGTTCCGTGTGATTTTTCCGAGTCTCACGAGCGTCACACGCATCGAACGAACGAATTTACGCGTCAAGAGACGAGTGTCGTTAATCAGAGTTCCCGAGCTCGAGAGCAGCGCCACCGAGCGCCGCGAGTTTGTACCATACTTGTGCCGAAGACGAACGACACCAGGAAAGTACAACAAACCTAAGGACGTACGATCGTTACTAAGAAACCAACTTTCGGATTTGAAATTTTTATATGATTTTGACGAATACTTTATGCGCGTATTGCCAAAATTTGAACTATTTTGACCGTTTAGTTTTTTCGCAATAAAACTGCAAAGTCGAGCACTTTGAGGTACCGAAGCACGTCGTCTTGAGGAGACGGTCAACCGGAAGTGCGGTGATCGTGGTTTTTCTGCTCACGTATCCAACTAAACCCGTTGGAAGAGTGAAATTCGATAGATTAGATATAATAGATATTGTAAAAAATAAGAAACTCAATCTTCACCGTGTGAACTTTGCATTATACCCGAATTTTCATTGGATACTTTTGACCAATAGCGAAAGTAAATGAAGGTTATATTCTTGTCAAAAAAACACAACGATCGACCCGAAATTGATTGGCATCGTTGGCCCCTACGGAAAGTTACACGCTTTCAGCCCCATTTTTCTGACACTGTGGTGAGAATGTAAAGTCGTGGTGGAAATAAGTAACAGGGCAATTGTAGGTGAAGCGTGTGCGATGAGCGATCTATTACAGAGATTGGCCGATTCAGCGGTCTGCCCTTTGCATCCCCTTCGAAGCCCCTTGTTTTTTCTTTTTCTCTTCCGCCCTCCTCCCCCGCCGCTCGTCATTCCGTGCTAGGCGTTCGCTTGTGGGAAACTTGGGAGCTCCACGTACACACACTTCTCATCATCGACCAACAATAAACAGAGAGAATATCCCCCTACTACTGTCGGAATAACTCTTATGGCCTGGCAACCTACTTACGGTCTCGCACACAGTGCCCTCTACTGTCTGTATCTACTCAATGCGGTGAATTCGTCACACGCATCCTCGTAGAAAGGCCAAAAAGTTACACTTTTTAAAATTGTCTTATAAAAAGAGCTTCTTGGGTGTGGCTGTTTTGAGATTGGTCGTCGAAGTCAAATGTCCTCAAAATCACTTGCCATCATATATATATGAAGTATTGCACGTGAATCCGGTGGACTTTTTCCCTGAACCCCGCCTTTTCGATTTATTTTTTTTATCTGATCCCATTGACTCTAAAAGACACCCTGATTATTTTTTACATTTTTCGAAACAACCGTTAGACAAAAGAATTTTTTTTTTTCGAACCAAAAAACGCCCCGTTGTGAAAATCTGAAACAATTCCCAAAAATGCGTGATTATGTGTAAAAATTTTCAAGCTGTCACCCGCAGTGGAAGTATGATTTTTTCTGTACCGAAGACGACTCCGAGTGAAATTAATACCACAACTTTTTGACTGCTAACTTCTCAAGGTCCATGATTGTGATTTGGTTATTCGAAAATGGTCAAAAAAATTCATTGTGGGTATCAAAATATTTAAGTGTCCGCCCGAAGTAAGCGGTTATTGAATTTTTCGGATTTTTTTTACGTTAATCGCTCGAAAAGCACAGAAGAAATCATACTTCCACTGCGGGTGGTAGCTTGAAAATTATTACATATAATCACGCATTTTTGGGATTTTTTTCAGATTTTTCAGTCAGGGCGTTTTTTTTTTGAATTTTTTTTTTGTTGACAAAGGTTCTTTCGAAAAATGTAAAAAAAACAGGGTGTCTTTTAGAGTCAATGGAATCATATAAAAAAAATTAATCGAATTGGCGGGGGTCAGGGGAAAAGTCCACCGGATTCACATGGAATACCTCATATATATATATATATATATTAGCCATGAGGGAAAGCATGAAGAAAGAGGGAAGAGAAGGAAAAAAGCTCGCCAGCAGATGAGCAGAAGAAAGCTAATTGAAAACAAAAATAAAAAAAAAAAGTTACAAATAAAAAACTAAAAATTCAAAATCCAAAATTCAATATTATTAAAATTAAAAATCAAAAATCAAAATGTACAAAAATTATCTTTAGGGTAATTCGGGCGGTGACAAAACATTTCGAAGAAATGTGCTCCAAGTGGTGATAAATATTCAACTTTGCAGCGTTGGAATGTAACAGAACTGTTCATTTTTCTCTTAATTCATCGAATTTTTTAGGCGCTTCATCGTATGAGAATCGATGGAATGTTTTTCCGTATTCTCATCAGAGATCTGGGACGGCAATGTACGGAAGAGATTTTGACTGTTAAAAAGAAATGCGGAAATAAAAAAAATTCTCGATGTAAACTTCGAGGCGATAGGCGAAGGTGAATGATGACGAAGTTTCCCTCGTAGGAATGCAATGGAAATCGATATTTTTTGATCCTTCGATTTTTTCGCTGATCCAACCAATGAGAATGTATCGAACTTTTTTTGTATCTCTGCTAGAGATACACGAGCTGTTTAAAAAATAAGTAGAGGTTGAAATTTTACATGTTGACCCTCACTTTTAGGTTGGCGAATGGAAGTTTTTTCATTGATATCAGTTCATTTGTTAACTATAGATCTTAATTTACTAATTAGCCATTGGAATTTTCCTTGAATTCTTTCATTGGATTTGCTCATTAAAATTCTCATTGAATTTACTCATTAAAATTCTCATTAAAATTCTCATTGAACTTTCTCATTAAATATCCAATTTTAGTTGGCATTGAATTTACATTTTTTGTTGGCATTGGTTGAATGGACATGAAGAACCACAAGGGATATTAACCTTGCTGGGTGTATCGTTGCGGGAAATCGTATCGACCCTGTCACTCGAAGCTTCGCTAGCCATTGACAAAGACGACTCCGATTCTTTGGACTCGACTCGATATCGCGTGGATTTCGTTGGCTCGGCGACGTGCGGTCTTTATGAGCTATTCCGAAACGAAGCCGAACGCGTTCTCAGTGACAGAATCCTTCGAGCAATTGAGTAGCGACGTCGCCAATGTAAATGGTACAACTAGAGACGAAGCAAATGGATCTGGGCAGCGGGAAAACAAATGATGAGCTTTTCGACAAAACTTGGGCCTTGGTTATTAGAATCAGAATCATTGGCCCCTTAGAATGATTACTAGAATTAACAGAATTGGAGTGATTAGCCTTTACAATTCTTGGCAAAATGAATAGAATTGAAATGTTTCGCCCTAAGAATTATTGAAAGAATTGATAGAGATAGAATTATCAATCGTTAGAATTATTAATAGAATTAGAATAATTAGCCCCTAAAATTGTAGTAGAATTTATTAAATTGGAACTCGCAGTTCTTTGAATTATTAACACATTTAATAAATTAGACTGATTAACCCTCAGAATGATGAATATAATCCAAAAACTTAGAATTATTAGTAAAATTAATAGAAATAGAAATATTAATAGAATCAATGGAATTAGAATTATTAACCGCTAGAATTGGAGTAGAATTTATAAAATTGGAAATATTAGCCCTTAGAATTATTAGTAAAAATGGTAAAATTGAAATGATTTGCCCTCAGGATTATTACTAGAATTAATATAATAAGAATTATTAGCATTTATGATTATTAGCACAATAAATGGAGCTACAACTATTAATCCTTAGAATTATTAATAGAGTTAATAGAGTTAGAATTATTAGCCCTTCAAATTGGAGTAGAATACATCAGATTAGAATTGTCGGCCCTTAGAATTATTTGTAAATGAATAGAGCAAGAATAATCAACCCTTATAATTGGAGTAGAAGCAATCAAATTATAATCATTAGCCTTCAGGATTATTAGTAAAATTAACGAAGTTCGATATATTAATCCTTGGGGTTACTAGGAGAATCCGTTAAATTAGAATTATTAGCCCTCCGAACTTTCAATAGCATTAATAGAATTATAATCATTAGCCTTTATAATGGGAGTAGAATTTATCAAATTGGAATTATTTACGATTATTAGGCCGATAATTATAAGCGCTTAGAATTAGTGAAAGAATTGATAGAATTGTAATTATTAGCCCTTAGGATTATTGTTAAATATATCGAAATTCGAATTATTAATTCTCAGGATTACTAACAGAATGAAATTAACTTGAAATTATTGGCGCTCCGCATTATTAATAGAAGTAATAGAATTCGCATTATGAACCCTTTACATTGGAGTACAATTTATCAAATTATAATTATTAGCTCTTGGGGGTATTAGTATAATAAATAGAATTAGAACTCTTAGCCCTCAGCAGTTTTGATAGAATTAATAGAATTATAATTATTAGCCCTTACAATTGAAGTAGAATTTATCAAATTGAAATTATTAGCCCTTACAATTATTAGGCCTAGAATTATATATAAGCCCTTAATAATTATGACTTGAATTGATAGAATTCGAATTATTATGCCTCCGAATTATTAATAGAAATAATACAATTCCAATTATAAATCTTTAAAATTGGAGTACAATTTATCAAACTATAATTATTAGCTTACGAAGTATTAGTAAAATCAATAGAATCAGAACTTTTAGCCCTCAGAACTTTTAATAGAATTTGAGATTCGGAGAAAACAATCGGAGTAGAATTTATCATATTGGAATTATTAGCCCTTCGAATTATTAGTACAATTAATAAGCCTGGAATTATAAGCCCTTCGAATTATTAATAGAATTGATAGAATTAGAATTCCAAGCCCTTAATAATTATTGCTAGTATTAATAGAATTAGGATTATTAGCCCTTAAGATTATTATTAAAATTAATCAAATTGAACAGACGAAAGCCCTAAACGTTGGGACCGCAAACCTGACGAACGTACGAGAAGGGACGACCACCCTTCCTTCAGCCACCCAGTCTACATCATACTCCATCCACAAGGAGGAAGCCTCAGCTACTTTGTGACTTCCAGATTGCGGAAAAGGGCCCGCGAGTACCGCTCGAGTTAAGACGATCGCATTCCAACCGGTAGGTCGTAAAATGGCGAGAAATAAAAGAAATCCCCCCCCCCCCTGACTGTCTCTCTCTCTCTTTCTGGCCAAACCCGAACGAAAAGCTACAGGAAGCCCCGCGTGTGTGCGTGGTTCGTACGTGTGGGTTGAGGAGCAATGATGAGAGGAGTGCGCCGAGTTTGAAACACCGAACCGGTCAGTCGAGCTCTCTTAAACGCTTTAAACTCCCCCTAGGGTCATTCGTCCGCCTTCTGTATACATATATATACGTATATATAAGGAAGACGATTCCCCGCGAAAAGAAATAAACTCGCGGCTGTAGCAAAGGAGTTCCGGCGAGAAGCTTTTCCGAGAAACGCTTCGATGCTCCTCACCGTTCACGGGGCAATCCTTTTCGCTATCCTTATAGGGTCACATCACCTTACTCGTTGTCCTTAATAACGCATGCTGTACACTCGTAAGTACACCCCCCGCGTTGCCCTTCCCCCGCCCCTCCTCGCCCCCTCGCCGTCTTTCGTTACCGACTGACGAAATGAGGAATCGATCGATCGAGACGATGATGAACGTGCACGAGGCAAAAAGCACGCGACGAGGCAGGCGGAAAAAAAATCGAAATCGTTGAAATATACGCCCTTACGTTTCGTAGCGTTACGTTACGCCCGTACGTTTCGTAGCGTTACGTTACGTGCACGTACGTGCAAAGGCAGTAAAAAGAAAATGGGAAAAACAATGGTACGAGTCAGATTCAGGATAAAGGTGCATGCGCTTTGTGCAAAACGGACCTCCGGATACTGAAATATTTCGTGTGACTTCGCCCGTGGCTTATCGTTGCCGAAAAAAAAAATCGTTTGCTTCGACGATTCGAGCGGCGAATAGCGAGACACGTTTTGCTGGCAGATATATGTACTAGGTCTGTTTCGAGATCCATATGAGTCCCTTGTGGACGCACGCCCTCCTTCTGACCCCAATATTCCGCGGCAACACATGTGGCTTCGAATTTAACCGCGGTTGTTTTTTTGACAAATCGTTTCTTTTTCTATTTTTTAAATGAGTGTGCTTAATACGTTCCTCGAATGTGAATTTACGACAAAATGGTGGGTACTTTTTTATTTGAAAAAATAAAACGTGGTTTTGTAATGTTTGAAGGCGAAAATGGCTGGGGCTCGATTTGACCAGATCGCACTTTAAGGCCTTAGGCCACAGTAACGGGTATAAAATCATGTGCGAATTCAACAATTTTTTTTCGTATGAAAAAGTGATTCACTCATAAAATTAATTACACATCCATTTAGTATGAATATCAAGCTGTTAGAATATTTTTTTTTTTCGATGTACAAAATGGCTGACTACTAATATTTTCTTTTGTTTTTTTTTTGGCGCTCCGCGGCCTGATATTTAGCATCCACAATTTTTTACCTAGAACAAAAAACAAAAATTCTCGTCAATCTACATTAGAATACCTAGAGAAGTACGTATGAAATTTAAAAAATATTCTTTTATTCGAAAGTTGTAGGTATTTGAAGTTAAGAAACTAATTTTCAGTGAAAAATTTCGTTATAACTGCTCATAAACTGCGCATAAAATGTTTTCGATTAATTGGAAATTCCGTACGTACTTCTCTGGGAAATGCAATTAGGGACATAACTTTTAAATTTGAAGTAAATCGAGTGAAAATTGTTGAAGTCATTTGTCACGCCAATTGGAAAAAAGCTGTTTCTAGAAGTTTCGAGTAGTCGGCCATTATGTAAATCGAGAAAAAATATATATATTTTCTAACAGCTTGATATTTACACTAAATAGATGTGTAATTAATTTTATGAATGAGTAACTTTTTCATACGAAAAAAAATAGTTAAATTCGCATTCGAAGGAATATACATCCACATATATATATACAGGGTGTCCTCTTATGAATGAATAATCCTGCAACTGTTGGTAGGTAGGTAGGTTAGTAGAACATGTCCTACTATATGCTGGAATTTTAGTTCTGTAAAACTCTCACCGTTTTCCAGATAAAAATCAACTGCTTTTGATTTTTTGCTTTTCTACAAATGATAAATTTTTTTGATGCGGTTTTTTCAAAACACTCTTGGTTATTAGTTTTATCCAGAAAAGTCTTCTTCTTTACTTTAAATGTTAAGGAAACTTATGAAAAAAGATCTTATGCAGAATTTTCATACAAACTAATTCGAACATGTGACTTTGATATCCTGCGGTGTGAAAAAAATATTTTACGCATATCGTGCCAATTACTAGAAAAAGTTGCTTAGTTATTGTCGATTCATATCATGCAATGGCATGCGAAAAACCAAAAGCAGATTATTTTTTTCAATAAATAACATAAAGCCCCAAATCTCGAAAACCGTGGGACTTTTACTAACCTGAAATTCCAGCATATAGTAGGACATGATCTGACCTATCGGCAGTTGTAGGATTATCCATTCATAACTATATATAGAAATTTGGCACACTTATTCAGTGTACTAGTAGTTTCGTCTTAACCGACGTTTTTCTTCATTCGTCATTAATAATGTCATTTTTGTTCGGAAAAAAAATGAAAAATATTTTTTCGATGATAGAAAAGCGGTAGCGAAAAAGGCTCGGTCAAGTCTTAACCGATATTATTTACTTTAAGAAAAAAAGAACTCTTTTTTGTTTCACATGAACCGGGTGGCCAAAATCAAGTACACCGTTAAGCCCCTCACGCTCAAAGGTCCTTCGTGACCTTCGCGACTAAATTTTTAAATAAAATTTGGTACACAACTTCGTTAATGTATTGGGTTTTAAACTTAATTCCCGCCTTACTCGACAAAGATTGATTTTACACTCTTAAGGAGGTACGATCATTACGAAGAATCCAACTTTCGGACTTGAAATATTCATATGATGTTGACGAACATGTTATGCAATCTTCGGCAAAATTTGAGCTATATGTTCAGATTTTTTCGTACTAAAATGGCAAAGTCAAGCACTCTAAGGTAATGAACGTTACCGCACGTCGTTTTACGAAGACGGTCGACCGGAAGTCCGGTGATCACATTTAGGATCTAATTTTTCAGTTTTTATTAGTAATTATACGATAAATAAAATATATGCCACAAATTTGACACATTAGAATCGACAGTATGAATATTCAACACAAGTTAACATAAATCACAACAACTGTGGCTAAAATAAACTCAGTCTCTTTATTGACCCTGAAGAACTAATCGTACCTCCTTAAAGAATTGTCTGATATGCTAAACGTCACTGAAATGGCTGTCAGCGAACGTTTACATAATCTTAGACTGATTCGAGAAGCGGGAAATTGGTTACCACATTGAAAAATAGCAGAAATTAAGCTCATAACCCAACACATACAAATAAATGTCAAAACGATTTTTCAATCTTACTTATTTTACTTACTTACTTACTAACTCACTACTTTACTTTGACTTACTTTCAATCTTACTTATTCCTTCAAAATAATTTTCGAGAAGCGGGAAATTGGTTACCACATTAAAAAATAGCAGCAATTAAGTTCAAAACCCAACACGTACAAATAAATGTCAAAACGATTTTTCAATCTTACTTACTTTACTTACTTACTTACTTACTAACTTCCTACTTTACTTTTACTTACTTTCAATCTTACTTATTTCTCCAAAATAATTTTGTCCAAGTGACCTTCATTTTCGGGTAAAATTCGAAATTCTTCACTAAGAATATCCTGAGTCGAAATTTAGACCCTCCTTTGAATGCTCGAGAACCTATTTCCTCTGTAACGCACAGACCGCCGCCCTCCTTTGACTCCCCTTGAACCTATATGGAGAAATTTTCACCGTTGGCGACCCTCCTTTAGCCCTACTGAACCTTCTATTCAACCTCCTGAGCCTCCTTTAGGCCTATGGGCTCGGCTTGCGTGAACCTACACAACCTCGTTTTGGCCTAAAGTCCTATCTGTACCCTACAGAACCTCCTTTGAATCCAAAGCAGAAGGAAAATGAAAGATTGGATCCAAAGGAGGTTCTGTAGGGTCAAGCTATATCTGAAAAATAAATTATATGTGTGAATTGAAAATATGATGTTTGATTATTTATTATAAGATTGATTTATTAATTCGACGAACGGAATATGAAAAACTATAGTTTTAATACGTTTGTACTATAGTTATAGTACAAATATAGTATACGTTAATACAACCGGTGCGTTGGTCTAGTGGTTAGCGTGCTGGCCAGCGGACCGGGAGGTCGCGGGTTCGAATCCCAGTCGCGCACTTTCGTCGTGAAATGTTTTTATTCGACATTTTTCGGCGAAAGACGACTAGCTCCGTGACTGGGAAGCGAACTTGTGACCGGCTGTATCGGTATAGGTTTTCCGCAGTTTCCCTATACCCATGGCAGGTATGTCATGGTGAATACGATACAGAGGGGGAAGTCGGCTGCGGCCGCAAGGGGGGTACAGGCGGTAAGGGGAGAGTTGTGGAATGAGGAAGGGAGTGGGGGGATATGTGGAATGGGAGGGTAAGAACGAAGTTGAGGCGGATTGGGGCTCGTAAAAAGGGAAAGACCCTGTACGGCTGGAACGAACCATAGTATACGTTAATATAATCTAGTAAAGTACGCTGGTACTACATTTGTTTGTGTGTTATTCAAGTTTACCATATTTCTATATTTGCACTATAGTATAGTACAAATATAGTATACGTTAGTAGTCCAGTAAAGTACGCTGGTACTACATTTGTTTGTGTGTTTTCAAGTTTATTTCATTATTATAAATAAATGATATATAGTTTATCTGAAAATATTTTTTAATTATAATTATCCCTTCTTTGGAATATCGGTGAACTGCGGATGGGAGAGAAGGGGGGAGCGGAGGGCAGCATATTGAAGTAGGCTTAAAGGAGGGTTAGTAGGGTCAGAAGAGGTTTAAAGGAGGGCTAGGAGGCTCTGCGAGCCACCGGTGAAAGGAGTCAAAGGAGAGTTAGTAGGGTGAAAGGAGGTTTAAAAGAGGGTCTATAGGTTTGCGTAAGCATTAAGTCAGGCTCACTAGGGTTTAAAGGAGGTTCAGATGAACCTACTAAACCTCCTTTGAGTGAAAAAGTCCAATTTCTGCCACTTTTGGAGGTTCAGTAGGTTCTGTTATACATGTTTTTGAGATTTCCATTTGAACCTCTTGAACCTCCATTGAATGACAAATTGGGATCGAAAGGAGGTTTAAAGGAGGGTCTAAATTTCGACTCGGGATCCATTTCCGTCCCGATTGGTTCTCCTGTTTCTCCCTGAGCTCTGTCCATCTTCCGTTCTCAGTTCATCTAGCATACGCGGGTATATCGAGAATGGATCGAAGCGCATTTTAAGGCGATAAATCAGGCGACGAGCACAAGAGAGAACAGCACGTGCGATCCTCGACGACGCACCACGCGGTCATCCTCTTTCTTCGTCTTCGTTTTCTTTTTCCTCCTCTCTTTTCGTTCGCCTTTCTCGTCTTTTTCCTTTCCCGTGCGCCTGCCTCTAGTTTCTTTGTCTCCGCGAGAGCGGGGGATCGTTCGAGGCCTCCGCGTCGAAGGCCCCGGAGACTACGGCGAATACAAATATATGCGAGTGTGCAGTATATACACAAAGTGGTATATAAAGGAGGGCCCCAGGGGCGATTTCGCGGTGACTCACGACAACGTCGAGTGTCCGAGGGAGAACACCGCCCGGGGTGGGGAAATATTAATATTAATGTCGATCGCGAGCTTGACAAAGAGCAGAAGCAAGCACGAGAGAGAGGGGGGGGGGGGAGAGAGAGAGTGAGGCGGAATTACCCCGAGGGCGGCAAAAGTTGAAACATCGATGGGCTGCTGGTAGTTTTGCATCGATGTACAATGACGAAAGGCATGAAAAGAGAATAATGATCGGCGACGAAAAAATCTTCCGTGTAATTTATATCGTCGCTTCTCCGCTTACAACGTAAGCTACGTTTTCGAAGACGACGCTATTGGCATTCTCACTTCTTTACGGCCGAATAATAACCATAGGAACAAAAAAATGTGGAGGATGAAAGAAAAGCAGTTGGGTGTATGTGAATGCGCGAAAGATGGTATGAAGAAAGACTGGCGACTCCGCCGTTCAGCGCACTGACGAATACGAAGGTGTGAATTATTTCTGTCGATAATTCGCGAGCGTCCGGAGTGTCGTTCGATAAATAATGTATGTATGATAATTGTGGTATGTGCGTTCGATTTGCAGCAAAGATTTTATGAAAATTAAAAAAAATTGGCGATGTTTTGACGATTTTTGCAAAGGTCCCGCTACCGTGTGCCTTTTTATTTTGCGTTTGTCTGGAAAGTTTGTTTTGGGAAACGGTGTGAGCGTATCGCAAAATCTATTCGTTCGATTCACTGCAGATTCGGACCGAGCATAGTTTATAAGATTTTCTACCGTGTGACCGAACGATTTAAAAAAAATTAAGATGTTTATCTATTTATTTATAACGAATCATTGGAGTTTTGGTTTTTGGTGGAAAATCGAACTTTTTTCTATGCCATTTTTGTCATTTTAGAAATTTCCAAAAAGTATCCGGTCATGAGAAACTTTGATTACTATAGTAAAAGTACATTTTTTTATTTTCCATCTCTTTTTACCCCGTCGCCAAAAACACCCAAGCCGATTGGCCATGCAGAAACGGCAGGACTTTGTTTAAACAATAAGGGCATAATTTTTTATCGTGTCCTTCGATTTAAACCCAAAATTTCTCGAAAACTAATGAACCGATTGCCTTGACGTTTTTTGTGGTTATTCTATACACCATTATCTAGTACTTGTCATAGGATTTTTTTTTCCGTTACTTATTTTTTGTTTTATAGGCAAAATAATAACTAATTTTTGGCCCGAAAATCGCTATCTATGTTCAAACGTCCGCCATTTTGTCATAAATCGATGTTTTCGAAATCGGCTATGACAAGTACTAGATAATGGTGTATAGAATAACCACAAAAAACCTCAAGGCAATCGGTTCATTGGTTTTCGAGAAATTTTGGGTACCGATTTTTTTACGACGCTCCAAGGATCATACAATATCCTTGTATATTTTTGATATTTATAAATAAGGAAAATTAAGCATATTTTTGAATGTATATACTTTTAGATAATTAAAACCCCAATCCGAAATTTCAAATAGTTTTCCTTGAAAAAATTTACAAAAATGACCTTTTTCCCGGCTCCTAGGTGTATATCTGCCCTTACAGTCAACATAACCTAGACCATCGCTCAAATTCAGCCGGATCTATGGGGCAGAGTCATTGAAAATTGAACCACTCGGATCCGTGCCACCGCGAGAAATCGCGGCGGACATTTGAACGATGTTATATTCCATACATAATGGCATACATAGGCCTTTCAAATAAAAAAAGAATTTCGTTAATACCTCACACACAGCTTGTTTTATTCCATTTCAACATCTACCCGCCCTTATTGAAAAATCCTGTAGTATTTTAGCCTTGAGCGACGATTTTCCTCTTAACATTTTTTTCATTACTTACTAACCATAATGATGTCATCTTTTTTCGGAAAAACTAAATAATTCAAACTTTTTTCTTGATGCCTAGAACACGATAACAGAAAAAGGTCGGTCTGATCTTGGCCAACATTATCTATTTAAGGAAAAAACTCGTTTTTTGTTTCAGACCAATCGGGGGTGGCCAAATCAAGTACACCGTTGAACCCCTCACGGTCAGTGGTCCTTCACGAGATTGTTTATAATTTTCATAATTATTTATGTACTTTTGTGAAATTTGGTACACAATTTGGTTAATGTACATACCAACAAACGTCCAAGCGATTTTTCAATTACCTTACATCAAAATTACGTTTTTTTTAAATAACCCTGATTTTCGAGACGTCACAGGTAAGCCCTCAAAACATTTTTTTTTTGCGCTTTTCTCGAAAACGTATTTTATAGAACGACGAAAAGGACGATTTTTTATATGCTTATTCATTTGTTAATAACAAATTATGAACGTCGTTTTTTGGTCGGAAATCGATCTTTTTTAAGCTTGCCATTTTCTTCATCTACAAAATTTCAAAAAAGTATGCCGTCATCCGAAAGTTTTATTATCATACGAAAATGTACAAGTACTTATTCTTCATTCAAGGGGTTACCCCCACTTGCGATTTTGAAAAAATCGATTTTTTTTATTGCATTTTTTTGAAGTATAAGTATCTGAGAACATGTCCTGAAAATTTCAAGTCGATCCGAACAAAATTGACTGAGATATGAGCGTTGAAAGAGAAGAATCCGTGAATTGAAGAACTGAAATTGAAACTTTAAACGCGTTTTTCTCAAAATGGCATTTCTGAAGTCGGTGACCAAGATTACTCGAACACTAATGAACCGATCTTCTTGAAATTTTGCAGGCTTATTTAATACATAAAAATGTAGTCTTTAATCGTTCGATTTTTTTTTTCGAAAAAAAAATGGCCGTTTTATAGCCAAAAAACGGCCGTTTTTTTCGTTAAAATCGAACCATTAACTTTGACTGTCCGCCATTTTGTGAAAAATGAATATTTTTTAAAATCCTTCCATTAAAGACTAGCTTATACTTATATTTGACTAAATCCATCCGCATTTTTTTTTCAGATGATCCACTTCGCCGCAATGTTGGTCACCGCAAACCGTGTATATAAAAACATTATTTAATTGACGGCCATTTGCCACTAAACAATGTAATATTTTTCAATAAAAAAATGACTGAAAGTTCTTCAAGATGTGTTCTTTAAGATGGTATATTGATCGATTAAAAAAGTTTTGTAGTTTTCTTTTAAAAAAATCATGAAAAAGGCCTTTTTTTTGCGCTACAAGTGGGGGTAACGCGTTAAGATCCCCGAGTTGCCAAAAGCACCGACACCAATTGGCCATGCAGCGACGTCGGCATTCAAATAATAATAACATCATTGTTTATCAATATTTTCGTATTAAAAAAAAACTCAAGCTTGGCAAGGTTATGTTTCAATTGTGTGTAAAATCCCAACTTCGTCTTCCCAACGCACTCGGCAGGAAAAAATATCGAATATCGACCTGTTTTTTGGACCTCAATTTTAGAACAATCGATATTAAAAAAATGAAGTTAGCCATTCTCCTAGTACATTTCGCATGTTTGTTCGTTACGTCCAGCGCTTTACAACAATTCTCTCTCGATCCTCGAAACACCGCTGAATCTCGAGAATCCATTTTTGTTCAATTTATATTCGTATCCGCGTGGTAATCCCTCGAAGCTTTCACCATTCTTATCGTCGAATTTGGACTCGAGCCGATAGGTTTTGAGTGCCTCGGCGACGTTCGCTCGGGTGGTCACAACCGGCCGGGTCATTAAGGCCCGCGGGCACTTCGAGAATGTGCGGCTCGAGTAAAGAGAGAGAAAGGATTTGACACTTTCGAACCCGCAGGAAAATGAGTGTTCCGATCCCAAAATACACGGACCACCACTTAGTTCCATCGGAATTCTTTCCTTCTTTTTTTTTGTTCGTTTACGTCGAGATTGAATATTCAACACGACGTTAAGTATGTTTTTATGTCTTCATTATTTTTTTATCGGCAAAAAGCTTGTCATTTACGGCAGAACAGAATCTTTTGCAATTTCTCGTGCGTCACTTCCGGCTCGCCCCCACCTACGCTTTCTCGATCAACGCTTATAGGCATTGTACAAAAAATCTAATCAAATATATATCGTAACAATTATCGCGTGGAAATTTATTTCATTAAATTCACACTAATTCAATATATAACGAGAACATTTTTTTTGAAGAACATCCACATTATAAAGATAAAAAATCAGAAATTAAAAGTATGAAAAAAATATTCCACCCAACGAAATTACCTTCGACATGAAAAGTTTACTCCAAAATGGGAACTGTGTTCCGAAAATTGGGCATTTTGCAGAAGAAACTGTAGAAAAAGAACGGAAACAAATGAGAAGCAACAAAAAGTGGAATGAGAAGAAGCGGGAGACGAGGAGGCGAAAAAAAGGAGTGCTATGCAGACGTCGCCGGTGAGGCAGGCTGGAGGGGGAATAAACTTTTGTTCCGTACCGTTATGGTCCTCCGTGGGCTTTATCTCTCGTTTGCTTTCGAGTTCCCTCTTTATTTCTTTACTCCACGACGACCGGTCAGGGTCATTATCTTTATCAATCTCCTGGACGGGCAGGGGTTAGGGAGAGAAGGACGAAAAGAGAAAGAGAGAGAGAGAGAGAGGGAGAGAGAGAGAGAACGGCATCAGGGGTCTCCAAGATCCGCTCACCAGGAGCAGCCTCAACGGCATGGCTCCCTCGCGTTCGTGACCATCTTTGGTTGCTCAGCAGGACGGGTTTACGGAAGAGCTGCCCAGAACCATCAGTAGCGAAAGAGAGACTGGATCAGAGACACACGTACGGTCGCTTTTCATATATATATATATATATATATATATATATATATATATACATACATATATATGAGGTATCCCACGTGAATCCGGTGGACTTTTTCCCTGACCCCGCCAATTCGATTAATTTTTTTAATCTGATTCCATCGACTCTAAAAGACACCCGGAATTTTTTTTACATTTTTCGAAACAACCCTTAGTCAAAAAAAAAAAATTTTCCCGATAAAAAACGCCCCAATTTAATCATGTGAAAAAATTCCCAAAAATGCGTTATTATATGTAAAAATTTTCAAGCTATCACCCGCAGTGGAAGTATGGTTTTTTCGTTGGCAGTCAAAAAGTTGTGGTATTAATTTCAATTGGAGTCGTATTCAGCACAGAAAAAAGCATACCTCCACTGCGGGTGATAGCTTGAAAATGTTTACATATAACCGCGCATTTTGGGGAATTTATCAGATTTTTAAATGGAGCGTTTTTTCGGAAAAAAAATTTTTTTGACTCAGGGTTGTTTCGAAAAATGTAATAAAAATTCAGGGTGTCTTTTAGAGTCAGTGGAATCGGATGAAAAAAAATTAATCGAATTGGCGGAGGTCGAGGAAAAAGTACATCGGACTCACGTGGAATACCTCATGTGTATATATATACAGGGTGTCTGGTTGTGAATGGATAATCCTGCAACTGTCGATAGGAGTCAGATCATGTCCTACTATATGCTGGAATTTTAGTTTAGTAAAAGTCCCACGGTTTTCGAGACAAAAATCATCTGCTTTTGGTTTTTCGCATGCCATTTCTACAAATGGTAACTTTTTTGACCCGGTTTTTTGAAAAATACATTTATTCAGGTTATTCATTTTATCTATAAAAGTCTTCTTTTTAACCTTAAATTTCGAGGAAACTTTATGAAAAAAGATCTTATGCAGAATTTTCATACAAAACAATTCGAACGTCTGATTCTGATAGCCTGCTAGTTATTGTCGATTCATATCATTTGTAGAAATGGCATCCGAAAAACCAAAAGCGGATGATTTTTTTTTTTTTTAAATGACATAAAGCCCGAAATCTCGGAAACCGTGGGACTTTTACTGAACTGAAATTTCAGCATACAGTAGGATATGAACTGACCTATCGACAGTTGCAAGATTATCTATTCATAACAGGACACCCTGTATATACATGTATATGCAGAAGCTCTGACTTTCGTTCTCTCTCTCTCTCTCTCTCTCTCTCTCTCTCTCTCTCTCTCTCTCTTTCTTTCTTTTCACCACTGCGTCGAGAAGCTTGATGGCCCTTTGCGTTTTAAACTCGCCTGGTCTCTTTCTGCCGCATGGCCTCTCTCCACACGAACATGCATTCGTACCTGGCATACGGCGTTTCTCGTTGCGTTATTCCAATCTCGACCAGACTGGCTCTTCTCTCTTATCGTTCCGTCTTGTACGAGCGTGAAGGAAAGCAAGAGGAAAAAAGGGGAAAAGCAAAGTAGGAAAGTGCACGTCCAATATTGTCACGTTTTATCAGTTAAAGTGTCGCTTTTAGAACACTCGAGGTGCTTTATGATTTTTTCATGGGTTGCACGACAGTTATACCGATCTGTGAGCTTGCAAGTCGTTAGATCTTCCTTTCAGCTGGCGGATCCGTAAATGCCTGCGTGGGACGAATCTTAGGCATGTCTATATATATTTGAGATAAACCTTGACATCAAAAGAAAGTAGAACAACAATATCGTAAGGTAATTTTTTAAAATAATATTTCCATTCTATTTCTATAAAGCATATAAGCATTCTAAATACTTTTAAAAAATGATTGAAAAACATTATCTTAGGCTCATATTGTTTCAATTGTTTTCATCAGTTTATATACTTTAATTTGTATATTTTAATTAGTATATATATATCTTATAAAAAAAGGATGGTAAGGCTTTCGTCGTGATAAAAATGATCGCACCATGTGTGTGAAAAA